>JAENPR010000182.1:0-600000 GCA_018135685.1 Themeda triandra
GGTGAGAGAGGGGAATCCAGAAAAAAATGCTGCGCCACACCGCCCGCCGTCTCGTCTCCCGCGCCGCCGCGGCGCCGGCCGCCCGCCGGGCGCTCGCCACGGCGGAGGTGCCCGCGGAGGCCGCCGAGGACTCCACGTTCGTGGAGGCGTGGAAGAAGGTCGCCCCAACCTCGAGCCCCCGACGACGCCCCTCTCCCTCATGCAGCCGCGCCCGCCCACGCCGGCCTCCATCCCCACCAAGCTCACCGTCAACTTCGTCCTCCCCTACAAGTCCGAGATCGCCAACAAGGAGGTATATGGATTACCCATCGGCCGCCCCCACGCCCTCCGCCCCGTCGCCATTTCTGGCCCCAGATCTGTGTGTTCGGTCGTTTCTAGGGTTTGTGGTCTGCACGATCTGGGGATTGGGTTGGTTGTAGGGGGAATATTCTGAGGAGGCATGCCCCTGCCTTGATCTGGTTCTGGTTCTCTCGGGTTGACGTGAACCTCCGTCCGGAGTCCGTGTCTTGGATCGTTGTGGATTCGACAAGGTATGCAGTGAGGAGCCTGTGTTTTTGTTTTGTTGAGGTCAAATGTTTGTGATGCAATTAACTATTACGTGTTTCTAATTGCTAGACGCTAGATGATGTTGTATAATTAATCCGATGTTTGGTGGTTTGTGCTATTCTTTGGTTGCCATGGCCCATGAGCACCTCGAACAGACTCTCTTGGATGGGCCAATGTAGACTCTAGTGGAACCCTTGAGTGTTGATTGGCTTCAGTCATTTATCTGATATATGTATAGAAGTGTCAGAATCTAAGTTCAATGATTACAAGTGATTGCTGCTGATAATGCTTGCAGTTATTTGGAGTTTAGTGGATGCACATTAGTTTCTGTGATTTCAGAACATCCTGGTTGACCATCTTTAAGCCTTCAAAGTAGGACTACATGCCTGCCTGCTTAGCTTCCTTTTCTGCACTTTACTCTTTCTGTTCTATGGGATTGAAGATTGTGTATATCAACATTTCAGGTTCCTTAGTGTTTTCTAATGTTTATATAATCAAAGTTTTATTCTATCTAGCATGCTATATCAAATGAAATCCTATTATGTGTTCTGCAATTCTTTTATATTGGTATCTACACAGTTATGTCTGCTCGTGTCATGTATGGATGTGTGGTTAGTTGCTCCGCTTTCTATCCACAATTAGTTGATATGGTGAACTTGTACAGATTCTTATCATGTATCTGTGTGCCTTAACAACATATTACTTTGACATGCAGTAGTTAATGTCATCTTTGGTTGGTTACCCAGATCACCAAAAACCATATTTTTAAGTTCCAAATTCCTATTTAATGCCTAAAAATCCCTTTAAACTTCTTGCTGTGAATAGAATAGCTTATTTTTTCTGCAACCTAGTTTCTTATTAGTGAATATAGCTTTGTACTTTCATCTATCCTCGTGTATTTGCCATGGTATGTCATCATGTCATCATATCTTAATACTTACAATGCTGTATGGTGCATAGTTTAAAGTGCTTTCTATGGCACTGTTGGACAGAAGGGTGATCTAAGTATAATCCATGCTTTTGTTTAAACTGAATCTTGTCGTCATGTTTTTGGATCAAGACCATGTTGCACTGTTTATTTGTTGCCATGCAAACCTCTGCATGGAAATGTAACTTTTTACATTGTGATGTATACTGTTCATAGGTTTCAGGGCATGTTCTTCATGTTTTACTATCATTAATTTATTATCTGTCCGACAAGGAATTAGTTTCTGGTGTTTATTGCTTGCTTTTGATATGGTTCATGTGACAGTTTTCCCTGAACCTTTTTACCCCCTGTTGCTTTTTGTTAATGTGATTTTATTTTCAGGTTGACATGGTAATTGTACCAGCTACAACTGGTCAGATGGGTGTTTTGCCAGGCCATGTTGCCACTATTGCAGAGCTCAAGCCTGGTGTTATGTCAGTACATGAGGGAAATGATGTGACCAAGTACTTTGTGAGCAGTGGGTTTGCTTTCGTCCATGCAAACTCCATTGCTGATATTGTGGCAGTTGAGGCTGTCCCTGTGGATCAGATCGACCCAGCATTGGTTCAGAAGGGTCTAGCAGACTTCACTGCCAAGCTTGGTTCGGCCTCTACTGACCTGGAGAAGGCTGAGGCTCAGATCGGAGTCGATGTTCACAGTGCGCTCAATGCTGCATTGACCGGTTAATTGGTGGCATCTTAAATTGTCTGTCTTTTCATCTACAATTTTAGAGTGAGTTTAAGTTTGCAAACTCATGGACATGGGATGGAGGGAATGATCCTAAATAAATTATACTCCATCTAAAACATGGCATCTGTTTCTTCTTGTTACCTGAATCCTGCAAGGATATCTTTTTGTACTGGTGAATATTTTTAACTCTGAGCCCAAGACCGGAGCTGCTTTCTTTTTCCGTTGAGTTGGGCCTTGGATCAGATGAAATTGATGTTCCTCCATAGTTCCAGTAAATTGTTTAATATTATTATGTCTATTTTTATGAGAAATATAAACTACTGTTAGGTTACTGCATGAGATGTCTTTTTTCTTTTGAGTCCATCTTCCGGGTGCCTGCTCCTGTCCTAAATAGATTGCACTTTTTAGATCTAATCAAAGTTTGAGCGTAACTAAATCTATAGAAAATTATTCAAGGATCATTGTTTCAAATAGATATATTATAGAGTAAATTGCACTCGGGTTACTTAAACTATTAGACGCGTAATAAAAGAGGCATCAAACAAAAAAAACGTAACCTACGGAATAACCATACTGCGTAACATCTGGGATACTTAACTGACGTATGCGCTTTGGCGTTTTACGATAACCCCCCCCCAAAAAAGGCTCTCTTCATTTCAGGCCCTGCTCGCCGGTGTGGCGGCCTGCTCACGCGCTCGCCGGGCAGTGGCTGCTCGCCTTGCTCGTCCGCGGCAGCCGGCCTCGCTGGCGCGACGGTCGTTTCGCGCGGCGCCCTGCTCGCCCGCGGCGGCGGCCCTCGCCCAGAGCGGCCTGCGAAGTGGAAGAACGTCGCGAATCTACCGCTGCAACATCGAGTCCATGCACATCTACCGCTGCGACGACGTCGTGAACGCGCCGCCCGCCGGCGCCGGCCGCGGGAGCAGAGGCAGTCGGCGACGCACTGGCGCCGAAGACGAAGGCGGTCGCCACCAAGAACAAGTCCCGGGCCGCGGTGGCGGCTGGCGCGCTGGCGGACGCGCTGGTGCACTACTAGCCGTTCGCGCGGGACGGATCGTGGAGCCGAGGGCGATGTGCCGGGGCGCCCCGCCGTGCAGTGCTCTGCCGAGGGCGTCTATTTCGTGGAGGCCGCCGCCAACTGCACCCTCGCCGACGTCAACTTCCTGGAGCGGCCGCTGCTCCTCGCCAAGGAGCAGCTCGTGCCGTGCCCACCGCCGGAGGAGTGGCCCGTCGAGCCGCACAACAGCCTCGCCATGATACAGGTATGTTCGGCGGTACATATTTCCTGTTTCATTTGCTCTGACACGTAGATTTCGGGAAGAATGAGGAGATGTGAGAGAACGAAGCAGTAGTTGGATCAGAAGACTGGTATAATTGTATAAAACACACCAAACTTCCGTCTTCGTGCAAAGCTACGCCGGTGAGCCGGCTGCCGTGGGCGAGCAGCCGGTGCTGTGTTAGCAGGCCGCGCCGGTGAGCGTGAGCAGGACACCGCGCCAGCGAGGAGGGCCCGAAATGAAGAGAGCATGTTTGGGGAGGGGTTATCGCAAAAATGTCAAAGCTCCAGCCAGTTGAAGTGACCTCGATGTTACGAAAATATAGCTCGAAAGACTCCATAAGTTACGTTTTTGTTTGAGCTTCTGCACTGCTACACGCCTAATAGCTTGTGATAAGTCCCGATGCAATTTACTCTATATTATAAATACATGTATTCCATGATGAATCTAATGACACTTATTTGATATAGTAAATGTTAATATATTTTTAAGAATATTCAAAATGAAAATAATGGTTGATTAAGATCTTTAGTTGGAACTTGGAAGTTCATCCTTTATTGAGTCACAGGGAGTAGTTGTATGACGAAGCAAGGTGGCAAGCAATAGAGTAAAAACCATTTGATTTATGATATCAGGATAGATATTATAGAGTACCTAAAGATGTATTGTGTTAGGAAATGAATAGAGACAAAGTAATAAATATAATCAAACTTAACTGCAGGTACTAAATGCTACAATGAAATTTTAGTACTATATAACAAAGGTTCAAGGTTGTTCTATAGCACATTTTTTTTTGAGAATGTTCTAGAGCACAACTTCTTCTCTCTCTCTCTCTCTTTTTTTTTAAATGTTCTAGAGCACAAACTGATAATAGTAGATATCAAATGTAAATGCACTGACTAATTTAGAGACACAACCAAAACAAGATTGATAAAATAGTCCCTTCCTACATTGTCTTAGATTTTGTAGTAGGATGCTTTGTTAATGTTTGAATTGATGGCACTTTGAAAAATACCAATCCAAATTTGAGCAATATAGTGGGTTCTTGATATACCAATTGGAACCAATGTCAATACAACAGGGATTTTTTTTTAAAAAAAACTTCAGATGTTTTTTCTCTCGGCCGAACCAAAGCATCATACATCCATGAGTAAAGGTAAGTGTAAGAAATTATGTAATTTGCATCGAAGCAAGCTTTTCTTTTAACGGTAACATATCCAGTCTCGACGCTTTTCCAATGCTTCCTGATAGTGAGCACATGATGAATACGCTTAATTCTTCTGTCTTATTTCGAGTCCCTCCAACATAAGGCCTTTCTTCCAGTGGAGCTGTACGTGCTCTACCAGCCTGAAACAAACCATCCCCGTGTCCCCTTGGTGGTTGTAGAACTCCCCCAGTTCTACCTCCATCCAGTCGTCTTCCCTTTCTCTTGGGTAGCTCACGGTACTCTCCTCTTCAGCCCGTCCTCCTTGATCGCCCTCTCTTGCTTGCGCCGTGTGTGGGTACAGGGAGACCCTAAGCTCTGCAACCTGATTGCCCGTAGTGATATGTGCATATTGCGTTGGGCAGTCAAGGCCATATGATTCGTCTGCCAATCTGAACACGAGGTAGGCTGTGTATTTTGTGTTCGGAGAGAGCTCTGCGCTCTATGCTGCCGGCTATGTAAAGCCAGCAGACGGCCATGAGCTCAGCTACTTCTTCAAACCTGCAGCAAACAGAAATAATTAAACTGATCTGGTTGCAAGAGACACTAGATACATAACTTATAACACATAATGATCACTTTCT
Source organism: Themeda triandra (assembly GCA_018135685.1). Taxonomy (NCBI): domain Eukaryota; kingdom Viridiplantae; phylum Streptophyta; class Magnoliopsida; order Poales; family Poaceae; genus Themeda; species Themeda triandra. The sequence continues at coordinate 5,266 of JAENPR010000182.1, forward strand.
AGATATATTAGGTTACATTGGTTGCTTTTATTAGTCTTACCATGTATTAGATCTTATGCGCAGCATAACCTAAAACAACATAAATGTATGCAGTGTTTTGATCAATCATGTTTGGTTGTTTATATTTTATATTTTTATTACATAAAGTCACCTCCATATTCTAATTTGAGGCATGTGGATGAGGATTTTCATTTTGAGGTGTACTAGTTAATGCAGCATTTGGTCATACTATGTAATAAACCTATATAAGAGTCTAAACACGAGCAAACTGTAACTGTAGCCTAGAAACAGATTAATACAATCCATAGAAAATGTAGAAGTTAGGGCAGGAATCATTAAAGCAAACCTGGAATCGGGCAAATAGATCCGTCTCCAGTACAAGGGATAATGGCCCCATGTAATGTGTAATGATCGCGATGATAACATGTAACATTTGGCGCCGCTTGTTCGATCCAACCAAAAGCTCTTAAAGTACAGCCAAAAAAACGACTTGACTCAGTTTGCAATTGCATCATGATCAAAGATGGTAATGCCTTGATTTTTTTGTTGACAAGGGGTAATGCCTTGATTTAATCATTAGTCCCTACTAAAATAGCAAAGTACCCCTTCTCATTTTAGTTTTGTCCTAAATCAATCTTCATTTTATTTCCATTTATACACGGTGGTGCAATTTTAGCACTCCCCCCCCTCCCCCCTCATCCCAAACACTTAACACCCCTCCCCAAACACACTCTATTAAATTAGATTTATGCGATCTTGATTAGAAGTTTTCATAGTTTTAGCACGCGAGTTTGTTTTCATAGCATACGTTGTCATAAATAAAAGAACATTAACATCGACAATACCAAATCAAGATTACATTAATTAGAATTTTCAGGAATATGTTGGAACTTGTAAATATCAGTATATTATCATCCTCTAAAGCTGTTAAAACCAAGACAAAATTTGACTTAGAACAAAGTTAAAATGAACAATGATTTAGAACAGGGGTAATTAAGATCACCGTGCATCATGCCTTTCTTAGAGCATCTCCAAGAGCTCCCAAAAACAACTTGGTATTCATATTTCAAAAAAAAACAACTTGGTATTCTATAATTTTTGGCAAAACACAAATTTTGTTCTCCAACAGCCTCCCAATACCAACTTGGTAAAATACCAACTGCGGAAAAAACACCCTCTCGCAAAAGAACCACGCGCGGAGGGCGCGTATCGGCCCGCCGAGGCACCCCGCCACTGCGCCGCGGCCCCGCGTCCGTCCGTCGCCCGCTGAGGCACTCGTCACATGCGCTGCCCGCTCGGGTCCGTCGGCCGCGAGGCACCTCGCCGTCCGTCCGTCCGTCGGTCGAGCGCTGGCCGGGTAGCGTTCATCGAGTCCGTCCGTCTGGCTATCGGTCGCCTATAGTGTACGGTTACGGTTGAAACTTATTGCGGGAAATATGTACCGATAGACTATTCTCGTCGAGACGGCTAACGCGCGGCGGATTCACCGGAAACCTTGCCGTCATCGAGATATCGCTCGGTCAAAGGCGCCGCGTCGCCCGTTGCGGACTAATCCATGCTGTATTTTCGCGAACTTTTCTGAAAAAGTACTGCAGCACAAAGAATTATAACATGCTCTCACATTTCTTGCTTTGTGGACTAAATTACAAAGTGGTCATCACTATATTTACCAATGATAAGCGAGTTTATCGGAGATGACTTTTTTCACTGCGAAAATAAAATGTTAAAGAAATGCTATAACACTAAACATTTACCAAACAGCTTTGTTCTCGAGATGCTCTTGCTCTACAACTAACGAACTATGAAAAACATTCGGTGCTTGCTCAAACCCATACCTTCGTGCCTTGGTCGATGAGGATATGGTCTTCGGCGAGACTGAGGAAGAGTCTTTTGCTGGTCGTGGAATCCACAGGATGGTCGGCTCGAGCAAGAATCGATCTGTAGTCCGGAGGCAGTGAAGCGTTCCACACTGGATCAGAGTTCGCTGCTGCTTGGAAGGCAGTAGATACAGCGGGGAGGAACGGCATGCATCTGTGGGAGTCGTCAGGGAGATGACATGGAGCGAGGCATGCCTCAGGGAGACGCAGGATGCTGCAATCACAGTCTGCTTCATTTCCAGTAGTGGTCCTTCCTCCCTCAAGCTCAGGGTGTTCTTTCTCAGATTCCTTCGTGGCCGCTTCATGATCTGCATGTTAGTTGTTGGGAATTAAAACAGCTGAAGAGTAGATCTCTGCATGCAACCAACTACATGTATGTATGAACAATGATGCGAGTAAATGGCTGTGTCATGGGAAAGCATAAACTTCTTACAGCATACAGGGTACAGAGTACCTGTGTAGTGTAGTCAGCCGGTTGAAACAGTCACCTTTTAGCCATAGGGTGTAAGGAAGAAACATCGTGGATCATAGGAAGTTTCTTTACAATTAAAACTTAGAAATGTCGCACATGTCTTGGAAAGATGGGCAATAACGTGTGGAATTTTTTCCTAGATTCCTTGATAAAGAAAAGTATTCCAAGGAAATGATCTGGTAACTCATTTTTGAGATGAGCCGGTAACTCATTTTTCAGGGGACGAGATCATCCTCGAATCTGGAGGTATATTCCCAAATGGCTCTACAGAGCCTTATTGCGATTTCGACTATGCTTCTGGGTTCTGGCTAGTGGCTAGCAAGTAGCAAGCCAAACCATCAGTAGCTAGGAAGAATTAGGGGCTACTGAGCGCTCCATGCAACTTGCAACGTACCAAATTAGCCACTGCCAGCACTTCTTTAACTAAAAACCGTGGAGCAAAGCTAAGAGACACTTGACTAATTGCAAAGTTAAGACAGAAACAATAAGGGAGAAAAACGAGAGCACCCAGGGGGTTCGACTCATCAAAAGTAACGAATTTAATCAAAATTGCATTTATTAAAAAAAAAATTAAAAAAAATAAATGCGGCTTCACCGACTTCGGCCAAATAAGTGAGAAAAACAAACATAATACGCATTTTTTAACCAAATCATAGCTAAGGGGTGAAGAGGAGCTGGATGCGGTACATAAGAAGTTTAACTTCACAGGTAGAAAGCATCTTCCATGTAGCAACTGAGGGCACCTTGCTATTATTGAATACACCAGGCAGCAATTATAAAGATCTCCGTCAAGAAAGAGATCTGGTTCATCTCTGCTCAGCTACCATTTGAAAAGACTGCCTTGGACCATCCACTGAAGCATAAGCCACCACGTGACATGTTTTCAGCAAAGAGCACTCAAAGAACAGCTCACTGCTGCTGACACTTTCCACCGCGACCTGTCCAAAATCCAGATTAGTCAAGGCATGTCACCAATTTTCCAATGGATAACGTGGTTCAACAACCAACCACACGATATTAGTACATGCTTGAAGCAGCAAACCTAACTCACAAAGTTCAGGTCATTACAGATGGATTTCTCATCTTCACCTGATCGAGTTCCCAAAGTAAATCAAGATGGCAGAGGCGACCAGCTTCATCGCCGGTGGCTTCTTGTCGGCTGTCGTGATGGCGCAGCCTCCAAGGCTGTTGCGTGCCTCGAGAGCAACTACAATATGCCAGAGCGTGTCAAGGAGTTATTGAGCGAACTGGAGACCAAGCTAACCATGGTGAAGGCCATATGTGAGGCTGCAGACAACTGGCTCATCACAAACACCAACCCGTCCAAAATCGGCTGCGACGCCTACATACTACGGCTCAGGAGGCCGAGGATGCCCTTGACGAATTCCAGGTTGAAGAGGCGAGCATCACCGGCAAGCGCAAGGTGAGCGAGCCTATAGTGTCATCGCTTAGGTCTCTGAAAAATCTGGTCATCCCTGGATGTGGAAAAGCCGTGCTAAAGCTGGAGCAAGTAGGAAAAACCCTTTTACCCAGCTCTGTTCAACCTCAAACACTTTGAGCTCCTCAAATTGGACGATTACAAAGCAAACCAGCAGTAGAAAGACTTGCTGGAGAAGCCACATCTCAGCTTCCCATAGACGTCCAGGTGTTTCACGTGGGAAGAGATAACAGAGTTTATCCTGCAGATGGACATAGGAACATCATCACATGATCATGAAAAAGATCCAGTGGAACTAGAAGCAAGAGCAGCTAGACAACATTATATGTCTCCTCCTACGTTGGTATGAGTGGAGTGGGAAAGACAACACTGGCCCAGGTTGTCTACAATCATGCAGAGGTGAAGAAACACTTTCAGCGGAGAGCTTGGGTCTATGTTTCAGAGCATTTCCAGCTTCAAAAGAACCTGCAAGAGATCCTGTTTTCCTTCAATGGATATGAAGGAGGACAATGGTTTGGATAGCTTTTACGGCATGGAAGCCACCATCACAAAGCTCCAGCAAGATCTAGTAAGTGATATAAATTCTTTCTGGTGCTAGACAATGTATGGGAAGAGATATGCCATGAATGGAGCACCCTACTCACTGTATTATCTGACGAGGCACGTCAATGTGGCAGTGTTCTCCTTGTCACAACTCAGAACCATAAGGCTGCACAACAATCGCCAGAGTACGTCCCATTGAACTGAAAGCTTTTGCCATGGGAGAGTAGCTTCTGGCCTCTCTTTCAGCACTACGCATTTGGGGGCACTGAAGTAGCCCAACAGCAAAGACAACCCAACATGCTATCTATTGGTAGAGAAATTGCAATGAAGCTAGATGGATTCCATTAGCGGCGAAAGTAATAGAAACCTGCTGAGAGGTAGATTCTCCCAGGCTAACTGGAGAAGGGTTGTGGATAGTGACTGGTGGAACTTGAGTGATGCTCTGCAAAAATTTTACCCTACCTCAGGGTGAGTTACCAGCATTTATCACCACAACAAAGGCAGTGCTTTGCCTTCTGTTCAATATTTCCTAGAAACTACCTGTTTGACAAGGAAAGGATTGTTCAAATGTGGATTGCTCATAATTTCATACAGAGAAACAACATTGCAGATGGTATAAAGCCAGAAGATGTTGGGAGGCAATGGAAGATGCGCTCACGGACAGGTCCCTTGTTCCAACCCACAATTGTTGACGCAAGTATGTCATGCATGATTTGGTGCGTGGTTTATCAATTGCCGTTTCTGTGGGCCAATGCTTCCTCCATGATGAAAGAGCAGGGGGAGCTTCTTCCCAAGCACTGGGAAAATGTTCGTCACTTATCTTTGCAGACTGGTAACTTGGAGCAGTGCGGCGCACAAGTACAAAATCTGCGGACTCCTCCCTACTATTTGTCCGTTTCGAAAGTGATGAGCATTTTTTCCCCTTATTGATGACATGCTCAGGAATTCACCAAGCCTCCGTGTGCTGGACTTGTCATATGTCGAATCTCCAGGGAGTGCATGGCCCATTGCTAGAGTTTGAGAAAATTACGGTTCCTAGATGTGTCATTTACAAGGATCACAAAGTTTAAGGATCTCCCAGTTAATCTCCAAGTTTTGCATCTTCGGGATATGATGCTGACAGCTTACCACAAAATATCACTAAGCTGAGCAACCTGCGACATCTGTTTTGTAGATAATTCAGCACTCTCAAATATTCCAGGGATTGACAGCTCACTGAACTTCAAGGACTGGATAGCTTCGTTATAGAAAGGGGCAAGGATTCACGATAAGGAGTTGAAGAACATGCAGGAACTCACTGGACAACTATGCATTCGCGGCCTCGGAGAACGTGAGAAGTAGGGAGGAGGCGATGGAAGCAAGAATGATGGACAAGAAACACCTGTGCAGCCTGATGATTGAAGGGAGAAAGGTGCCCAGGTTTGTTCTTGAAGGATTGCAGCCACATCCAAACATACAGGAACTAACCATTAAATCTCTACCAGGACCAATCTTTTCCTCACTGGATGCTGCAGCTGGATAACCTGGCCAATCTTGTACATGTAAATCTTGAAAGCTGCAGCAGCTTGTCTACTCCTTCCACCATTAGGCCATCTCCCCTTGCTCAAACTTCAGTCTAAGAAGCTGCCGTTGGTAATGCATGTTGATGGCACATCCTTTGGTGGTTTCCCATCACTTGAAGAGTTGCAGTTTCACTGGTTAGACAAATGGGAGGATTGGACAGAGCCAGACGAAGCAAATAACAGCATCAGCTCATGTTTATGGGTCATCATTGTCTTTTGGATGCCTTAAGAAACTTCATCTAGAAAACTGCTTATCACTGAGGCAATCTCTACTATTGTCACACTTGTCTGCATTGAGAGCTGAAGATCTCCAAGCCTGGAAACCATATCCTGGAATTACCAAACTGTTTACAAGTCTTGGCATGCCTAACAACATTGAATATCGAGTACTGTCAAGACAACATTGTACTGTCCGCACATCAGTTCAAGTCCCTGGAAAATCTTGAGCTCATAAAATGTGAAAGCCTACGTTTGGCTGATGGTTTCCAGTGCTTTTGCAAACTGCGAAGCGCACGAGTGGAGGGTTGTCCTAAACTCCTTAGTGATGCTGCTTCCTTTGTCTCGGCTAACCTTGGGGAAAATTTGCATGAGAAGCAGCAGCAGCATGGTGCCAATCTTCTAACCCACCTCAGAACTGATGACAGCTTGATTAATGGAGATTACTTCAGGATGATGGGAAACCTATCATCACTTCGTGAACTGACAATGTATAATGTACCCAACGCCACACATTTCTCGGAGGAGCAAGACTTGTGGTTTCAGCAACTGACCTCACTGGAGTGCCTCCGCATTCATTACAGCATCATGTTGCAACACCTCCCTTCTTCCTTGGCTGTGTTGCCATCACTCGAGGAACTAGATCTTCAAAACTTGCACAGCCTTCACTCATTGCCAGATGCTCTGCCTCCAAAGCTTCAGAAGTTGGTAATTGGAAACTGTACTCAAGATCTGACTCTTAGGGTATCCAAAGATGGGTCGGATTGGCCAAAGGTTGTCCATATTCCATACATCTCGGTAGATGGTACAGTGATTCAAAACATATAGACTTTTGTACTATATTTATTGACTGCTTGTCAATGTCAGGTATGACCAAATCACCAAAATAATAGAAATAATATTCTATAATTCAGTTAGCATGTTGATTTCTAAGCTATAAGTTTTCTTGAAGAGTTCATTTGTACACTTGTAGAAAAAAGACACATATAGCTTAGTGGAACCCTCTGTTAAATATGACAGTCACAATTATCCCAGATGATACAACATCTTGCAATCAAGCCAGCAATCTTTTAGGTGACCTTACATAGTTGGGCCCTATTGATAGTTTGCATATAAATCTCGAAAATATGAGAATATTTCCTGAGGAAAGCACAGATCAATCTCAATGTTTGACCTACCTTCATGGCATGACCTCAAGAAAAACAGGATGAGATGCATGTACATTCGTCGGTTGAGATAAATGTTTTTTGATTGTCCGATTAATCATGATTAACCTCGATTAATCGTCCTGATCGGTACCTTGCACTTGTTTAGGTCCTCCGATTCAATCAGAGCGATCAGAAACCTAATCGTCCAATTAATCATCCACTAATCTGATTAATCATCCAATTGAAATGCATCATATACAAGTGCATCCTTTTCTTTTATATATATAAATAAATAGTGAACAAAAGTATCAGGCTTAGTTGGGCGTATAATTGAGCTTTCTGCGGCGTAGCCCGAGATTGGCTTGAGAAATGCCTCAGGCCTGCTTTGGCTTTCCATTTCTTGTTTATTTAGAGCAACTCCAAAAGTTCCTAATTGATATGAGTAAAGATTTAGATGAGTAAAGGTTTTAGTGAAAACTTACTTTCCAACATTTTCTTTATGATCTCTAAATATGTATCTATCTCTAAAGATGGGTAGCAGTACTTGCTCTCTAAGTACCCTGTGTTTTTTTTTTTTTTTTGACAAGACTAAGTACCCTGTGTTGATGTGCACAAAGCGGAGCTACTAGAGCCGTGTGAAGTATGTCTTGAGCTCACAGATGGTCCACAGACTTTAGCCCTAGAAATTCTATGTATATAAGCTTAGAGACTCGTACACATCGTTTGAGCATAATCTTAGGGACCGCTGACATATACCTACGGACGACCTGACATATGTTAGCGCCCTAGCGGATTGTTCACAGAAACCTTCCAAATCCAAGTGCTTCCATATATTGACCAATGCCACCTCGGACAGGCCTAACCCCTTGGCCAAGGAAGGTCCAATGCCTCATTTACGATGGTCGGGCAAATCAGTACGACAACCAACTAGGCTAAGCCTTGAACCTTAAGTGTCAACCTACTGTCCCTACTTATGAATTATGTTTATGGCTCATCTTGGTCATGCATGAGCATTGCAATGCATAGCGCCATGTTTACTTATGCAAAATTGCACCCATGTAGGAGCGGAACTGCGGAAGTAGGGTTAACCCTTGAGCTATGGCTGAACTCACTAATCCTAAAACTAAACCCAGGACAGACAACTAAGCATCCGTCTGTATGTATGTATGTATGTATGATGCATGCCATGAAGTGATGCATGTTTACTTCTAAGATCGTAATCATGCTTAATAACTCCAACAGTTGCTAAAGACTGGCATCCTAGGATTTTTGCCAAAATCAAATGAGCCTCCAACAAATTGGCAAAAGTAGTTGGTAATTTAGAAAACTTGGCATTCTTCCCCTTCCGCGCGCATATTTGCGCGCCTTGCTGGCATCGGCCACACCATGCTTCTCCTCAAATTGCCAACTACTTTGCCAACTCGTTGGAGGCTCATTTTCTTGTTTAGGCAAAAATTCTAGGATGCCAGTCAATTTGTCAAGTTCAAATAACAAATTATTGGAGAAAGTTTTTTTTACTTGGCATTTTATTTTGAGACTTAGCAAAATTATAGATTTGCCAAGTGAGTTTTACCAAACTGTTGGAGTTGCTCTTAGTTCGATAAAATAAAGTGTGATAAGGATGTGATTGCTTCGTTAATTAACGACTTTGAAGTGAACGTTTGGTTGTAAGCAGTGGTAATAATGGTATGATGCACCAGATGGTGTAAATGAGATTAGCTACGTTCGTTCCAAATTATAAGATGTTTTGGCTTTTCTAATACATAGCTTTTTTTGTTATATACTTGAATATATACTATGTCTAAATACATAGTTAAAAACGCTTGAATTGAGTACAATTTTGTTACTATCAGAAGGTTATATGAAATTCTAGAAAAATTACTTCGGTGGCCAAACTTTCTTAGCTCATATGTCATGGTTGGTACTTACCTTAACTTTGACCATAACATAGCAACAGAAAACCTACCCCCTACCCTATTCTGTCCTATAATTTTTTAAACTTTTGATAAATTTTATTAAGAAAATGCACTAACATCTAGAGTACCAAAATCAGTTTCATAAATACCCACCGTGAAACACAAATACTATTAAAAGTACTGATAGTGCATTTATTTGGCATAACAGCTCTAAAAAACCTTGGCCAACATCTAAATGAGGGTGAGGGCAGTGAAAGCCTTAGAGCATCTCCGGGCTGGACTTTGAGTTGGAGTTAGCATTTGTGGTTGTTTGAAAGTCCCAAATAGAAATGCAAACTCTAAAAATAGGTGTACCGCAAGAGATTTGGCAAATGAAACTTGGCATTTGTGAAAGTGGACCCGTCGGCCGAAAAATTCCCGCGACCTCCTCCTCGCTCGTCGGCCCTCCAATAGCATGCGAGATTTTCCTTTTGCCAAGTTGTGGATGGCTTGGCATTTTTGCAAGTCTCCTCCTCAAATGCCAACTTTGTCAAAATGCCAACTTGGTTTCAAAACCATTGGAGGCAGTTTTTTTTTTTGCATTTTACTCAAATGCCAACCCAAATGCCAAGTTCCTTGGAGATGCTCTTAGCTAGCATTTAAATGAGAGAGCAGGCAATGAAGATGGCACACCCATCACAAATCACGATTCAAACTAGAATTATCAGGTCTCTCACAAAGAAAACAACATCGGCGGACTTATCTCGCCATAGGAGCTCCCACCATCCCCAAATAAATCAACTCCTAAATTCGTGCAAGTCAAATGACTAACTTTATAGATAGAAAAGAGTAACATCTATGACATAAAATGAGCACCTTACAAAATATATTCTATAGTAAATCTAATGATGAGGAGCCTAGCTCACTTGGCTAGTGACTGGCAAGCATAACACCTACCATCCGCGTTCGAATCCCATCGAATTTGAGTGTTTATTTTCTTAATGAAAAGCCCCTAGTTCCTCCTAGGTCGGGTCGCTTTTTTTTAGTAAATCTAATGATACTAATTTGATACCATAAGTCTTACCGTTTTTTTCTAGAAATTCGGTCAAAGTTAAAAAAAATGACTTAAGATAACTCTAGGAACCTATTTATTCAGGGATAGAGTATCAAATTCAACATCTTACGAGAATCAAATAAGTAAAGGGTTGCTAGGACAGCATAATGATTTTCTGCAAAGCCATAAATAATGCATATTCTACATTGTGGGGGGGGTGTCCTGGTTTACTAACCAAAGAAGGTTACAACAACATTGATATCCTTAGAGCTACATTCAGATGTTGGATAGGCATGCCAGCCAGCTAAGGTACAAGCGCGCTGCAGCATGATAGAATTTTACCGATCCACTGATCTGCCAATGGCGCTCTTATATGTAGTCTTCAAGGACCTTGACCTTGCAGAACTCCCGTCTTCCCTCCAAAAGGGCCACATCTTGTGGTTGTGGAGCTTATAAAAGCCAAATACATGAGGCTCATGGCTTGTGGAGCTTGAAGCCAAAGACACGAGGAACATAGCGCTGCGAGGGCTTTTAATACTTTTATATGCTCAGTAAGGAGAGCAAACAAATTTAGATTATACTGTATTATACACAATCATATTATTGTCAACCTCTGCTTATATTTTGCATGTCTTTACAACATAAATTATACATCGTGAATTCTATGGGAAAAAGAAAATATGAATAGTTTATAATATATTTTCCCGTAACGCACAGGTACATTTGTTAGTTTAAATAAAATAAGGGACTTGCTAATTCCCAGTCGCCTGGGATTTAGGGGAAAACCCAGGCGACATGCTGGACCATTGGATCCAGATCCAACGGTCTGTTCTGTCCTCTATCATTTTACCATACCAACAGCGAAAACGGGTCCGTGAATGACCGCAAACCCAACCTAGGCGGGTACCGGGCCTGCCAAACTTTAACAGCCACCTAAAACGGGTCTGAAAATACCCAATAGACAACACTGACACTTAATGAGCACGCGAACAAAACCCGCTAAGCATTGGATTCTGTTCCAGGCTTTACACACTGGGCTTTTATTGAATACTTTACACACGAGGCCTTACACACTAGGCCCAATAAAAAAAAGAAGCAGCCAATGAATATACCCTCTCTGCACATCATCAACGAATATGCCCTCTCTGCACATCTCTATGCACACCTCGTTGTCCTACCCCTACATCTCTACAATCTCTCTGCACATCTTGATCTCCTACCCCTACACCCTGCTCCAAAAAAGAAACCAAAAAAGAAACAGATCGGATGAATGTGAGATCCAGAAAACAACGAAGAAACAAAGAGTGACGAAAACAACCAAGATTAGTTTCGCAGGACCTTCATAAAGGTGCCACTTGACAGGAAAGCCAGTATTCAACTGTCTTGTTAAAATCAACCTGATCCACCAGATCAGCCAGACCAACAAACTTGTATTAACCCGAAAAATCAAAGAAGATAAATAACATCAACATCCAACCTTACACACAGGTTCACAGAAGGAAAAAGGCTGTTTAATAGAGGATAAGTATGAGAATTAGAACTTGTCCGGTTACTATAGATTTGAAGGCCCAATAATTCCCAGGTGGAATCGTTTACTAATTTTTATACCATTGATGAAGTGGAATGGTTCCTAGCCCCAATCCGAGATAACAGAACAGACCCTTACGGCCAACAATAAGAACACTTGTGCATTGCAGAACTAATGATAGAACTGGAAGACCATGCTTTCTAAATCCAAATTAGCCTTAAGAAAGCAGGTAGCAAAGCATGAAATGAAGCAACCAGCCATATAATTCAGGTGTAAGCACTGAACCACATTAGAGCAATATTGTTTATCATCAAGACTGGATATTGCACATGTTGAACTACACAATTGCAAAAATTTAATTGTGCAATTTACAACTTATAAATGTGCAATCAAGAAGATACTCGGGGATCTGGTACCAGCCTAGCATAATGGGCAGTAAACAAGAGCAGACATGAAGAAAATGAAGGCATCCCAGGAACCTGTTGGCAGCATTAGAACAACCAAATGTCTTACATTCAAAATGTTTATTGCATCTAATAGCTTTTAAGTTCTAAGTTCTAACTATGGCATTCTTCCACATACTTGAACTAAAGAATGTGCAATTTATAGCACCTAGAGAACTAATAGATGAACATAAAAAACTCATAAATGGCTGAATCCTGCATATACATCTGCCATCTAGGTAAAAAATACACCGAGCGATGAATAACAATAGTTCATGACAAACGATTTGCTCCTAATTACATATTGTAAAATGCACAGGGCAAAGGAAGGTTCAGTTTATAACCTTAGCACTTCCAGTGATGCTGGGAATAATATTGAAACTACTAGCCCTTCCACCCCTCTAGTCCTTAGCTGAGGGCCCATCGACAGTCTCCTCTAATTCCTGATCAAGCAGATCATTACTTAGTGGATCTTGATAATCTCTCTACACATCTCTCCATGTTCTGCAAACAGATGTAACCTAAGGTGCATTTTACCTAAACATAAGCTACTATGAGAGGATGGAAAAATCTTTTATGGTCAACCACATAGGGAAGTAATAAAACCCATGCACAATCATAGACCGAAGTCCCTAAATTCAAGATGTGTCCCTGAATTCAAGATGTGTTAGCATAAATTACAAGTGACAATTTTTTTATATGAAAGGACAAAGACAAAATAAAAGGTATGTCCTTGCACAAATCGGATTCCCGTTGATAGCAACAGATATACATAGTTCGAGAGGTTACAGAAAGCAATTATGAGTGGTAAGTAAGATAAAGAGATTGTCCCCACACATTGCCTGCATTAAACAACCTACGGAGATGCTAGTCAGTTCCTATCCCAGATAGTCAGTTGAGGTTGCAAAACTGAACTGTCTATATTACCACTAGATTATTGTTCACTGATAGAAAAGAACACTCAAGCAAAATCTCCTAGTCAGCACAACACAAACTATTTGTCATTCTAAGACTGAAACGTCTGTTCTAAATAATTTGTAACAAAAATATTACAAGATGCCCTTGCAAAATTGAAAGTGGCAGCAGGAACACTTGCAAATTGACAACATACTAACCGGTGGATGCCAAAATTAAGGTAAGAATCAAGTAACATAGGATATCCAGAGTGAACTAGGACTGCACCTTATCTTATCTCTACACATCAGACAGGGCTAATGAAGCCAACTAAGAGACCCATGGTAATTGCATTATCAGACAGGACAATTCTTTTGAGACAGAGTACGAAGAAAGCAGGGCTGACAGTTTTGTGTTCCAAGGGTAAGAGCAGAAGTGCAGGAGGAACTTACATGCAAGTTGAGCAAGGTCTCAGGACCCCAAGTAGTTGAGAGCTGCAAGGTCATAGACATGAGAAGCAGCCTTCTCGTTCGCAAAAGCCCTGCAGAAGTGCACAGCATTAAAACTAAGACTAAAATAGTAGTGTCTCCTGAATAGTGCATTAGATTGCTCCCCCCCAACTTAGATAGTGAATGTTTTAGAATAAAAACATATAAAACTTGAGCTTCTCTTGAATGACATAGAACAGTTCTTGCCTCTAAAACTTGGAAGGTGAGCGAAGAAACTGCCCCACTGGGATCTCGAGCTACTTTCACAAATCTAATGTCCAAAACAACACAAACACAAAGACAAAGGACAATTTCTATTTCTATGAAAGGACAATAGACAAAAATTTTGTTCAAGAATGACACAATTACAAAGTGACAATAGACAATGGATAATTTTTTTCTATAAATGACAATAGACAAATTTTTCTACCTAGAGCGGCACAATTACAAAAATACAATGGACAATGGACAATTTTTTTCTATGGAAGGACAATAGACAAAAATTTTCTCCCATGAACGACACAATTACAAAATGACAATGGACAATTCTTTTCTATGAAATGACAATAGATAAATTTTTCTACCTAAAACGACACAACTACAAAACTACAATGGACAATGGACAATTTTTTTTCTATGGAAGGACAATAGACAAAATTTTCTCCCAAGAACGACACAATTACACAATGACAATGGACAATGGACAATAACAAAAATTAGGTGTGGGCTAGCACCACAAATCACAAGGGCACAAGAAAGGAACAAGGGATATTGCACATGAAACTACCGTAATTGTAGTAATCCAAATGTGAAATGTACTGCAAATAAAAGTGCAATCTAGAAATAGGGTTACAGTGGTAGCCGCAAGTTAGGTGTGGCGAGCCTTGGCAAGGAACGGGAACCAAACACCCTCATAGGTACTAACTAGTATGATTCAAAGTATGAGGTGCATTAACAGCCTATGAACCTATGATTGGTTTACCTATAAAATCATAATTGGTATTTTAGAAAAACAAACAAAGAAACAAAACAGCTAGCACTTCATATGGTTGATAGACTGCCAGATAGAGGCGATACAGATACACAAAAACCAAACTGAATTGGCCTCTCTAGTGGACTCCGTACAGATGACGAAAATTGAAGTGGTTTTGCATTACAGAATTATCCCTATATGTTGCGCTTGACAAAAATATGATTAGGTAAACTAGTAGACCATAGAGAAATGACTATGTGTTCTAGAACAGATTGGAGCCAAATATGAACTAAAGAAGCCTTCGACATAGTATATTCCAGTTTCACTTTCACAGTAGAGATATAACATGCCACCATTGGCACAACAGACAACTATTTAAGCCAAGCTACCCAAGCTTTGTGCGATAGCGCAAAAAATGCACAGTAGAGATCGCAAAAATTTCAATTCATAGATGAGAAAATTGCACAATTGTATTAGTGCAACTATTATTAATTGGTAATGCAATAATATCGTATATGTACTTGGTTTTCTTAAACTAAAAGGCCGATGACAACTATGTATTTTACTGTCGCCTTCTATCAAAGCAATGGATAATGGCTAGCAGGAAAATGGACACGGATACATGCAAACCGATGCTGAACTAGGAAGGGCAGTTTGAGACATGGGCACATGCTCTGTAGCACGAGAGGTGAATGGAGGGCAAGTACAGAACCAATAACGAATGCAATTTAGAGTTGAGAAACTGCACAGAAGAGAATTTAAATATAAAAGGAATGCAACTTAGAGTTGAGAAAAGCACCACCATCGGATTCAGATTATAAGACTGAAACTGAACTAAACTGGATTAGACTGAAAACTATGACTGAAACTGAAATATGATTCGAACTTGTGACTGCTGCTCTATATTATGTGAATGTGTAGTGAGTTCCAAAAAATGTAGAGCTGAGAGAAAACCCAAGATAAAATTGGCGGGGAGAGGCACAAATTCAACATGGGAAACATTCCAGACCTTGAAGTAAAAAGTGCAGAACAATAAGCTGATATGTGCCGCTTAGTTGTCCACGAGTGTTCTCTAGTGATGACCCCTGATGTTATTAGGTGCGGACAATCTCTTGGTCGAGACGCTTGCTTCATGAGATAGTGCAATGTAAAGGGTTCGGTTTATATAAGAATTTTACTGCACAAGGAAAAGCAACAATGGCTACAACAAGGCTTTGACAATGAAATTAGATGCAGTATGCTCTAGATTTTTTTTGAGGCAGTATGGTCTAGACGAGTAGTACCTTGGAAGTGGGGCTTCCTAGGATTATTACATCTCTTGATTGCCCGTTTACCAAGATTGATCTGCGCCGAAATGCTAGCTTGTGACATATCTAAGCCTAAGTTTTGCACCGCAAGATTCAAGGTACTAAGACTGCTGTTATAAGTTAGGGAAATTATACAGAGTTGTAAATGCAAGAAACAACATTCTGAAAATGACAGAGCACATATAAAATACAGATGGTACGTACCCTTCGGAATATTGGCTTGACAAGCTGATTGCCCCTTGATCTATTGCCAACTCAGGGTTGTTCAGCATCCCATTATGTGCAACTCCAGGTTGCACATGAACAAAATATCTTCCATGAACTACAGAAAGAAATGAAAAGCTGTAATAATGAAGAATACATAAAATCGTTGCAGATTGTAGAATGGTAACTGGATCAAGAAATACATACTCTCATAACATTATTGGGAGTTTCAGCTTGTTGTACGACAAACAACCCTTTGGTTTGACCCGTTCCTATGCACCAAGGCAGTTTCAAATTCATCTGCATTGGTAATGTCCTCAGGATTTTTAGCAAAAGGAAACCATGGGGAGGAGCCATTTTGACACCCCATGTTGACAACTTTTTTCTATGGAAGGACAGAACACAAACTTTTCTATGTGAGCACAATCACAGATCATAGGATACAATTTTTTTAAAGATTTAGAACAAAAGTACAAATCACAGAAGTATACGATCTCTGCTAGAAAAACTCACTACAACTCTAGATATGCATCAGAAGTCAGCAAAAACCCTTTGCACATAATGCTAACAGCAGTACAGATATTAACAAGCACCAATAATGGCTTGGTAACAGACACAAACTTCAGTCTCTCTTTCTATCCCTTTATCCCAATCTCATTCCAAGGCATTTCATTAAAAAATTAAGCAAGCACTATAGGTCCAAGACCCCCCAATCAGACAAGCAATCATTGAATATTAAACAATCTGATTCACTAATTATTCAGTAACTCATAGATATTGATGGTAAATATGCATACCTATCTAAAAATGCAATGCTAAACTAAAAAGATGGGAAATAAGATCAAGTGACGAATAAATTGAAAAGGTTGCATCCCTGTACAAATCTGTCAAGAAAAGCTTCACATAAAACTAAAAAGATAAGATGCTGGTGCTGAAGCTGAAGTACTGAAACTACAAAACACATTCAAGCACAAATATTGCTGATCTAGATTGTAGAAGTCTTAGATAATTTTAGTTATTTTAGTTACAGTGAGAGCTTTATCTATTTGAGCTTTTGGATCAGTAGAGTTCTTCTATTTTTAGATAATTTAAGTTAATGAGAAGCAGGGCATGTAATTTCAAGGAAAAAACAACACAAGAAGTGGAGTTGAGTGAGCTTCTAAGATTTTCCATCCGTTACCCAATGGAATGGCTTACTTTCAGCATAGCAGTTATACTCAAGTACACACATATCTACAACTAAAAATTTGTTCAACCCCATCAAGTAAGACAAACGGTGCTGCATAATTTCTAATAATAGCTAAGTCATTTGCTCTGCAATCAGTTTAGGAAACAAGATCTTACGAGAATGAATTGCCTGATAATAGCTACAAAATCATTGATAGCAATAGGAGGCCATTTCTAATAATAGCTACAATTTTAATTCACAACAATAGAAGGCCATGCATGGGATTGAATTGCCCGACATGCATGGGTTCTCCATTTGCTCTGGTTCCGCTCCAACTTCATATCGATCCAACCAAAGACAGACACACAAGCATTTCAACTCACGACTGCAGCGGAATCGCAAGCATTTCAACTCACGACTGCAGCGGAATCGACAACACACAAGGCAAATCCTCGGCAAGACGACGCCCTCGGACAAAATCCCCAAACCATGACCACGGACGACCATCCGCAAGCAGCCTGCCCTGCCCCAACCAAATCCGCACCCACAACCCAAAAACTCCCAAATCCCACACAAGACAAAACCCCCAAATCTGTCCACTGCTCCAAGCAAATCGACAACTAGACAAATCACAAATCTGCGCAAATCGACAAGTAGACAACCCCCAAATCCACGCCGAAGACAACCATGAACCCTAAAAATCACACAAACCCAAACCCGATCCCTCTGCCTAAATCACACGAACCCAACCCTAAATCAATCGAAACCTACCCCAACACAGAGACGGGATGCACTACAAACCTTACGCACGAGTCCGACACGAAGATGGAGTTCATCTGGAGCATGTCGCTGCTGCGGATGAATCGCCTCCAGGCCGCAAGGATGAAGACAGACGCCGACTACGGGGAGCGGCAGCACTCGGAGATGAAGGAGACGAAGATACACCGGAGCAAGAGCCGCTGCCAATCATAAAAAAACCCGAGGCGCACGCCGGCAGTGAGAGTTCGTCGTCGCCGTCGACGAGGAGAGAGGAGGTGAGGAGATGGGAGGAGGCGAAGCGAACAAGAGAAATGGGAAATCTATCGACATGTCAGCGACGAATCCATCAGAGCGGACCCAATCCTCAAACCCGATAAAGAATGGTGGACCCGACAAGGAGGGGCCGGACCCGTGACCCGCGCGTCCTCGCTCGCGCTCACGCGTGGCCAGCGCTCGTGCTCGCGCATGCCGCGTGTCGCCTGGCCATTCAGCCACAATCCAGACATTTGGACAATAGTAAAAGTGATAAAATAATCATTGCTATTAGTTTTGGGTAGTCTTATTAGGTATTAGTTTCTTGATGCAAATATGGACATGATGGATTACACACGCAGGCCCCCGATACAAAATTTGTCAAAGACACTAATGTTGATCCCTGGTTTAGTATATTGTTTTTTTTTCTGCGTCTGAACGGTAGACGTGACGCACTTCTGGTCCGGCCCATATATGCCACGACGACAGAGAGTAGCGCGGCTGAAAACAGGACTCCGCGTAACCTAGTACACATAGACACCTTCGCGAAAAAGCCCTGGCGGCGGCTGGTGGCTACGCAACAACAATGGCAGCGAAACTACTAAGCATGCACAATGGCTACGTCCACGGTGGCGGCCTCTCATTACCGGAGGACATCATCATGGAGTTCCTCCTAAGGCTGCCGGCGAAGGCCCTGTGCCGGTTTCGGTGCGTGTCCAGGTCTTGGCGCGCCCTCATCTCTGACCCAGCCTTCGTCGTTGCGCTGAGATCCCGCGCCACCGGCACACTCATCGTCGCCGCCTTCGAGCACGAGCTGCGCCTGCTGGACAAGGGCGGCAACAGCCTCATGGTGTTCGACGTCAGGTGTCGCAGAGAAACGCTGGTACCGACGCGCCTCGACCGCATCTTCGTCGACAGGGGGCAGCTTGGTGCCATCATCATAGATCCGGCGTCCAGGCGCAACTTCACTATTGTTGGCCTGAACGATCCCCCGCCACCGTCATGGGCCGACTCCACTGTTCACTACAGCTTTGGCCGCGCCAAAGCGTCCGGCGACTATAAGGTCCTCCGACTCGCAACATCGTTGAACCGCTTTCACCCTAACCAGTGGTGTCAGGTCGCCACGATCATAGATGGTGTTGCTGAGCTGACATGGAAGCAAAAGCCATGGGGCCCATTCTATAGCACTAGCTTTTCGTGTGATGAGAAGGCCACCATTAATGGCGTCATGTACTTCATGCTTCGCTACTCAGAATATCATCGCAGGAATCTCATAGTCGCATTTGACCTTGACAGCGAAGAGTGGAAGCCCAAAAATAGTCCGCTGTTGGGGAACAAAAACAAGGATGACAAATGGCGCATTACCCTAACCGAGCTCAAGGGAACCTTGTGTATGGTTCACAACGTACAACATCTTGCTGATTTGTTGGGTGGCCATTATGTTGACATATGGCTCTTGAAGGATCCTAATAGTTGTGCCTGGGTCAAGGAGTACAAGATAAACATGCACGTAGAGAGTTTGTTGTTATTTACTAAGCCATTGGATGTCTTGACTGATGGCAATCTATTGCTGCTGAACGGATTTTGGAAAGCCAGGAACAGTAAGAATTGTCTTCAGTATATCCTTCAGATCTACAACACTAGCACAGAGGCTTCTACAAACTTCATGGAGATGGCACCGGGGTTCACTGGTGGAATGGCCTTTTACACTGGGAGCCTCCAATCTTAACATATATCCCGGATATATATAAAGCCAATTATGTCATGTCACATGGAATCTCACCGGCGCCTTCTGATCAAGCATCTTCAGAAGTAAATTTTTGTTCCTTTACTGATTTTTATGTTTGTCATATAAGCTAACTGTATTTGTTGATTTCTACATTTGCAAAGCATTTGAACCATTGGTGACATTCTTTCTACACTTGTCTCTTAGTATAGAACGACTTAACAAAATGTTCCATTTCATCCACTGGGGGATTTTCATTATGAGGCTAGGGTTTTCCATTGCTTTGAATTTTTGTACTTACGGCAAAGCTGAGGACATGAGTGCAGCCACATGATGTTCCTAGTAGCGGCCGCAGCAAAGGAGATGAACAAGCAAGGTTAATTGGGTCTCTTTGATGAAAAAATGTTAAAAGTTGCATTTTAATAAAATGGAGTGTAGGATCTGTGCTACTACTGCATCCTAAACTCCTATAAAGCTAATGCCTACTAGCCTATTTCTCTACATTATCCTTGTGCCACATCATCTGGTGGGTCCCAGAGCTCACTAATCTCCATGCCTGTGCAACCAAAGTGTGTTATCGGTTCATACAACTATTTGTTTCCAATTTCAATCCAAAAACTAACACACGTTCAAACATTGCCATGACTGTTGGCCTGCCTCCACGCTGTATATTTGTTCCTCCCTCATGTCTCTTCAGTTCTCGGCACCAGACAGTCACGAGGGATTCAAAAAGACTTTTCATTTATGAAGGACCGGTAACGGCGACCGAGGAGGGGGGGGGAATGGGAGCCTCAAAAAATTCTTTCGAAACTTTCACGTCCTAGGCTCAAACAATCAACCCAAGAAACAATACACAAGACGTAGTGATCACGACCCTATTGAGAGGGTGGATGTTCCCAAGGAACACAGCGGATCACCACGAAACCAGCGGAACAAACGGAAAACAAATCGGAGTCCGAACGTAGTGTTTCTGCTACAGTACCGCGGACAGTCCGCTACAGTACCCCGGACAGTCCGAGGGTCAAAAACTGAAAAACACACCGTAACTGAAAAACACACCGTTCTGTCCAGAATCTGGAGAGGAATAAAAAGTTCAACTGCGGACAGTCCGGGAAATGAGCGCGGACAGTCCGAAAGTCAAAAATACGAAAACACACTGTTCTGTCCAGAAACTGACGACGAGCAAGAAAATCAACTGCGGACAGTCCAGGAAAAGAGCGCGGACAGTCCGAGGTTCAAAAGTGAAAAACCACTCCGAAAACTCAGAATCTGACCGAGACGATCCCAAGGTCCGGACTGTCCGCACGGGAGGGCCGGACAGTCCGCGACCCCAGAAAACAGATCGCCCGAAAATCACCTCCACCAAATTTCGTCCCAAACTTTTTCAAATTGAAACCTCTTGCAACCAAATTTAGGAATGTTATTGCTTATGCAGAGGAGAGCCTATCTACCAAGAATCATCGGCCAATTTGAAGTAGAGAGGGAGAAATCAAAAGAGGGGTAGAAAAACACGTTCTTGAGCGACCGGAGAGGAAATCGCGTGGATCTTTGATCTCAAGAGGAACTAGCACAATTCCTTTGGTGGAAACATCACTCTTGTGTCATAGATCGATCCAACGCAAGAAGAATGGCTCGAATCGGTCAAGAAATGAAGAAATCACGCGAAGAGCAAAGTGCCCTAAAAGTCAACTCGGGAAGAACACAAAATCCATCACAGAGACACAGGCATAGGAGATTTAAACACAGAGGAAACAGCGAGACTCGGCGCTCGCTTGCCATACACGCGGTTCGAGTACAAATCACAGATTTGCAGACCTCTCTCTCACATCATCTAGAGGAAGGGAAAAACCTAAGGGAAAATGGAAATAGCTGAGGTGAGGGGGAAGGAGAACCCTCATCCCTTATTTATGGAGGGGGCAAGTCTATTTTACATTCCTTCTTTGCCCTTGGATACATGAAGAGCCACACCTCTTAGCCAAGGGCATAAGGGTCTAACTCGAGCTTCACTTGATCCGACGGCCACTGCGCCTTCTCACCGGTAGCCTTGCTTCCAAGCAATCTCCCCGATGCCGCCACGTGTCGTCCGTCCGCACCGGGACCTCCGTCCCCGGTTTTGAGGCGCAAACCAGGGAAACCCGCCATCGATGGTTTTGAGGCGAAACCACCAAACCCTCCGCGAGTAGCGTAGCCCATACGCATCCCCCGCCGTGTACACTTGCGCTCGTCGATGTCCCAGCTGTCAGCCACCACGGCTGGCCACCCGGTCCTCAGGTCCCTCGATCCAAGCCTCACGTCCGCCCTTCACCGCCCCCGGTCCGTCAGCACGGCACACCCTACTTGATCTTCACCGACCGTCGACCACCGTCTCCGAGCTCGACACCTGCAGACAACATGAGCCAAGAGACACCATTGTTTGACACGTATCCGCGTGCCATCGGTTAGTAATAACACACACGCCTTGTGTTGGCATGTTGACAATCACTCATCACACAAAGGCCCACACAATGGTTATGGTAAAAACCATGTGTCCTCAATTTATTTCCACCTTCAACTCCACTGATCAGATCACTTTGCCTATAAAAACCAATGCCTCCATACACAACTTAAGGCTGCAGCGTCATGTGGTACAATCCAGAGCCGGCCATGCCTCTTCATTCCATGGCGACTCAAAGACACATATGCCGGTCCAAGGCCCGGCGATGGTGGAGGCTGCGGTGGGGTTGACTCCGTGGCCATCATCACTGGAGATGGCAAGGACGAGGTAGTCGTCCTTGGCGAGGTACGGTGTCGACTCCTTCAAGCCGGACACGTCGCAAATGTTGTTCGAGCGTAAAACCCGTACTACTACCCTACCGTCATGCCATCGTGTTGCCTATCTGCGTCATGTACTGCCAGCACCCGCCGAAGTGTAGTTTGTGTACAGAATCCTTCCATTATTTTTTTAGAGGTAGTAGGTAATAAGTATATTCGTATACCGTATACAATTATATACCAAATATATTATACGTCTGCTTCAGTGTTACGTTATGTATCATTCTCTTCAGTTGATTAGCATATCTACTCTCTCCATTACTCTAAAAGATGTCGTTCTGGCCTCCATAGTACTGCATGCAAAAGAATGTCGTTTTGGCTTAATTTTACTAATCTGGACGCTAATGCCCCTGCATGCCGCTTCGATCCATGCACCGCATTGATAACTGACCGCTCCGCTGGCCGCTCGCCTCCTGGGTTCCCATCGGCACCGCTCCCGCTCGCCTATCACCCTCGCGCATCTTTATTTAGCCATCGCGGCCAAAACTTGCGGCCAGGGGTTTAGCCATCGCGGCCAAAACTTGCGGCCAGGGGCGCGCCATGCGCCTCCCACGCGCACCACGCCAAAATTAGCGAAAACTGATTCTGGTACATGCAAAAAATGCGCCACTAGCAAAAAAAAAATAATAATAAGAGCCCATCAGGTTTCGAACCGAGCACCTCGGTCTTAACAAGTTGCTGCGCTAACCGTTTGAGCCAATGGGTGTTATCATGTACCATGCACCCGCAAGTGTATTTAATAGGGATAGTGAGGGAAAACTCTACCCTAATTAATCACTTCTTGGTATTCTAAATGCTGTCCAAAACGTAATTTTTTTGAGTAATGGAGGGAGTATATTAGAACTGCCTTATTATAGCAGAGTTTTCTCGGCCACAAAAATATCTTAAAATCTATCTTCTACCGGAAGATGACTCTACTTCTCTACCACAAGCAAGCATGATTTAGCAGCATACAGTATCTGATCTAACTAATCACTCACAATTTTATAAAAAAACATTTCCTCAAAATCAAGAGATAGCGGCCCGCCCACTAATGCATGGCTCGAAGGCCTAGATCTCGATGAACCAAGGTGCTAAGGCCAGTCTCAGTGGGGGTTTCACCGTAGTGTCATGCACATTAAATACAGTGACACATCAGCAATTTGATTGAAACGAGAAGGAGAGAGAGCCATATGGTTTCACCATGGTGAAACTGGGGTGACGTCGTTTCCCAGGCATTGAAACCCGAATGAAACCAGCACTGAGCTATTTCATCTCGTCGTCCCATACAGGATTAAAGTGTATAATCCCATACACATGCGGCAATTAAGTGCTTTTCTAAGCCTGGGAAACAGTGCATTAAAACTGTTGCATTGTAGAGGGTGTTTCAATGTTTGTTTCATGGAGGCTTTGTTAGCAATTTTGTTTGGGAAACAGTGCAATGACACCATGCACTGAGACTGGCCTAAAAAACGATGTCAAATTGTGTTTCCTTCTTAAGGTCAATAAATAGTTTGTCTAATTTGCCTAAAATTCCATACAGTCATGCATGTATATATATGAGTACTCCCTTGATCCAGTTGCATATTATACGAATATAATAGAGATAGTCGGGAGGAGTCAGGACAGGGCCAACGTGTTTTTGCCGCACAACGTATGTGGGTACGCGAGCGGGTAGGAGAAATATTTTGTGAGAAAAAAAAGCCGTCGTGGGAGAGTTTCTTACGGCAGGAACGTAAGAATTCTTACGCTTCCTTGTTTGTTAACCTGTGGCCCACGATCAGATTAACATTCACAGTTAGATCTAAAGACATTAAATTATCCAACGGTGGGTATATTTTTTTGGGTGACATGTGTATCTCAATTCTTTCGTTATGTTGCATAAACCAAATGTTGGCAAATTACAATCCAGTTGAACCATTTATTCCATTCTTTCTACACTAAGTTTGTTTTGCCGGCAGCCTGGCTAGCATCACTACCGGAGAGCGAGTTTATGCCGATGGCCCAGGAGTTTGCCGATGGCCAAGGAATAAGCCATCGGCAAACATCCCGGTTTGCCGATGGCAAAGTCAAGCCATCGGCAAACATAATGTTGCCGATGTCCGGGCCATCGGCGAACAATGGCCATCGGGAAAGAGCCTGTTTGCCGATGGCCGGGCCATCCGGGAACATAAGCCATCGGCCAAGAAATTGTTTGCCGATGGCCGGCCATCGGCATACCAAACCCATCGGCAAATTTTGCCAGCAGCGGACGGCGACCGACGCCGTCTGGTTTGCACTGTAGCAAGTGTAAGAACCAGACAAGGAAAGAGCAACGACAGATGAGGAATGATATTTGGGCGAACGGGTATGTTCCAAACTATACCTGCTGGATCCTCCATGGAGAACCCAACGGGTTACGGAGGCGGTGGTGAGACCGGACCTCGAGGGGTTTGATCAAGATGCCGGAATGGCAGACTTGCTTGAAGACGTTGAAGCCGTTCAAGGATTGGAGGTGGTGGAAGAAGATCCAGAGGCGACCGCAAAGGCGTACTACGACATGATGGAGGCGACAAAGGAGCCTCTTCACGAGAAGACCCGCATTTCTAAATTGGATGGCATTTCACGCCTAATAGGGTTGAAGTCGTCACTGGGCATCAGTCGGGAAGCTTTTGATCTCGTGTTGGCAACTGTTGGCGGGCTGCTTCCGGAGGAGCACTGCCTGCCAAAAAACATGACTGAGTCACAGAAGCTCCTTCGTGCACTCAAGATGCCTTATCACCCGATCCAAGCTTGTAAGAACGGGTGTGTCCTGTTCCGGGGAGATCACGAGGCAGCTACACCCTGTCCAGAGTGCAAAGCCTCTAGGTACGTGGAGGTAGAAGGCAGTGATGGCATTAAGAAACAGTCTAAGATCCCCGAGATGGTCATACGACACCTTCCAGTACTACCGAGGCTGCAACGGCAGTACATGACAGAGGAGTCCGCGAAACAAATGACGTGGCACAAGAATGGCAAAAGATACAGTGAGAAGATGCAGCACCCGGCGGATGGTGATGCATGGAAGCACTTCGATGCCATGAATCCTGGCATGGCCGAGGAGGCTCGAAATGTACACGTAGCGCTGGCAACAGATGGGTTCAACCCGTTTGGAATGATGACGGCCCCGTACACTTGTTGGCCCGTGTCTGTGATCCCCTCAATCTTCCCTCCGGCGTCATGTTCGACCCGAAGAACGTGTTCTTGACGCTGATAATACCTGGTCAACCGGGCAACAAAATGGGTGTGTTCATGCAGCCAGTGTGGGATGAATTGCAGAAAGCTTGGGATGAGGGGGTGCTGACGTATGACCGAGCTACGAAGACGAACTTCACAATGCATGTGTGGTACCAGTACTCAATGCATGACTTCCTGGCGTATGGCTTGTTCAGCACGTGGTGTGTTCACGGGAAGTTCCCTTGCCCAACATGCAAGGCAGATGTGATGTTCACCTGGCTGGCCAAGGGTGGCAAGTATTCTTCTTTCGACAAACATCGTCAATTTCTAAAGGAGGACGATCCACTGAGACGAGATAAAAAGCATTTCACGAAAGGTGTTCAAGTCACCGGCCCCATCCCTAAGGAAAAGAGCCCGGTGACATCGTTGTACGATAGAGGCTCTCAAAATTGATGACAATGGTGGTTTCAAAGGATATGGTACCGACCACATGTGGACTCATATATCGGGCTTGACTAGGCTCCCTACTACAAGCACCTTCTTCTTCCACACAACATCGATGTAATGCACACGTAAAAGAATATCGCCGAGGCACTTTGGGCAACACTCCTCGACATTGGCAAGAAGTCAAAGGACAATGTTAAGGCTAGATGGACATTGAAATGATTTGCGATAGACCAAATCTAGTGATGAAGACCCTCGCGCCTGTGCCGAGATGGAAGAAGGGCCCGGCCGATTACATCCGTAAAAGGCCGCATAGGAAGGAAGCACTGGAGTGGTTGCAGAAGCTAAGGTTCCCTGATGGGTATGCGACGAATCTGAGCAGGGGAGTGAACTTGCTGACTGGCAAAGTCTTAGGGATGAAGAGTCATGACTTCCACATCTGGATTGAGCGGCTCCTTCCTGCGATGACCCGGGGATACCTACACGAGCCGGTGTGGCGCGACCTGGCAGAGTTGAGCTTTTTCTTCCGCCAGCTTTGTTCCAAGGAGTTGTCTCGGGACGTTTGTCTTGAACTGGAGGAGGCTGCACCGTGGGTCCCCAAAGCGCCTCGGCAGCCGAGCAGTGCGCAGCAGATCGCGGGTCTTCAGGTAATTGGAGTTTCATTCGTCGTTCGACCATTTCATAAATAATGTACCTTGCCTTCAAATACAATCAACCATGCTAGTGTAATATTGCAGTCCCAGGTCCAGGAGGTGCTAGCCAACCAGCAGCAGATGGCGCTTGCCTATCAGGAGCACGCGGCCGCAGCTTGCGCAAAGACTACCGCCAGGCGTGGTCGCAGATGTCCCAAAGACATGCGTGCCCCGGGAATGAGTGAGCCTCCAGCCTCTCGTTCTTCGCTCCACCACCGCACCTCCACCGCCTTTTCTTGCGGCTCGTCCGTGAGTCCCTACATTGCCTATTGCTTTAGCTTGTGATGCCACTGCAGTACTAATTCCATCACTTGGTCTTTGTGCGCATTACGGTCGGCGGGTTCGAACCCAACTCCGTGTGCTAGCCCTCCAAACGGGTGCTTCTCCACAAAGACGGCCGGGGTCCTTGCCGAGCCTCCTCACGCAGCCGTTCGCCTGGGGTCCTCCACCGACGCAGGGGTACTCGTGGCTGCCGCAGGGGCAGCCCAGGCCGTCTCAGTTCCCCACGCAGCCGGGGTACTCGTGGCCGCCACAGCAGTAGCAGCAGCAGCTCGGCCACTGGCAGTACTCGTGGCAGCAGCAGCAGCAGCAGCAGCAGCAGCAGGGGAGTTGGCCTGCGTGGGATGATGGTGCTGGGGGCTCGGGGACCCAAGGGGATGGCGCCACGAGCTAGGTACCTTCTATTCCTTCTTTTGGACCTTGTTGTGCCACGTCGGACATATTTTGCCGATGTTGGCCTTGTATGGATGCATTTGGACTTGTATGCATGAATTGGGACTTGTATGAGGCCATTTTGACTTGTATGGATGATTTCGGACATGCTATATGGATTTAATGCTATATTATGGTTGAAATGGTGTATTATTGTAAATATATGTGATGAATGTTGTATATGATGCTTGTGATATTATTGCTTGTGATTAAATGTGGTGGAAATGGAAGAAAACAGAAAAAAAGGAAAAAAATTTTCCCAGGCAAACCTGGGGAAATTTTCCCAGCGAAGCCCAGGTTTGCCGATGGCCGCTGACCATATGTCAAAAAAAATCCGGGAAATCTTTATCAAAACAAAAAAAAAGTCCGCCGACGGCCGTGGCCATCGGCAAACAAAGCCTTTTGCCGATGGCCACTTGGCGTCAGCCATAGGCAAACCCGCCGTCAGCCTAACGGCGGGGCGGCTAACGTGGCCGCTTTGCCGATGGGGGCCGCAGCCATCGGCAAAGTGTTTGCCGATGGCATATACTTTTCCCATCGGCAAAAAAATCTTTTCCGATGAAGATGTTGCCGATGGGGGTCTGCCGATGGCAACGCCACTTTGCCATCGGCAAACTTTCTGCCGATGGCATCCTGGTGTTTGCTGATGGCGTCAAGCCATCGGCAAACACTCTGGATCTGGTAGTGCATGTCAAAGATGATGTCCTGCGGTAGCGACAACATGTTGTCATGGTTGCTTTGTTCCGTTTCAATGTCAGCTGCTCGACCAGGAACAACTAAGATCGAGTAGAACACAGAGTCCGGTGCCAATTATCCACCATTTACGATAAACACGCCGCTCACTCTCCCCATGATGCTTGCTTCCTACTCGATCTATCATCGGGTTTTATACTCATTTGCATTATACTGATCAATAAGAATTGGGTTTGTCTAGCGATCGAATGTTCTCACATAGAACGCCCCGAGCCAGGCCCACTCCGGACCCCGTCCGCGAACACATTTCAAACCGGGAAACCCCCTCCACGTGCACAGTACATACACGTTCGCTGTCCGCCCACCTTCCCCAGGCGCGGCCCCAAACTACTCTGTGCCATCGCGCAGGCCGAGCTCCTCCTCCCATGGCCGGCCCTCCCCGACGAGCACCACCGCTCCGCCATCTTGCTGAAACAAACAAGAGGCCAAAAAATGAAAAAACGTCTAGATACTAATAGAACATCACCTAGATACTACAAGAACATCACCAATATGTTATATTGCAACATCGAGAAAAACCGTCCTGCAACATTCCTACTGCAACATCAAAACAACCCATACTTTGACATCGGAACATGAGATTTACTTCAACATCTGTTACAACAACTAACATATTGTTGCAACAAAAAATGAACTTAAAAACATCAAGGAACAAACTACTGAAACATGAGATTTAAGTAACTAAAAAACCTACTACAACATCTCAAGCAGTGGTGTGCACCCCTCATGTATGCACCCCCCATGTTTCCAACCGTGGGATTTGCTTTGAGATCTGTGCGAAAACAGGAGCACGGATCTAAAATCAAATCCCACGGTGAAAATATGTGAGGTGCACACACGAGGGGGTGCACCAGCATCTTTGGCGCAAAGACATTAGTTACAACAACTAAAAACATCATGTTAAAACAATCAAAATCATCTATTACAACAACTACAAAACCCAAATACAAATATTCAAAATCAAATGTTGCGACATCCCAGACCCATTTGGAACACCCGATAGCTCGCCGCAGAGCTCGCTGCCGTCATATCCCATCGTTCCAGAGGAGAGCGGAAGCAGGAAGAGACGATAGCTCAAATTAGAGGAGGAGGACGAAGAAAAGGAGAGGAGAGGACAAAGGAGGAGGAGGCCTATCTAGGTTCGATCCGGCTGGATACACCGCCGTCCTCGCCAGATCCGGTGGATCCGTGGCAGCCGCCGCCGCCATATCCGGCTGACGCCATGGCCGTCGCGGTGTGGGCGCCATGGTGACGGTGGGGCATATTGCGGGCGCGGTGGAGCCTGTGGGGGCTAAGGGAGGGAGAGGCCGATGGTCGTCACTGAAAGGAGGAGGAGGCAGGAGCAGGTCCCCTCCGGGGATGTTTGGAGGAAGTGGCCTCGGGCGCATCACGTGCGGCAGCGAAGCTGCGGTGGGGAGAAACCGACGGGATAAATCACTATCGGATCCACAGCTTTTGCCGATGGCTTGAAGCCATCGGCAAACCCATATATGCCATCGGAAAATAGATTGCCGATGGCAAAGTGACGTGGCCATCGGCAATCTCCCATCGGCAATATTTCCATCGGAAAACATTTTTTTGCCTATGGGAAAAGTATAAGCCATCGGCAAACTTTTCCGATGGCCGTGGCCCCATCGGCAATCCCTGCCACGTCAGCCGCCCCGCCGTCAGGCTGACGGCAGGTTTGCCGATGGCGCGCGCCACGTGGCCATCGGCAAACAATTATGTTTTCCGATGGCCACGGCCGTCGGCTTACTTTTTTTTTTGTTTTAAGAAAATCATTTCCCGATTTTTTGCCGATGGCCGTGGCCATCGGCAAATTTATGGTCAGTTTGCCGATGGCCTCGGCCATCGACAAACCCGGGGTTCGTTGGGCCAAATTCCCCGGGTTTGCCGATGGCCGGCCATCGGCAAACTGGGAAATTTTTTTCCTTTTTCCCCGTTTTCTTCCATTCCCAAAGACATTTAATCACGAGCATGATATCACAAGCAATATATACAACATTCATCACATATATTCGCAATAATACGCCATTTCAAACATAATATAGCATCAAATCCATGTCCATGCATACAAATCCATATCACAAGTCCAAATGCATCCATACAAGTCCTACATCGGCCAAACATGTCCGACATGGCACAACAAGGTCCAAAATAAGGAATAGAAGCTACCTAGCTCGTGGCGCCGTCCCCTTGGGTCCCCGAGCCCCCGTAAGCATCCTCCCACGCAGCCAACTCCCCCGCGGCCGCGGGGCCGGTGCCGCCGCCGCCACGAGTCCCGCCTGGCCGAGCCGCCGAGGGAACTGAGACGGGCCGGGCTGCGGCTGCGGCGGCCACGAGTACCCCGGTTGCGTGGGGAACCGAGACGGCCCGGGCTGCCCGGCCGGCGGCCACGAGTACCCCGCGTCGGTGGAGGTGTCGGGACGAACGGCCGCGTGAGGAGGCTCGGGAAAGGACCCCAACCGGCCGTGGAGCGGGACTGTGGAGAAGCACCCGCCGGAGGGCTAGCACTGGAGTTGGGTTCGAACCCTCCGACGTAATCCGCACAAAGACCAAGTGATGGAATTAGTACTGTGGACTCGGCATCACAAGCTAAAGCGATAGACAATGTAGAGACTCACCGGACGAGGTGCAAGAAAAGGCGGCGGTGGAGGTACCGGTGGTGGAGCGAAGAAAGTGGCCGGAGGCTCACCCATTCCCATGGCACGCATGTCTTTGGGACATCTGCGACCACGCTCGCCGGTAGTGCGGGCGCAACCGAGGCCGCGTGCTCTCGATAGGCAAGCGCCATCTCGCTCGGTTGGCTAGCACCTCCCGGACCGTGGCCGCAATATTACACGAGCATGGTGGATTGTATTTGAAGGCAAGGTACATTATTTGTGAAACGGTCGAACGACGAATGAAACTCCACTTACCCGAAGACCCGCGATCGCTCGCGCACCTTGCCGGGCTGGCGAGGCGCTATGGGACCCGCGGTGCGCCCGTACGCCGGTCTTCCTTGCGGATCTCGGCGGCCGTCGGGACGGAGGACGGGTCAATGGCGCCGTGGGCCATATAGAACCGGCCATGCCGCTTTCCTCCTCCCAACCTCATCACGAGCTTAGGGTCCATGGGCTCGGCGGTGACGTCGTAGGTGTCGCCATGGGCCTCTCGAGCTGCGGCGGCGTACTTGGTGAGCTTGTCGTACACGACCGGGCTGGTGTACTTCTCGGGCCCGTCCGAAGAGCTGTACGTGGTGGAGGGTGCTTTCGCTGGGCCCTTGTGAGCAAGGGCCCACCCCATGTACTCGTTGATGGGCTGCCCGGGGTGGTGCTCCCTCTGCGAGGAAAATAGAAAACATGGTTACAAGTAGAGATTTATGAAATCCGGCGCTATAAGAAATGGTTGAACACAAGCATACCCATGTTTCCATGAACTCGCCGAGGTTCCGCTCCCCGGTGGTGTGAGACCCCGGACCTCGCCATCTCTTCCAAGCGCTTCGCCCGACGTGCTCGTGCTCCACGTACGCCGTCGGCGTTTGCCACCCTCTCGACAATCGCACGCCGCCGGTCGGCATACTTGCCGCACCAGCCCGGAGGTGTCGCATGACATTCAAGTATTAGATCTTCCGAGATAATGAGTTGAATGTGTCACATAAGGAATCACGGCGGATGTTTTCCTACTTATTTACCCGCATGTACCGCTCCTCGGTGAGGTCGGTCTCCGGCTCACATATCGCTCCCGGCCCGGGTCTTATCCACCTTCACCCCCCGAAGTTGGCGTAGTAGGAGATGACGGCCCGGGTGTGCACCTCGTAGAACATGTCCTTGATCCGCAACTTGCACACCTTGTCCCGATGCCGGTCCGCCACATCGGGGTCCCGCCCTCCGCCAACCTATAGTACAACCGCACACGGGCATCAAACATCATTCCATTGTTTGAGAAAAGTCCAACAAATGCGTAGTATTGAGATATGCATTGCGATTGAAAGACTCACCCGTGAACCGCTTCTTGATCTTCTCGGCGAGGACTTCCCCATGTGCGTCCTTGATTAGGAAGTAGTATGGCCATTTGTCGGGCACGATCGTCCTCCCCTCGATGGTGACCAAGCCAGGGAAGTTTGCCTTAATCACTCGCCCCGGATGATAGTGACATGGGGCGAACACTTCCCGGCCGACACCTTTCTCCAGCCCACCGCACAAGCACAACAATTGTTAGTATGCGTTTTTAATTCGAAAATGAAATAAGAACAAGTACGTAAATCAACAATAGATACTTACGTCCCAGAGATCACGATCTGCGGGCGGTCCTCAGGGCGCGGCAAGTGCTCAGGGAGCCTAGCGGGCCCGCGCTGGAAGGGCTTCTTCGCGGTGCCTGTGGAAGCCGAGGTGCCTGCAGTCTCCTCCTCCTCCTCGTCGTCGTCGCCACCGCCACCGCCGCCGCCGTCCTCCTCCTCGTCGTCGTCGTTGTCACCACCGCCGCCGGCACAAACAGCCTCGTCCTCAAACAGCCTCATCCTGGCAGTCCTCCGCTGACTCCCACCCCTGCTGGTCGACGGCTCCACCTCAAGCTCCTCGTCGTCCTCCTCCTCGTGGTTGCCGGCCTCCACGTGCTCCTCGTGGTGGCCGGCCTCCACGTGGTCCCGCCGGGGCCCGAGGTGCATGTACTTGGACTCGACGTTCGTCGGCGCGACCGTCCTCCGCCCGGCATTTTGTCGAGTGCCCGCAATGACAAAGATTAAAACAGTTAGTATTAGTAGATTGCAAGTACTTGTAAAGAAAACATAAATGTAAGGTAATATAAATAACAGTATGAATATTACATGGATTAGAAACTATCTCCGCAAACGGCAATATTGCCGGCAAGCGCTCATCCTCGTCATCGATCTTGTCGTCATCACTATCAATATTGTCGAGCTCTCTTAAGTCCTCATCATTAGGCGCTACATGTTCCCCAACTTCTACATCGCGTCGCGTCTCGCTGTGCATCTAGGATTCTTAAGTCCTCAAGCATCGTGCACCTCATCACCCTCGTCCTCATCGATGTCGTTGTTTACTTCCATACTCATCAACGAATCAATGTCTATCTTCAACTTAACTTCTAGCCCCTCGGGTTGATAGAACTCATCTCGCCCTTGGGTCAAAGTTGTAATCATCATCGTTCGGGACCGCCGCTTTACCGCGTGGCGATACGAACCGCACAAGGCTCCAACCCGCAAGGCGCTTGTCATTCCGGGTTTGCCCATGGGAGGTAATAGACTTGCTTGGCGTCTCGGTTAGCAACAATATAGACATCGTCTCCTCCATATTTGGAATCTGTCGGATATCGACTTGCCCAATCTTAAGGTCCTTTTTTGTGACTCGGGGATCGAACCAATGGCATTTGAACATCACAAAGCTTACAACCTAGGAACTTGCCAAAGTCAAGCTCCAATATCCGTTCGACTATGCCATAATAGTCCTTCCCATCCGTGCCGGGAGTCCGAACTCCGGTGCACGTGGTTTTTAGATTGCCCCGTTTCTCTTCGTAGCTTCTCGTGCAAAACCGATAGCCATTCACGTCATAAACGTCAAATGACTTGACATGTCGATCGAAGGTTTGGCCCACACATCTCAATGCGGGACTCATTTCCGCATCACAATTAGCCCGCACTTGTTAGGACGGGTGGATAGTTAAGTTAATCGCTCATAGGAGCAAAGTGGAATCGAGGTTAGGTAGATAGTTACCTTTTTGCTGAACCAATTGACAAAATCGGGCGTATTATGTCCGAGAAGATGGTCTTTCTCATCCTCGCAGGAGCCCTACTGCAGCTCCAGTGTTCATTAATAAAGTCCCTGGAGAAACCATAGACAAGAGGGGTCGGATCAATAGGTGGAGGATAGTGGCGACATATGGAACAAGCTCATCGAGAACTTACTCTTGATAATCAATCGTTTCCTCAAGGTTCAACAACAAGTACATCATGATAGTGTGCCACTCATCATGCCGCAAGTAACGAGGGGTCCCTGCTCCTGCTCTTCCGAGATCCCCTTTGAAAAGGCCGAGAGTGCATGAATTCTCGTCGATGTTGTAACGAGGGATTGGATCTCGTGGTCTCGTAAGTTTCTCGGTATAGTACGCCCGTGTGCATGTGGACACCTCCTCCGTAATGAATTCCTCCGCACGAAGCCTCAATTTTGGCTTTATTTTTACACTTTTTCCGAAGAAGCTTTAGACACCTCTCGATTGGATAGCACCAACGGTGCCGCACGGCCCCCCAACCGTGCCTCCCTTGGTAGGTGCAAAATCATATGCTGCATGGACGGGGAAGAAGCCCGGTGGAAATATCATCTCCAACTTGCGAGCAACTTAGGTGCAGCCTCCTCCAGTTCAAGACAAACGTCCCGAGACAACTCCTTGGAACAAAGCGGCGGAAGAAAAGCTCAACTCGCCGGGACGCGCCACACCGGCTCGGGTAGGTATCCCGGGTCATCGCAGAAGGAGCCACTCAATCCAGATGTGGAAGTCATGATTCTTCATCCCTAAGACTTTGCCATCGGCAAGTTCACTCCCGGCTCGATTCCGCCGCATACCCATCGGGGAACCTTAGCTTCGACAACCACTCCAGTGCTTCCTTCCTATGCAGCCTTTTCAGGATGTAATCGGCCGGGCCCTTCTTCCATCTCTTGCCTGGCGCAGGGGTCTTCATCACTAGATTTGGTCTATCGCAAATCATTTAAATGTCCAGTCTAGCCTTAACATTGTCCTTTGACTTCTTGCCAATGTCCAGGAGTGTTGCCCAAAGTGCCTCGGCGATATTCTTTTCTGTGTGCATTACATCGATGTTGTGTGGAAGAAGAAGAAGGTGCTTGTAGTAGGGGAGCCTAGTCAAGCCCGATATATGAGTCCACATGTGGTCGGTACCATATCCTTTGAAACCACCATTGTCATCAATTTCAAGAGCCTCTATCTCAGGCAAGGATTTCAGCCTGGGCTCTTTTCCTTAGGGATGGGGCCGGTGACTTGAACACCTTTCGTGAAGTGCTTTTTATCAAGTCTCGTGGATCGTCCTCCTTTAGGAATTGACGATGTTTGTCGAAAGAAGAATACTTGCCACCCTTGGCCGCCAGGTGAACATCACATCCGCCTTGCATGTTGGGCAAGGGAACTTCCCGTGAACACACCACGCGCCGAACAAGCCATACGCCGGAAGTCATGCATTGAGTACCGGTACCACACATGCATCGTGAAGTTCGTCTTCGTAGCTCGGTCATACGTCGCACCCCCTCATCCCAAGCTTTCGCAATTCATCCCACACGGGTCGCATGAACACACCCATTTTGTTGCCCGGGTGTCCAGGTATTATCGGCGTCAAGAACACGTTCTTGGGGTCGAACATGACGCGGGGGGGGAGATTGAGGGGGATCACAAACACGGGCCAACAAGTGTACGGGGCCTCCATCATTCCAAACGGGTTGAACCCATCTGTTGCCAGCGCTACGCGTACATTTCAAGCCTCCTCGGCCATGCGAGGATTCATGGAATCAAAGTGCTTCCATGCATCACCATCCGCCGGGTGCTGCATCTTGTCACTATATCTTTTGCCATTCTTGTGCCAAGTCATTTGTTTCGCGGACTCCTCTGTCATGTACTGCCGTTGCAGCCTTGGTAGTACTGGAAGGTGTCATATGACCATCTCGGGGATCTTAGACTGTTTCTTAGTGCCATCACTGCCTTCTACCTCCACGTACCTAGAGGCTTTGCACTACGGACAGTGTGTTGCTGCCTCGTGGTCTCCCCGGAACAAGACACACCCGTTCTTACAAGCTTGGATCGGGCGATAAGGCATCTTGAGTGCATGAAGGAGCTTCTGTGACTCGGTCGTGTTTTTCGGCAGCGGTGATCCTCCGGAAGCGCCCGCCAACAGTGGCCAACACGAGATCAAAACCTTCCCGACTGATGCCCAGTGACGACTTCAACCCAATTAGGCGTGAAATGGCATCCAGTTTAGAAATGCGGGTCTTCTTGTGAAGGGGCTCCTTTGCCGCCTCTATGATGTCATAGTACGCCTTTGCGGTCGCCTCTGGATCTTCTTCCACCACCTCCAATCCTTAAACGGCTTCAACGTCTTCAAGCAAGTCTGCCATTCCGGCATCTTGATCAAACCCCTCGAGGTCCGGTCTCACCACCACCTCCGTAACCCGTTGGGGTTCCCCATGGAGGATCCAGCGGGTATAGTTTGGAACATACCCGTTCGCCCAAATATCATTCCTCATCTCGGTTGCTCTTTCCTTGTCGGAGTTCTTACACTTGCTACGGGGACAAAACACCCGAATCGCCCCTTTAGATTGGGCCAAATGCCTTCTCCAGAAGTCCCGGTCCCCTTAACCCATTCATTGGTCTTGTCTTTGAATCCCGTGTACATCCACTCACGGTCGGCCATCCTCCGTCATGCGCCAACGTAAGCGAGTAATAAGACCAACATCTCGCATCTACAAGGCGTTCCTACCATCTACTAGGTGAAGGATAGGTCCTAATCCCACCCGAGGATGCGTAGATGAGGTTAGCTTCCATGCTCCGCTCCCGTCCGAGACGGAATTTCGGGCAGCACCTCCCCGCCGTTCTCCCGATACACGTCCCGACGGGGAGAGTGCGTATCCGGAGAACAACGGGGACGGGCCGACGAAACTCGACTCGGACGGGGCGTAACATGGAAGCTAACCCATCTACGCATCCTCGGGCCGTCCAAAAACGTGGACAATCCGAAAGAGAAACCGTCGCAGATATGCACTGATCCGCATACCAACGACCGCGAATCCCTTTCGGACGGGAGACGCCTAACTCGGTTATGTGACCTAGCTAAGACCATGATACGGATAGAGGGGTTATACCTAGGGGGCCGGAGAAGTCGCGTAACCGCAACGCCAACGAAGAAGAACGGTGTCCTCCAACTCACCTCCCATGGGCCAGTATCTGCAAAACAAGAAAAAAAATAAGACTATAAGTTAAAAATTTCGGCAGAACCTCCCCTGCATGGGGAGGTTTCGAAAACCTGCAAAAAGAACGGCACGAAGGCCGACATCCACAAACAACGGCACGAAGGCCGACAATCACAATGGCACGAAGGCCGATGACCATAATGGCACGAAGGCCGATGACTAGAGCGGCACGAAGGCCGATGACTAGAGCGGCACGAAGGCCGATGACTAGAGCAGCACGAAGGCCGTCGTCAATGAGAGAATGGTGATATACCTAGTCACGACATGGCGTCGACGACGCGGACGAACGTGGACGAACAACGAACCTTCTCCTTCTTCTTCTTCCTCCTTCTTCTCCTCCTCCTCCTCCTCCTCCTTCCTTCTCCTTCCTCTCCTCCTCCTTCTTCCTCCTCCCTTCTCCTTCCTCTCCTCCTCCTTCTTCCTCCTCCCCTTCTCTTCTTCCTGCCCTCCTTCTTCCTCCTCCTCCTTCTCCCCTTCCCTTCTTTTCTTCTCCTCCTACCCTGCTGCTATGGCCGGCCTTGGGGCGGCGCCGAGCTGGCGGGGCTTGGGACAGCGCGCGGGGCTTGGGGCGGCGCTGGGGGCGGCGGTCGGTACTGGCGGCGGCGGCGGTTGGGAGCTGCGCCGCCGGGGAGTCGCGGCGGCGGCGGAGGCGCGGGAGTGGCGGTGGCGAGCGGCGGTGGCGGCGGGGAATGGCGGCGCGGCGGCGGCGGCGAGTGGCGGTGGCGGCGGAGGCGGGGGAGTGGCGCCGGCGGAGGGGAGTTGCGGCGGCGGCGGCGAGCGGCGGCGAGTGGCGGTGGCGGCGGTGTCGGCGCGAGATGGGGATAGGGTTTAGGGGGCGGGGGGCGGGGCCGGCGGTTTTTTATTTTATTATGAAACCGAATTTGCCGATGGCCGAGCCATCGGCAAACGTGGCCACGTGGCAGCTCAGAGCCGCTCAGGCCCACCATGTTAGCCGATGGCCGGCCATCGGCAAATAATTTGCCGACGGCTTTCCGAGGCCGTCGGCAAAATTTGAATTTTTTTTTTTCCCAATTTTTTTTTGGTGGGTTCCTATACTAAACACATCCCGGTTTTGAAAAGCTGGGACAATTTTGAACTTTTTAGCTATATTTCGTTAATTTTTTTGATTTCTTTGAATTTTCCCCCGCAACTCAAAATTTGAAGCGCAGGTACATGAAATAATGCACACTTTTGATTCGAAAAATGATATTAATGATTCGGGAGTATGTTGAGGCCATATCCGGGACCTCGCATGAAATTACGACCCTGTTGGCCTCGTAACATGGGTAGTGACGTGCGCGGGAAGTGTTTTTAAATTCTATAAAATCCAAACGAAGTCGAAATTGACAAAACTTGACGAGTTGTCTCGCCATCGCATGTGTAGTGTGTGGTAAAAATTTCAAAAAGTTTCGAGCGGGTTGTGACGTCGGATGGTCAAAACCCGGACATCTCCACATGTGATCACACATGTGGAGATGTCTGGGTTTTGACCCTCCGACGTCACAACCTGCTCGAAACTTTTTGAAATTTTTACCACACACTACACATGCCATGCCAACACAACTCGTCAAGTTTCGTCAATTTCGGACTCCGTTTGGATTTTATAGAATTTTAAAACACTTTCCCTAAGACGTCACTACCCATGTTACGAGGCCAACAGGTCGTAATTTCATGCAAGCTCCGGATATGGCCTCAACATACTCCAAGAATCATGAATATCATTTTTCGAATCAAAAGTGTGCAATATTTCATGTACCCGCAGTTCAAATTTTGAGGTGCGGGAAAAATTCAAAGAAACCGAAATAATTCACCAAATATAGCTAAAAAATTCAAAATTGTCCCAAACTTTGGAGGTGGGTTGTATGTGAGGTTGGAAGACACCAGAAAAAAATTGGGAAGAAAAAACCAAAAAAAAAGATTGTTTGCCGATGGCCTTGGAAAGCCATCGGCAAATAGTCTATGCCGATGGCCGGCCATCGGCAACAAAGGTGGGCCTGGGCGCTCCCCAGGCAGCCACGTGGCCATGGTGTGCCGTTGGCCGCGGCCATCGGTAAAGGAGTCGGTTTGCTGATGGCCTAACGGCGGCGGCCATCGGCAAAAGTGACGGCGGCGTCCCCGCCGTCCGCTCCCGGCAAATTTTGCCGATGGTGGAAATGTGCCGATGGCCCGGCCATCGGCAAAAAAATTCGTGGCCCATGGCTTTTTTTTCGCCGAAGGCCCGGCCATCGGCAAACTATCCGATTGCCGATGGGCTTTTTTCGCCGATGGTCCGGCCATCGGCAATAATAGGTTTTCCGATGGCGTTACTTTGCCATCGGCAAATCGGCCTTTTTGCCGATGGCTTATTCCTTGGCCATCGGCAAATTCTGCCGCCATCGGAAAAGCCTGGTCTCCGGTAGTGAATGGTTGGGATTTATATTTTTTTATTATAATGGGAAGGGCGGGTGGCAGTCCGGCCAGTAGCCGTGTGACACGGTGTCCTACCGATTGGAGAGGGAGGGGAGCGGTGGACGCATGTTGGGCCGTGGGCCAAGCAGCGTTCAACACCTAGAACGTAAAATGCCAAGCATCACTGGTAAGAATTCCATTGCAAACGCAAATATCATACCTCATTTGCGTTACCATGTATGTATTGACGTACATAGAAATTTTCTAGATATATCAGCGGGTCAGCTTAACTTCCAAGAGCGACTAGCAAACCCTTGCTAGTTAAATTTGTTCAATGGTGCGAAATCACCAATGGCTCAAATGGACTCGAAATTGCAAGAGCACGACAGCACATTTATATATATAATGGCATAAATATCTGAACCACAGTAAGACAATATAATTTTTCTTTTAAACACGTGAAAACTATCAAGTTAAAGGCGTCGGGCTAGCAAGAGGTCATTGATCAAGAAGATAGGAGACTCCCGGAGTATAAGGTCATTCTTTTGAATCCCTCTGGCATCTTCATTATATCCGTAAACACCGTGGTTCTGGGGTTAAATAACTGAAGCACAAACGAATAGGAGATCCTGTTCAACATCAATATTTTGTCATCATCCAAGACATCCAATACCTCAGTATATCTACACCCTGTGGGCAACCGAATCGTCTGTGCCCTGATCCATAGACCCTTGTTACGATCTATCAAGTGCCATATGTTGGAACAGGGGACGTGGCCATCGGTGCGTCGTATATTGTGAACCATACACAAGGTTTCCTTGAGCTCGGTTAGAGCAATCCACCAGTCCCCTTGCTCCTCCAATGGTGGACCATTGATCGTGTCTAGCCACACTTCGCTCTCGAGGTCAAAAGCAGCTATACGGTTCCAACCTGGACCACTTTCATAAACGTTGGAAGCCATGATGTAGAGGACGCCATTGACGGTGGCCTTGTGTATGTTGGAAAAGCCATTAAACAGGTCGGGAGCCAGCCTCTGCCTCCATGTTGGTTCTCCACCATCCTTTGTGATCGTAGCGACCTCGCTGGCCTTTGTGTGAGTTTCGGAGAGACGGAGAACCTTGTAGGCACCAGACAGAGCGGCACGGCCAAAGCTGTAGTTGTCCCACTCGATCTGCTCGCCACGCGTATGCCTGCCAAAGGTGAATACACGCCAGGTTGCCGGATCGATGATCGTGGCACCTTGCCACCTCCTGTTGACGCAGATGAGGTCCATGCGACCGTTCACGCCATATGTGCCGTCCACGTCGAACACCCTCAGGATGTTACCGAGCATGTCCAGCACCCGCAGCTCGTAGCGCGGCCACGATCCGAACACGGCGACGATGAGACAGCCGGCATGTGATCTCTGCGCGGTGATTAAGGCCGGTTCAGAGATGAGGGCGTGCCAGGCCTTGGACACGCATCGGAACTGGCACAGGGCTTTCACCGGCAGCCTGACTAGCACGTCGAAGATGATGTCCTCTGGCAGCGACACGCTGCCGTCCTCGTGCTTGCTGGTTCTTTTCAGTTCCATTGTTGGGTCAAGATGTCCTGCGGCCAGAGTTCGTACTATTTTTCGAGATACATAATCCTCTATCTATATTTATGAAGGGCAGTCGAGGTTCAGCTGAGTTCAAGTTGAACACAGAGTCCGATCAGGTTCCAATCAAGAAACAACGGACGGCAACCAACGTTGTGCTTTGCTTCAACTATATTTGTTGCTTAGCCATGAGGAACACCATTCTCCACAGGATGGGTCCTGCGGCCAGGGCCGTGCCCGTGGGCGTGCAATTTGTTCGACTGAACAGGGCCTCCAAATTTCCAGGGCCTCAGAAAACGAGCCCCTCATGTATTCCAGTAGTATAGCTCAAGTTATCGCACGAGTCTCCGCGGCCTGCACGGCGACTTCGCGTCATGCAACGCTTGGTAATCTCGGCGTTCCTTTCTCGGGCGTACTTGTGACTTCGCCAATTCGTCGTGACTCTCTGCTGGCTGCCGTCC
Organism: Themeda triandra; assembly: GCA_018135685.1. Lineage (NCBI taxonomy): Eukaryota > Viridiplantae > Streptophyta > Magnoliopsida > Poales > Poaceae > Themeda > Themeda triandra. The sequence continues at coordinate 47,186 of JAENPR010000182.1, forward strand.
ACTCATCTAGCGAAAGCAAATACCAGGCACCTAGCCAACCAGCAAGCAAGACAACAGCAGAGAGAAGGCGAGAGGCAGAGGCCTCACAAGAGTGCAGTCATTAGTTTTTTTTTCCATAATCCAACTCTAATGATCTATTATATTAAGTCCTTCGTATGAAAGTTAGAACTGCTTATATATAATTTATATTTATTTCTTTTCATCTTTTGAAGCCATGTCTTCTGCAAAAACAATCTAGAAAATATGAGTAGTTTTGATATGCAATACATACATTATTTAAGCTATGTTTGGTACTTTGATTTAGACCTCGCTTAGAGTTTTCTACAGGGCCTAGAAATCTGACGGCATGGCTCTGCTGCGGCAGGAGCATGGCCGCTGGCCGCATATGGGACTAGGCCGGCGACGCTAGGAGGCTGACGCAGTGCCGGGGGGGGGGGGCGGCGCCAGCAGGGCCGTGGCCCCCCATGCAAGGTAGGTTTACTATTTTTAGTTAAAAAAACTCAATTTTTTTACTCATTTTTAGTTACAAAACTCATCTTTTTACTCATTTTTAATTGAAAAACTATGATTTTAGTTAAAAATAGTGTAATTTTTTTAAAAACTATTGAAACATATTATTATGTATATTTTATCATAGTAAAAAATGTGATCGCATTTGTTCGCCCCCCCAATCATGATCGCTGGTTCCGTCACCGGGCTGACGGGTCGTCGGCTCTGGATCGTCTCCGATAAAAGCAAAGCTGGGAGATGCGGAGCAGTCGAGGACAAGCTATCTAGGCGTTTGTTTGTTTAGTTCGGCGATTTCTTATTTTTATGAAACAGTGGGTCATGGAAGTACGGCGTCTGCGTGCAATTCTTCTCAGAGTGGTCTCCACACGTTTTTTTTTTTTTTTTTTTTTTTTTATAAAGCGCGACCGGCGCGGCTTTCCTTGAGCCACAGAGCTGTTTTAATTTTACATTGGCCTGCCGCAGGCAGAGATATCCCTTTGTCTTCGTCTCTGGATTATCAGTAAAGTATGCTGTTTGGATTCTCATAATCTGAGCTCTCATAAACAAAGAAAAATGTGATTTTTGTGGGATTAGTCGATATAATGAAGGGAAAACAAAGGTTGCGCGCAAACTTTTGCGCTATCTTCCAATCACAGATAGGCTGCAAAGGCTATATCTACATGGGGATACAGCCAAGCTAATGAGATCATATAGTCCCACAACATGTGGTAAGATGGTGCACCCTTGTGACGGAGATGATTCAAGTATCTTCACTGTCCTATTCTGCAGTTCAATTCTTTTTCAGTTCAGCAGCTCGGCAGCTTGCTTTCCTCCTTTGAGATGTCACTTTCAAGCAATAGTGTGGAGACTTAAAATATACACTAAACTAATCTTTGTTTGATTAGTTCACTTCCTATTGCTTGATCAAGTGTTCATCTCGATTGTTTCTGGAGTAGCAGATGCAGTGCTTGTAGCTCAGCCTGCGACCTTCTCTTGTCTCTGTTTTCATGTTCGGTCCAAAGGCAGTGCATAGGTTGTGTATGCAGCAGCAAGTGCTCCTGGCCTGCTGCCCGTGCTCTGCTCTGTGCTGTGAAGACTGAAATGCAAGTCTACATACAAGTTACAGTTTCCTGACAAGTTATGTTCATATCTACATGCAGCAACGTTTCTTTTTGCTTTTCACCCTGTTAAATTAAGAATCAGGTCTATGTTATTACTAGAAAGATGTGGGGAACTTCTTAAACTTTCTAAAGTGTCAAAGAACATGGAGAACTCTAGTTATTTAGGTGGCTACCTTGATGCTGTCCAGAAATTTCAGAATACTATGCTATCATGTTTTGGCTATCTGTACATCTGTACAACACGTTTCCTTGTTCTGGTCCTTGTAGGATGAGTACTTTACTGCTGTTAAGAGGATAAAATGTGCAAACGAAGAGGATCGAGATGATGCAGACATGGAAGTTGATGGGCATGAGGTTGAGCAACGACTATCATTGAATGGGAGGGCTCTATATGATGTGTCTCGTGGTAGCCCGGGAAAGCATGGGCGTCTTGCCATAGCAAATGGTGCGGTTAAGTCTTCGGATGTCAGAGTAGCCGGAAGGGACAGAAGCATGCGTCCATCAAATCCAGTGACTATGCAAAACATGTCTCGTGAAATGGAAGACTTACGTCGTGAAAATGTAAGGCTACAAGAAGAGAATCATGATAAGGAGAATGCACTGCAGCAAGGCAAAGTTCTTGTAGGCTTGGTATTGGTATGTGCAATGCTTTTCTAAATACCTTACCAATGTTATGTGTGAATTATCTATTGATTTGATCTGAAATATTTGTGCTTCCAATACACTTGTAGAATCTTTACCAGGGGACAGGAAGGGTTGTGCCAGAAGAAGCATTACGACAGTTGTCCGCTACGCAAGCAATTGTGAATATATCTTCATTCCACTATCAACATGTTTTGTAGTTGTCATATCCATGACTTAGGGATTTTAAGATTGAAAGAAAGTAGAAACTGATAGTATTTTGTGGGGTACTATTCAGAGTTGCAACAATTTCACTTTCTGATGTAACTTGTTCACATGCTACTGGTTCTTCTCATATTGAATCTGCCAACAATAGTGATGATGTTTGCCACAACAATGGGGAACCTCATGCTGCAAATGATGGCAACAATCAAGGTTCCGACAACATTGGAGATCATGCATCGATGTGATGGTTGTGTTTAGTTGCAAAATATAGATGTGGTGGTGGTTTCTTCTTTTGTAGAGCTGTGCTTTTGTGCATTAACTAGTAGGTGGCTCTAATCTGTTAGCCTTAGTTTTATGACTCAATGATGCATGCTGGTACTTCATTCATCTTGGTTGAAACTTGAGATGCTGAGATGAGATGGCAGTGCTTTTGAATGTATTGATGCCGGAACATTTGGACATCATCTATATGTAACCTGGATGCTATGAATGGATGTACGTTTGGACTTCATCTTTACATGTATGCTATTTATTCTGTGGCAATGAAACTTTTGCATCGACAGTCCAAAAGTATAATATGATATTGCTACTGTTTCTAATTAATTGTTACATCCAATTTGCTACATGGGTAAATATAAAATTTCTGTCGGTTTTTCTGTGCGTGGTTTCACACCGACAGAATAATTAGTCCTTTTTCTGTGAGTACACCTATTTTTTCCGATGAAGCGACACCAACAGAAAATCTAATTTTTTTGTCGGTTTTGCTGTTTTTCTGTGCGTATAAACTCACAGAAAATTGTTTCTTGATCTCGACGGAGACTATTTTTTCTGTGGGTGCTTGCCCCACGGAAAAATTGTTTCCGTCGGCGAACACACGGAAAAATTACATTTTTCTCGTTGTTCTATTTCTGTGGGTATTTCTCCGTGGGTTCACGAAAAAAATATTTTTCCGTTGATATACGTATTTTTCCGTGGGTATTTGCACCCACGAAAAAATCTGAGATTCCAGTAGTGATAGTATGTTTTTGTGTTAATAATTTTTATTTATTATCAAATATACACAATTGAGACTAAGACATACCGCTGTCTGTGGCATTCAAAATGACGCATGGTAGTGTTACACTACGTTTTTCTAAGATTTGTGAATCTTATTGTCGCAACAAGTCATCAACTCTTATTTACCGGTTACACTAATATAATATCCGCATTCCCGCTGCAACGCGCGAGGTGCCATCTAGTGCTCCTAAAACGCACGTCCAAGTGCTTAAACTAGGGATCAACAATCGACATAGCTTATCAAGAATATTGTCAATGATATTTAGTAATTAATTATATCAATTAATCATAATTTATAAACTTACATAAACATCTTAAATTAATTTACAACAACAAGTATATTAGATTTAAATGAATTTAGGAAAGTACTACAAATTTTTTCAATCTTTAAGTATCATCAATAATATAAAATGGGATTTCAGAGTTTCGTCCCCTATTTCAAACTCTAATGGTGATTTTACCCCTCCTTTTTCAACTTTATGATTTTACCCTCGTTTTTTCTAACCAAACTCCCGTTTACTCCTGGTTGTAACACCGTTGGAAATGGATGGACTAAATGGTAAAAGAAAAAAGTAAAATGAAAAGGCATGTTGGAAAGAAGACATTGATACCCTTCTGGGTTCCGTCGCTCCTTTCTTCCTCCGCTGTGTCCCGAACTCACGAATTCACTCGGTGGCTAGGGTTTCAGTGGTGTTCAGCGGCGGCAGGGCTGACGGCGCCGACGCTCCTCGTCCACCCCTTCCCCCTCATTCTCCACCCTCCCCCAGGCGCAACCTACGGATGTGGTCGCCGCCCGGGGCGCGAGGGTGCGCGGCAACGCATGGCATCCCGAGCGGCGGCTGCTAGCCTAGCAGCCTCTCCAGCGGCGGCGACGGCTTCGTCCTCACAGTGGCCGTCGAGATCCAGTTACGGCATGTTCTCCTCTCGCGGCGGCGTGGGACTAGTGCGGTTGCGAGATCCAATGAGAGCATCGACTGCAACCATCACCACCGCCGTGGAGTTGAGGACCTTGCACGCCGGCGCCGGAACACGAATATCTGAACCACAGTAAGACAATATAAATTTTCTTTTAAACACATGTGAACTATCAAATTAAAGGCGTCGTGCTAGCAAAAGGCTCCACAAAAGAGCCAAATTGGCTTTATATTATACTAGTATAATGCCCATGCTAGCGCTATGGTTTTATCTAAGGATGTCTATAAAATCAAGCAATTTGTTTTTGAGTTACATTTGGCCTAAGTTATATTTGGCCTAACTCCTTTATCAGTTGTTGCATATCTTCAGGGATCATGTTGAAACATTCGATTCCTCGTAACATGCACGAGTGATTGTTGCCTCTGGCCACATATACAACACTGGTGTCATGGATGATCCAATGCAGTCATGTAAATGATTTCCGTGTGCGTCTGGTGGGATAACTTCCTTGTCCAGTACCATTGGTGTGCTATGGTCCTTGGAATAACTATCACCTGCATATGGAATAAGTAGGGTTGGTGTTCACAATGGCCGGAGCACAAGGATGGATCTTGATCAAGAAGATAGAAGACTCCCAGCTGAGTATAAGGACATTCTATTGAATCCTTCTGCCATCTCAATTATATCCGTAAAAGCCTTGGTTTTAGGGTTAAATAACTGAAGTACAAACGGAGAGCAGATCCTGTTCAACATCAATATTTTGTCATCATCCAAGACATCCAATACCTCAGTATATATACACCCTGTGGGCAACCAAATCGTGTGTGCCCTGGTCCATAGACCCTTGTTACGATCTATCAACCGCCATATGTCAGAACAGAGGACGTGGCCATCGGTGCGTCGTATATTGTGAACCATACACAAGGTTTCCTTGAGCTCGGTTAGAGCAATCCACCAGTCCCCATGCTCCTCCAATGGTGGACCATTGATCGTGTCTAGCCATACTTCGCTCTCGAGGTCAAAAGCAGCTACACGGTTCCAACCTAGAGCACTTTCATAAACGTTGGAAGCCATGAAGTAGAGGACGCCATTGACGGTGGCCTTGTGTATGTTGGAAAAGCCATTAAAATCGGGCGCCAGCCTCTGCCTCCATGTTGGTTCTCCACCAACGTTTGTGATCGTAGCGACCTCGCTTACCGTTGTGTGAGTTTCGGAGAGACGGAGGACCTTGTAGGCACCAGACAGAGCGGCACAGCCAAAGGTGTAGTTGTTCCACTGGATTTCCTCGTCATGCGTATACCTGCCGAAGGTGAATACACGCCTGGTCACCGGATCGATGATCATGGCACCTTGCCACCTCATGTTGACGCGGATGACGTCTAGGCGACTGTTGACGCCAAATGCGCCGTCCACGTCGAACACCCTCAAGACGTCACCGAGCATGTCCAGAATCCGCAGCTGGTAGCGTGGCCACGTTCCGAACACACCAACGATGAGACTGCCGGCATGTGATCTCTGCGCGGTGATCAAGGCCGGTTCGGAGATGAGGGCGTGCCAGGCCTTGGACACGCATCGAAACCGGCACAGGGCTTTCACCGACAGCCTGACTAGCACGTCGAAGATGATGTCCTCTGGCAGCGACACGCTGCCGTCCTCGTGCTTGCTGGTTCTTTTCAGTTCCATTGTTTGGGTCAAGATGTCCTGCGGCCAGAGTTCGTACTATTTTTCGAGATACATACTCCTCGATCTATATTTATGAAGGGCAGTCCAGGTTCAGCTGAGTTCAAGTTGAACACAGAGTCCGATCAGGTTCCAATCATGAAACAACGGACGGCAACAAACGTTGTGCTTTGCTTCAACTATGTTTGTTGCTTAGCCATGAGGAACACCATTCTCCACAGGATGGGCGCTGTGGCAGGAGCATGGCCGCATATGGATTATGGGACGAGGCCGGCGACGCTAGGAGGCTGACGGGTCGTCGGCTCTGGATCGTCTCCCATAAAAGCAAAGCTGGGAGATGCGGAACAGTGTGTCGTGCAATTCTTCTCTGAGTGGCCGCCACACGTTTTTTTTTTTATAAAGCGCCACCGGCACGGCTTTCCTGGAGGCCAATGTGGAGGAACCGTTTTAATTTTTGGTAATGACTATTTATCGTGCGTGCGTGCGTTTGGCATTTGGAGCGCACGTTTCTCGGCCGTTCATCACGGATCGACGGCCTGGTTGCTTCTGGCATGCCCCACCCAAACTACCGCTCCTGGCCCACTGGTCATAGAGAGAAGGGAGGTGTAATTGTTCAAAATTTGGGGAATCGTGCTTTTCTCTCTCCTGCCGACAGCCATTTCCCCATTTCGCGTTCGCTTCCACTTCTGCTCTGTCCGCAGCGAGGAGGCGAGTTCGCCGGCGATTTCGAAGATGCGGAGCAGGGCGGACCGGATCTAGGTGGAGCACGGCGCTCACCAGTGCGGGTAAGTTGGATCATCCACTCTCCTTCGCAGATGTGCATCTCCTCCTTGATTTTTTCGTCGGGGTTTCCATGATTTCGCTGAGCTAGGGTTTGGCAGAGAAGGTGAGACGGACGCAGTGTCAGGGCGCTGCGCGGTGCGGTGCGTTGTGACGCAACCCTAGTTTGAAGCAGTTCACGCCTTGCTGCTCCGAACTGACGCGCGTGCCATCCCCCGGCGGTCTGGTGTATTGCTTCGGTCGGCGCCGTCCCTCTCCCCGCGCCACACACCATCTCCCCCGCGACCCCTGCCTCCACTGCGCTTCTTCAGGTAAGCAAGTGTTCCCGGCCTTCCCCTGTTTTTTATCATTTCCTGCATGTGTACTCTGCTGCTATGTGATGTATACTCTGTTATGATATGTGTGATTCCTGGAATCCCACCTTCTACTTTTGCTATATTGCTCCACGGCTTGTGTGCCTTTTTCCCATCAGGGATCTAGGGAATTGTTAATTGGAGTTTAGGGATAAACTATGCATATTCTGAATTTGGGGTTTGTAGATTGTTTAGAATAAGAAACATAGGTATGCTACTGGAGACTGTCTCGAATCTCATAGTTGGTTACAGTATGCTGAAATACTGTGATTTCTACTTTTGGTGTAACTAGAACGTGTTTTTCTAGTTTTGGTGTGAGTAGAATATGTTTCCTGCTGCTTTGAACTGAGAGTGGACTATTTGGGCATTCTCATTTCCCATGGTCTTTCCATTAATAGGCAGTGGATGATGATGCGTATATACTACCTCTGCCCCAAAAAACATTGATGTTTTTAGATATTTTTTTGACAGATTAGTTCTCAACGGAAATTGCCCAAGCCATGAATAAACCCCTCACCAAAGAAATGCATTGAGGCATGTGCAGACTGCAATCTCAAGCTGATATGTGCCAAATCTTTTGTCCAAGAGCTAAAACACCAAGTTTCCTAGGACAGAGGCACACACTTTTCATACATTGACATTTTTTATTATTCTAAGCATGCCATTGATTTACGACCTCCTGGACCTACTACCTATGGTGCTTGATCTGTGGTTATCCTCTGACATTTCAGTTTATTCTAATCAGATTGTTGTTTATCCTGCGATCATGACATTTCAGTTGAGACTGAAGAGGACATGAGCTTCTCCAATAGAAAATAAGAAATAGCCTGGATAGGGAGACAAAAATAATTTAAGGATGAGCTGAACAATAGTGTTACCTTAGTAAGCACACTTTTAGTTAATCCAAGAGCAGCACTTCTGCACAAACTGCTATACCATTGTGCTGATTACTAGCTATTGGACAGTTTTTACATTTTATAACTGGGGAGATTTTGACCCACATGTTGGACATTGGAGAGATCGTCTTGATACTAGTGGAAATTTTTCTAGCTTCTTATAGTTACTGATCTATAGTTACAGATTACCAGCGGCATCTTTTTTTGACATCTCCACACACGATGGCCATTGTGAACATGTTAGACAACTGAAATTATTGTACTGCTTTTCCGAATTCATTGAATTGGCTTTCTAAAAGTATTGATTTTCTTTTCCTGAAACTATTGAGTTACCTATGTCTATGTTCAATGGAGTTCTAAACAGTCCATCCAATTTTTTTGTTTTTTAGGTAATTATTTTTGTGGAAGGCAATGGATAGAGGACAGCAATCCGCCGATCCAGCAGTCCCAAAGGTATGTCCACATGACAAACGGTCATCTATGCATTTTTGTTCTGTATATGCATTTTTTGTTTGTTTTCTTAATATCTGTCATAACAGTTGAATCAACATGTGTAAATAATGGCGATTTTTCTTTTTGGCTGAGTTTATGTTTGGTCTACACTCTACAGTAAACCTTGAGTTTTACATGTTGAGAAAGTTTCTAGGATTCGTTTTTATGTGCCCCATCATTGTGTTCAAAGCCACTAGTCATGTGGCCCTGGTCTTGGGTTCAGTCATAGCAGGTACCTCTGTCTAGTGCTCCCAGTCTGAAAGGCCACTGAACCATAGGATTCTCACCATGATAGGATTCTCACCACTGAAATATTCAGCATATGTAAAACTGAATATTTTTTAAAGTAGAGCATATATGTAAAACTCATTCTGTTTACTCAGTCTATTAACTGAATATTCAGCATATGACTTTTAGTTTACTCATTCAGCAAACTGAATATTCAGCATATGTGAAACTCATTCTGTTCAGTGAATATTCAGCATATGACATTCAGTTAACTCATTCAGTTTACTGAATATAGACTATTTATAGTTTTCATTTCATGTTGGGGTTATTTTGTATTGAACTGAACTGCCTATTCTGTTATACTGAACTACCTATTGGTGTTTATTGAACTACCTATTCTGTTATATTGAACTGCTTTTTTCATTCTCATGATTTTGTTTCCCTAAGATCTGTTCTTTTTTTAGTCTAAACACCTCCCACAAGATGCTGTGGTAAGTCTTTCAAGGGCTGCCTATTTGTTCCTGTGGTAAGTCTGCAGTTATTCTCTCTCTCTTTTTTTTTTCTTGCCCCCCTGTTTTCAATGTCTGAAATCTGGGGTTGCAGTTGCAGTACTTGTGCATTTTTTTACTGCTGCATCAATTGCTTATCATTTTCCCCTTTTCATCTTCTTTTTTTCAGATTCTATATGCTGATTCTCTCATGGCCAGAAATGTTGCAATCTCTTCAACCATTCCTAGGGTTGCAGCATGGTCTTACAAGTTGCTAGAACAGGTTATCAAGCAAGACACAAGATGATGGCACTTTTGGTAAACTCAAGGTATGTATGAAGTAGCTCATTGTGTCTTCCTCTCTTTTTCTTTTTTTTCTTTTTTTTTTCCTTTTTTTTGGGTAAAACATGCCCTTGTATATATATTTTATAACTTTTCCTCCCTCTCTTTTTTTATGTGTTCAGCTCAAAGCATCGAGTTATTGTATTCCAGAGCTTTCCATGTTTCAGCTTGATGATATTACAAGATTTGTCTCCTCCAAAGTCCACAATGGCTGTCCAGATCAGGTTCGTTCATTGGGAATGAGAAAGAAGATGTTTCATGCTAGAAAATAGCTGGAAGGGAAGATCCTCGTGCTTCTATATTGTCGCTCTAGGTTCATGAGTGAACGTATTTAGAAATTGTTTGGAACCATCAATGCACTAGCATAAGTTGATGTTGCACTAGCTAGCTGCAGATGCCTCAACTTTTGCCAGGTTACCTAGCTTTTTTTTTTTCCAATTGTGATTTGCCTGATTCTACATCCAGCGTGCGAGCGAACCTAAATTAGGGGTTATACACTGACTACTTGATTTTCATAGCTTATATATATGATTCAGTGCTTGTGTTAGGCAATGGGTACAATAGGCCAATCATGGGTTTTCTAAAATGTGTACTCTGAATGGTAGTCTACAATGAACTTTGTATTGAACTGCTTTTCTAAAATTATTGAACTGCTTTCCTTAAGTTATTAAAATACTTTTCTGAAATTACTGAATAGTCTATCCTATATTTATGCCAAATGAGGTGAACCTTTTATCCAACGTGTTTTTTAGGTGTTGCTTTGTGTTAGGCAATGGGTAAAGGACAACACGCTGCTTCATCGTCTTGAGCAGCTCCTAAGGTATGTCTACCTAATCTGCTAGAGCTTTTTGTTTTTTTGTATGCACTGGTTCTTGTGTACTCAAGTTTTAGTTACAGCTATATTTTCTAACTTTCTACAACCGACCCCCTATATTCTCAACCTTAAAGACATTGGGCATCGAGGCATATGAATCCTTCCATAGCACTCTCAGTTGCTCTGCTTCTTTCTTTCATGGGCTCAGTGAGATAGTAAGGTTCGCTCTGAGTAGTGAATCTGTTAGATCCTCCCGATGGTTATTTGTAATGTTTGTTCATTGATTTCGACTTTGGATGAACTGTGATAGAAAATTTTTTGCACAAGGTAGACACTACTTTTTTTACTGTCCTAAACCTACGAAGCAATTGAGCTATTACTCAGGCAAATTATTAGTAGTCTGATTAGCAATCTAATATTATTATCCAGTTAAGTTATTAGTAATCTAGTGGCAATAATGTGATCTTAAATTGGCAATTTTATTTATTCTCGAGCCTGATCTAATTGTATGCATGCTATCATTGGGTAATATTGCATTTGAAGCAGCAAAATGACGTGTGATGTATTGCCACTAGATTTAAGCACAGTGGACTGTCTTCCAATTAGAGATGCAACTAGGTTTGGTTCTAACTCGCGAGATTGGGTTTGTTATTGTTCGGGGTCGATCATTGCGGGAATGGTGTTGTGTTAGGATGCAGCAGCAGCTTGCGGGATGGAATCTAGTAGTTATGGTTGCATGTAGTGATATTAAATTGCTTGACTATTATGTAGAATTTAGCATACACTAAATTCTAGGTGTAGTGTCCATGTCTCAACGAGCTTGCTGTGGACATGCAGATGCAACGTACATCCTTTGTCTTTGGCATAGACTAAGCTTTTGAATACGTACTATGCATAATATGGAACTTTATTTTTTTTATTTTAGTGGTCGTAGTGCTAGCACATACAGCTTTTTGCAATTGTCCTTCCCATGTCTTTGATGATTTCACATAATTAAGTTGTTTCTCTTTTGACTCTTTTAGGTTGCATTATATGATAAATCTAGCCCATGTAATTATTGATAAACCTAAAATGTTGCATGTACATAATACTAGAGGTTCATCTCTCTTTTTTTTTTTTTCTCTGACCGAAAGTGTCCTGAGGCATTCAGTAATCAGCATTCAGCCTGAGGCGCATTTTTTTATCCACACGCACACCATAAGGCTGAGAATTCATATATGTTCTGAACTATTACTCTGAATGGCACCTAACAGTGTACTTTGTACTGAACTACTTCTCTGAAATCATTGAACCGCTTTTCTAAATTTGTTGAATTGCCTTTTGAAATTATTGAATTGCTTTTCTGAATTTTATTTGAACTTTCTTTGTCTATCCTACTGAATTTATTTGAATTTATGTTCTTATCTTGGCAACTTATATCTAATTGCAGATGTGAGGCCATCAAGCATAAATATCAAATTAGGAGTGTCCATGTGCAGCAGCTAATTCAAGGGCAACTTATCTATACAGTAGGCAGTAGAAACATGTAGGAATGAGGTCCGCGTATGCATTAAGCTTAGGAATTGCATTGCTATTTTCTTTTAATTGATTTGTTTAAGCATAACAAATTGCTTATGCAAAAGAACTTGATTTTACTTTTAATCTGTCTTATTAGATCTAATTCTAGATATTAGGTGATTCAAAAATAAGTGAACTGTTTTACGCAGTGGAAAGGGAAAAGCAGGGGAGATTTTTGTGTAATTACGTTGTTTTCTGTATTATTTGGTGCAAAGGGAATGCAAATAGAGAGGGAAATGCAAAAAGATGAGAAACAGCGAAAGGGGAAGGTTCTAGGACGTTGGAGCACTTGCGAACCGCTACTTTCCTAGAAGGGAAATTTACTGTTCATCGTACTTTTCTATTTGTGGTCGTGCGTGCTATAAGACTAATGCACCCTGTGCGTTCGTTAGCCGCATCCTTTAATTTTACATTGGCCTGCCGCAGGCAGAGATATCCCTTTGTCTTCGTCTCTGTACAGTATGCTGTTTGGATTCTCATAATCTGAACTCTCATAGTATGTTTTTGTGTTAATAATTTTTATTTATTATCAAATATACACAAGTGAGACTAAGACATACCGCTGTCTGTGGCATTCAAAATGACGCATGGTAGTGTCACTACGTTTTTCTAAGATTGGTGAATTTTATTGTCGCAACAAGTCATCAACTCTTATTTACCAGTTACACTAATATAATATCCGCATTCCCGCTGCAACGCGCGTGGTGTCATCTAGTACTTCTAAAATGCGCGTCCAACTGCTTAAACTAGGGATCAACAATCGACATAGCTTATCAAGAATATTGTCAATTATATTTAGTAATTAATTATATCAATTAATCATAATTTATAAACTTACATAAACATCTAAAAATAATTTACAACAACAAGTATATTATATATATTTAAATGAAATTAGGAAAGTACTACGACTTTTTTCAATCTTTATGAATCATCGTAATATAAAATGGGATTTTAGTGTTTCTACCCATATTTCAAACTTTAATGGTGATTTTACCCCTCCTTTTTCAACTTTATGATTTTACCCTCGTTTTTTCTAACCAAACTCCCGTTTACTCCTATTGTAACACCGTTGGAAATGGATGGATTAAATGGTAAAAGTAAAAAGAAAAATGAAACGGCATGTTGGAAAGAACACATTGATACCCTTCTGGGCTCCGTCGCTCCTTTCTTCCTCTGCCCTATCGCGAACACACGAATTCACTCGGTGGCTAGGGTTTCAGTGGTGTTCAGCAGCGGCAGGGCTGACGGCGCCGGCACTCCTCGTCCACCCCCTCCCCCTCTTTCTCCACCCTCCCCCGGCGGCGCGGCCTTCGGATGTGGCCACCGCCCGGGTCGCGAGGGTGCGCGGCAACGCACCGGCGGCGCATGGCATCCCGAGCGGCGGCTGCTAGCATGGCGGCCTCTCCAGCGGCGGCGACGGCTTTGTCCTCACAGTGGCCGGCGAGATCCAGTTACCGCATGTTCTCCTCTCGTGGCGGCGCGGGCCTAGTGCAGTCGCGAGATCCAATGAGAGCATCGACTGCAACCATCACCACTGCCGTGGAGCTGAGGACCATGCACGTCGGCGCCGGAACACGGATACGATGGGTCCGGCGGCCTCTCGTGCTACAACACGGTGCGCGTACGAGATCATAGGAGGGAGCACGTAAGGGTTCCAGTACAGCACCAGACGCCATTCTAGTACAGCTACGGTCTACGGAGCTACCAGTCGTGTCGCAGAACCATCCAATTTACATAAGCACAAGTATGAATTATCGACGTCAAGGTGTCGACGAACACACTTGAGCACATATAAACCCGGTAGTCATACGAAATCTTGAAGGATTTCAAACTTTTTTCATTACAGCCAAGATCGTAATAAGTTCAGCACTCATCATCCACATACATATAAGTTCACACATAGCTTTTACATCGGAGTTCAACTCATATTATTACAAACCATAGTCTATTCAGCAGGGTAGAAGCAAGTCGCACAATAGCCATAAAACATCTCACCGTCTGTAACAACATAGGGATAAACCCTGAGTACGAGGTTGTACTCAGCTAGACTTACCCGTCTAACTGAAAATGAATTGACACTTAAGGAATAAGCAAGGCCATATAGTGGTTTGGCTTGACACAAACACTTGCACAAAAGCTTGAGCTTATTATTTAGCTTAGAATAGCAATTGGTATCGCTTTAAGCTCACAACTTTAAATTCATTAGCAATATGGCATTTAATTCATCATTTTATGATAGGCTACCTCTTACTATGTTTGCACATGTACTAAACAACATAAAAGAATAAAACTACAAGAGCAATCATCCTATCTCATGGTTGATCATTTCTTGATAAAACAATGATGACAACATAACCTTATAAGTCACAAGGCCGGCACTTAGTCAAGGTTATTCACTTTCCAGGAACGATGGTGATTATAATCGATTACTAACCAGTTGGCGATAATTTCTCACACAAACCCCACTTACTGGATTAGAGTAAGTGATTGGGTCACCGTTGGTTAGTTCGGATTCGAGATCAACAGGAAACCACTCATGTCCAGGACTTCAACGGTTGCCTCTAGTCGGGTACCAACCTCAGTCTTAATACCGCGTCCTATCCCTCCCCGACACCAGCACAGTGCGTCCAGCAAATCGAAACCCGACACAAACATGGCTCTGAGGCTTCGGGGTGCCATATCACCACCTAAGTGTGAGAAGCATTCAAAAATGACCAAGTTGTACCCCATGGTGTACCGAAGTACCGTAACCCATTTGGTTGTATTCAACCCTTATTTGGTTATGTTTCAACCCTTCCTTTCCGATCCAACCTTTCATGAGACACAACTCATTAACTCGCGGATGATTAAACCGAACCATCCGACCTCTACCGTTTCATTAAGCAAGGCTAAGCATTACTCCCCGTACACCTAAACCAGGGTAGGTGTATCAAGTGGTCAAGGTAGGTCAATGCATCAAAGGTGTCATTCAACGCCTACTACTTAATGCAGCATGAACAGTAAATGACGTAAGTTAGTTGATTTGGCAAACCGTAGGAGACAAAATGCTCCGGGGCTTGCCTTTCACGAAGGAGCTGGGCTAGTGATCCGGGCACTCCGTCAATTCAGCATCCGACTCCTCCTCAACTGGTTCCTACTCACTACTCCCTGCTGGTCTCCCCCTTCCGGCTCCTCGGGTACCACAACAGCATCGCGTTTCCTAACGATCCTGTATGATGCATCGTGTATATAAGTAACCCATAATGAATCACTTGAATAATCGTCGATGAATGATGTGATGAATGGCATGCTATGACATGATATAAGAAACATTGAGCTATCACCACATGACATGGTATACTCTAGCACTACACAATCATGTCCCTAGATAGTATTTATAAACCAATTATAAACTAGTTGCTAGCACCAAACTCAATCATGACCAAGACAAATCAACCTACTTCAGTTATGAATTGACCTTGTCATGGCCCTCAACCTTATTGCAATTAATCAAAATCATTTGAACTTCTATCATGATCATGACATGTAATAATCCAAATCAAAGCATAATTATCCCTAATTATAAACTAGGTATAACTACAACCCCAATTTCGACATGTCATAAAATTCTGGAAAACTTACAGTAGCATCATCAGGCTCACCATAGCCCACTGTCCAAATTTCACCCCATTTGGACGTATGGTTGAAGCTACACAAAAATCACAAGCTAGCCACTACCCTTGGCACACATTAACCCTAAAATTACTTTGTACGATGAAACATTGCAAACACCAGATCTGACCTCATGGGTGGTTAACTAATAGTAAAGAACCATCACACATAATTTTTCAAGATTAACTCCTAAGCAGAAATAAGCATAATCAATTTAATTGCCATCACTAGCTAACAACACCTTCTAAAGCATCTCTAAAATTCTACACATAACATGACCATTTCATAGCCCCTACAAAAACTACATCATCAAAGAGGAGTATAGCAGCAAGAATCACAATTTTTGGAGCATCCAAGATTTAGTTATGAATTTTCCAAGATTAATCCAAAACCCCTTTTTAACCAAGTTTAAATCAACTTGCACAGAAAAGTATCCCCAAAATATTCCACAACATAGATCTCATCAAGGTATGAATTTAGAAACTTAGATCATTTGATTTGGACAAGTACAACTCCAGATACAAAATTCACAAGTTCATATTTGAATTCTGGAAATCAAATTTCCAGAATTCCCATCTAAAATGGCTACATGCACCCCGTTCCTGCACCCACTTTCATGAGCCACGCTAGATCCACCCGAGTCCGGCACCCAGAACTCCATGGCCACTCGGCCTCCCGACTGCCAGCTGGGCTCGTGGGTCTGTGGGTCCCACTGGCCAGCGAGCCAGAGGCAGGGGAGCCTCCCGCCGGCGGCAACCTCGCCGACGGTGAGGTCTCCTACCTTGTCGTCGTCGTCGTCGGTGAGCTCCCCGGCTCGAGGCGAAGTCGATGGTGCCGGAAGCAAGCCCGCGAGCTTGCCGGAGCACATCGCGCGGGCGACCATGACGGTCAATGGCGGCAGCTCGATGGCGGCCCAACGATGCAAGGCGCGGGTGTCCAATCGGGCAGCGCACCTCGCCCCCGGGGTCCCTCCTGACCGACGCAAGCGCTAGGGGCCGGCCAATTTGGCCCCCAAGGTGCTCAACCGTGGCGGCGGCCTTCGCCAGATACGAAGAAGAAGACGGCCGTGGTGGCTTAGCCTCGCAGCGGCTCCTTGCGAGCGGAGCGGTCGGTGCCCGCGTGCGCGCGGCGCTCGCGCGCGCGAGCCTGGTGGCTCGGACGGCGGCGCGTCGGCGTGGGGCGAGCTCTCACCCGGGCGGCGGCGGGGAAACGGCTATGGTGTGGGCGGAGAACGAGATGGAGAGGGGAGGAGTAAGAGTGGGTGGTGGTGATGAGGAATGATGATGGGGACGAGGCGGAGACCCCCCCCCCCCCCCCCCAACACACACCTTGTCATCGCCCGGCGCGGCGGTGTACAGTCACGCGTCTGGGGCGCGTGTCGGCGCGACGAGGGAACTCCCCTGTCGGTCAGTGGTGAGGCCGACGGGTGGGGCCACTTTTCTATTTTTTTATTTTCTTTAAACCGAAAATAAGCCTTTTCTTCCCTATGCTATATTTCCCAAAATAGGCCAAATTTGGCCAAACTTCCAAAAAAGAAAATGTTCCTCAAGAAGAGTAGATCACTTCATCTTAAGAAAGTTTGGTCAAATTTCCAACAAATGTTGAAATAGAAATTTCACAAGAAATTAGCTTTAAAATTCATTTTAAAGAAAAAAGACCCCCTATGGCTGAGCTTTTTCAGTAGTTTTGGAAGCCTTCCACCCATTTTCATAGAAAGTGAGTATGGAGAGTTTTATTCCCTATAAAATTCCCCATCAAAAAGCTTTAACAAGCATTTGCATTTGAAACTCCCACGCTATAATTTATTTGCTAGGGTGATTACCATGACTCTAATTAATCAACTTAACTAAATGATGTCTAGGCGTGTTTAGTGAGCAAGGCAACAAGCACTTGATATTTATCTTGTTTTGCACCCAATTATAGAATTATAAACTCTAAGCGCCATATTATGCACATGCTCATGATGATATGCTTAAGTGAAACATTTAGGATTTTTGGTTTGAGCAGGTCAAAAATCCTAGATGTGACGAGCCGCTGCTGCCGTATGCCAGCTCCAGCCGCCGTGCACTGCTACGAGTACTACTCGGCCGCTACCCCAACGATTACTGCATACTATAGTTCAGTTTCAGTTTTGTTTTGTACGTATGATGTTCTGCTCGTCTCCTCAACCGGACCAGAACGTGATGAATTGCCAAGCCTATGTTTGATGCGCAGTGCAAACAAATGTATGTGCAAAAATGACATCTACATGTGCCAAAATATGGATAAAAACGCAAAGGACATAATATAACAGGAGCAAAAACGTATGGGCAAAATTATTCGATTGTGCAAAAGTTAACACCGTTAGAAACTGTTAACTGGACAGGGTAAAGTGCTCCTTCGTTTTTAAAAAAGAGGGGTAGACAATGCAAAGTGAAACAAGGAGGAGCAAAATCACAAACGGTTATGAAAGGAGAGCTATAAACACTCAAGCCCCATATAAAATTAGTATTAAAATTTTTCATTGATACATTATTAAATAGTTTGAATGCATCATTAGTACAATATTAAAATTAAATAGTAAGTCATTTGATATGGAGAGAAAACAATCTCAGGATTTGGATTCTTTGTACAACCAATCAATGGCGCCCTGAAGGTGACGTGATGATATGGAAACATATGGCTCCGTCTGATGCAATTCGATCGGGTAATGCCCGTATATGCCAGATGACAGTTGCGGCGAAACCGGGGACTCTGCAAAATCTAGTGGATACAGACACCCACGGAAAAGAGCGTTGGCGGCGGCTGCTGGGCGAACGCATCAACCATGGCATCAAAACTATGCAAACGCGACGGCGGCCTCCCGCTGCCAGAGGACATCGTCTTCGAACTGCTAGTCAGGGTATCGGCGAAGGCCCTCTGCCGGTTCCGTTGCGTCTGCAAGGCCTGGCGAGCCCTCATCTCCGACACGGCCTTCGTCGCAGCTCAGAGATCCCGTGCCGGCCCTCTCATCGTTGCTGTGTTCAAATCCAAGACGACCGAGCAGCACCAGCTGCGGCTCATGGACAAGGACGGCGACGTGCTCAGATTGTTCGACGTCAAGGCCCCAGCATTATTGCTGGCGCCGACGAGCCTTGACCTCATCTTCGTCCATAGGATGCATCTCGGGGCCCTGATCATCAACTTGGCGTCTGGGCGCAACATCTCTGTCATCGACACGAATGATTGCCCCCCGCCGCCCTGGTGGGCCCCGACATAGTGGTTGAACCCCGTAGCTACTGACTACAGCTTTGGCCGTGCCACAGCGTCCGGGGACTACAAGGTCCTCCGCCTCGTCACTTCACCACGCTGGCATGTGCCTAGCAAGTGGTGCGAGGTCACCACAGTGATGGATGGTGTTGGTGAGCTGACATGGAGGCAAAGGCCGTGGGGCCCATTCGACAACACTTGGTTTTCCTATGGAGACAAGGCAACCGTCAATGGCGTCTTCTACTTCATGGTTGACAACAGCTACCCAGCGTCTGATGGTAGGAAACATATAGCCGCATTCGATCTCGAGAGTGAAGAGTGGAACCCCGTGAAGATCAAAGGTCCGTTGTTGAGGCACAAGAACAAGGATGACAAATGGCATATAATCCTAACCGAGCTCAAGGGAACCTTGTGTATGGTTGACAATGTGCAATATCTTGCTGATCTGGCTGGCCACTATGCTAACATATGGCTTTTGAAGGATCCTAATAGGAGTGTTTGGGTCAAGGAATACAAGATACAGATGCCTAAAAGGTTGTTATCATTTACTAAGCCGTTGAATGTCTTGGCTGATGGCAGACTGTTGCTGTTGAACACGTTTAAGAAAGCAGATGAAAATAATCAGTGTATCCTTCAGATCTACAACACTAGAACCAAGGCTTTTACAGACTACAAGGAGATGGCAGAGGGGTTCAATGGTGCAATGACCTTTTATACCGGGAGCCTCCTCAGTTGACAAATAACCGAAGAAATAAGCCAGTCCGGCTCTGTTGCCTATATTATCACTGGCCTCCGATCATGCATCTTCAAAAGTAAATTTATGTTGCTGTACTCATTTATATGTTTTTTTTACAACAACTCATTTATATGTTGATTATGTCATAAAACCAAATGTAGGCAATTCAGAATCCATTATATTTGAGTCATTTGTGACATCCTTTCAAAAGTTGTTTCATACTATAGAACAACTTAACTAACCAATATCAATGTAAAAGAAGTCGTAGATATTCGTTTCCTTTAACTGAATAAGTCAGATTTCCTAACAACTGCAGATGATAGCTGAGACCGTTTTGAATGATAGGTACACATGCCACTGAAAATCGTCCTTTGATTTCAAGGTTTAGAGAATGCCGTGGGCACAACATGTATGATCATTTGTTTTCACATGGAAAATGATATGGAATTGTTCAAATGGTGCTGGTGTCTCGCGAAACAAATGCTTAATAAACTTGTGCTAATCATAACACACGGCATCTGCGACCCCCTTCCTCCCACGCTAGACAATCTTCCTTGCACACCGGCTGTTGTGTGCCATGTGCCCATGATAACTGTCTTACTACGTCTGTTGCTACTTTTCCTGGCAGCATGGGTGTGTTCATCTGATAGGTATTGTTGATTTGACTGGCAGAGAACTCGACGTTAACGATACATGGTTCAAATTATGTATTAATACATGCTTCAAATTATGTATTATCGAGACTCCAGGAATCATTACTGTAATCTGAGGTGAACTCTACCTCAAGTTGGACTGGACCAGCTTCATCACTTGGACCCCCGAATTTGTCCTCTCTTCGCCTCCAAGATTTATCAATTGGAGTCAGAATCAATACATAAGTAAGCAGTCGGCATCCATGAACCATCTCTCGTCTAATCAACACAAAAGCATCTCAGAAGCAGCAATAGATTTCTGACTAATTAATTTTGAGGACTTGATATAGTACTGAAGGATCCCAACTTACAGAGCAGATGAACCTGCAGAGAGGTTTACCGCCAAAAGGTGCCTCTGCCATGGGTTGAGTGTTCTCAGCACAAATGGGGACGAATATCAGGGGTGTGCCAGATCTGGTCATCACCGCTGCTGACGTGCCAATGCCGATTGAGATTCAGAGCTAGCCATCAGCGCCATAACCTTTCTCTTCATTAGCCGTTGCCACAAGTAATCTTGTCCTCCTTGCCAACACCGCCTCTTGTATAGCTGTACAATTTTCCGGGGATGATAGCTCATACAACTCTGCTCCTGGCATCATGCTGGTCTGGGAGCTAGCACCACCGTCACCGTGGCCATTGCCGCACGAGACTCTGAGCACGCAATCTTCCGTGCTGATAAGAATGTAATGTTTTTAAAAGAATATTTATGCTGGTTGAATGATATGTACAGATTCGGCTGAATGTCGGCCGAGTGGTCCACATCACTTAATTAGATAGTTGCCTCATTTATGGATGGCCCGTATGCTAGGCCAATAGAGGCCCGTAATGGGGGACCAGTAAAACCCTCGAGTTTTAGGCAGTCATCGAACTAAAGATGAATCGGAGGACCTCAACCTGGAGGCGTTTGCTTGGAGTTGGCAAGCCCTACGAGCGCAGCAGCAATGCAGATGCCGTCGAAGCTATACATCCGCGCGGGTGCCGGCGCCGACGGCGGCACCGGCGGCCTCTCATTGCCAGAGGACATCATCTTGGAGGTGCTAATGAGGCTGCCGGCGAAGGTCCTTCGCCGGTTCAGGTGCGTGTGCAAGTGCTGGCGCGCCCTGATCCTGGACCCGGCCTTCGTGGCCACACGGAGATCCCGCGGCCTGGCCGACAAGATCCTCGTCGCCATGTTTGGATCCACACAAGATCTCGAGCTGCGCCTGCTGGACGACGACGGCAACGTCCTGAGGGTATTCGACGTCAGGGTCCCAGCATCGTTGGCGCCGACGCGCTTCAACGACCTCATCTTCGTCGACAGAATGCAGCTCGGTTGCACAATCATTGACCTGGCGTCCGGACGCCTGTCCCCAGTCGTCGGCACCAACAATCCGTACTGGGCCGGATCGGAGCTGCCCCTACTGAACGACTACAGCTTTGGTCGTGCCTCACCATCCTAGCTCCGACTCGTCCTAGAAGGGATTATGGCTATGACGAGTGGTGTCTGGTCAGCACGATCATAGAAGGTGGTGCGGAGGTGCCGACATGGAGGCAAAGGCCATGGGCCCCAATCCGCATCAGCACATCCAGCGGACACAAGGCAACGGTCAATGGCGTCCTCTACATGACACTTACTCAGCATCTCATGGTAGGAATCACATAGCTGCTTTCGACCTTGAGAGCGAAGCGTGGAAGCCAGAGAATCAAAGGCCCGCAGTTGGGGCTCAAGAATGAGGCAGACATATGTAGCATTGCCCTAGCCGAACTTAAGGGAACCTTGTGTGTGGTCCACAATGTACAACATCTCACTTCTTTGGGAGGCCACTATGCCAACATATGGCTCTTGACAGATCCTAGCAGGTGTATTTGGGTTAAGGAGTATACAATTCAAATGCCCGAAAGCTTGCTGTTATCTACTATGCTGTTGGATGTCTTGGGTGATGGCACAACACTATTACTGCTCAACAAATTTTTGAAAGCAGGGAACATCGAGAGTTGCCATCGATATATCCTTCATTTCTATAACTCGAGTACCAAGACTTTTACAGACTTCATGGAGATGGCAGAGGGGTTCAAGGGTAGAATATCCCTTTACACTGGGAGCCTCCTATCTTGACTAACTATAGGATATATATCAATCCAATTCGGCCATGCTGCATGGATTCTCAATGGGCGGCCTTTCATCAGACATCCTTCAGTAGTGATTTTTCGTTGCTTTACTAGTTAATATGTTTATTATGTTATAGAAAACAAATTTTAGCAATTTGCAATCCATTTGAGCCATTGTGTCATTCTTTCTGCACTTGGGTTGTTTCCCACTAGAGAAGAGTTTAACCTACGTTTTATCATGTTATATCGCAGTCTATACCATGGATATAAACATCAAAGCTTCAAAGTAGGACCTGACACTGGTGACTACTACACAGTTCATTTAAGTAGTCTAGACTAAGTTTCGGAGCAGATTCTTTGGGATGGTACCTCAAAATTTCCTAACAGGTGCTGATAATAGTTGATAGGTGAAACCTTTTTTTTTTTTTTTTTTTTTGCATGAAGTTAAACTGTCACTGAAAATGTCATTGACTTGAGGTACGTACAAAAAAAAAAGGTTATCAAACGACTTATTTTTGCTTCTGCTTTCTACACAACTACTTAAAGTCGTGTAGGTGCTACTTTCGATGTTCACCAATCACAAAAAAATGGGCTCGTTAATGGAGACATGGATGACAATGTTACATATCTATTTACTTTTTATCCTTTCTACAAAATATAGAAGTTATACTCTATTTTATGACGAGCATGGCGTCCACAATATAAGTAAATATTAATTAACCAATAATGTAAAGAAAAGGACCTAACCTTATCCCTTGTCGATACAAACTCCCAACGTTTACTCCCGTCGCCCTCTCCCTTCCTTCTTGCTCTTGCCTATCGGTGCTCAAGCCATGTCCGATGGTGATGCGGCTCCTTTGTACCAGGTGCATGACCCTGTAGGAGGAGAATTCGCGGGCACCAAATGGCTCCTAGGCGGAGGCTTGTGGCAGTGGCATCCGGGCAGGGCAGCATACACTCACCCGCGCAGGTGTGTGCAGGTGGGTCAGCGTCCAGGCAGGGTGTCACGAATTCTCATTGGCGCAAAGACACCTGTGCAGGTGAGTTAGTAGATGGCACACACACGGCCTCCATAGCTCAAATAGTTACTTTTTATTGCCTTGGTCGTTGAAGAAGGCGCAGGGGCAGGCAGTCCGACACGCACAGGCATCTAGACCAACAAATCTTTCCACGAGGGCACAATGTGATCGATTTCTATATCTATTCGGATTCAAGTTCGTTCAAATTACATGCTGAGGTATGTTCTGTTTGGTGGTTTTGATGAATTCCATCAGAAGAAAAATCCATGAAAATGACTGGGACATGAAAAAAGAAAAACATAAATTGTAAGTGAATTGATGTCTTAGTTAGACGAAAAAAATTAGTGGTCGAAATTCTGCCTCTTAATAGTAGAGATTATATATAGAAAAATATAAATAATTAGGATTTTAGTCACCATACAACACATACTCTGACCTTCTTCAACCCTATATTGTTTAGGACAAGGTTTATAGACACCTTATTATATAAAAAAAAAATTATGCCAGTTGCGCCCGCCCAATGCCTTTGTCCAGTTATGTGCTTTATGAGTAATACATTTGTAAAAACAAAACGCAATTATAGATCTGGTAACAACAAGAACGAAATGGTAACAACATAAGGTTACTAGCTTGAACCACCTCACCGCTCAAATCAGCAAAAGTGAATGACTACATCTTGAACAAATTTTGCCCCAAGCAAGAAGCTAACCCTACAGCCTCGACAGAAGCGTTCCAAGGTGCTTTTGCCTGCCAATCATTAAACCCGTGCCTCGTCGTAGATAGCACCTCCAGCACGATCGGCAACCCGGATGACCTTTGGAAGGTGCACGTATTCCTCTCTTTCCAAAGCATCCAACCCATGAGAATGAAGAGGGAGTCGGAACCTTGACGGAACCTCTCTTTCCAAATTATTAATACAATTTTATAATAAATTGAAAAAGATTAGTTGAATATAAGATTGTCGGACTTGGCACTATTTTATAATCACAGCCTTTCTGGTGATACTATATTCCAACAGAAGCACTGTCTGATAAATGCATGGGGCTTCCTACTGCGCTGGGGCGATCTACGACTGAGACTTTTGAGTTCTTACTAGCAAGAATCAGAGGACTCAAGTTGGTAGCACAGGTAGTGCCGACATATTCAATGAGTTGCTTTCTTTTATCAAAGACGACTTGCAAGAAAATGAGGGCAGCTATAACGAATTATTGGTGGGGAGTGTTGGAATATGATCCGAATTATAACGTTGATTTTGTGGGGACGGCTGAGGGCCCACAGTCCGGTCATGTTTATTAGAGGATTTGTTTTCGTATTTGACTGCAGTCAATTCCTCCTATAAATACATCTTGTAAGCCGCACGGGAAGAGTAGGAAGCCACCGAATTGATAGTAGCTCAAATTATACGAAATATACGAAAAGAATTCTATAATATATCAACTAGCATTCTATAATATAGTAGCTCAAATCCAATTGTATTATGCCTTGGTAATTGATATAATATGAATGGACTAATGGTACTATATGTGCTGAGACACTCGACCAGCAGACCAGCTAGCCGGCACATAAGCTACTCGGTCACTTAGCCAAGGGAAATACTACCACCTTTTCAAATTCTAAGTCACTTTGACATTTTTGGTAGATCTATTTTGCTATGAATCTAAATCTTATATACGTCTAAATATATAGCAAAATAGATATAACAAAAAAGTCAAAACGATTTATAATTTGGAACGAAGGAAGTATAGTTTTACTAAATGAAGGCTAGAAAAAAACAACAATCATCTAGTAAATTTGTTTTTTAAGATGCAAATTATCTTTTTTACATATTATATATGCGACCACGGATGATTTATTCTTTCGAGACATCTCCAAAATAATTTGGAACGAAGGGAGTATAGTTTTACAAAATGAAGGAAAAAAAACAAGGTCTTATATGAACATGTTTTATGCACACGATCATCTAGTAAATTTGATTTTCTTAAGATGTAATTTACCTTTTTTGCATATTATATGTGCAACCACCGGATGATTTATTCTTTCGAGACATCCCTGAATATATAGTAGATTATTCCTCGTCAATCCATAAGGTTGCTTTCAACCAGTAGTAGATTGTTCTTTCGGATAAACTATGGGTAAAAAAAATCCAGAAGTTTAGATGTGTGGTTGGATACAAAACGTTTTGTAAAAAAAACAGAAGCACTACATACCTTGATGAAATCAATCCTGTATTGACTTTGTCCCTTTGCACGTCGCGTATCAGAATGCAATGCATATCAACTACCATTCTATAATATAGTAGCCCAAAATCCAATTGTATTATGCCTTGGTAATTGATATTATATCAATAGACTAATGGTACTATATGTGCTAAGACACTCGACTAGCAGACCAGCTAGCCAGCACATAAGCTACTCGGTCATTAGCCAAGGAAAATACTAGCTTCATTTCAAATTCTAAGTCACTTCGACATTTTTGGTACATCTATTTTGCTACGAATCTAGATCGTATATACGTCTAGATATATAGCAAAATAGATATAACAAAAAGTCAAATCGACTTATAATTTGGAACGAAGGGAATATAGTTTTACTAAATGAAGGCTAGAAAAACACAATAGGATCATCTAGTAAATTTGTTTTTTAAGATGCAAATTACCTTTTTTTGCATATTATATATGCGACCACCGGATGATTTATTCTTTCGAGACATCTCTGAATTAATTTGGAACGAAGGGAGTATAGTTTTACTAAATGAAGGCAAAAAAAAAAAAAAGGTCTTATATGAACATGAGTTAGGCACACGATCATCTAGTAAATTTGTTTTTTAGGATGTAAATTACCTTTTTTGCATATTATATATGCGACCACTGGATGATTTATTCTTTCGAGACATCTCTGAATATATAGTAGATTATTACTCGTAAATCCATAAGGTTGCTTTCAGCCAGTAGTAGATTGTTCTTTCGGATGAACTATGGGCAAAAAATATATCCAGAAGTTTAGATGTGTGATTGGATAAAAGGGAAGGTAACTCCGGGAGCCTGGGATCCCGATCGCCGTAGCCTCAAAGGAGTACGTCCCTCGGCCGGCCTTTGCCGATTCGATTTCCTCAGATTTTCGCGAGTCACGCAAATCGCGCCATTCCAACTAACAAATTAACAGAAGCAATCCCGAACGTTATATGCAGCATTGCCATTCCATCCGAATTCACGGGATGCTAATCCGCCACCAACGGAAACCATGTTCCCCATAGCTTACCGGTGAACCCGTAGTTCCCGAGCAGCACCTCATTGACGCCCTTCCACTCCATCTCTGGCAGCCACGCCGCCACCATCGCGTCATGGAGCGGGCTGACTGGAGGAACAATGCATGATACTACGGCGGCGTTTCAGATGGGAAGAAAGCGTGAGGAAACCACGGTGGGGGGAAGGAAGCCGTGATTTTTTATTTTTTGAGAAAAGGGAAGGTAACATGTGTGGGTATACGTGGCCGGGTAAGCAATTGATCGGTGGAAAAAAATGCGAGGGAGCATGGCAGGCCAGAGAGAAACACGTGTAAACGTTTACATGTTGACGGGCTGGACCCGCTTGTCAGATCATCATAGATGATTTAGACGCGTTAGATCTGATTTTAATGTAGATCTAAGGGACGAGAATCAAGGTGGGTAGGCAAATATCGGATAACAAACTATTCTTATAATTTCTTGATAAAGGATAAACAATAAAGGATACTTTTTTATATATATGAAAAAGAGATCTCCATTAAAACATTAATCTAGACAAATCGCAGTCCAGTGTGATACAAAGGGCACGAATTTTTTTGAAACGCAAAGGGCACGAATTTGACTGACGAACAATTTATGGATTCCTCGAGTTGTACTCACACATGTTTCCTACACGAGATTTCTTTATCCTTTTTTTTTTGCGAAACTCTTACAGTAGATTTCTGTTAGCCGTTTAACAGTCTGATTGCAGTACGACACCATGGGTCAGTCCGTTGCCCTGTTTGTTGGAGATGATTCTGTTTGGATTGGACGACAACTGAAACGAACTTTTGATATATAGGGAATAATCTCCAACATTATATAAATCTAACAACATGATTGTTGGCGCTACTCAAGCTACCGGCGAGCCGGATCAAACAATGGAAGCGTCAGCGACAAAAAGAAGCAGGAAGCACGAGGACGACGGCGTGTCGCTGCCGGAGGACATGATTTTCGATGTGCTAGTCAGGCTGCCGGTGAAAGTCCTGTGCCGGTTCCGATGCGTGTCTAAGGCCTGGCGCGCCCTCATCTCCGACCCTGGCTTCGTTGCCGCGCAGAGATCTCACGCCGGACATCTCATCGTTGCCCTCTCCGTTGGCCGGACTACGAGCTACGGGTGCTGGACATGAACGGCGAGGTCCTGAGAGTTTTTGAGGCCAAGGAGAGCGGAATTCCGGCGCCCACTTGCCTAGACGACCTCATCTGTGTCGACAGGGAGATGCGGGTCGGTGCCATGATCGTCGATCCGGCGGCTAGACGTGCATTCACTGTAGGCAGGGACATCGACGACAGGGCCTACTGGAGCCACTTCAGCTTTGGCCGTGCCACTCCGTCTGGCGCCTACAAGGTCCTGCGTCTCTACGAAATTGAAATTGACACAGTGATTTGCGAGGTTGCTACGATCACGAATGATGGTGCTGAGCCGACATGGAGGCAAAGGCCGACAGCCGATTTGTTTACATGTTTTTCTTCAGAACAAAAAGCCACCGTCAATGGCGTTCTCTACTTCATGCCTTATGCTTATGCACCAACGACAACTCCAGGTTGGAGCCGTGTAGTGGCTTTTGACCTCGAGAGCGAAGTGTGGATGGAGACGATCAATGGCCCGCCATTGGGGCTCGAGGTGGAGCCAGAGGAATGGCACATTTGTCTAATCGATCTCAAGGGAACCTTGTGTTTGGTGCAGAACATAACAAATGACGACGGTGCAGGTGGCTTTCGCCTCTATGCCAACATGTGGCACTTGATGGATTATAAGAAGGGTGTATGGGTCAAGACGTACACGATACAGATGCCCGCAGGGTGTTGTCATATTCAGGTATTGGATGTCTTGGATGACGGCAGAATACTGTTGTTGAACTGCAGTCGGTCTGGGTATATCCTTCAGTTTTTTAGCCCCAACTCGGAGGTTATTACGGATATCATGAAGATGGCAGAGGGATTCAATGGTACAATGACCTATTACACCGGGAGTCTCCTATCTTCGAAACATGTAATAAATCTATAAAATTTTGCTGTCCATGTTATCTTCTAAACCTTTCCCTCCATGTCGAATCTGTTGTCCAGACTCTTGCTATCTCGCGTCTTTAGAAGCAACTTTTTATATCTTTATTACTGGTTTTGATATTTATCTAATCGTATCCCATATAAACCTGCTGTCTTGCAATTTCTAGTGCATTTGAGCCATTTGATAGATTTCACGTCTTGCCATTTCAAGTGCATTTGATAGATCTCACGTATTTAAAAGCATGTTTTCACTTTGAAACAGTGGAAAACATGCTTTTAAATTGTGCCAACAGCTTTTATGTATAAATTGAAGCACACAGTTGGCACAATTTGTGCTCATTGTTTTCACTTTGAAACAGTGGAAAATTGGAAAAATTCAAATGGATGGAAAGAATGTTTAATGAACTTGTGCTATATATATGTGCATGGAGTAAATAAATAATATAATTAACTTGTGCGCCATTTTCAGAGGTTAATTACATGGATTTGTAATATATACTTGTTGGGGGGGGGAGATATGGCGCGCCGAGAGAGTGGAGCAGAAGGCCGGATTGAGAATTCAAACGCGAGGAACGACGGCAGTGGGTTCTTCTCTGGTGGGCGGCTGGGCGCTGCTGAAACGCTCGACGCCACCATCGAAGAGAAAGTCCCACCACGATGGAAGAGTTTATTCCTTCTTCGATAACAATTACAATCTCCTAAGGTGACCTTTACAGTATAGGTGTCGTCCTACACAAACTTCCTATCTAATCTCTTAACCAAACTAATCTCACCCTGATCTATAATATACTAAGAGTCCAGCCTAGCCATGGCTGAGGCCTGCTGGCTTGCGTGGACGATGGCTATATGTCCGTCCAACAAAGGAGTCTATAACATTTCCCTCCTCCTGAAAAAATAGCTCGTCCACGAGCTAAAATGTCGGATAAGACTTCTTGAACTCATGAACAGGTTCCCAAGTGGCGTCAGCAGTGGAATGGCCCTCCCACTGAACCAAAATGTGCCACTGACCCCAGTTATTAAGACGAGCATGAACCACTGTGGCAGGCATTGGAATCACACGACCATGCAGAAGAGGTGGCAGCGGCATAATGGTACTAGGGGTATCACGAACACACATCGTCAACAAGGCCACATTGAAAACATGAGCAATGCGAGCCTTGGAAGGAAGTTGTAGCCGA
This sequence comes from Themeda triandra, assembly GCA_018135685.1. NCBI lineage: Eukaryota > Viridiplantae > Streptophyta > Magnoliopsida > Poales > Poaceae > Themeda > Themeda triandra. The sequence continues at coordinate 77,106 of JAENPR010000182.1, forward strand.
TAGGCCACAACACCAATGCGTTCAAGCTTGGATGGAGGAGGAGTAGTTATGCCAACAGCTGTGCCATGATGCAAGCCCAACAAAACCGCACTGAAAATTCTGCATGGCGACACTTATGATTCTGATGAGCAAGCAAGAGATGTTCACGGATCTCCTTTAAGAAGACGCCACGGTCATGAGCTGTTGATCAACCACAATGACCATGGCTATCCCAGGAGTATAAGACAGTAAGACAGGAGGTGGTCGACCGTAGACAACTTCAAATGGAGTGGCACGGAGGGCAGACTATTAAGAAGTGTTAAAGCACTATTCCGAACAAGGCAGCCACTTCAAACATGAACGAGGTCGATCACCAATGAAAAGCTGAGCTGCGAAGCAACTTCACCCTAGCCAAGCGCAACAACACTTCCCAAAAATTGATGGTCAATACAGTGTCCCGATCATTGACAACCTAGCCCACCGATGCAGAGGTCAATCGTCGTCCGTGTTGAGAGGTCAGTGCAGTGGGATAGTAGGGCCTAGAAGCACCGAGAGTACTCCTCCATTGTGCCCATGTGGAATAGGCCCTTGATCTCGGCAATAGAGTTGGTGCGAATTGGCGTGGCAAAGAGGTTGAAAAATTCGAGCAAGCACAACCAAGTGATCATCCCAAAATCGCTCTCCATCTAGTAATACCACTCTGCCGTAGTGCCATCTCACTGCAATGATGTTGTCCAGACGACCTTCTCATCCTCTGGAATGCAGTGTCCCCCAAAGTAGTTGTCACATTTGTTGAGCCACATGATGAGAATATAGTTGGGATATTGATCAAAGTCCGTATGGGAATGTAGTTGGGATCTTGATCAAAGTCTTCGAGTTGGAAACGACTCTCGACTTCTTCTCTGAGTCGTTTTGTGTACTTCATCCTCTGATTCTCGAATTGGATCAAAAATCAAGAGTGCTGCCATTATTTCAGCAAGTTGAGATTCTTCCATTGGGTTGACCTTGAGTTCTAGTTCCTCGATTAGACGACTTCGGAGGTTGCCATCGCCGTTGGTCTCACAGATCCAGGACCCGAAGACAAAGGTGGCTCCCGTCAAGAAACACATCCTGATGGTGAGGTCCAACGAGCTCTTGAGAAAAATTCATCGAAAGCCCATATCTGGCACGCCATCCGTCGATGTTTTACCACTGATAGCCTGCCATGGTGGGCCCCGAGACAGTTGTTTGGGCTTCGGCGAATCGGAACTCCGTGGTTACGGCAACAAGACAAACATGATGAATGGTTTTTTTAATGGTTTGGGCCCTCAACTTGTAGCCGAGTAATTGCCTTTACATCTAGTCAGCGTTGTTTACAAGTGGTGCCCTCAGTTAGAGGTTAGTGTATGCTACTGGTTCTTTTAGTCTTTGTCGGATTTTAGGAACAAGCCCTAAACTAAGAGTTTCATACTCTTTCCTATTACAATCTAACTCGAACATAGAAAATTACATGTAGTGTTGCACTGTGTCTTGGATTCGTCTGGAAGTGGGGTCATTACCTGGTCCAATCGTCTTGTATTTCTTATCCATAGGGAACCCATAGGGTCCCCATCGACAGTGGCCTTTCCCGAGTCTTCTAGATTATTCTTTTTGTAGTATGATTGTTTTCTCTCTATGTAAATTTGACTTGTGGGCCTCCTTTGGTCTTTTTCTCATAATCCCTACAGAAATAGACATTTCACCAAAAGTCGTGGAAACTGTGAGCAAAAACTCTTAAGTTGATGGTGATGCTCATTTTAACCCTTCTTATTGTGACTCTTGTTGACTTACATAATTGATGGTTAATTACCGTCAACATTCCTATAGTCATAATCGCTGCAAGAAGCAGTTTTGTCCAAGTCCCGTCTGCTTGTGTCGAAATCATGGCCCATGAGATAGTCGTAGTCACTGCCCTAGCCCCGACGCGTGTCCCAATCGTGGCCTTTACGCCCATCCCCGTCGTGGCCTTCGCGTGCATCCCAGTCACGCGCTCCTCCTGATATAGAAGTCGCATCCAAAGCCACCTGAATCGCGACAATTGAACCCATCGTGTGAATCGTTGAAGTGTGCACGGTGACGTAGCGTGTGGGCACAGAAGTCCTGCCAGGCGCGGACCTGAGCAGAGCCGTAGTCATCGTAGATGTAATGGTCATCACAGAAGACGTCCCGGTCATCACAATGGTCCTCCCCGCGTCGGACGCACGCCCGCCCTTCTCGGGTCGGCTTGCCCGTCTCCATGCGTGTGAGACAAGAATCATGAGAGTTGACCTGTTGTTGAGGGTGGTGAGCTGGCCCAAGATACCATCCAGCTTGGCATCCATGGCCGTCGGACATGAGAGTCGATGCACCCATTGAGGTCTCTGATACCAAATTGATACGGCATCGGCAGTGTGGTGAGTGGAGAGGAGAGTGGAGCATAAGGCTGGATTGAGAATTTGAATGCAGAGGGTAGTACACTACTACAGCAAGCCACTGTAGGGGTGGTCAAAAAGGGGTTGAATCTTGCTGATGGTGGCGGCGTTGGAATTGATCTCCTCGGTGCTCGCGGCGTTGACGACGTTGCCGGAGATGCGTGCCAGTTCGTCCTCGTTGGCCTTGAGGTGTTGCATGGTGATCTCCTCTTGGAGGTTCATGGTGGTGGTGGTGGCCATGGATCATACTGGACTTCGGGTGAGCTATAATGGGCCGGCACACGGGGCACTTGGCATTTCTGGGCGTTGGCCCGAGAGAGGCGGCGGCTGCGGGCAGCGGCGCTGTGGAGGCGCGCACGAGGGATAGGCGGTGGCAGCCCCGGAGTTGTAGAGCGAGAGAGGAGATGCAAATTAACCCTTGTATAGTTGATTTGATTGGTTACAATTACCATTGTATTTGTAGCGCGGGGGTTGCTTAACCTCTAAGCGACTAAAGATCATGCAGATCCTCCGTTCCCTATTTTCTTTATTTCTATTCTCCTAATTTGTTATGCGGACGTGGCGACCTCCGTAGATGGCGGTGGTTGCTCCGGTGCTGTGCCCCGGTCCCTCCTGGCATGCGCCCACGGTGCCCTGGGCCCACGGGGCGCGGCTGCTACGGCGCTCGTTCTCTTCTGGGCCTGACTTGACCTAATTTCTTTCCTGATTTGTGATTTGTGCGGTCTTCGCTACAAATGTTACATGGTCCATCTTAGAATATTTTAGAATCGCATCCTGTAAAGTGGTATATACTTAGATAAAGGGAACGAATTTGACTGACGAACGATACGATTTATTAATTCATCGAGTTGTAGCGCTTCGTACAAGAGATAGCAGTTTGGTAGTTTGGTTGCAGTATGTCAGGAACCTGACCAAGGGCGTTGTCAACCTCGACCGGCGTCTATCTGAAGATGAAGACTCGATGTGAAGATTAGGCGGGAATCGTTATTCAAGCATAAGATGGAATCACCAATGGGCCGTCGTCCTGGGCTGTCGTCCTGGGCCATTGTCGTCGTATTGGGCCAGAGGCCGTGTAATAGTATAAGTAGTTGCCGTTGTCTTGGTGGTGAGGTCAGCCAATTGAAACCGAGAACCAATTCTGAACTCGTTCCCCATTTGCTTCTTCTGAATTCGAACCCCAGTTCATGCTTCCGACCCCAAATTCTGCCCAATTTACCCCAATTTGTATCTGTTATTGCTAGTGATTGTTCGGAGTCCTAACAATTGGTAACAGCTCCTGCGATCTCCGGACCGGAATTTTGTTTTCCCCTTCCATTTCTCGGTGATTTGGCGGTTCGGTGCCGGGCGGAAGCCGACGAAGCTTCAATCCGCCATGGCTGCGTCGGCTGGAGGAGATCTCCGCCAAGTTCGAGGAGATGAAGGGCACGCTGAAGAGCGCGCAGGTGACGCGGGAGTTCGCCGGCCTCAACGAGATGGTGAAGAAGACTTTCGACTCCGTCCACGACATGCAGTCCAAGCAGACGGAGTCGGATCTCATCCTCGCCGAGATGGTGACCAAGGCGGACGACTTCACCAAGCTGCTGGAAGACATTGCGTCGCGCGTGGATGGCCTGTACCGCCGCGTCGACGCCATTGATCCCGAGGGTGCGGGACCTGCTCTTGGCCCGGGTGTGCTCGGTGGATTGCCTCACCAGGGTGGTGGGGGAGCGCCTGCTCCTCCTGGCGCTGGCGCGCCGCCCGTCACGCACATCGCGGTCGAACAGCATCCACATCGGACGCTCGACCTCAACGCTGTTCCTGCGTCCTTGTCTCCATCACCGACGAGGGACGCGGAGCGGCCCAACGGGAGTAGCGGACACGGCGGCGGGTTTACCCGGCCGCCGAACTACAACAGGGGTACGTTTCATGAGAATTCTCGGATAAGTAATATGTATGTTATAATACAGGACATGTAAAAGTACAGTTCTTGGAAAATAAACTACCTACAAGTTTTATAGATATAGCAGCTCTGTTATGAGCTGTATTTTTTTCACTAAACACCATTTTTAAAAGGGAATCTGTTTTTTCTCATGTGCCATCAATGAGCCCCACCTAGTTTACAAATCGCATCTGCCTTCGGCTTGGTGACAACCATATGCATGTATTGCCTGACATCCTGAAAGACACTGCAGTTTTGGTGACAACCATTCGGCTTGGAGAACTAGCTGTGGGACATCCTGAAAGACATAAATTGCTAGTGCACACATCCACTTTTGACATTTGCTAGAAGACACTACGGTTTTGTGGAATTGGGCCAACGGACATCAAGACTAATTAAATATTATTATAAAATAGATATAAAATCATATAAGTGCCAGAAAAGTATACTATAAAATCTTATACACTCTACATGATTAGAACTACGAGTAAAATATTATTTTTGCAATAGAATGACAATTTTGCCCCTCTTCAAAAATAGACAAATATAACCATGATTAATTTGCTAATATTCTTATAGGACAGTAAAAATCTTGGAAAAAAATCATAGAATTACATACCTTGACAATGCTAAAAATATTATCTCAAAATAATAAAGTTTATATTGATATATTTAGCATTACTGAGTTATAGATTTATCTCATGTGAAGTTTAATTGACATATTAAACTTTATTATTTTGATATGATATTTTTACCACAGACATGATTTAGTGAAGTATGCACTCTGTGATTTTTCCAGTATTTTTAGTGTCTTACAAATATATTTAACTAATTAACCATGGTTATCTTCCTCTATTTATAAGTGGGGCAAAACGGTCATTTTAGTGCAAAACAATATTTTTAGTCTATAGTTCTCATCATGTAGAGCGTAGAAGATTTTATACTCTAATTTTTTGGCACTTATATGACTTAATATTTATTTTTGAATAATATTTGATTAGGCTTGATGTCTATTGGCCTAATTTACACGAAACCGAACTTTTTTTGGCAAATATTGAAAGTGGATGTGTGCACCGGCCAATTTGCACCTTTTGGGATGCCCCACCACCAATTTTGTCAAATGATGTCACGAAAACAGCTTAACTTCACCATAAAAATTGTTCAAGCTAAAACAGAAAAAAATAGCCTCGTGAAATTGAGCTGTGCTAGATTGGTCTTTCTCAAATGGCTCCAAGAATCCATCAATCCTACCGCTCCCCATCGCAATTTCTTCTTGCCTAGCCACATTGGAAGGCCTTCCTGCAAACCAAAATTGAACACCAAGTATGAGAAGAGTTCCTCTTGGTTCTGGTTGTGGATCGGTGTCAAACCAAATATATCAAAAAACACCTAAACACTACTACAGATTTTCATATCACAGCCGGTTCGTAACCCTCATCACAACCGGAAAGTGAACCGGCAGTGTGCAAGCGGCAGTGTTGTGGGTGGTGCATCACAGCCGGTTTTTTCACCCCGGCTGTGATGAGCACACAACACTTGCCGTTTTGTAGCGCACACCGGCTGTGTTGTCCGAGACCAACACCGCCGGCTTGTTCCAACAACCGATCTGTGTTACCCAGAACGAACACCGCCGGTTCATTCCTAAAACCGATGTGTTTCCGGGACAAACACCGCCGGTTCATTCCTAAAACCGATTGTGTTTCCGACCGAAAACTGCCGGCCCATTCCAGGAGCCGACAGTGTTGTCAGGGAGAACACTGCCGGCTTGAGTGTTAAGCCGACAGTGTTGTCAGGGAGAACACTGCCGGGTTAGGGCTGGATCCGGCAGTGATTTTATTTTTCCATTCTTTTTTATTTGTAATTATAATAATTATATAATTACAATAATAATATTGGACCGTAATTATATAACGAATAATTATGAATAATAAATATAGAACTATCATTATATAAAATTTATTGTGCTACTAGTTTCCATCGAACATGCACTATATATTCGTTACACAAATGTTTTTTCGACAACAATAAAATAAGAAATTATGCATAAGAATCTAGCGTATGGGCGATGTCCTCTTTTGTATAATGATCCTTATACTTCTTTACGGTTGCAATTGTATATAAGTCACTGTTGAAAACACATCCGCTAGCATGAGTTTTGCCACCTCGCACTAAAGTGTCTCTATCTCATAATCTAGCAGCCTTTGATGATTAAATTTCTCATTTGTTCCAAAAAGAGGCAAGTATAAAAATCAGTACAAGTATATATGATTTTTTGCATTAAAAGAAATAAATGAAAACCGACAGTTATACTCACAAATTCATCTGGCATCTTTGTAGGCTGTCCAATATAGCGGTACATCGCCCACATGACATAGAAGCCACACTCATTGTTGGCGTACGACTGTTTGAGGTACGGGATCTTGGTCATTTCAACGACATTGAAATCTGTTTGCGTCCCACCTCTATGCTTCTTCCGCACACTATGTGTTGGCAAATCCTATGCCTAACAGATATAATCCGCAAGCGTACGGATGCCGATGTAGCTTTCACCCGGGAGTATTCCTAGGTATCGTATTTATCCACAGGGAACGTGAAGTGTTCTAATCTAAAGCCAGGTAGTCCAAGAGTGGTGATGGAAAGGTAGATAGGTTCTTGGGTAGTGGAGCTAAGGTACTACGGATAATTGAGCAAAGAGCGATCACTAAAGTCTCTACTTGGCGTCGGGACTACCCTACTCAAAAGAGCGAGCCAGCCCACTCCTAGGTCCTACGAGCGTAACTAACGTGGTGGAATACGTAGATCGGACGGGGCTGTCACCACCTGCCGACTACCACTGCGATCCGTTGAACTGAATGCAGACGGGTAATTACTAGCCTAGACCCCACGTCCACACTAATAATTACTACCTTGCTTACTATAGATAAGCAAGGCACTCACACAATATATATACTACGCAAGTAAATAAACACCGAATAGTAAATACTAAGTAGCAAGCAAGGAACCAGTAAATACTTTAGTAAAGAACTGAATGCTCAAATAAATATTCGCACCGAGCCGAACTTACAAGACCGGAGAGGAAGAAGGCGGGGAGGAGACTCCGACAGACCCGGATCTTCTCCCGAACTCGCCTCTCTACAACTGGAGGAGAAACTCCGCCAGAGGGACACTACTACTAATAATGAGAAGTGTAATATGTCTAGGTGTGTAGGTGTGTGTTACAAGTAAGGCCTAGGGGCTGTATTTATAGGTGGGAGGTGGAGTAGGGGCTACTCTAATGCCACCTCAGCGATCCGCGTGCTCCGAATGTGCTCCGTTGGATCAAACCGACCTTCCACCGACTTGAATGGACGGCTCTTGGTGCAGGACACGTGGGAGCCATGCAGGAAGGCGGTGGAAGCAAACCGACCTTGAGTGGGGCCCATGTGCAGGTCGGCCGACCTATGGTTGGCTGACCTGTGGGTCCCACTGGCCTTCTAGGTCCAGGTGGCAGTGGGAGCAATGCCAAGGTGTCCTGCCACCAAAGGGTGGTCGGCCGACCTGGCATTGGACCCCTGGTCCACGTGGCAGCTTCCTGGTGCTGTCCTGGCTTGTCACGTGTAGTCTTGTCCAAAGTTGGGTTCACTTGATATCTTGCTTGCTTCTATGTGGCTCCTTGGTCCAATGTACCAATCGGGTGGAATGTTGATGTGTGGTACATTCGGATCCAAGATCAGGTTCTCTGTAGTATCGGGGACTGGCTTGGTGATCGGATCCCTGGTGAGACGAGAATCGAGTCGATAGACCTGGGTTTTGGTCTCACGGGGCCTGTTTCTAGCTTTCCGCATTTCACAAGCTAAGAATACAAGTGGAACTTTATTAGTGATAAATATGCTCATGTGATGCTCATCTTCCTTCTATCGAGGACTGTTGACGAGTTTCTGAGTGTACCAAAACTGGTCTTTATTCCCGTCAACAAGATCCCCCAAGCTTAACCTTTGCTCGTCCCGAGCAAACGATCAAAACTTGGTTTGATTGGATCAGGTATCATTACTAAGTTAACATCTCAATAGTACTAAGTGCACAACAAAGAACTTCCCCTTGAATGGAAAATTTAGCAATGTTAACACACCCATATTACTCTAGCACCCATGGGGCTTATGGCATTTACTCAGTCTTGGGATGTTGGAAGACATAACAGTTTTGACTAGAGCATCTACCTTTCTCATTCTTTTAGCAAGTTTCATGCCAGAGGTTTTTGATAAGTTTTTCAAAAGAAGTCTTAATGTTCCTCAAATGGTTTCTCTCGAGTCACTCAAGTGGTGTATGAATCCTCACTAGGGCACATCATGTGTTTGCCTTTCAAAGACATCCTACCTCTAATAAGGCTTTATGTGGAGCTTAAGTAGGTATGTCAAGGAATAGCGTACTTGCAAGGCATATGTTGTCTTAGTTAAGAAAGATGAAGTCTTGGACCACAGCAGAGTCTTATCATACCCTTAGATTCAAGATGCAAGATGAAACGGATGAATGTGATGGATTATGAAGTAATGAGGGAAAGGTGGATATATGATGGATGAGGTTGCTCCTTTATTTGATGCTATCTCTCTTTCTACTTCTACTAAGACAAGGCTAGCTCTTTCTTTTTTTTTTTGTTCAACTCTCTATCTCTTTTTTTTTTTTTTCAACGATGCCCTTGACCTTTATGAGATGTGTCTCACCTAACAAATGATAAGCGATAGAGAATCTCTAAGCTGTGGAGCATGGAGCAACCCATAGGATAAAATGGTGGAGGTGCGTACTTTCGGTGTAGAAGCAAAGCACATGGATAGTGGTATGGATGATGATGTGTGCTCCCAGTGTAGGAGTAGCATAATTATGATGGTGATATGCGTACCCCCAGGATAGGAGTAGCATAAATGATGGATGGTGAGATGCGTACTCCTAGGGTAGGAGTAGCATGAATGGTGGTAGTAAGATGCGTACTCCCAGGGTAGGAGCAGCATGGTTGCGTACTTCCAGATTAGAAACAGCATATTTGGTGATGTGGGGATCTTGATCTTAGGGCCACAACAAACCTCTAACAAAGGTTCTACAAGTCTTAACCAAACTCAATGCAAGCAAGTAGCTTATGTAGAAGGCTTATTGATATGCAAGGTATATATGGCCGTGGTAGGAATTTCTACACCATTGAGGAAAAATTAAGTTTTTATTCATTTTCAAAATAAATTCTATGGCAATCATGTGTGCTTAGAACAATAGTATAGAGCTCTTATCTCAACTATCTCCTATCTCACAACAACTTAGACTTTGTTCTAGCACTTGCAACCCACTAAGTGATCAAGTTCATGATGGTTAAGAGTGCCAAGTAATCCAAAGTTAGAAAAATACTAAGTTGTGAACTAGCATTAGTGAAATATTAACTAGCAATTTTATCATCATTTCCAAGGGAAGAATAGCACACATGAAGCATGAGGGAGATAGATAAGAAATATAATCAAATTTTTATTTTATTTATAATGTGATAAAGTAAATAAAAGAAATGCAAGATAGAAGACTTACCTTAGTGGGGGAGAGAATCTCCCCCAAGCTTGGCTCTTGCTCACTGTGATGGCGGATAGAGCTGGAACCATGCGTTTCAACGGTGCGCATCCTCCACTTCTATCGCCTCCGTCTTTGGTTGGCACTTGCCCCGCCACATGGGCAAGGAGTGCGCGCTCCTGAAGTGTGCTCATGACGGGGAGGCATTCCCATGGACCCAATGTCCCTGGAATTTACCACGTCTTGCAGGTTATGAGGGACCAGCTTGCCCTGTGTGAGTAGCGCGAGCCATCCCTCATGTCACCTTGTCCGTCCCTGCAACATGGTGGACTCTTTTTGTCCAGTTAATGGTTAGATTCCTTAGCGCAAGCAGCCGATGTTTCTCACTAGGGAGAGGGACTTCGACTGTATGGCTAGGATAAAACATTTTGAGTCCACCCCTTGGACCTTTGATTGGTCCAAGAGTGTTGGGTCGGTGACTGAGGTGTGAGCGAAGCTACTTGAGCGAAGGGTGTAGAAGTTGTGCAACTCCTTTTGGGTCAGCAGGAGGCCACTCCCATGCTCTCTTGCTCTTGATTGAGAATGTATGGCACAAGTTGGTGATGCACTTCTTCTTCCTCCTCAATCCCATGGTTCTCTTCGTTAGAGTGGTGAGAGCTATGGGAAGAACTCTCACCCTTACCTTTCTTAAACCGAGAGATGAGGAGCTTCTTCATCCTAGCTACAATTGAGGTAAACCAAGCTTCTCCTACTACTACTACGCAAGAGAGAAAAGGGAATTTTTTTTTTAGGTTTTTGGTTTTATAGCTACTACTAAGCTAAGCTTGAGAAGAACTTGTAACACCAAAAAAGATAATGTGAGCTCAAGATGGTTCTACAGGTTTGGGTGTGAAACTAAGCTCACATTACAAAGGCAAGGATAGGGGGAGAAAGGTAAGTGGAAATCCCCCAAGCTTGGGATCGGCCGACCCCCTACTAAGCACTTTGAAATTGCTTTCAACTTGGGACAGGGATTCTTGCATCGTGTTTGCAAAAGTTTTCAAAAGATTGTCCAAGTGGGGGTCGACCACCCCCTTCCTAGCCCTCTAGAACTTTAAATGAGTTGTATTGGTTGTCGATAAAGAGAGGGCTAGGCATGGACCAAAAGTTTTGAAATTTTCTAGAGGTTCCCTTGCCTAGTGCTTTGTAATAGAGAAAAGTTGGATGGCAAAAGTGAGACATGTGCAAAGTGATTCCCATGGACCATGGGAGCACTCAAGCATGACTTGGTGACCTCTTTGCGGGTTTGTCTTTGGTGGCTTGGTCCCACGAGCATTTAGGATGCAAGAGGAGCATCCTATGATAGAGTGATGAGCAAAGGGACCAACTCTTTTCGGACTTTTGCTAGTGTGTCATGCATAGGATTTCTAGATGTGGCAAATGGGAGACAACGGGTTGCTCGGGGCACCATGATGGGATCGGCCGACCCCTACATGTGGGCCCCGAGGCACAACAATGTTGCTCTTGAATCCTAGCATCTAGCCAAAGTGAAATGAATGGCAATGGGTCCAATGGTGGGGTCGGCCGACCCCACCTTGGGTGGTCCACCAGCTAAATTTCTCACTACAAGTTGTTCTCAAGATTTTATTACCTATGGCTGTGTTAAGTTTAAATAAAAAGTGCAGAAGTGAAAGTAACATGCTATCGAAAAGGGAAGAGTTAAAAAGTGAAAAGACTAGGCTATCTCCTAGCGGTGCTATTGTTTTAAGTCATAAGCTCGACTATGGCAATTTGCAAGAGTGGTGCTACTTCAACTACGAGACTTGCAAAACTTGTGGTGCACGAACACATCCATAACTATCCTTTTGAAGTGTTTGTGAGTTGCTAGTGAAGGATGGTTGTGTCTCGTGTAGGAGCAGAGAGGATGAGATGGTGACTTTGGAGAGTTCTCATATGAGCATGGATCCTCTAAATGCTCCAACGTGAAACCTCCATGCTCATTAGCACGATCTTCCTTTCCAAACTCTAAAGTTGATTCCTCATGAATTCCCATTGGCAAAGGTCTTGCCTCGTTGAACCATGGTTGATTCAAGTCGCGCGAGAGATCGGCATAACATCCTCCTTTAGGTTGGAACTAGATTTGGATTCTACTTGTGTGGACGGTGTGGTCCAAATGGATATGTAATCCTTACCTATGGCCAACTCTAAAGATGAACTTCCTAGACCGTTTTGTATGAGTGACCTTCCAATGAATGTGAGATGAGGGGATAGTCCCGGAAGGTCAAAGATGTGGAAATCTAGGTAGATTCTAAACCCATTTATCACAACGGGAATGTCTCTAAGAACTCCTTCACAGTCAAGAACTTGACCAGAAGGAAGTTCAAGAAGGCTTCGCTGTTGTGGTAAATGTGCTAGAGAGGATTTGTCAAGGACGATGGATTTAGGAATGATGTTGACCCCAAAGCTGGGTTCATAGCAAAACTCGCTAGAGATGCCCATGATGTTGCAATTTATCCTCCTAACACGATCAGGCAACTTGACGGTCTTGGCGAGCAATTCTGCCTTGTCCAACCACTCTTGACTTATAACGGCAGAGAGATCATCTACTTGCTCTAATCGTTGCCGTTGGTCAGAGTGGCACCCATGTCTTACGTGCTCTTCCTCTAGAAGATCTATTGATGAATTCCCATAGGAATGAGATTCATCATGAAGAGGTTTATGGGGTGGAGCACTAGGGATTTTGTCGGTATCAAGGATAGGTTCGGGGGCTGCGTCAAGAAAGGACACACGAGAAGAGTTGATTAATTTTGATTCAAACATTTGTGGCTCTTCTTCTAAGGGATCACCGAACACTTTTCCTTGAAAAGTTTCTTGTATCCCAAACTCCCCAAGAGTTCTCTCTGGGACCCATGAATTCGAGATGTCTTCCGAATCAGAATCGAAGGAAAGATCATACTCAAAATCAGCAGGGTAAACAAAAGGTCGAATTTCTTCTCCCTTTTGAGGATTTGGGATATGAGGTGTAGGCTCGTAGGTTGGTTCGTGGGATGTGTAAATTGTGGATTCAGCCATCAAGGCACCTTCTTCAACCTCGTGGCGCCAGTGTGTGTGTTTCTCTTCCAATGGGTGGTTCAACGCATTACCAAAATCTTTAGGTAATAGATCGTTGTAACACTCATAGGGGGAGAAACTTGGGCGATAACTAAGGTCAAATTTAAGTTGAAGTCTAGGTTCGGGCAATGTTTCAAAGGTGGGCAAACCTATGGATTTGGCCTCTACAGGTTGTGGCTCTTCCTCTATTGGCTCTTCGGGTACTTCATCGGGAAACTCGTCATGAATCCCGGTGTAAGGGGTGTTCTCGAGGATCTTATCAAGAATGGTCCTCCCTTCACCCTTAGATAGACAAAGGAAAGCTCCTCTAGATGATGTGTCAAGGAATTGGGCAGAATCCTCGCTAAGACCCATGTAAAAATGCTGTAAAAGCATTGGGTCTGGGATAGCAAGGTCGGGGCGGATGCTACGAGGTCTCTAAATCGGTTCCATGATGCACCAAGACACTCCTTCTCCTTTTGCTTAAAGGCTAGAACCTCCAATCGAAGGCGGACAACTCGAGAGATAGGGAAGAAAGCTAGGCAAAATTTGGTTTGAAGGGTTTCCCACTCTCCATACACACTCTTTACGTGACGAGCATACCAATGTTTAGCTACTCCCGTCAAAGAGAACGGGAATAGCTTCCATTTCAAGGTATCTTGTGTCATGCCTTGGATGTGAAGGCACGCGCACAAGTGCTCAAATTCACGTAGATGAGAGTACGGACTCTCATCTTCGCTCCCAGAAAATGGGTTTGCCTGAACCATCGCTATGAAACCAGGGCGGAGCTCATAGCGGGCAGCCAAAATGGCTTTGTTTGATTTAGGTGGCTCCAAACTATCGCCCTTTGGAGCACCATATTCAAAGAGGGGTTTTTGGTCCATGATGTGTATGAATTGATGGATTGATGGACTATTTGACCACTAGGTTCTAGATTAAGAACAGCTACCGCTCCCCGGCAACGGCGCCAGAAAGCTTGTTGGCAAATCCTATGCCTAACAGATATAATCCGCAAGCGTACGGATGCCGATGTAGCTTTCACCCGGGAGTATTCCTAGGTATCGTATTTATCCACAGGGAACGTGAAGTGTTCTAATCTAAAGCCAGGTAGTCCAAGAGTGGTGATGGAAAGGTAGATAGGTTCTTGGGTAGTGGAGCTAAGGTACTACAGATAATTGAGCAAAGAGCGATCACTAAAGTCTCTACTTCGGGCGCCTGGGACCACCCTACTCAAAAGAGCAGGCCAGCCCACTCCTAGGTCCTACAGAGCAGAACTAACGTGGTGGAATACGTAGATCGAACAGGGCTGTCACCACCTGCCGACTACCACTGCGATCCGTTGAACTGAATGCAGACCAGGGTAATTACTACCCTAGACCCCACGTCCACACTAATAATTACTACCTTGCTTACTATAGATAAGCAAGGCACTCACACAATATATATACTACGCGTAAATAAACACTGAATAGTAAATACTAAGTAGCAAGCAAGGAACCAGTAAATACTTTAGTAAAGAACTGAATGCTCAAATAAATATTCGCACTTGAGCCGAACTTACAAGACCTGGAGAGGAAGAAGGCAGAGGAGACTCCGACAGACCCGGATCTTCTCCCGAACTCGCCTCTCTACAACTGGAGGAGAAACTCCGCCAGAGGGACACTACTACTAATAATGAGAAGTGTAATATGTCTAGGTGTGTAGGTGTGTGTTACAAGTGAGGCCTAGGGGCTGTATTTATAGGTGGGAGGTGGAGTAGGGGCTACTCTAATGCCACCTCAGCGATCCGCGTGCTCCGAATGTGCTCCGTTGGATCAAACCGACCTTCCACCGACTTGAATGGACGGCTCTTGGTGCAGGACACGTGGGAGCCATGCAGGAAGGCGGTGGAAGCAAACCGACCTTGAGTGGGGCCTATGTGCAGGTCGGCCGACCTATGGTTGGCTGACCTGTGGGTCCCATTGGCCTTCTAGAAGGTCCAGGTGGCAGTGGGAGCAATGCCAAGGTGTCCTGCCACCAAAGGGTGGTCGGCCGACCTGGCATTGGACCCCTGGTCCACGTGGCAGCTTCCTGGTGCTGTCCTGGCTTGTCACGTGTAGTCTTGTCCAAAGTTGGGTTCACTTGATATCTTGCTTGCTTCTATGTGGATCCTTGGTCCAATGTACCAATCGGGTGGAATGTTGATGTGTGGTACATTCGGATCCAAGATCGGGTTCTCCGTAGTATCGGGACTGGCTTGGTGATCGGATCTGGTGAGACGGGAATCGGGTCGATGGACCGGGTTTTGGTCTCACGGGGCCTGTTTCTAGCTTTCCCGCATTTCACAAGCTAAGAATACAAGTGGAACTTTATTAGTGATAAATATGCTCATGTGATGCTCATCTTCCTTCTATCGAGGACTGTTGACGGGTTTCTGAGTGTACCAAAACTGGTCTTTATTCCCGTCAACACTATGCAAAATTAGGAAGAATATTTAAAAGGAATAAATAGAAAAGGCATATTGTGATCATAGGACTATGGTGTTGCTAGCATCGCTTACGCATTCAGCATGTCGAACAGTGGCTGCATATCCTCCAGTGGCTTTTTCTTGGAGTCCCACACCTCGATCTTATTTTTTATAAGATTAACACAAACGACGGCGTAATGTTCGCTGCAATCAAAATACTGTAAGTAACGAATAGTCTGGAAAAAAAAATTAGTGTAAACACCCCTGGTCAAGAACACATACTTGAAGTTGTAGGGTAGAAGTATGTGGGTTTTCTTTTTGTCAAAAAACGCTTCAAAAATCGACACCAATATCTCTACCATGTTATCCACGCCGGAGGAATTACCAAGTTGGCCGAGGCAGGCTTTTTGATTGACCTTGACAGGGTCTAAGAAGCCTATGTGGCCGAGTTGGCGCGGCCTTAAGAAGCAATATTTTGCAACTAGCCCGCATAAAAGATCATGTAAAGTGCACAAAATTAAACAATTTGTGTCTAGAAAGAGCATTCGTAGCATTTCATGTGTGTAGGGTACTTACATGGTCCACAAGCACAAAATCGTACATCGAGGCTGCGTCTTTGGTACGAGATGGAACAGCACTCCCAATCGACATCGTATTTCACTTCTTCTTGATAAAAGAAAACAGCGGGAGGATTGATAATGACAAAGCAAACGATGCGGTTTCGGCCGACCGTGAATGATACAAGTAATAATCATGCAAGCGCTTAAGCGGGCGGGCAATCCTCGTATTCCTCCGGGAGAACCAAATCCATTTTAAGCTCAAACTTATTTGCCAAAGGTACGGTCCCCATTGAGGCCCAATAGACTTCCTCCACTTCTTCTCTGGTCCGTGCAGGGTCTTTTGCGAGCAATTCATTTATTCAAAGCGCATGGATATGGAAATCGTCCTCGTCGGTCATTTCATTTTTGTACTTGTTCGATCGATGCTTTTTAAATTCGAGGGATTGACCGTCACGGGTCATGGTGCCAAGTTGCTTAAGGAATGTAACATAAGTATCCTTAGGTATAGTGGGACTGGCTTTTTGCTGCATAATGTTTGTAATGCTGCCACTGAATGGCCTCTTGAATTTCTCTTTCTGCACTTGGTCAACTTCCTCTGAGGATCTTTTGCACTTTTGCGATGATGCATTAGTTGTTGCTTTAGGCGCAGGAGGATGTTTCTGCTGTCCTTTAGAGACTGGTGTAGAGCTGGTAGGAACCTTTCCTTTTCCAGCCGAAGGGTTTTGTGTGGACCCTCTTGATGTAGAGCGACCAGAAGCAGGAACATCATTAGGTTTAGGAGGAGGAGGTGGAGGTGGCAGTGTCTTCTGGCGAGTAGGAGGTGGAGGTGGAGGTGGAGGTGGCGGTGTCTTCGCGAGTAGGAGGTGGAGGTGGAGGTGGATGTGAACCTGGAAGAGGAGAGTGTTGGCGAGGAGGAGAGGTCGTCCCCGTGGTTCTTTGCATCCCAGGGGCTTGTCCTCCGCTCGAAGATGGTAAGGGCGAGGAGCCGCATTGGCCGTCTTCCTCATCCTCTTCGTCCGAGGACAACTCGTGCTCAAGCTTAATGAGGCGCTTACACCAGGCCACATGACATCCCTTGTTCTGGCCAAGTTTCGGCATGGACTGCGATGCGGGGTGCTCGATCAGTATCTTGTTGTACTTCTTCTCAAGTACCATGTCGATGGTCACATGGGCATACCCGGTGGAATCGGGGTGCCATTAATGGTGCCATCTCCCGCAGCCGGCTCGGCCAATCGCTACCTTGTCCTTTGTCCATGACTCGTTGGATGTACGACGACATTGACGTTTTCACCGATGTTGTCCAATGGATGAGGCGCATTCGAGTCCAATTCCCTTAAAATAGGGTCGAGCCACGGCTTGACCTTCGGTTTTGATGTAGTGTAAGGTTCTCGCGCGGCGTAAGGTCCGGAGCTAGACCCTCCGTTTGACGGGAGGCCAGGACTTCGCTGACTTTCACCTCAACGATAGCTGCAACCCTGGATTCCCATTTTTCATCCAGCTCCCGAATCATCCTCCTTGTCTCTTCCACTCGTTCTCGTTTTCCCCGGTCGTGGCTCTGGTAAGTATTGGCCTCATCCGGGAATCCTTCGAACCAATTAACCACAACGGTTCCCCTGGTGCGACCAGGGTGCTCCCTGTTCCCAAGTGCTTGGGTGAGCACGTCATTCTCCCTGTTAGAGTTGCGAGTGCCTTGCCTCACCTCGTCTTGGACCTGGGAGATCCTCCTGATGAGGGCGCTGACGACTGGATCGTCTATACGCTTTGTATTCTTTGGATGATTTAAGACATTGAAGCTCCCATCATCACCGCGATGGCACTTCCTCCCGATACAGTACATTATCGCCCTCTCCTCCCAATCTGCAGTCTCAACTTCAATGTTTTGTTCCATAAGTCTAGCCCGCTTCTCAAATTCCGCCTCAATAACGGGCACCAACTTGGCATATCCACGGGAGCCACAATGATGTGGATTGTCTGACTTCTGCGAGTTCGCCTGATTCTTCATGCTAAGTGCTTGGAAATCCTCGGAGGCGCAGTGCTCCTTGAATTCCTCCCAGAATGGCGCCTGCTTGGCCATGTCTCCATGCGCAAAGTCTGGATCTCGATTTTGTCTAACTATATATTTCTTGTAATTTTGATTCCCGAAATACTTGAACATTGTCCCCATTTTTTGGTAGGTTTTCTTCCGGGCCTTTCTCTCGTTAAATAAAGGGCCTTCCGGAGGGAAAGTGAAATACTTTGGGATCTCGTGACTCCCATATATCTCTCTTGATACTAGCGGGGACCACACGGGTGCACCGCTTCCGCATTTTCCGTATCTTCCGGATCTTCGGATCTTTCGGATCTTCCGGATTTTACGGATTTTCAGGTTCTTTGCCCCTCCACTTCCAAGTACTTCAAGGGGACAAAGTCCCTAACAAGGATGCCGAGGGTTGAGGAGTATTTTCTCACAGCAATTTCCGGTAAGGCCGGCATCCCGAATTCATCAAATCTTGTGACCCGATAATGCTTGTCTTGATGAAGCTTTGTCGGGCCATGTTGACATTTTTTAGCGCAATCACCAAAGATAGATAAAAAGTCTATCCCCGGCAACGGCGCCAGAAAGCTTGTTGGCATTTCTTAACGTATGCAGAGAATCCGCAAGCGTATGGAAGTACCGTTGTAGCTTTCACCGGAAGTATTCGGGGTATCGTATTTTCCACGGGGAACGGAGGTATTTCTCCTAGCTAATTCGTCCAAGGAACAACCCAAGGGTAGAGATAGAAAGGTGGGTAGAGATGGATTCCTATAGCTTTATGGTCCTAAGCATAGCGAAACAATACTTCCACTGGCTCACTTCGGGCACCGGATCGCACCTGGCAGCAGGTGATGCCGGCCTGTAGCTCTACGCCGCACCCGGACGTGGGGGATTACAAGGGATGGACAGAGCTGTCACCACCTGCCGCCTACCACCTCAACCGTGGAGTGCGAGTGCAAACGAAGGCAGCCTCTAGCCTAGACACCACGTCTATGCTAGCGACTACTACTCTAGCGTCGTACAGGGGATCCCGTCTCTATCAGGGGCCCTATACTAGAGCATCCGCCACAAGGACGGATGACGAACCCGTGAACAAGCATGGTAAAGCTCAACTACACAAAAGACACAAAAGACTATAAGAAACACGAATACTCACTTAGCCAAGATCCCGTTAGGGAGCCGAGTAGAATATCCGCAGAGGTACAAGGTCGGGAGACACCGACAAGCCCGGCGCTTCCCCGCTCTCTTCCCTCACATCTCTCTCTCTAACTCTATAGCTAGTAGGGCATAGCCCTTTGGAATGAGGCTCTAGTGTGATGCTCTTCTCCTTTGAATGGTTGATTGTGAATGAAGAGAAAAGAGCCCCTTTTATATGTGGAGAGGAGGGGGCTTCTTGCAAATGTGACATCCCCACTTGGAAGGTGGAAACCGACCTCCCAATGTCGATTTGAGGTACAATGCACCTGGACACACCCCAGAACCGACCTCCCGGCGAGTTAATGCACCGACCTGCAAAAGTTGGTCCGGGCTGGCAGCCGCCGGGGCGCGAGCGCGCCCCTAACGCGAGGGCTCCAGCTCCTGGGCCGAATGGGCTGAAACTTGGTGAGTGGATGGGCATCGTCACCAGCTTCGCAACGCATATTCGTTTGCCTCAATCGGAGTCCATATGAGTGAGATATGGCCCGTTTACTGAGACCCACTCATCCAGCCCGAGATGGAGTTGGACCGGGTTTTGGTCTTCCATCTTTTGGGCTTATGTTTGGCATTTTAGCCCATGTATGAGACCCACAATTGTCAGGCAAATGGGCCACTCTCTTACTCATGGTTTTCTTGTGTGCTTTGGCCCATTTGTGTGCATTTCCAGAGTTGTCTTCCTGCAAGCGACAATCACCGAAACTCGTGGAATATGTTAGCGTAAAGTCCTATTTGCTAAGTTTGGGATAGATTTTATCTTGTTATTGGTGGTCTAAAATGTGCGATAAGGACCGCCAACAAGATCCCCCACACTTACTCTTTACTCGTCCTCGAGTAATGCTTAGGACTAAGAAGGCTCATCTCTTTGATGTATAACCTGCATACAAGTTATTCCAAGCTTCACCGCACTTGTGAACTTTTGAATTGTCTACCACATTATCTTGGGCAATTGAATAATGGAACAACATGGATTCAAATCCCCTTGCATCAGTCATATCAGAAACTTGGGTTTTTTGAATGGTTTTATAAAAAGAAAAGATAGCCTTGCTCCTCATATTACTCAATCAATCGCTCAATGTGTATAATACCTCACCAAAGGCATTTTGAGTTTTGCCTTCATCCTACCACTAAAAAGCTGAGAGTGGAGTTTTGGGTAGGTATGTAAAGTGGGCATACTTGTATCACATATATTGTAAGGTCAAGGATCGAACCATACGGAGATTAAGCCATACACCTTGATTGAGACGTGCAAGTGTGTGAGATATATGATGGTTCCTAGTCTTTGTGGTATTTTTGGCTACTCCAAGCATCATGATTCTCTCTTTATTGAGGAATGGAATTTTTGGGAGAGCATGGCTATGAGAGGTATGCTAAAAATCTATTCTCTTATTTCTTCTTCTTTTTTTTTCTCCTTTTTTTTTCTTCCTTTTTTCTTTTTTTTTCTTTTCTTCTCTTTTTTTTTGTCACCCCCTTTTTTTTTGAACGGGGATCTTTGCTTTCCCGTTGTCTTATTTCTTGGATCCTAATCTAACTTGTGTCCCTTGACTTCTCGCTTTTTTTTTTGAATAAGCATAGCCCATAGCTCTCTATGAGGAATTTTGGAATGGAGAGAGGTATCATGATAGAATGCGGGGAGTAGATTTTGGTAGCTAAGGAATGCGCAACCCTCAGGGTGAGAATCGGAATTTTTATTTGGTGGATTGGTGCGCAACTCTTAGTGTAAGAGTTGGCATTTCTGGTGGATGGGGTGCATGTTTGTGCGCAACTCTCAGTGTAAGAGTTGGCACTTTATTTGGTGGGTGCAAGTGGATCTCAATCGTGGGTGTAAGGTCATAATCTCGCGTCGGTAATAACGATCCGACCGAACTCAATGTATGAACAAGCAGCGTATGAAGGTTTTGTTCTATAGATAAATCATATGGCTTTGGTGGGTATTTCATAATCATTGAGGAGCATGCTATTGAATTTTTTCTTTTGTAAAAATAAATCCCAAGTTCTTCACAAACAGAGCAAGGTTCAAATCATCCAGCTATATCACATACTCCAATTACTTAGGTAACATGGGGTCCCTATGATAACTTGTTCACAAGGCATGGGCATATTAGCAAGGAATAAAGAGTATGCAAATCTTATCAAAGGATGGCCTAGAGAAAAAGTTTTGTCTTTTTAATTTTAACAGATCTTAAACTTCAAAACTTTTGAGATGTGAGGATAGAGTTGCACAAACCATCGTTTGGAGATGAAGAAGTCAGAAGGTCAACTGTTCTTCTCTTGAATCTTTTTCTTCTGTCCTCTTGTCTTGCTTGATGTTGTGCGTTGTGTTGGGGAGATCTCGAATGCATCTGTTAGTATTGCTCGAGAGATCTCCCCCACACTTATTCTTGTACCTGCTTTATTTAAGAGGATAACTAAAGAAAAACAAATATGGGCTCTACTGGTTGGAAAACCAGGGAGCCAGAGTTTTATTGATCAAAATAAACTTTTTTTTCATTTGCTCAACCAACTCGTAACTCAAACAAGGTCAAGATTAAATTGCATAGAAAAACAGACCTTGATTTATCTCCATAACAGATTACTTCCCTTAGTCTATGGCAACAACTCAAGTTCATTAATCAAATTTCGACACCTTGTCAAAACTTGATTAAAGAAGATCATTTTAACCTAAGCACCACGCTTAATTTAAAATGACCTATGGGTGTATAACATGGGCCCATGTAGACAAACCCAAACATAGAGTATAAGACATAAACCTGAGAAGCATGAATTTGTATGGTCACATGGAGACAAGTATGAGTAAACAAGTTGGTGAACATTACCTTTGCTTTACCTGAGCGTACTCACCGGTAGCGTATGCTGATGAAAATTTTGAGCTTGCCACCTCAGCGCCATGGATTTCAGCTCAGGTATGTACCAACCCTAGGTCACACATAGCTAGTATGCATGGACCATGGGTCTTGATGGTAGCAAAGATCCAGAGAAGGAGAGAACCCTTGCTCTTTCTCTTCTTCTCGTCATTTTAAGCAAGGTGAGGCTGACATCAACTTGAATTCACCACTTATTATTTTTCTCTCTTCTTTTTTTTTCGGTGTCTCTTAGTGCGTGTGGAACATGGGATTCTCACTTCCCTCCCCCACACTTGGACTTTTGTGTAAAAGCCAAGTGTAGCGTCAGGATCCCCTTGCAAATGTGTTCCATTGCCTAAGAGAATCAAAGCTTGTACTGATGTCGCTCCTCGTTTGCAAGTGTTTGTATGACCCATTTTCTTCTCAACCTGATATGGTTAGCAACAGGAATACCCGAGGGTGCATACTATTTGTGAACATGACCTTGCTCTCTCTTTTTTTTTTTCAAAGATATTCCAGGGTATCTCCGGGTAGTGCTTAAGTTATGGTCTTAAGATGGACCGCAGGAATTTCATCTTGCAGCTATCAATGGCGGTGTTAGCCACCAAGCATTTGGGCAAAGATGCTAGAGCTGCAAGGTTAGTGCCATCATGCTACTACGAGACTTGAAAGTGTTTATGATAGCCATCCACAACCATCCCCTTAAAAGTTTTGAAACAAGTGTTAAGAGGTGATTGGGATTCTCGTAGGAGCACGTGGTCAGAAGCGGAACAAACTCTAGAGATCCCAACGGCGAGTATGAGCCTCAAAAGAGACCCTAGCATGCTCGTTAGCGGATTCACTCTAGCGTTGTTGCTTTAGGCATGTCCATGGCTTGAGAGTTTTTCGTCCTTAAAATATATCATGAAGGACGAACATTGACTCTAGACCATTATCAAGAGCAATGTTCTCATGGCCAGAGGGACATGTCTCTTGTTCAAGCATGGGCGAAGGCGGACGTTCCATTTCACAAAGATGAAAAGGAAGCTCAAACCTTGCCTGCTTAAACAAGTAGCTTTGCTTGGCCTATGGGTCTCTGGGGCAAGAGATAAGGCTAGCAGAAGCGAAATACTCAACTTCACATCAGGGCTCTTTTGAGATAATTCTTTTTGCACAAGATTTTCAAAGAGCGCCTTATGAGAAGTTGAACATCGAGGATGGCATAAAAAATGAATGTCTATGTAAACCTCGGTTCAATCATTTCAAATGGCACGGCCTTAACACAATCCCACAACACTCAGATGAGCTATGATTGGCTTTTGATGAGTTTTTTTTTGTTAGCCGGGACTAATGACATGCTTCCCAAAAGGGTTTCCGTAGGGAAATGATAAGAGTCCCGACTATGAGGTTGTGTAGGGCTTCTAAGGGAGTCTCATTTAATGAACAAAATATAGTCATGGAAGATGAAAGAATCTGAATTGCTTCAGAAAGACGTTTCACTTTCGACAACTATTCTTATGAATGTTCCTTGTTAGAGGAGACTTCCTTAGAAATAAATGCCTGATTTATGTGCCAAGAAATGCTCGAGGTTCTGCCATAATCCTCGAATTTTGTAGCGAACTCCAAAGGCTAAAACATTCCTTCCTTTGGTGTTCGTGGTTCGGGTGAGGGATCAACAATCGAATCTAGCAAGGTCAAAGATTCGATTGATCAGGGCTCCTCAAAGCTTGACATGCCCTTTTATGGAGGAGTTAAGGCTCTATGACGGGAGAAGCATGCTTCTCTAGGATGTTAACAAAAATTTTCCTCTATTCCGTCATGGTTTTGCGTAAAATGACCCTCCAATGGTCATGTCAAATCATAGGGCAGCATCTATGTCTATACCCAAGAGAGATGCAAATGAACATTGTCAGGTAAAGACAAGTCTAGGCTGGCATGTGTTAACATTGTAAGCCTCGCCTAGGCTGCACCTATGGATTCCTTCTCATTCTGCTTGAAATCGAGGATTGCCCTTGGTAGAGAGTTGATATGGGACGTAGGAGAGAATGCGAGACAAAACTTGTCTAAGTCCTCCCTAGTCTTTATTCGAACTCCCTACGGCATTAGAGTTATATTGCTTCGCCTTCCCATTTAGAAGAGAACAAAAACAATTTCCACATAAGAATTTCTTGTGTCATGCCTTGAATGTTTAAGCATGAGCACATTTCCTCAAAATCGTGCAGATGTCTAGAATGATTTTCATCATCAAGACTGAGAAAGGGCTATTCCCGAACTAGGGTTCTGAATCCTAGGTGGAGTTCATAGCCGGATGAAGATTTTGTTTTTGGAGAAAGAATTTTGGCTCAAAGAACTCCTTTTTGAAGCAAAAAGATTTGAAATTGGATTTGGCTTCATGGTGGCAGGATCAGATAAAAAGTGTGTTTAGTTTATAGATAGAAATATAAAAATATTTTTCTTTTTATAAAAAGATACGAGGACGAACTAGGTTCAAAGAAAATAGCAACCGTTCCCCGACAACGGCGCTTTAAAGCTTGTTGACATTTCTTAGTGCAATCACCAAAGATAGATAAAAAGTCTATCCCCGGCAACGGCCCCAGAAAGCTTGTTGGCATTTCTTAACGTATGCGAGAGAATCCGCAAGCGTACGGAAGTACCGTTGTAGCTTTCACCCGGAAGTATTCAGGGTATCGTATTTTCCACAGGGAACGGAGGTATTTCTTCTAGCTAATTCGTCCAAGGAACAACCCAAGGGTAGAGATAGAAAGGTGGGTAGAGATGGATTCCTATAGCTTTAGGGTCCTAAGCATAGCGAAACAATACTTCCACTGGCTCACTTTGGGCACCGGATCGCACCTGGCAGCAGGTGATGCCGGCCTGTAGCTCTACGCCGCACCCGGACGTGGGGGATTACAAGGGACGGACAGGGCTGTCACCACCTGCCACCTACCACCTCAACCGTGGAGTGCGAGCGCAAACGAAGGCAGCCTCTAGCCTAGACACCACGTCTATGCCAGTGACTACTACTCTAGCGTCGTACAGGGGATCCCGTCTCTATCAGGGGCCCTCTACTAGAGCATCCGCCACAAGGACGGACGACGAACCCGTGAACAAGCATGGTAAAGCTCAACTACACAAAAGACACAAAAGACTATAAGAAACACGAATACTCACTTAGCCAAGATCCCGTTAGGGAGCCGAGTAGAATATCCGCAGAGGTACAAGGTCAGGGAGACATCGACAAGCCCGGCGCTTCCCCGCTCTCTTCCCTCACATCTCTCTCTCTAACTCTATAGCTAGCAGGGCATAGCCCTTTGGAATGAGGCTCTAGTGTGATGCTCTTCTCCTTTGAATGGTTGATTGTGAATGAAGAGAAAAGAGCCCCTTTTATATGTGGAGAGGAGGGGGCTTCTTGCAAATGTGACATCCCCACTTGGAAGGTGGAAACCGACCTCCCAACATCGATTTGAGGTACAATGCACCTGGACGCACCCCAGAACCGACCTCCCGGCGAGTTAATGCACCGACCTGCAAAAGTGGGTCCGGGCTGGCAGCCGCCGGGGCGCGAGCGCGCCCCTAGCGCGAGCGCACCAGCTCCTGGGCCGAATGGGCTGAAACTTGATGAGTGGATGGGCATCATCACCAACTTCGCAACGCATATTCGTTTGCCTCAATCGGAGTCCGTATGAGTGAGATATGGCCCGTTTACTGAGACCCACTCATCCAGCCCGAGATAGAGTTGGACCGGGTTTTGGTCTTCCATCTTTTGGGCTTATGTTTGGCATTTTGGCCCATGTATGAGACCCACAATTGTCAGGCAAATGGGCTACTCTCTTACTCATGGTTTTCTTGTGTGCTTTGGCCCATTTGTGTGCATTTCCGGAGTTGTCTTCCTGCAAGCGACAATCACCGAAACTCGTGGAATATGTTAGCGTAAAGTCCTATTTGCTAAGTTTGGGATAGATTTTATCTTGTTATTGGTGGTCTAAAATGTGCGATAAGGGCCGCCAACAGGCCACGCTTGGTTCTGACTCTGGTGCATCCCGAGCCCTCTGGCCCTTGGGCCAGCGCATTGGCCTCCGCATTGGGCTCCGCATTGGCCTCCGCATTGGCCTCCGCATTGGCCTCTGCATTGGCCGGCGTAGGTTCCTCCTAAAAATAGGAGTAAGTTAATACCCTCTATCAATTGATTAATGGATGTGGCAACATCATAAAATCACACCTAATTTACCTGGTTAGGTTGGTTATCTTGGTCATAACCGCTTAGGTCCAGAAAATCACTCGGGCTATCAACATCCCGATTTGCTTGGTTAGCCTGATTGTGACCCGCAGCTTGCTCCCCAAGGTTTTTTCGGGAACGGGGAATGCGATGCATGGCTGTGACATGATCATGGTTAGTTCGCTTGTTTACTAGGCACAATTATTATCAAAAAAAAGGGCAAAGATTTATTACATAGTGTAATATTAAGTGCCAAACTACTCATTGTTTCATTGAACACATGCTACTAAGTTGACAAACTACTCTACATCGACTTCCCAATAAAAAAAAGCAATGACAATAGCCATAAGCACAAGCATGGCATCTTTCCAAGAATAAGGAGCAAAGATCGTCCTAGTCTTCCCATCTAAGACGGGTGGCTTCTCTTCGATCACTAGTGCGGCGGCTCTAAAATCACCGGTGGCGCATGCTCTTCAATCTCCAATGCGCTTCCTCTGGCGAGGGTTCGCAAGCCTCCACTCATTGTAGGCCCTCACAGCGTCAGCTTCTGTGTAGTACTTCTTGTGCAAATTACCAGGGTAGCGATGTATTTGAGTGTTGCAATCCTCCCAAGTTCGATAGATTCCAGGAGTACGACCAACATGAACAACATAGTATGCTGCCATGGTTGACTACATATCATAATTTTAGAGCATCATTTAGAGCATATCATCTAGCATATCATCATTTAGCATGTCATTTAGCATATCAATTAGCATAACATTTAGCATATCAATTAGCATATCATTTAGCATAACATTTAGAGCATATCATCAAAGAGCAGGGAGGGATCGATGGCTAACCGCGTGAAGCACGTTGGCGCTGGCTGAAGGGGGCAGTGGTGGTGCTCGTCGGAGTGTTGGCGGTGGTGCAGGAGGAAGGGCCCGGCGGTGGTTGTCAAAGGCGTGGAGAAGCTGGGGATGGAGGAAGCGGCCGCTGGAGGTGCTCCTCCACACGGCGGGCGGCGGTGCTCGTCAGCGCGAGGGTGCTGGGGATTGAGGAGGGGCCTCTGGTGATACTCCTCCACACGGCGGGCGACGGTGCTCGTCGGCAGGGGGGCGGTGGCGCTGGAGTTCGGTGTCTGTGAAGGCGGCGGCGCTCAGAAACATTTCGTCGAACATGTAAGGGGCAGGGTGGAGGGTACCTACCTCGTGACGAGAGAAGCCCTGCGACCGCGCACTCCAAATGTTGTGACCTCAAGAAGAAGAAGCCGGAGGTGCGTGCGGCCGGTGGAGTAGGCAGCGGCACCGGTGGAGTAGGCAGTGGCGTTGGCGCTCAGCGCGCCGGAGCAATGGGCAGCAGAGGCGTGCACGGCGTGCTCGACTTGGCGCTCTAGGGCTGCTGATGCGGGCGGCGGTGGAGCAGGGTGGTGGCGGTCCTCGTCGGCACAGGCGACGGTGGACCTGTTCCTCGACGCGGGCGGCGGCGGCGTGGGGTGGTGGCGGTCCTCGTCGTTGCGGCGTCGGGCGGAGCGTGGGGAAGAAGAGGGAGAATGGGCGGGGAAATGAGGGGGAAATGAAATTTTCATTTTCCCCGCCCGTTCGTTTATATACCAGACACCATCACTGCCGGCGCCAACCAAAAACCGGCAGCAATTAATGTCAGCACTGCCGGCTCCAACGACAAAGCGGCAGCAATGCTTGTTATCCCTGCCGACTTGTAGATACAGCCGACAGTAATGATCCTGATCACTGCCGGCTCTTAGCTGAGTCCGCGTGTGATTGTTCAGCGCAGGACTTTTAGTAAATTGGATTTTTAAACAGTATTTTTTGTGTAGTGTTTCTACTTTCTCAAATGAAAAAATGTCCTATGTATCAAATTTAGATCTTGATGAGTTCTAACACTTTTGTATTCAAAAGTTTTTCATTTGAGATCGTTTAGTGCCTCATTTGACCAAGTTTGACCAGGTCAACCATGTTTGTTTTACAAAATACATTTTGACCGAACCCTAGATGGCCTCAGCTACAAAGATTGTCGAAGTGATCAGGTCCTACATGCCAGTTTTCGAAACCTTAGATGGCCTCAACTCGAAAACTCATGAATACCAAGATTGTTCCACTCAACAAGGTCTACATTTCATACATAGGACATGTTTGCATCGACAAAATGTTGAGACCAATTAAACACTAGAGCAAACAAATTATAACTAAAACAAAATAAAATTACAACCTTGCAAACCAACTATTATCAGATTCAATTTCTACATAGGGGATTGGACCATTCACATTGACCCACTGTAGTAACCACATGTGCCAGTTGATGTCTCCGATCGTGTATCCTCTCTCAGTATCGATATAGTGCAGTGCCCTTATGAGTGCACTCTCCCGTGCCACATGAGACACAACGAATGGTCGACCGTAGACATCACCTACTGAAACTTCATCAGTGTGCTGCTTAGTGAACCTTATTCCGAATTGTTTGCCTTGTTCTATGTCCAAGCCATTGGTGTCAACCCAATCCCAATTGTACTCGAAATAATCTGTAGATTGGTTTAGAATGGCCATCAAACCACATGAAGAATATGTAACATCATGGGACACAATCTGCAAGTGGTGCAAAAAAAGATAATAATATTACTACTTAATAATTAAACAACAAATTATGTGCATGATCTAATTATATCAATATATATATGTTGGTTGTACCACATCAAAAGTGTTGCTTCCCGCGGTCCATTCGCTAAGTGATATAGCAGTGTAACCTTGGTAGCGCAAAGCCATCTCCTTGTAGTACGAGAAATCAGGGATATTGAATCCAACATGTCGAAGTGCTTGTATGCAGAGGTTGACGGCACCTTCTTGGGCAGTCCTCTGAGAGAAGCCCAGTGCCCCCCTTTGCCGGATATTGTTCTCGGTACCATTTGGGCGCCTTGAAGGGATGGTAAAACTAATTTCACACTGCCAGAGCTAAGGATTGGTGTCAGCAGGTGTCGTGACCATGTTCCAGTTATCAATAGAGAACGGGGTAAGTGCTTCATGTAGCCATTCTAATGGGTCTATGAGCTGCGACATAAAATAAAATGCAATAATTCAACAATCATATATTTAACTAAATATATCTATTTATGAGCGCAAAAAACATATGAGATATTGGAAAGTGATTTATACAATAGCTGGCCTAGGGAATGGCCTAACGGGCACATCAGGAGCAAATGGCTTAGCGCCTTGGTGGAAACCCAGTGGCAGTGGTGGCGGTAGCGGAGGTGGTACGTTGTGCAGAAGACCTGATCGATAAATTCAACAATAAATATAGAAACAAAAATATATCATAAATAAAACTTGAGTAAATTAAAACGAACTAGCTAAAAAAATAATCGAATGCAAAAATAATCGAACTATATTGAAATTATATATGTACCATAGTAATATCCTGGGGCCATTGCGAAATTACGTCGAAGTTGATTTGGAAAGAAGTGAGAGTGGAAGTGAACTCAGAGTTTGCATTGGCGGAGTATGCATGTGGCCGGCTCCACATCTTATAGATGGAACTTAGTTATCACAGCCGGCTCGGAACAACAACCGGCCGTGATATGTAACATTCGTAGCCGGGCTGTGGTTACAACCGGCAGTGATACTACATTACTGCCGGCGGCTTCCAAGAACCGGCAGTGATACCTCTGCCATGTCGGAATTGACATGCTCGCAGGCTGCAATCGATGCATTCATGGATGCTGCAATCGATGCATGCATGGATGCATGGATGTTGCAATCGATGCATGGATTTTTAATAGTGTCCAGGGATAGATATATAGGTAGGGGAAATGTATTTTTAAAAAATTTTAGACCAACATAGATATGTGTGCAAAAACAATACCATGGGAAAGAGGGCTTTTAATAGTAAATAGTGAAATATTTATTTAGAATGAGTACAAAGATAGAAGACAAAAAAATCATAAAATTCATGTTAAATATACGATAACAAAGACCTTTTACTAAAATTACATCCATGTGTATCAACACATTGTAATTTAACCACCTCATTACAATTCTTGTTGCATCCTGCCGGTGGAGGTGGTTATGAGATGCGCCCTGTTGAGATTATAAAGGAGGTTATGCAAAAGTTGATTTGCATGACCTCGGTGATTTGTGACGACGGCGAAAACTCCATGGACTTGCAAGCACAGTCGTAGGAATTGCTTGCGCATTTGTAGGACTTGCTTGTGCAGTCGCCGGGTACCCCAACATTCGGCTCAGCTGATCTTCAGTAGAATTCTTCTAGCACCAATTGTGTGCACCATTTTGGTGGACTATTATGGTGCCTAAAGATATTTGAATGTGGAGGGCTTGATCCCACATAGAAGCCATGTATTTGAAATATCAGGAAGAAAGAATGAACTGGAGAAATAAGGAGAATGATACTGCAAACCATGGTGGAGGCTCTATGCTGGAGGAGGGCCATTTTATAGACCCCCTGCCGTGGTAGGTGGGAGCAGTGCTCCTGTTGTGCTGATCAGAGGGAGCACGCCCCCCAATAAGGAGTCTCATATCACTGCCGGCGCTTATTCAAAACCGGCAGTGATTGGCCTCCAACGGCCTTTTTTTATAAAAAGCCGAGCCCACTGCGGATGCAGGCTCTACCGGTGCCGGTCTGTGGTTAGAGCCGGCAGTGATTGGCCACCAACGGCCATTTTTTTTTGTGTAGATATCCGAGCCGACTGCGGACGCAGGCTCTGCCGACCTGGCGCAGTGGGCCAGGGCCTAGGAAGTATTTCGTTTAGATAACAATAGGGTGCCTTTTTGCGTCGTATTTCGTTTAGATAACAATGGAACCTGTGAAGTAAGATTTTTAAAGAAAGGAATGTGTGAAGTAAGAACAATGGAAAAACAATGATATATTTATTCTGAGAGATTACAAAGATAGAAAAGAAAAAAAACAATATAAACAAATTACAAATACGATAACAAAGACTATTTTTTTCACTTTCAATGTTACCTTCCATGTCTATCAACACATTATAATTTAACCACCTCACTAGGATTCTTCTAGCATCCTATGGTCCAACAAAGTGATGAGGTGGTTATGAACTATGCCTTTCGAGATGATCAAGGAAGGCAACCACGCACCGGTAGGAACTCCTCCGTGGGACAGTCGAAGCAACCGGCGCGTGCATGGCCATCTCTCAGTGTCATTGGTTCGGTGGCTATCATGAGGTCAGTGCAATCTTCAATGTCTTCTCCGGCCATGTAGATTTCACGTACGGACTTGCAAGCCCAATCTTGGGACTTGCAAGCAGTCATCATACTAGCAACACCAAGACCCCAGGAGGAAATTCTTTCCCTCCTCCCTAGAGACACTAATATGTCGCATAGCTATTCAGTAGAATTCTTCTAGCACCAATCTATGCACCATTTTGGTGACTACTACGAAGCATGTCGATATTTGTATGTGGAGGGCTTTCTGCCACAAAGAAGCTATGTATTTAGAAATACTGGAGAATCTAAGAACACAAACACAAGTAGCCATTGTCATGGAGAGGCTCTAGAGGTTTGTCATGGAGAGGCTCTAGAGGCCGGAGGGCCTTTTTATAGAGCTCTTGTCGTGGTAGGTGGGAGCAAAGTGCTCCTTTGTGGTGATCGAGGGAGCAGGAGCACTCCACTTGGAATCTCCCTATCACTGCCGGTTCTTCTCACAAGCCAGTAGTGATATACAATCCCTACCGGTTTGTGATACGAACCGACAGTGATAGGGTCCAACGGTTACATTTTCTTATTAATATCAAATCCTAAAAAGGGTGGCGCCCACCGGATTCGAACTCAGGGCTCGACCACAAAAAAATAAATTTGAGTTTTGACCGCTTGAGCTATATATGTGTTCTAAGTGCAAGGCATATCTTTTATATATTGTTTATAAAAAAGAAGTTCAATTCAATAAATCAAAAAAAAAATTATCTACCAAATACTAGTTTAGAGGTACACAAGTAATATTAATAAGAATACATATATATAGTTGTTGAACAGCGTCCGACTACAGATTACATAGTTATCAATAATCTAACTATCCTTAGGTGGATCAACAATAAGGGCCTCATTATGATCGCGCCTTATGTAAGCTGGTTTGTCGCCCTCTCCAATGTTAGTTAGGGATACGGTCGACCCGAATGCAGAAATTTCCTCATAGCCCCTGTAGTCTTCTTCATCCGTCACTCCATCGACGCCGACAATCTTTCTTTTGCCTTGAAAGACTACACTTCTCGCGTTGTTTGCATTGTCTGTTGCGAGGATGAAGGGGTCGTCTTTGTATGCAGTCTTTTTAAGGTCAACTATAGTCAACCCATCCGGTTCTTTCTTGATTTCGTTTAGATGGACCCACTTGCTTAAAACGGGCTACCCGCACCAAGCCATACGATAGCTCCCATATCTCCTCTATGACACCATAGTATGTCTCAATCACATTGCCGTCTTCGTCTTGCATTGAAACAAACACCACTATTCCGATTTGCACTCTTTTCATCTTGCTTTTCGGTGAAAAATGTGAAACCATTGACCTCATATCCCCGGTACTTAACAAAGTGACTAGAAGGCCCCCTGGCTAATTTGTCCAGTTGATTACCCAACGTTACTGTAAGCAAGCAACGTCGCAACCAGTCAACAAATTCGATTTTATATTTTTTATGATGCCAAGCCCGTAACCTTTGCGGATAATTACGTAGCAACTCTTGACGGTGTTCTTCAATGTATGGCATCACCTCCTTGGCTTGCTTTGGAGAACAGTGAATTGAGCACGTGTCCAAGACACATAGTCATCTACGTGCACGGTTTCCTACCTAGTGTGCCTTTGCCACCTAGTCGCCCTTGGTGACGGGACTTAGGAACTCCGCCTTGTTGATGTCCATATAATTTGTGCAGAATTCAATGGACTCCTCCGTTGACCATCCCTCAACCATGCTCCCTTCTGGTCTGAATTTGTTCCTAACATACTTTCGAAAACTTTCATCAACCTTTCGAAAGGGAACATCGATGTAGGTACATTGGACCAAGTGCTCTTATTTGGTCAACCAGGTGAATGAGAAGATGGACTCGACATATCAAAGTAAGTTGGTGGAAATTGCATCTCTAAACTAGAGAGAACTTTGGCAATGTCGTCCCAGTAGCTGTTGTAGCGTGCTCGGATCAATGACCTTTTTCGAGATCGCATTCATGAACCAAAGACAACTTTGTGACCTCTTTGCGAACATCTTCCGTCGGGATACCACGCAAGGCGGCTGGGAGAAATTGAGTCATAATGACATGAGTCATGGGCCTTCATAGGTCCATAGTTGAACTTGCGTTCTTTCTTGTTCACTAGCCTCTTTGGGTTTGCACAAGAGCCCGTCGGAACTTTTAGTTTATCGAAGAATGAAATTAACATGTCCCGCTCTTTCTTGCTTAGTGTCCAAGATGCAACCGGAAGTTTATATTGGCCATTTTCTTGAACCACGGGATGCAGCTCGGCCCGATTCCCAAATACTCCATGTCTTTGCGTGTGTCGTACGAATCCTTATGTGGCCCCCGGTGTTCATCAAGGTGTTAAGTGTGTGAAAGCACACGTTTTTAGTAATGTGCATGGGATCAAGACGGTGGCGTACGGACAAAAATGGCCGAGTAAGGTATTTTCCAAAATACGATTTTTCTTCCGAGATGCTCTCCTCGGGCGCTTTTTAGCCCCTTGCCCCTTGCCAAGAACAACGTCCAGTTTGTTAAGTTCTGCAAGTATCTGTTTCCCGTTTCGATACTTAGGAGGCTTGACTGTCCATCAAAATTTATCTTGTTTTCTCGGAATCTGTGTTTAATAGGCAGGAACTTACGATGCCCAAATACAACCATTTTTGAGGTATTGGTTAGGTGTACCGCATCAGTTTCGTCTAGGCACTCGACACAACCTGTATAGCCTTTTGTCTTCTCTCCAGACAAGGAACCTCGCCCTGGAAGGTCAGTGATTGTAACCACAAGTACCACCTTGACAAAGTGATTTCTTCCTTTTTGTACTCATCCCAAACATGCTCAACACCTTTCTTGAACAGATCCACTAGTTCATCAATAACTCGGCTCTAGGTAAGTGTCGATGTCATTCCGGGATGCTTTGGGCCTTGGATCGTAATGGCATCGGATGTACGACCGCTTCATAACGAGGTGAGGCGGAAGGTTGTATATACAGAGCGTCACTGGCCACGTGTATGAGTGCTTCTAACCTGGTCAAAAGGACTCATCCCATCCGTGCTCAATGCAACCCAAAGGTTCGTTACATCTCCACCGATTTCCTTATAGAACATGGTTTTCAGAGTCCTCCAGTCCTGTCCATCGGCAGGATGCCTCAGCATGCCGTCGTTCTTACGGTCCTCACCATGCCAGCGCAGCAGCTTGGCTATCTTCGCACATGCGAATAGCCTAGTATCCGTGGAGCTATAGGGAAGTACCAGGCGACCTTTATGGGGCCTCCTCTCGTCTTCGTACCCTCCTCCTCCTCCGATGGCTCTGCCTTGTACCGTGGATGATTACAAATGGGGCAATTATCCAGGTCAATGTATTTGCCGCGGTACAATATGCGATCATTGTAACACGCGTGTATTCGTTCAACCTCAAGTCCAAAGGGGCAGATCATTTGCTTGGCCTTGTATGTATTTTCTCGGTAGCCCTTTGTCTGCATAGGAGTATTTTCCCTAGTTTACCTAACAAGTCATCAAAGCCCGTATCGTTCAAGCCGTTTGTAGATTTGAACTCTAACAACATGATGGTGGCTTCCAATTTACTCATAGGACAATGCTTGAACAATGGTGTCTTGCCAGCCTCTCTCATTTTCTCTAACTTTTTAAGTTGAATACCACTAAGAAACCCGGTATCTGCATTATGGAGCATCAAAGAAATGCCATCTTCTTCTGCCGTGTCATCCGCTAGCGTATTCCTAAGCACCTCAGCAATAGGTTCCGAGTTGACAATGGGATCATCGTTATCGTCGTTGTGGTGCACATCAGCTATGTCCACATCATCATTGTTTCCCTCTGCATCAAAAACGGGAACTTCCCCATGGTGACACCATGTCGTATAGTTTGGCATGAACCCCTTCATTTGCAAGTGCGATTTGATAGTGCCTGGATTCAAAATCATCCTAACATTCATGCAATCTTTGCATGGGCAGAAGATCATCTTCCCAACCCCAGTGTGAGTTACCACAGCTTTGCAAAAATCTCTTACGCCTTTCATAAAAAGATTGTCCATTCGAGGCAGATTCATCCACTTTCGATCCATCTCTGCACAAAACAAAAGAAGAAAAAGTAGTACCTAGTGAATTAGCTTCACGGACAAAATTATGGATTAATTATGTAAAAAATGAACAAGGTAGCTCCAAAGAATGTGTCCACTTAAATAATTTAACAAAATTGTAAAGTAATCTACTCTACTCCAACAAAATTAACTAATTAGAGCATCACATACTAACAATGTTCTTGGATGATCGAGATGATGGATCAAACCATAAAATTTTGTAAGATATATCACCAACCTAGCTTCTTGGATGATGGAGATGATGGAATCCTAGCACAATGTTCCCAACGAAGTTGCTTGAAATCCTTACACAGTGTTCCACCGAATTTGCTCTCCTCAGGAGAGAGGAAGAACTACAATGAACTACAATGAGAATCAAGCAAGCAATGTAGCCATCAAAACATAGATTGAAGCTAGAAAACCAAAGGAGTGGATGCTTGTGACTAACCGTGAAGCAAAATGATCAAGGCATTCTTCAAAATTCAAGTCCTAGCTCACGGTTTTCAGGTGCCGCAACAATGGAGAAAATGGCCCGCGCGCGCTCCTCTGTTCTGGAATGGACTGAGGAGGAAAGCAGAGGACGATGGTACAAGGCTTTATGTCTTGTCAAAACATCACTGCCGGTCGTATCCATGAACCGGCAGTGCTGCCTTGACGGGACAGAAAGGTTTCGTAATCACTGCCGGCTGTTGGCAAGCGCCAGCAGCGATGAAATCAAGTACTGCCGGCCTGTGGTTCGACCCAGCAGTGATACTATATACATCCCTGCCGGTTGGGACCAAGCCGGGATTAATTACCGGATGCTTCGTCTTCCTCGCGGTTGCGTGGGAACTGAAGCGCAAGGGAGCATGGGGAACTGCAAGCGGCAATGGGGAACTAAAGCGCCCACGCTCGGTGACCTTTATAAAGCTGCGCCATTCGACTTTGGCGTCTTCACCAGGCGCTTTCTTTCTCCTCATACTACTCTTTCACCTACGATCCCCTGCTCCAACGACGATGAATGCAGGCGGTGGCGGCGGCCACGGCCGCGGCAGAGGCGGCGGCGGCCGCAGAGGACGGGGTAACTTCCAGGTGCGCACGCCGGAGAACCACAATCAAGACCTGCGCGCGCAACTCGCCCAGGAGCGGGGCTGGCGTAGGGAGGCGGAGGTGGAGGTGGAGCGGGCGGCCCGCTTCTGGGCTGAGAATGAGGCCGATGCGCTGTAAGGACCTAGATGGCTAGAGGGGGGGTGAATAGCCTATAAAAATTTCTACAAACTCGCTAAGCAAACTTTGTTAGAAACACAAACGGCGGAAAGCAAGTTATGCTTAGCCTACTAGGTGTTGCAAGCCTCCTATCCAAACAATTCTAGTAGGTGATCACTAGTACACACAAGAGCTACCACTAGTGATCAAGAGTTCTACCCACGGGATTTAATCTACACAAAGAGTGGTTCCCGACCGACCACACAAGCAATTCTACTTTGCAAGAATGTAATCAAAGTAATACAAGAGAGGATAGAGACTTGTTATACTAATGCGTAGAGTTGAGGTTGCAAATCACCAAGAGAATAGACAATCAATCAATTGGCAACACACAACCGATGACGACCAATCACCGGAAACAAGATGAACACAATTATTTTTGTTCACCCGGTGTTCACTTGGGCACCGCCAAGCTAGTCACCGGTTGTGTCGACCAACACCTGGATGGTCCTTTGGTGTGACCCTCAAGCCACTTGCCCCGCAAGGCACTTCCCCGCAAGGAAACCACAAGGCACCACTCTCAAGTGAGGTACTCAACGACACGCGCAATGTATTAGAGTTGCTTTTGGCACTCCGTCGAGGAAAGCACAAGAACCTCTCACAAATCAACCAGAGGTGGCCAAGAACAATCACCTTCTCTTGCCAACGCCTCCAACAACCTCCAATCCGGCTAGGAGCGGTACTCTCCAAGAGTAACAAGAAATCCCCAATCACAAGGATTACCTAGTGCCACCAAATGCAAATCCCAAATGCACACACACTAGGCTCTCATCCCTCACTCAAAATCGCATCAAGCATGAGAGGGAGAGGAAATGGAGGAGGTCGATCTTCAACCTCTCAAGCACAGCCACAAAGATCTCTCAATCTCTCCTCAAGATTTGCTCATCAACAATGGAGGAAGAGAGGAAGAGAGGAAGGAGATGAAACCCTAGCTTTTCTTTCCCTTTCAACAAATGAGCCAAGAGGTGAGGGAGAAGGTGGGGGGAAGCCAACCTTATCCTCCCAGGCAGCCAGCCCCCTCTCCCCATGCTCCAAAGGGCCCTGGGCCCACTCCCACGCTCCTCCAACGTCTATTTTCGAATCTAACCGTTGGGCTGATTTCTGGCAGACTTGGAATTTTCTTGCCGCCTTGGAATAACCAAGCGCAGAACTTATTTGAGGCAGAGAGCCCCGCCAGGCAATTTCCTTGGATATTCTAGTCATCCTGGAAATTCCTGGGTAAGCTAGGAAATTCCTGTGAAACCAGAATTAGCTCTCCAAACTCCATTTTCAAGGCTTTTTCAAATGTGCTCAACTCCACCACGTGTACCAACATGTCAAGTGTGTGAGTTAGCATTTCTCAAACATTTTAAAAGCCTTTTCTCTTGTACCTCACCACGTCACTAAGCGTAATGCATATGCACATGAGACTCACACTTAGTGGCACTCGGTAACCGTTGTAACTAAAAGATTTCCCCTCTTTATAGTACGGCTATCTAACCTATACCACTCACACCCTCTATGGTGTCTTGAGTGCAAAACAAAATGGCCCTATGGTTATACCTTTACCTTGAGCCCATTTTGTTCCTCCAAATGATATGAACACTTCACATCAACACGTGACCGTTTTGATTCATCGATCTTGACTTCACTTGCTCTTCACCGTGCATCGGTCCATCGGCACCTAGTCTTGGCCAAGCTTCACCATCGCATGGTCCTTCGCTTCGCAGCCTCGACTAGCCCTTCACCTTCACAACCGGTCCATGGAGCCAAGCCTTGTCTCAATCTTCATCTTTCGGTCACATGACATGTGTCATGTCTCATATTCAATAAGCTCATCGTGTGGACAACCTTTCTCTAATTCAACCACTTAGATAAACAAGGTTAGTCCATGGTTTCATCAATTAGCCAAAACCAAACTAGGGACTTTCAATCTCCCCCTTTTTGGTAATTGATGACAACCTCTCAAAGATGATTTTTATAATAAGAATTTTGAACTTGTCATACTTGTCCAATCATTAAGCTCACAAGAAGGATTTGGACAACTATAGCAAGCTCGATTTTGGTAGCATTAGCTCCCCCTACATATGTGCATAGAGTTTGGATTTGAAGCTTTGCACATATGCATGGATAAAAGTGTGGGGAGAGTAATTCTACCAAAATGATGCTAAGGTGTAAGAAATGGACCTTTGAAGCGTGATACCAATCGGAGTTGCAATTTACACCATCCTTAGCACCATGAAGTAACTAGACATCCATCAAAAACTTAAGAACCCCGTGAGATCAACATTATAAGCAAAGTTCTTGAACTACTTGTAAAGCAAGAGGAGTCTAGTTACAACCTATGCATGCTAGTAGATCATTTCACCATTCAAGTCCTATACTAGTATTGCACCACACAAGCAAGGAGACACTACTTGTATAAAACTTTAAACTAGGTGCCATGAGCAAGTCATATGAAAATGCACAAACAAGTGCAACAACTTTGTTCATGAGCTTGCTCCCTCTTCTTGTGTGCATCAAAATTATATTTACCCCTTTATCATGTTCAATCATCTTTTTCTCTCCCCCTTTATCAACAATTGCCCAAAAATGGGATCAAATTGTGGAGAGAAAAAGGACTTTGATGGAGAAAACAAAACTTTAGTCAAATTTGGTTCAATCTAGACCACTTGCCAAAGACATTTAATTCGGTTTGAACCAAAGACAAGCTTCTTCACACCTCATGACAAGGGTTATCTTGCCCATGTTGAATTAAACACTTGTAGCAAATATTCTAGATTCAACACTAGGATTGCAAGCTCACAAACATGTCATATGTCACCACTAGATCAAGCAAAGCATAGAAGCAATAGTGGTAAACATATATACATCAAACATATTTGATTTATCATGAATGCTCCAAATGCACCTTGTATGTCTACATGTGCTACCACAAGTATAATCCTAAGCATGAATGACATGTCAACCAATGGTACCTTGCTTTGTTGAAGGAGAGGCATGTCAAGTAGTGGTGGTGCATTCAACACATGTTTGAGAATTTAAGAATGTTCAATTCATTCCTTAGCTTGCAAAACCTTCTTTCATCAAGTGGCTTGGTGAGGATGTCGGCAAGTTGATCATCGGTGCCCACACTTTCAATGGAAATGTCACCCTTTTGTTGATGATCTCTTATGAAGTGATGCCTTATGTCAATGTGCTTTGTTCTTCCATGTTGAACCGGGTTTTGTGTCATCTTGATTGCACTTTCATTGTCACAAAACAATGGCACATTCTTGAAGTTGATGCCATAATCCTTCAAAGTTGACTTCATCCAAAGCAATTGTGCACAACAACTCCCCGCACTAACATATTCGGCTTCGGCGGTAGAGATTGCCACACTATTTTGTTTCTTTGAAGACCATGACACAAGTGATCTTCCAAGAAGTTGACATGTACCACTTGTGCTCTTTCTATTGATCTTGCAACCACCATAGTCGGAGTCCGAATATCCAATCAATTCAAACTTTGACCCCTTGGGATACCACAATCCAACATCTCTTGTTTGCTTCAAGTACCTCAATATTCTCTTTGCGGCCGTGAGATGACTCTCTCTAGGTGAGGCTTGATATCTAGCATACATGCAAACACTAAACATGACATCCGGCCTTGATGCGGTGACATAGAGTAGGCTTCCAATCAATGACCGATAATCCTTTTGATTCACCATATTGCCATCATGATCACTATCAAGATTCCCATTGGTGCCCATTGGAGTTGAGATTGGCTTTGCATCTTGTATCCCAAACTTCTTCAACATGTCCCTTATGTATTTTCCTTGACTCACAAATGTCCCATTCTTCAATTGCTTGACTTGAAGACCAAGGAAATAGCTAAGTTCACCAATCATGGACATCTCAAACTCTTTTGCCATCATTTCACCAAATTCTTCACAATATGCTTGATTGGTTGATCCAAAGATGATATCATCAACATAGATTTGCACAATAAAGAGATCATTACCAATCTTCTTGGTGAATAGAGTAGTATCAACCTTGCCCATAATGAACCCCTTGGAGTGAAGAAAAGTCTTCAATCTCTCATACCATGCTCTAGGTGCTTGCTTCAAGCCATACAAAGCTTTCTTCAACTTGTACACATGGTTGGGCTTCTTCTCATCTTCAAAACCGGGAGGTTGCTCAACATATACTAGCTCATTGATGATCCCATTGAGAAATGCACTCTTGACATCCATTTGATATAACTTGATGTTGTGGGCACATGCATAAGCCAATAGAATCCTTATTGCCTCCAATCTTGCCACGGGAGCATATGTTTTATCATAGTCAAGACCTTCAACTTGAGTATAGCCTTGTGC
The DNA here is from genome assembly GCA_018135685.1 of Themeda triandra. Taxonomy (NCBI): domain Eukaryota; kingdom Viridiplantae; phylum Streptophyta; class Magnoliopsida; order Poales; family Poaceae; genus Themeda; species Themeda triandra. Next base: position 118,126 of record JAENPR010000182.1, read on the forward strand.
AACTAGTCTTGCTTTATTTCTAATCATAACACCATCTTGATCTTGCTTGTTCTTGAAAACCCATTTGGTTCCAATGACATTGTGATCCTCCGGTCTCTCAACTAACTCCCACACATCATTTCTTGTGAAGTTATTGAGCTCTTCTTGCATTGCCATGATCCAATCAGCATCATCCAAGGCTTCCTCAATTTTCTTTGGCTCTTTGGTTGACACAAATGATGCATATTCACATATCATTGCCACTCTTGATCTTGTTTGCACACCACTTCTAATATCACCAATAACACTATCAATTGGGTGATCTCTTGCAACATGTTGTGGTTGTAGCACTTGCACTTGATTGCTTGAACTTGGTTGATCACTTGACTTGTCTTCATTTGATGAACTAGCACCATGATCTTGCACTTGAGCATTGCTAGCTTGCCTCAATGGAGAATTGAGCACTTCATCTTTATCATCTTGCACATCAACCACTTGCTTTGCCCTAATGTCTCCAATGTCCATGTTCTTCATAGCTTCAACCAATTGAGTTCCACCAACATCTTCTAGATTCTCATCTTCATCTTGTGACCCATTGGTTTCATCAAATTGCACATCATGGACTTCCTCTCTAATGCCACTTGAGTTGTTCCAAACTCTATAAGCCTTGCTTGTAGTTGAATAACCGAGTAGGAACCCTTCATCACATCTCTTTTCAAACTTTCCCAATCTAGTGCCCTTTCTCAAGATGTAGCATTTGCAACCAAACACTCTAAAATAGCCAATGTTGGGCTTCCTTCCATGAAGTAACTCATATGGGGTCTTCTCTAGCAAAGTATGACAATAGAGCCTATTGATGTAGTAGCATGCCGTGTTGATTGCTTCATCCCAAAATGATTGACTAACATTGTACTCATGAAGCATTGATCTAGCCATATCAAGCAATGTTCTATTCTTCCTCTCAACTAGGCCATTTGATTGTGGAGTGTACTTGGCCGAGAATTGATGACCAATTCCATAGTGATCACACAATTCTTCCATTCTTGTATTCTTGAATTCACTCCCATTGTCACTTCTCACTTTCTTGATTCTCATGTCAAACTCATTGTGAACTCTAGTGAGAAAGGTCTTGAAGGTGTCATACACTTCACTCTTGTCACTAAGAAAGAATACCCATGTGAATCTTGTGAAGTCATCCACTATGACAAACCCATACTTGTTGCCACCAATGCTTGTGTATGTAGTTGGGCCAAAAAGATCCATGTGCAACAACTCAAATGCCTTGCATGTGCTCATTGTACTATTCTTCGGGTGTGAGCTTCCAACTTGCTTCCCGGCTTGACATGCACTACACAACTTGTCTTTCTCAAATTCAACATCTTTCAAGCCTTCTACAAGATTGTGTTGTGTGAGCTTCTTCAATTGTTTCATGCCAACATGTCCAAGCCTTCTATGCCAAAGCCAACCCAAACTTGATTTTTGATATCAAACATGTTGTCAAAGAAGCTTCACTAGTGTTGAAGTCAACAAGATAGAGATTCTCATATCTAAAGCCTTTGAACACCAAGTTGGAGCCATCAAGAGAAACTACCTCAACATCATTAGCCCCAAGATGCACTTGTAGCCTAGATCACAAATTTGTGCCACCGAGAGAAGATTGAAATCCAAGCTTTCAACTAGCAACACATTGGAGACACTCATGTCATTTGATATTGCAATCTTGCCCAAACCAACAACCTTGCCTTTCTTGTTATTGACAAATGTGATTGCCTCAATGCCACTATCATTCTTCTCAATTGAATCAAATATTCTTGATGTGCCGGTCATGTGTTGAGAACACCCACTATCAATGATCCAATGCCTTCCTCCGGCTTTATAGTTCACCTACAAGCAAATCAATGAAGCTTAGGTACCCATTTTTGCTTGGGTCCTTGTAGGTTAGTAACTAAGCTCTTTGGTACCCAAATAGCCTTCTTCTTTGGGCCAACAATGGGTGTACCAACAAACTTAGCTTGCACACCTTTCACACCCTTGGTAAGCACATAATAAGAATCAAAAGGTATAGCATTATCAATTTTTTTGTTTTGTTGCTTCTTGTTGCAACTTTGCTCTAGGTGCCCAACTTGCTTGCATCTATAGCAAAACCGACCATTGCTCTTCACAAAGCCAGGCTTTGGAGTTGCAAAGGCCGACTTGCCCTTCTTGGGGGTATAGCCCAATCCTTCTTTGTTAAGAGAGAACCTTTGGCTACCCAAGCACTTTAGCAAGCGGGCCTCACCACCATAGGCTTTGCCTAAGGCATGAGTGAGCTCATCCACCTCCTTCTTGAGAGTCTCATTCTCAACCATAAGTGTAGCATCACAAGTGAAGCCATCACTAGCATTAGAGATAGAGTCGGTGGTGGTGGTGGATGATGTGCTACAAGAAGGGTTAGCATTTGTCATGATGATAGGTTGATAAAATGACTCATCAATGATGTCACAAGTAAGGCCTATATCACATGATGCAACCACCAATTTCTTTGCTTGTTGCTCAAGAAGAAGTGAGTGAGCCTTTTCAAGCTTAGAATGAGCATCACCAAGTTTCTCATGGTCTTCCACTAGACACTCATGAGTGGTCATAAGCTCACCTAGGGCTTTCTCAAGTATTGCTACTTTCATTGAAAGCTTCTTGCACTTCTTTTCCTTGGCAATAGCTATATCTCTAGTTTCTTGCATCAAATCATATAATTGATCCTTAGAAGGTTCATCATCATCATCAACATTATCAACATCGTGAGCATATTCCATCTCACTATCATCATCACTATCATCATATTGTACCTTGGTTTCCTTGGCCATGAAGCACGATGGTGATGAAGAGAATAATGAAGACTTCTTGTTGATGGCGATGGAAGCCAATGCCTTGTTGCATGAATCTTCATCTTCATCATCATTGTCACTCTCCCAAGTGACCACAAATGCACCATTCTTGCCCTTCTTGAGTGTCATCTTGGCCTCATGCTTCTTCTTATCAAACTTGCCCTTGTTGTAGTTCTTCTTCTTCTCATATGGGCATTCGGCTTGTAGGTGCTCGGTGCTATCACAATTGAAGCACTTTCTTGGTTGCTCTTGCTTCTTGAAGTTGTTTCTCTTGAAGCCTCTTCTCTTGATGAACATGTGTCCCATCTTCTTCACCACAAGAGCAATTGCCTCATCATCAATCTCAAAGTCACCATCTTCCTCATTGGTTTCTTCTTCTTCAAAGATTGGTGCTTTGCCCTTGGAGGATGTGGCTTGGAATGCCACGGTCTTCTTCTTCTCCTCCTCTTCTACTTTCTCATCATCTTGATCAAACTTATCATATGTCAAGACTTTACCAAGCAAATCATTTGGCTTCTTGCCTTCAAGCCCATCTCTTTGTAGCATAAGCTTCAACATCTTGAAGCTTCTCGGCAAGCAAATCAAGAACTTGTGACAAAAGTCTTCATCTTTTGTTTTGTGCCCCAAACTCTTGAGATCATTCACAATCGCTTGTAAGCGATGAAACATTTCAATGATTGTTTCATCCTCTTTCTTCTTGAAGTTCTCGAACTCACTCTTGAGTCCATATAACTTGGCACTCTTCACAACCTTAGTGCCCTCATAGGTCTCACCCAACCTAGTCCACACTTCACTTGCACGCTCCAAGTCCTTGATCCCCTCAAACACGTTTGTATCAATGCCATTGTATAGGGTGTTGAGAGCCATTCTATTGCATGTTGTGTTGGCTCTATCTTCATCGGTGAGATGATCATTATCAAGAATAGCATAGTCATGCAATGTAACTTGCAAGACTCTTTCTTGTATTGAACCAAGATACATGATCATCTTTCTCTTCCAATGGTCAAAAGCACTAACTCCATCAAACATAGGCGGTTTGCCCCCAACATGGTTGAACACAATTTGAGCCATCTTAACACCGTAGGAAGTTAAGCCTTGCACAAAAACGGTGACCTCGGCTCCGATACCACTTGTAAGGTCCTAGATGGCTAGAGGGGGGGTGAATAGCCTATAAAAATTTCTATAAACTCACTAAGCAAACTTTGTTAGATACACAAATGGCGGAAAGCAAGTTATGCTTAGCCTACTAGGTGTTGCAAGCCTCCTATCCAAACAATTCTAGTAGGTGATCACTAGTACACACAAGAGCTACCACTAGTGATCAAGAGTTCTACCCACGGGATTTAATCTACACAAAGAGTGGTTCCCGACCGACCACACAAGCATTTCTACTTTGCAAGAATGTAATCAAAGTAATACAAGAGAGGATAGAGACTTGTTATACCAACGCGTAGAGTCGTGGTTGCCAATCACCAAGAGAATAGACAATCAATCAATTGGCAACACACAATCGATGACGACCAATCACCGGAAACAAGATGAACACAATTATTTTTGTTCACCCGGTGTTCACTTGGGCACCGCCAAGCTAGTCACCGGTTGTGTTGACCAACACCTAGATGGTCCTTTGGTGTGACCCTCAAGCCACTTGCCCGCAAGGCACTTCCCCACAAGGAAACCACAAGGCACCACTCTCAAGTGAGGTACTCAACGATACGCGCAATGTATTAGAGTTGCTTTTGGCACTCCGCTGAGGAAAGCACAAGAACCACTCACAAATCAACCGGAGGTGGCCAAGAACAATCACCTTCTCTTGCCAACGCCTCCAACAACCTCCAAGCCGGCTAGGAGCGGTATTCTCCAAGAGTAACAAGAAATCCCCAATCACAAGAATTACCTAGTGCCACCAAATGCAAATCCCGAATGCACACACACTAGGCTCTCATCCCTCACTCAAAATCGCATCAAGCATGAGAGGGAGAGGAAGGGGAGGAGGTGGATCTTCAACCTCTCAAGCACAGCCACAAAGATCTCTTAATCTCTCCTCAAGATTTGCTCATCAACAATGGAGGAAGAGAGGAAGAGAGGAAGGAGATGAAACCCTAGCTTTTCTTTCCCTTTCAACAAATGAGCCAAGAGGTGAGGGAGAAGGTGGGGGGAAGCCAACCTTATGCTCCCAGGCAGCCAGCCCCCTCTCCCCACGCTCCAAAGGGCCCTGGGCCCACTCCCACGCTCCTCCAACGTCTATTTTCGAATCTAACCGTTGGGCTGATTTCTAGCAAACTTGGAATTTCCTTGCCGCCTTGGAATATCCAAGCGCAGAACTTATTTGAGGCAGAGAGCCCCGCCAGGCAATTTCCTTGGATATTCTAGTCATCCTGGAAATTCCCGGGTAAGCTAGGAAATTCCTGGGAAACCAGAATTAGCTCTCCAAACTCCATTTTCAAGGCTTTTTCAAATGTGCTCAACTCCACCACGTGTACCAACATGTCAAGTGTGTGAGTTAGCATTTCTCAAACATTTTAAAAGCCTTTTCTCTTATACCTCACCACGTCACTAAGCGTAATGCATATGCACATGAGACTCACACTTAGTGGCACTCGATAACCATTGTAACTAAAAGATTTCCCCTCTTTATAGTACGGCTATCTAACCTAAACCACTCACACCCTCTATGGTGTCTTGAGTGCAAAATAAAATGGCCCTATGGTTATACTTTTACCTTGAGCCCATTTTGTTCCTCCAAATGATATGAACACTTCACATCAACACGTGACCGTTTTGATTCATCGATCTTGACTTCACTTGCTCTTCACCGTGCATCGGTCCATCGGCACCTAGTCTTGCCCAAGCTTCACCATCGCATGGTCCTTCGCTTCGCAGCCTCGACTAGCCCTTCACCTTCACAACCGGTTCATGGAGCCAAGCCTTGTCTCGATCTTCATCTTTCGGTCACATGACACGTGTCATGTCTCATATTCAATAAGCTCATCGTGTGGACAACCTTTCTCTAATTCAACCACTTAGATAAACAAGGTTAGTCCATGGTTTCATCAATTAGCCAAAACCAAACTAGGGACTTTCACGCGCTCCGTGAAGCGCTGCACGCGGCGGCGCAGGAGGCCCGCGAAGTCGCCGATGCGGCCGTGGCGGCGGCCCGCCGTTAAGGCCGTCGGCAGCGGCGGCGGCGGTGATCGCGGCGGCGCCGTCGTCGATCTTTAATAGTATTTATTAGAATATAATCGATTCTCTATGTAATGCAGAATTCATATAAGAATTCTATTCATATGTAATGCAAAAAATTATTATTAAGTTGGTCTTATGATTCTTCGTTTTTATTTATTTATATGTAATAAAAAAAAAAGATGAGGAAGAAAGCAAAAATGTACTCGGTGAGGAAGAAAGCAATCCGAATAAAAAAAAAGGATGAATGTGGCCACTGCCGGTTCTTGCCAGACGCCGGCGGCGATTGAGATTAGCACGGCCGGCGCCTGGCTAGAACCGGCGGTGATAGTTGCCATAACTATCACTGCCAGCTCTACACACGAGCCGGTAGTAATATACGCATCACTGCCGGTTCTAGACATGAGCCGGCAGTAATATACTCATCATAGCCGGTGCCTTCGCTGCCTGATGCGGGTCAGGCTCCGTCGATCTTGGCACCGGCTGTGGTGAGTTATCACCGCCGGTTTCGCCATTTCCGGCGGTGATACGGTGGGCAGTGTTGTGCGAATCTGTAGTAGTGAAAGCTAGCTGACACATATGTTGGGAGTTTTTTTTTTTTTTTTTTTTTTTTTTTTTTTTTTTTTTGAAGAAGAAACACTTCATTGCTTAAATAGAGTCGTTATAATCACCTAGCGGGAGCAAACCCAACATAAGTCTGCATTAGAGGCCATAGCATGCTGCGCAAGAGGTGAGCCATGAAGTTTGCCAATATTTTGAAATGAACAACACGAAGTGTGATGGCCTAGACCAACTCCTAGACGTCATCTATGATTGCAGCGACCTCAGAACGATGCTTCCCTCCATTGTACCACAGTGAGACTAGCTCCATTGAATCAGTCTCAACGCCGATATGCTTCTGCTTTGGCCGGTATGGTAGAACATACTAAATTCATTCATCGGGCTGAAGTGGCCCACCACTTCCCTGGTCATTACCATGCATATGTCTCCTGCAAAAAGGCTACATCCGCATTAATCTTCAAAGAATCAAAGTACCTTGTAGACTAGTTGTGGACACTGGACGCTGCTGAATCCTGATCTCATTACCACTTCGGTAGGTTGTGGAGGGGTGAGAGAGCAGGCCTCTACTGAGCAACAATCACATACTGCAGATTATTACACCTCTGCCTTCCTTCTTCCAGCAGCAATTCTACAGACTAACAATAGGTCATGGACGTAGTTGGGCAAACTCGAGGCCCGCGAAGGTCTTAAAGCGTTACATATCTATAATTCAAATTCACATACCACCTCAATATTTTGGTAGCGTGAGTTCCTATATACCAGCGCATCCAATGACTGACATGGCTATCATCTGCTCCACCCCACCAGTACATGGATTTGGCCAAGGTAATTTTATAGCGAACTCTCGCTGACAGAAGAAAGCAATTCATCGGGTCCATGGTCATTGCCTATGGAGCCCTGCTTCTCGCACCATTTTCCCACTAGACCACGGATCTTCGCCGGAATTCATCGGGTCCATGGTCCACGGAGTCGTTATAAACATAGCTGCCTTCGACCTCGAGAGCGAAGAGTGGAAGATGATCGATGGCCCGACATTTGGGATCCAAGAGAAGGTGCGGCACCTTAGCATGACCAAGTGGCGAAGCCACGTTCAGGCGTCGGGGTCGGACGACACCGACGACTTGGCCGTAATATGTGGTAACGATGGATATTTTGCAAAATTTTAGCTAGAGACCCCGTTGGCCCAGCGGCTGACTACGTATTTGTCCTTCTACTCAGCCCAGCAATCCGTAAAAGCCCATCAGGGCCACGTACGTGAATTAGAGTGCAGAAGGCCAACAGCGTCAGGTGCACGTACATCTGATCTTTCAGTTTCCTGATGACTCGTTTCGAATCTGGTGTGAAAGTCTGCAGGGATGCTTCTAGCATTTCTCACCTTCTCTTTGCTGATGATTCTTTGCTTCTGATTCAGGCAAAGGGGGAGGATGCTAATCAGCTCCGGAGTATTCTGGAGTTGTATGAACAATGTTTTGGTCAGATGATCAACAAAGCCAAGTCTGCCGTTTTACTCAGCACTAACACACCGGAAAATATGAGGAGAATGGTGAAGGACACTCTAAGTATTGAGAAGGAAACTTTGAATGAGAGATATTTGGGTTTGCCTGTATACGTTGGCCGATCAAGAACAAAAATTTTTGCATACTTGGAGGATAGAGTTTGGAAAAAGATACAGGGATGGAAGGAAAAATGTTTGTCTTGGGCTGGAAAAGAAATCTTGATTCAAGCTATTGCTCAAGCAACTCCGACCTTTGCTATGGGATGTTTTGATATCACAAAATCCCTGTGTGACCAGATTAGCACCATGATATGTCGGTACTGGTGGAATCAGCAAGAGGGCAAACGCAAAATTCACTGGCTCAGTTGGGAGAAAATGATCAAACCAAAGAAGGAAGGGGGACTTGGATTCCGTGATATATATGGCTTCAATATGGCTATGCTCTCAAAACAGGCATGGAGACTGTTGACTGACCCGGAATCATTGTGTGCTCATATACTTAGGGCTAAATAGTTACCATGCCAATCATGTCTTGAGGCGATGCCAAAACAAAGCATGTCGTACACATGGAGATCCATACTACGGGGCCTGGATTTGTTGAAACAAGGTGTAATTTGGCGGGTTGGTGATGGTGAGGGTCTTGACATGTGGGCTGATCCATGGATTCCGCGGAGTATGTCACGACGACCGATCACGCCAAGAGGTTCAAATTTGATGACAAACGTAGCTGAGCTGGTTGATCCAGTGATGGGTGGATGGGATGAGCAACTCGTTCGTGATACTTTTTGGGAAGAAGATGCAAATTTGATCCTAGCTATTCCTATCCATGGCGCCTTGGCGAATAAAGCAGCGTGGCACTTTGATAAAAAGGGCAGCTTCTCTGTGAAAAGTGCATACAAAGTGTATAGAGCCACTCAAGTCAACAGTAGCAGATCGGGTGGGGAATCATCATCCTCCCCGGATCCTGGCTTAGAATCGGTGTGGAGCAAGATTTGGAAAACCAAATGCGCTAATAAAGTGAAGCATTTTATGTGGCGGTTTTGCCATAATAACCATCCTTTGCAAGTGAATCTGAAAAGAAAAGGAGTGGACCTGGACACAAGGTGTGTGGTGTGCAATCGATTGGACGAAGACGGGGCACATTTGTTCTTCAAATGCAAATGTATGTTAAAAGTATGGGAAGAGTTATCACTACACAGGGAGATAAATATAATGGAAGCAAAACCATCGGCTCGAGAGGTGACTGAGTTTGTGATGAGTCTGAAAGAGAAAGAAAGAACTCTTTGCTGTGTTGCTCTGTGGCTCGGTTGGTCTGAGAGGAATAGGAGGAGGGAGGGGGAAGGAGGATGTGAGCCGGCAGGTTTGGCGCATAGAGCAAAAGCCATAGCCGCTCAATGGTTAAAATCTGAATCTCCATCAGGAGTAATGACCCCTGCGCGATCACCAAGATGGGAGAGACCGACAGGAGACAGGATGAAGAACAATTGTGATGCAGCTTTTGATTCTGCTACTGGTCAGGGTGGTTGGGGGTGGTTGGGGGTGTATCATTAGAGATTCTGCTGGAGACGTTGTTGTTTTTTGCGATCACGCCCAACCCTGGACGCGTTTTTCATTTAGCAAAATAGAGTCCAAACCCAAAGACCGGGGGCGAGAGGGGATTTCGATGCATGCCCTCCAAGGAGAATTGATCGCTACTCGCTAGCATTCATGGGGTGCAGGCTGCTGCAGCAGCAGGGCCTGACCGAGCTTAAAGGATGCTTGGGTGCTGTTCAATTCCTAAGGTATGAGCCGTATGGCTATGAGCCCTATGAGGAACACTGCTATGCCATCATATGGCTCTTGGTTGATCCTAGCAAAAAGTGTATGTGTCAAAGAGTTTACCGTAGACATGCCAACAACATGGTGACGGGCTAAGCAATTAGGAGCCTTGGATGATGGCAGAATATTGTTTGTGGTGAGCAATTTGGAGAATCCAACAAACAGGACTAGCCAGCATCGAGAATTCGAGATGTCCTTACATTCTACAACCCTGGTACAAAGGTGTTTACAAAGTTCATGGACATAGCAATGGGGTTCGGAGATATGTTGGTCTTGTACACCGGGAGCCTCCTATCGTAACAAATGACTATGGAAACCCACCGAGAATAAACCCACGTGCCCCTACGCTGAAGCCGTAATCTTCTATGTACACCACTGACATCTAGAAGCACTTTGCGGTAACCTTGATTGTTGTAGATCAATTCTTGAGATTCAAGACGACTTCTACGTTCATGATCTGCATAGAAGACGTCAGGCGCACCCCTATCCTCCATACACGTGCCCTCCTCGTCCCTTCCCCGCCATCCACCACAGCGCTATTGATGGCCGCGGCTATGTAATCATGCACTAGAGCATCCCCGAACCCTATACCGCCCCGCTGCCACTGGTGGCCTTCCACTCACCCCACCGACACCTTGGACATGGACCAAGAAGAGGAGGTGGAGACCGCCGCTAGAGCTGAAATGCTGGAGCCACATTTTCTCCTTTCATGGAATTATTTGACATTGATCTTCAAGTGTGGTACTTTACAAAAAGGCAAGTGCTGGCGCTGAAACATCCGAAGAGGAAGAATTCCATCGGACGCGCGCCGGCCTGATAGGTCCACCATGGAAGACGTCGTGTTCAGACACTGCTCCCCGAAAGATGTGCCCCTCTCTGCATCTGTATCCCCTTTTCCCCCACCACGTGCCTTCCCGCCGCTATGTCATGGCCTTCCCCTACCACACTGTCCGTCCCCATCGCTGGCGCGCACCCATCTGCGGCGTGCGAATGGGGCTTGGCGATTGCAGTAGTGTATCGCCGGTTCTGGAGAAGGCGAGCCGACGGGAGTGGGCTATGCACTGAGCAGGGACGTCGAGGTGGGATGCTATGCCGAAGTTAGGGATGACACTGTGATTTGCAACATATTAAGTTGATAGTTTGAACACAAAAATAATGTTGCAACATCATAAATTAATTGTTGTAATTTTAAAACCAATATGTTGCAACTTCTCAAAAATTGACAGTTAGATCATGTCAAAACAGCAGTTGCAACATCCAGGAAACATGTTGCAACTGTCAAATTTTCATATTTGCAACATAAAAAAAACATGTTGCAACATCTTAAAATGAATTGTTGTAGCATTCAAAAACACATGTTGCAAACATCCAGAAAACACACCGTTGCTTGCTGGGTGGAGGAGAGGCCTAGGTGGGGGAGGAGGAGGGTACGCCTGGGTTCATGGGTCTGCCAGCGACACGTAGGGAGGTACAGGAGCAACCCCTGCCATGGACATCGCATGGAGTGGACCGTGCCATGACGGTCATGGCCTCCCCCGCAGAGCCGCCCGAGCCACGCGAGCACACTGCCCCAACTTGGTTGCAGGTGTACTGCTTCATCGTGCCTGAGGGGCCTGGCCGTGCCTCCATACTCGCTGCCCTACATGCTTGCGGTGAGCCGATGGGGAGAGAAATCAATGGAGTCGATTGAGGTGTGGGGCAAAAGGATAAGAATGATCTGGATGCATGGTACGACACGAGCAACGTCTGTCTGAAGATAACCAGGTGCATTACCTCCTAATAACTCTAGGATTACCGTTATAAAATGTCACATCTCCTATTCATGTTGGTTCTCCCAACCAAACACCTAGAAGTAAGATGAGGACATCATGATATTGGCTGAGTTTATTTACATATTTATCGCCGAGAGCTGTACTTTTTTTCGGAGCAACCGAGAGTTGTACTTATACACGCTTTGTATACAAGAGAAAAATTAGCCGCAACAAAAGACTTTTTTAGCTGTTCCGTAATCTGATTGGAGTACGACAGCATCGGCCACCAATTAGGATGATTGGATTCGATCTACAACTGCACCGTACCCTACGGACATACTGTTCGTATATAAGGAGGGATCTCCGAAACTAGATCCAGCTCTGACGACAATGGATCGTGAGGGCGACAAACAAACAATGGAAGAGGTGAGAGGAAGTGAACTGCCAGGCGACATCATCTTGGAGGTCCTACTGAGATCGTCGGCGAAGGCCCTGTGTCGGTGCCGGTGCGTGTCCAAGGCATGGCACGCACTCATCTCCGATCCAGCCTTCGTCGTGGCGCAAAGATCCCGCGCTGGCCCGCAGCTCGTCGGCGTGTCCTTCGGAGACTGCACACGGCCGCCGGAGGTGAGGGTGTTCGACATGGACGGCAACGTCGTCAGCCAGTTGGAGGTGCGGTTACTGGGCAAGGACGACGGGGCCGTGCTGCTGCAGGCCATCACCACGCGGCTCGACCTCATCTGTGCTCTCGGACAACTGCGTCAGAATAACCGCCGTACCGATGCCATGATAGTCGATCTTGCGGCCGAGCGTGCATGCGTCGTCGGCACGGACGCTCACTTCACCGCATTGTCTAGTATTGGCCGCACTGCAATGTCTCGCACATTCAAGGTCATCAGCCTCGAACTATGTCTAGCATTGGGCGCACCAAGATGGATCTGCAAGGTTGCCACAATCATGTTGTGCACAGCAGAGTCGCTCACATGGAGGCAAAGTTGGACGCCGCCTTTCGCTTTCAGCTGGAACCCTCAACAAAGGGTCACCGTCAACGGCACTGCCTACTTCATGGCGGCTCACTTCAACGAGCATTATGCAACTTTGAATTCAGGCCTGGGCCACATAGCTGCCTTTGACCTCGAGAGCGAAACTTGGAAGACGATTAATGGCCCGGCATTGGAGATCCAAGAGAAGAAATGGTATGCAACCCTAATGGAGCTCAAAGGATGTTTGGGTATGGTACAATTCATAGGTCATTCGCCCATTCGCTTCGAGGCCTATGAAGACGACTGCTATGCGGTCATTTGGTTTTTGGTTGATCCTAACAAAAACGTATGGGTCAAGGATTGTACCATACAGATGCCGAAAACATGGACATTGACCAAGCAAATGTGGGCCTTGGACGATGGTAGAATATTATTGCTGGTGAAGGAGTTCTTGAGGAAAGTAATGACAAAGGAAAACGAGATTAGCTATGTTCATCAAAATATTCTTGTATTCTTCAACCCTACCACAAATACGTTTACGAAGTTAAGGGAGATACCAGTGTGGTTGTATGATAAATTTGTGTTGTACACTGGTAGCCTTCTTTCCAGATAAATATCTGAGGAAACCCACCTGGAACCAATAAAACTATATGTAAGCACCGTACTGATGCTAATTAACATAGATGAGGAGACACTATTTTTATGTTCAATGGGTCCAATTCAAGTCCGATGATATATTGAACTTATATACGAATGAGGAAGGAATCAAAATACTCAATTTATTGCAAAATCTCCATTGGTTTAAGAATACTGTCAGTGCAGTTTTATTCTCATGGATGCAAAGGTCGTCGGCACCTTAGAGCATCTCCAAGGGTTATGCAATTGGACTTGGCATTTATTAATTTGCATAAAACTTCTAAAAAATCCTCTCCAATGGTTATGCATTTAGCTTTTACATTTTTCATAACTTGGCATTTGGAGGGGGAGACTTGGCATATATGCCAAGCCACTCCGGTTATGAAAATAGCACTCGCGCGTTTCTCTCCCCTCCCTCGCGCGACTTTCTCGTCGTCTCCCTCCACCTCGCGCCGCCAGAAACTTTCCCGCGAAGCCACGTACCGCGCGTGCGTCTCCTCCTGGCGGCGGACTGGCGGCGGAACTGACGAGGCCGCAACGAACTGGCAGCGGCGCGATGACGGACGTGGACCTCCACGAACGACGACGGACCTGGACCTCCACGAACGGACCCTCGTACCTGGACCACGCAACGAACGACAACGCTGGCGTCCACCAAAGGCGAGCGGACGCAAAGAGACCTGGCGGCGACCAACCTGGACCTCCACGAATGGCGATCTGCCACGAAGACCTGGCGGCGACAGAAATGAGCGCGCGTGAAAAAATTTGGCGGAGACGGGAATGGCGCGCGAAAAGAGAAAAGTTTTCGGGAAAAAATGTGAGACTTGGCAAAATGCAAAACGGTTGGAAAACACACCTTTTTAGACTGGCCATTTTTATTTGCAAAGTCTCAAATTACCTCAAATGCAAAACTACAATTGCATAACCCTTGGAGATGCTCTTACTAGGTGGAACTCTTAAATTAAAAGGCAACGGTCACTAGCGTCGTCTACTTCATGGCTTGCATCAAGCAGTATGATGAAGATTCGAATTCTGGCTCCGATCTGGTAAGTTCATAGCTGCTATATGTTTTTTTATGCAAAAGCTGCTACATCTAGAAAACATGGTACGTGGCGTGCTAAAAACTTTTCAAAAACTGTACTTTTACACGTCATCTGTTACAACAGATCTTTTGTTAACTGGCTTCCTCGTTTCTCGTTTGTTTGCATGAAATATTGGAAACGGATTGGTCTCCGTAATGGGTCCTGCTAGCGATCGAACGTTCTATTGTAGAACGCCGTCGCTAGCAGGGCCCGGCCCATCAACCTCCGGTAGCGCACACACGGATACGGACACGCACACATGCCCACCCCCGCCCCCCTCGCCGCCCCCTCGCCCCCGCCGCGACACCTCCGCATGGCCCCCTGCTCCTTTGTCATCGGCCCTCGCGGACGATCCGCCGCCGGCGCCCAACATGATCACCATCCTCTCTGAACCAAAAAAAAAAGAAAAGAAAAGAAACAACAAAAACACATGAGTGAAACAATTTGAAGCGAACAAAAGAAACAACATGAAAATAATCTTTGAAACACCGTGAACATGAATTTTGAAACAAAAATCTAAAACCCTTGAAACCCCTAACCTACTGCGAAAATGAAAATGAAACAAATTGAGAAAATGAAAATAAACAACATGCCCGCAGTGGCCGCAGTGCCTCGAAACACAAAACAAAAAGTGAAACAGTTTAAAACCGTAAATTGAAACAGCGTTAAAATGGCTTTGAAACACACAAAAAAATCCAGAAAAAAAGCATTTTGAAACAAAAGAAACAAAAGGTCAAAATTGTATGAAACAACAAGAACAACGAATTTGAAACATAAAAAAGGGGAAAACAAAAAATCAGAAACACAACACAAAAAGTGGTGCGCTGTTGAAACTAACAGAAAACCGAATTGTAACAAAGAAAAGGTTGAAAATGAAACAAGAAGAAGAATCTGCCGGAAGAGAAAAGAAGAAGAAAGGGGAGAAGACCTCAGATCCTGAAACACAACAAATGGTGCTATTGAAACTACGTGAAAAATAAATTGAAACAAAGAGAAAGGGAAAAAAGAAACAAAAAGAAGAACTGGTGGGGAAGAAGAAGAAGAAAGCGAAGGAGGCCTCAGATCCGGATCTCCGCCTGACCTACCTCACCGGAAAATGGCCATCCAACCCTCTAATCTGCCATGGCCTCCATGCACAGGATGTGATGGGCCGCGAAGGGAGAGAGAGACCCGGCGGATCCAGCGCCACCGTCGCCGGATCCCGTGCGAACCCAACAGCAGCGGCCGCCGGATCCCGCAATAACCCTAGCGTCCGCCATGGCCGCCGCCACCGCATCCCAGAGGCCCCCGGGATGGAGCCCGGTGGTGCAAAGGAGGAGGGGAGGGAGAACGGCAGCCAACACGTATGCCGCCGCCGCCGCCGGATCCGGCGGATCTGCAGCCGGCAGCACCAGATTCGCCGGATCCACGGCATGGCCGCCGCCGCGTCCGCCTCCTCCAGTTGCGGAGGCCCCAACCGGTGGCACACATATTTTTGGATGGGGAAAAAAAGAGGGCGCGAGAGAGAGCTTCAGGAAGCATGAGGGAGAAGGCGACGCCGGGCGTGGAGGCGAGCGCCGGAGAAGGGAGAGGGCGCGGCGAAAGCGAGGGTGCGGCACCGCGAGCAGCCGGAGGAGCGGGGAGCTGTTCGCGAGCGAGAGTGGTTGGGGAGCGGCGGAAATGACGAGGAGACGAAGTGGAGGGGGCACGTGGGCGCTGTGTATGCGTGGTGGGCCGAGGCCCAGTAGCCGCTCGGTTGTTCGATGATCAGAACGTTTCAACCAAAGCATTACCGCTCCGTAATCTACTCAAACTCAGCCGATGTACAACATACATACATAACTAGTGGGCAGTCCACACTTCGCTGCGGGCAGGTGTGAACCATGATTCACCTAACCCTTTTTGTTATCAGCCGAAGCAAGCAATTACTGAGACATCCGTCAGTACACATCGAATTGAGGCCAGTGTTGTAGCACATGAAACACATTGAACTAAAAATGTGTACACAAAACAGTAAAGTATACATTTTCAGTTAAAAATATGTAGGCAGTTATTCCACATTACTCCATACTCTGTTAAATTAGTAAAGATAAAACTTGGTAAAGTATGCATAATCAATATAGATTAATGTCGAAGACGCCAAACTGGAGCAAAATTAGCAAGCAGGGCCCCTTGATGATTTGATCAAGCACCTGAAGGGCACAGAATTGCAAGAGCAAAGGATCGACAGTTGGGCCTGTCACGCTGGTCAGAGATGAAGGAGAAGAGACAACGAAGGCACACCACTATGCGATGTAGGAAAACGAAGTGCAAGAGAGATAGGAGCAGCAAATGGGCGTCCGATGAATTCGTAACCTGATGAGGGTCTTCGTTGCGCTGCACCGGCGACTAGTTGTCGCCTACGCGTCGTCAGAGAGGAGAATGCGGGATGCAGCCACCACCGGCACTGGCTGCGCGACTTCGTCGTGCCGCGCCATGGCCACTGATGGTGTCACCCGCACCACACCATACCATGAGGCGACCACCGCCAGCGTGCGCTCGCCGCCGACGTGGGGTGGCAATGCCTAGGATGGCACAGCGGGACAGGCGGCGCCATTGCACCGTTCCGGAGGCCAGGCTTGCGCCGCAGAGCCCTAAGCGGCAGCGCGTGACTGCGTGAGCCAGAGATGCTTCTGGAGGCATGTCTTTTTTTTAACCGATCTTTTTACTATAGATGGGAAGAGGAATCGAGACTTCAGGAAGGGCTGGAAACATCTGGATACGTATTGCACGGGGAGGAAGGAAAATGGAGGTGCACAGTTGGCAGGGAAGGAGGACAAGGACCGTACATCTACGCGTGTATATATTTTTATTGATAAGGGTCATAGATCTCTGAAAATAAAATAATCCCATCTCTAGCCGGAGATCGCTGAGGCTTCGTAAGGTTACAAAACGTAATTAAGGGCAGCATGTCTCTGCCGGAGGACGCTTTGGATATGCTCCGAATTCATCCCCAAGATAAAGGTCTATTTCTGACGGAGCGAAGCGGAGGCCCGTCGCCGGAGGCTTGGGCCGAAGCGCAGCGTACGGTACGGCATTGGGGGTGCGGGGGAGAAGCCCCCGCGGTATGGTACGGCATACAACCCTTAGGGTTTCCTCCTCAGCCGCCACTCCTCTCTGTTCTACCTCGTTCAGTTTAGACACCCCCGTTCATCTTGTAAGCCGCCGCATCGGCGATTGTACTGCTACTCATGATTATAGTGAGATTGTTTCCGTGGCTGGCGCCCGTGGTTTTTCCCCTTTGCTTTGAAGGGGTTTTCCACATTAAATCTTGTGTCTCCCCTTTGGTTTATTCCGCTTGTTCTTCATCATTCTTGGTCGCAGTTCTGCTCGGATTTACAACAAGTGGTATCAGCTCGTTGGTTGCAGATTTGGATCCGATGTCAACCTCGATGAAGTTCGATCTACCATTGCTGGATCACAAGACGCGCTTCTCACTGTGGCAAGTCAAGATGCGGGCTGTTCTGTCACAGAATGATGACTATGACGAGGCCCTGGAGTCCTTTGGTAAGGCGCAAAAGGATTGGACTGCTGAGGACAAGCGCCGGGATCGTAAGGCCATGTCTCTTATTCAGCTTCATTTGCATAATGACATTTTGCAAGAGGTTCTGCAGGAAAAGACTGCTGCAGCTCTCTGGGCCAAACTGGAATCGATCTGTATGTCCAAGGATCTGACCAGTAAGATGCATATGAAGATGATGCTGTTCACTCTCAAGATTAAGGAGGGTGATTCTGTTATGAGTCATATATCTATGTTCAAGGAGATTGTTGCCGACCTTGTGTCGATGGAGGTGAAGTATGATGATGAGGACTTAGGTCTTTTACTGTTATGTTCTTTGCCAAGTTCATATGCTAATTTCCGTGACACCATATTGGTTAGCCATGATGAACTAACCATTGCTGAAGTTTATGAGGCTCTCCTGTCAAGGGAGAAGATGAAAACTATTGTGGATAATGACGGACAATCGTCCTCAAAGGGCGAAGCATTGCAAGTGAGGGGCAGACCAGAGCAAAGATCCTCCAATGACAGCAATTCTCGTGGCAAGAGCCAAAATGGTAGGGGTCGTTCAAAATCCAGGCCAAGGTTGTTCTGCAAATATTGCAAGAAGACTAACCATATGATTGAGGATTGCCTGAAGTTGAAAGCCAAGGAGAAAAGGAAAGGTATTCCTGATGGTAATGCTTCTGTTGTTTCTGGTGCTGAAAAATCTGATTCTGGTGATTGTCTGGTTGTGTTTGCTGGCTGTGTTTCTAGTCATGGTGAATGGATTCTTGATTCAGCATGTTCATTTCATATCTGCACTAACAAGGATTGGTTTAGTTCATATAAACCTGTGCAGAGTGGGAATGTTGTGCGGATGGGAGACGATAACCCGTGTGAAATTGTGGGGATCGGCTCTGTTCAGATCAAGGCACATGATGGCATGACTCGCACATTGAAGAATGTCAGGTATATACCAGGGATGTCCAGAAATCTTATCTCTCTCAGCACACTTGATGCAGAAGGTTTTCATTACTCCGCTTCAAATGGGGTTCTAAAGGTATCAAAAGGTTCTCTCATTTGCCTGAAAGGTGATTTGAATTCTGCAAATTTATATGTTCTGAGAGGTAGTACTTTACATGGTTCTGTTTCCACTGCTGCTACTGTCAGTAATGTTGAACCTAGTAAGACTAGCCTTTGGCATATGCGTTTGGGACATATGAGTAAACTTGGGATGGCAGAATTGGTGAAGAGAAACTTGCTGAAGGGCTGTACTCCGAGTGACATGAAGTTCTGTGAGCATTGTATTTTTGGGAAGCACAAGAGGGTGAAATTCAATACCTCTGTTCATACCACTAAAGGTACTCTTGATTATGTACATGTTGATTTGTGGGGTCCTTCCCGCAAACCTTCTCTTGGTGGTGCTCGTTACATGCTTACAATTATTGATGATTACTCTAGAAGAGTTTGGCCTTATTTTCTGAAATCTAAAGATGATACCTTTGATGCATTTAAAAATTGGAAAGTGATGATAGAAAGGCAAACTGATAGAAAGGTGAAATTGCTTCGTATTGATAATGGTGGAGAGTTCGTTCTCCGCTTTTGATGACTATTGCAGATCGAAGGCATTGTTAGGCATCATACCATTCCACACACTCCTCAGCAAAATGGTGTGGCTGAGCGTATGAACAGGACCATCATCTCCAAGGCTCGTTGCATGCTGTCCATGCAAGGATGAGCAAGCGTTTTTGGGCTGAAGCAGCTAACACTGCATGCTATTTGATAAACAGGTCGCCTTCTATCCCACTTGATAAGAAAACTCCTATGGAGGTATGGTCTGGTACACCTGCTGATTATTCACAGTTGAAAGTTTTCGGTTGCACTGCTTATGCTCATGTTGATAATGGAAAATTGGAACCTAGAGCCATTAAATGTCTGTTTCTTGGCTATAGTTCGGGAGTTAAAGGTTACAAACTGTAGAATCCCGAAACAGGAAAGACTTTCATGAGTAGAAATGTTGTTTTCAATGAATCTGTGATGTTTTATGACAGTAAGGCCTCTGATCATGTTCCTGAAGCTTCTGAAAAAGAACTGCAGTTTATGAGTGTGCAGGTGGAGCATGATGAGGATGAGTCAGGTGTGCAGGTGGAGCCAGTCGATCATCATGATGATGATGATTTTGTTGCAGCCGATGATGCTCACGATGATGATGTTCAACAAAACTCAACTCCTATTTTGCAGCCAGAAGAGGACATTCCTATTGCTCAGCGCAGATCCATGAGACATTGTGGCGCTCCAAAGCGTTTTATTGAGGAATGTAATTTGACTCATTATGCTTTGAGTTGTGCCGAACAGGTGGAGAATGCTCATGAGCCTGAAACATACAAAGAAGCTGTTGCTTGTGGTGATCGTGAGAAGTGGATTTCAGCCATGCATGATGAGATGCAGTCACTTGAGAAGAACTGCACTTGGGAGATTGTTCCTTTGCCTAAGAAAAAGAAGACCATCAAATGCAAGTGGATCTTCAAGGAAAAAGAGGGTTTGACTCCAAGAGAGCCTCCAAAGTATAAGGCAAGGTTAGTAGCGAAAGGCTACAGTCAAGTTTTTGGTATTGACTATAATGATGTTTTCTCTCCCGTTGTGAAGCATAGCACTATCCGTACTTTCTTCAGCATTGTTGCCTCTCATGATCTTGAGCTTGAGCAGTTAGATGTGAAGACTGCATTTTTACATGGTGTTCTTGAGGAGGATATTTACATGGACCAGCCAGAAGGGTTCATAGTGCCAGGCAAGGAGAAATTTGTTTGCAAGCTGACGAAATCCTTGTATGGTTTGAAGCAATCCCCTCGTCAGTGGAATAAGAGGTTTGATTCATTTATGCTATCACATGGCTTTAAGCGTTCAAACTTTGATAGCTGTGTTTACATTAAACATGTTAATGGATCACCTATATATCTGCTGTTATATGTTGATGACATGTTGATTGCTGCCAAGAGTACTGTTGAAATCACTAAATTGAAGAAATTGTTGAGTAGTGAATTTGACATGAAAGATCTTGGTGCTGCTAAGAAAATACTTGGCATGGAAATTGCTAGAGACAGAGAATCTGGTCTGTTATTTCTTAGTCAGCAAAATTACATTAAGAAAGTTCTTCAGCGTTTCAACATGCATCATGCTAAGCCTGTTAGAACTCCTATTGCACCACACTTAAAATTGTCAGCTGATCAGTGTCCTAGCACAGATGAAGAGTCTGAATACATGTCAAAAGTTCCTTATTCTAATGCTGTTGGGTCTTTAATGTATGCCATGCTGCTCTCGGCCAGATTTGTCATATGCTATGAGTTTGGTTAGCAGGTATATGTCCAATCCTGGTAAAGAACATTGGAGGGCAGTTCAGTGGATTCTCAGATATCTCAGAGGCACAGCGGATTTCTCTTTGAAGTTTGGTAGAACAAACAAGGGGCTTATTGGTTATGTGGATTCAGATTATGCTGGTGATCTGGACAAGAGGAGATCTCTCACTGGTTATGTCTTCACAGTTGGCAGTTGTGCAGTGAGTTGGAAGGCTAGTTTGCAATCTGTTGTTGCATTGTCTACTACTGAAGCAGAGCACATGGCTGTTTGTGAAGCGTCCAAAGAATTGATTTGGTTGAAAGGCTTGTACGCTGAGCTGTGTGGAGTTGATTCTTGCATTAATCTATTTTGTGACAGTCAGAGTGTCATTTACCTTACCAAAGATCAGATGTTCCATGAGAGAACAAAGCACATTGATATCAAGTATCATTTTGTTCGTGATGTGATCGATGAGGGTAAGATGAAGGTATGCAAGATCAATACTCATGATAATCCTACTGATATGATGACTAAGCATGTTCCTGTTTCTAAGTTTGAGCTGTGCTCAAGCTTAGTTGGCTTAGTGGAATAGTCCTAGAGACTATTTGGCGCCAGTCGTGTTTTGCCTGTTGCTATGTTGAGAATGCAGGTGTTGATTCATGCTACAAGATGAATTTGTCGCAAGGTGGAGTTTGTTGGATATGCTCCTAATTCATCCCCAAGATAAAGGCCTATTTCTGATGGAGCGAAGCGGAGGCCCGTCGCCGGAGGCTACGAGTAGCAGTACGGTAAGGCATACAGCCCTTAGGGTTTCCTCCTCAGCCGCCACTCCTCTCTGTTCTACCTCATTCAGTTTAGACACCCCCGTTCATCTTGTAAGCCGCCGCATCGGCGATTGTACTGCTACTCGTGATTATAGTGAGATTGTTTCCGTGGCTGGTGCTCGTGGTTTTTCCCCTTTGCTTTGAAGGGGTTTTCCACGTTAAATCTTGTGTCTCCCCTTTGGTTTATTCCGCTTGTTCTTCATCGTTCTTGGTCGCAGTTCTGCTCGGATTTACAACAGACGCCGTCTTCGAGGTGCTCGCCAGGGTGCCGGCGAAGGCCCCCTACGGGTTCCGGAGCATGTGCAAGGGATGGCGCGCCCTCATCTCCATCCCGGCCTTCGTCGCCGCTTTTTCTTCTCCTCACCTAGAGATGCCACGCCGGTCCTCACCTCGTCGCCGTGTCGGGCTGCTGGAGGTACGGGTGATAGACATGAAAGGCAACATCATCAGGGTCTTCGAGTTGCAGGTGCTGGAAAAGGACGACGGCACTAACGTCTTGAGCGTGCGGCTCGACTTCTTCTGTGCCAACATGAATTTTTTCATCGATCCGGCTGCCGGGCGTGCATGGACTATGGGCATGGATGGCGCGCTAAGCTTTGGCCGCACCGCACTGTGTGGTACCTTTAAGGTCATGTGCCTCGACAATGCGTTACCGTTACCGTCTCCGATCTGCAAGGTTGCTACAATCGTGGAGGGTGGTGCAGAGCTTCTAACATGGAGGCAAAGGTTGGCGCCCCCTTTCCGTATCAGCTGGGACTCTAAACAAAGGGCAACTGTCAATGGTGTCGTCTACATCGTGCGTTGCCTTGACTTCAATGAGCCTTATGCAGCTTGGAATTCAGCATCCAACTGCATAGCGGCGTTCGACCTCGAGAGCGAAGAGTGGAAGGTAATCAATGGCCCAACGTTGGGGGTCCAAGCCAAATCATCTCAAATTACCCTTACTGAGTTCAAAGGAACCTTGGGTGTGGTTCATTGTCTACGCAATCGTGACCACAAGTATGCCAACTTATGGCTTTTGATTGATATTAACAAAGGTCTTTCGGTTAAGGAGTATACCATACAGATGCCCAAAACCTGGGAATTGACAAAGCAGTTGGGGGCCTTGGATGATGGCAAATTGTTATTGCTGGAGAGCGAGGTTGAGAATGTAATAACAAGGAAAACAAGGTTAGGCATCAGCGTCGAGACAAAGTTAGGTATCATCGTCGAGTTTTTCTAGTATTCTACAACCCAAGCACAAAGGCATTTACAAAGTTCAAAGACATAGCGCGAGTGATGGTGATGCAATGATATTGTATACTGATGGATCGGTCTTGTATATTGGAAGCCTCCTATCGTGACCAAAAGCCCGACGAAACAACCTGGAAGGAATCAAATATATGTAGGCACTAATATTTCCAGATTGCTTCTCTCAAATACATCTCTTATAGTTTGACTGAATAAAATAAATATATGCAGTCAACTATTGATCTGTGAATAATGTCCCCTCTTTTGTTCAATTGTGACATTTAACATGATGAAGAGATTAAAGATAATTTGTTATAGTTCTTTTAAACCAACATTAAATTTCAAAAATTTTAAGCCTGCATAAATGACACATGACATCTTTGTAAACAACGTTGTGGAACCCGAGACTAGCACAAATACGTGGCATGGTAATTAATTTTCCATTAGTTTACTATTTTACACGTTCTCCATTACAACAGATTTTTTATTAGCTGTGTCCATCATTGCCGATCGGACTCAATTTTTTTTTTTTTACCTAAGTCAGCAAGGGAAACCCCAGCTTATTTTTTTTAATTTTTTGATAATGCAGAATTGTTTAAATTCGCTCCCACAGGGAGTCGAACCCAGACCTGCTAGGTGCTACTCAATGCTCTAACCACTAGCTTAGTGACCCTTTCCGGGCTATGTTCATATCTCAGAAAATATGTAGTAATTCCATCTCCGGCGGGAGCGGCTGTGTTCATATCTCAGCGGTGTTGCGTCATTGGAATTTGCAAACGGATCGGAGTCCATATTCTAATTGAACTCAACTGATGCGGCCTGACTGTGTCCATGTCTTGCAACATAATTCCATCTCCGGCTACAACACAGGCTAATGGCAGCGAAACGAATAAAGCATGATGGGGGTGTGTCGCTGCCACAAGACATCGTCTTCGACGTCCTAGCCAGGCTGTCGGCCAAGACCCTATGCCGGCTCCGGTGCGTATGCAAGGGGCGGCGCGCCCTCATGCCTTCGTGGCCGCACAGAGATCCCGCGCTGTCGATCCGCACCTCATCGGCGTGTTTCTAGTTCCCCGCTGTCGGCCGGAGGTGCGGGTGATCGACATGGCTGACAACATCGTCAAGGCGTTCGAGATAGCGAGGAGCACATTGCTGCCACCACAGCTGCACACGCGGCAGGACCTCATCTGGTCTCATGGAGATGGATTCACGAGGCACTGTGGCATGATCGTCGATCCTGCGGCTGGGCGAGCGTTTGAAGCCTTTCTCACGACGACAGATCCAACTCAGTGCACCACGACCTACACGTACTCCACGATCTTTGGCCGTGCTACTCCATCTGGCAATTTCAGGGTCCTCCGACTACACAAACATTTCCTAATGGATGACCACGGCGACACCCTCCACCAGCTCTGCGAGGTTGCCACGATCATGGATGGTAGTGGTCTTGGCACAGCCGAATCATTGACATGGAGGCAAAAGTCAGCGCTGCCTTTTGTTATCACCGGCTGGTGGTATGAACACTCGGCCGTTGTCAATGGGGTCATCTACTTCGTTCATGTGGTCGATATTGATGGTGACGTCAATGAAGATGATGATGCAGCTCCGAACTTGAACCACCGCATAGTCGCTTTTGACCTCGAGAGCGAAGAGTGGAAAGCGGAGGTGATCAAGGGCCCCATATTGGGCATGTGAAGGATGGGGACATATGGTCCACCGCTATAGTCGAGCTCAATGGTTCCTTTGCTTTCCTTCATGAGGTAATCGTCAACATTTACCCATATACAAGCATATGGCCCTTAGCTGATCCTGATAACAGTGTATGGGTAAAGAAGTATATGATACTGATGCCCAAGAATTAGATGTGACCTGCAAAGACATTGGGTGCCTTAGTGGACGGCAGAATATTATTGTTGTCAAGCACTTCGGAGAACGAAGAAACATGGCAAAATAACGCGAGCTATCATGCTCCTCGAGATATTGTTCTATTCTATGACCCTAGCACAAAGGCATTTACAGACTTCATGGAGATTACAGAGGAGTTCACATTTACATTGGTCTTTTACACTAGGAGCCTCCTATCTTGACACTTCTAACAGTTCCTGTTTATTCTAATGTGGAAGTCCGGTTAATAGTACTCCGTTGTTGTAAAAGTTTCATAACACTTCTTCATATGGGAATGTAATTCAGATTGAATTGCCTTCACATGGCAAATCGTTCTTGACTTCAATTTTTTAAAGATATTTGTGGTGCATTTCATGCTCATGTTTTGTTTTCACTTGGAGGAAAAAAGAATAAAAATTACATAGTGTTGGTGACATTCGGCAACAAACAACTAAAAATTTGAGTTGTATATATGTCGATATTGAATCTCTTCTTTATCTATATCTATAAACTTAAAAGAATACGTAGGGTTATCGTCTGCATCGCCCTGCGTCACCTCCTCTTCCTGCGATCCATGAGACTGACTCTCACATCTTGTAAAGATCAAGGAGTCTCGGAAAAAACACGGACGGAGTCTAAAAACGTGAAAGGGAATCTTCTGTGTGCATGCAATCATCACATGTTGGTCTTAGCATTTTAGGGTCAGGGACATAGGTTTCCGTAGTGCTCCATGCCAGCAGACCTAGAAGGGGGAGGAGCTTGATGGTGATGATAGTTCAACCAGCGGGGTCACTACCAAGCAAATTGTGCTAGATATGTGATTGTCTAGGGCTGGCGGCAGGGGTGATGAGTAAGAACTTGCCCATGAAATAGGATTAGCAGAGGGCAGGGTGATGTGGCAGTCAGCTCGGCTGGCAGGCAAGGAAGACATGGTTGAGGTTAACATGCTCCCTTAATTTGTTTGTCTAGTTTTCAATGAATTTCAAGATTTGTTTCACCATCGCTTCATTAGTTTCATTTGCGGGCAGAGCTATAGTCATCACAATGGATGCAGCGCCACCCACACGAAATTAAAAAAAATGATTAATTTTTCACCATATCATCATATTATATAACGTTGTTACCACAAAGGCATGTGCACCCTCCTCAGTTTTGCTCTAGCTCAGCCCTTGGTTTCATTCTTGTGAAAGCAATGACAATGACGTCCCCTCTTTATTACATATTTTAGGTGTACAATCAGCTATTGTGGTATATATGTATAAGCAAAAAATGGTTTCCTCTTTGTGTTACATTGAAAAACTTATGTTCCATGTAATGCACTAGCACGATTCTAATAAAATAAATAAAAAAATCTCCATTTGGGGATATAAACAATCTAGTTTTTAACTGGACCTAAATTATTTTAGTGTGTCATTTCGTTTCTTTATTTTTTACTAAAAGCACAGTATGGGGCGCACCCCTCCTGTTTCCTAAAAAATATACTTGAGACGATGTTTTTTTGAAAGAACAAGTGGGGCAAGGAGCCCCACTACTGAAATTTAGTACAAAATAAGGGCCTGTTAGGTTCCTAGGATTAAAACTAAAGTAAACTAAACTTTAGTACTAAAGAGCCAAACACAAGGACTAAAATGGGACTAAAACACTTTAGTTGTATGCATTCACTTTAACCACTCGAGTGAACTAAAAAGGAACTAAAACATTTTAGTCCACTTTAGTTTTAGTTTGAGGAACCAAACAGGCCCTAAGTAAGGTTAACAAAGAGAAAATGATTGGGAATAGGGAGCAAAGAAAAAACCTACGCCATGTCAGTAACGTTTTGTTCTACAATTATATTTCAAAATTTTAATTAGGCAGTAAAAGATATTTTTTATTGCCGGGAGCAGCACCCCAACTAAGCACATGACTTTTCTCGCAAAGTAAGCGCACATGAAGCTTAATTATGTTATGCATATGTAGATGTAATCTCATTCGAAAAGAACATTCTATGAAGAATGGACTGGCGAGCTCACACATGTTCAAAAGTAAAATTTATATTACTTACTTGATACAGGTTCATATATTTACTTATTGATAGTACAATATATTTTTGTTACTAACTGGGTCCGTCCGTTGTCGTTTTTTTATTTTTGGCGAAGAGTCCATTGCGGGCATGTCACAAGATACATTGCGGTGGAAATTGTTTCCCTTTTCCCTCCATGAAAGGGCGAAGCAATGGTACACCCAAAACGTAGGGAAAGTAAACGGAGATTGGGAAGAATTGCGTAAGCATTTTTGCTTCACATTCTACCCTATTTCTCGTGTCGCTTCTCTATGACAGGAGGTGCTCAACTTCCAACAAAAAGAGAACGAAACCATAGGTGCAGCCTGGGAACGCTTTTTGATCCTAACACGATCAGGCCCAGACCTGTCTATTCCTAACCATGTACTCTTACAACACTTTTGGTTAGGATTAGACAGAAATTCTGCCCTATTACTCGATGTAGCTGCCGGAGGGTCGTTCCAGCACAAAACCACCGAAGAGGGGCAAGCTCTCTTGGATCGCATCCAAGAGAATGCTCCTCCCTTAGAACCCATCCGTGTAGAACCCGAGCCAATAAAAGAGGATGTCTCTTCGGCATCAGCCGAACCTTCCCAATCCATAGAGAGACCCTCTCCCGAACCAGAACCCAAGACGGAAGAACCCATGGATCTTCCGGCTTTCGAGGATGAGCTTTTCGAAAATCTAGGAAATACCTCGCAATATGGATGTCGCACCCGACCACCAATTCCCGTCGCCCCTAGCGAGCCCCTTGACGAACTTTTTCTCAAGGAGTCAGTTAGAGAGTTGACTTTGTTATGAGCACTGAGTGGGTAGCAGAAGGTGAGCTCTCGTCTGAAGTAATTCAGATTCGCGCTCCATCTTCTACCCGCCGTTGCAAAATACAGAGGAATTGGGTGGACGCTTTGTATAATCCCACAGTTGGGACAAATTTAATGTCCCATTCCTATGCATCCACGTGTCTAGGAATGGAGTCATTTACTCCAACAACACGGTCCTTAAGAACGCTAGATTCTATTCAAAAAGGACTAGGGATTGTACATAATGTGACACTCCACCATGGAGATGTCGAATTGTCCCTGGACTTTCTTGCCTTTAACATCCAGGAATTCGACATACTCATTGGGCACCCCCTGGAACCACTCTTTGACAATCCGTCAAAAACAGGGGAAGTCAACATAAAACTAGGGAGAGAAACATTCCCGATTCAAGTCACTAGAGCCGGGAACTCGGTGGCCAAATCTCCCCTAGTGTGCCCATAGAGGTTCTAGCGGTTGACATGTTTGAGTCACCGAGTCGTCTTTAGACAAAGATGCCGAATTCTTTATAGAAGAAAAGACGAGTTCGGGGAGACAGTTGATCTTCCTATAGGGGAGAAACCGCCCGAGACCTCCGGTTGAACTTAAGCCCTTGCCCGGAGGCTTACGTTATGTTTTTCCTAAACGGCGATACCCAAACTCTTTGTCATCATAAGTGACCAACTTAGTGATGAGGAAATGACCAAACTCATAGCCGTCCTAGAAAAACATAAGTCAGTCTTCGGGTATTGCCTAGACGATCTTAAGGGGATAAGTCCAATGCTCTGTACCCATCACATTCCCATAGAGCCATCTAGTATACCTTCATGGGAACCTCAGCGTAGGCTGAACAATGCGATACGGGAAGTCGTGAAGAAGGAAGTCCTGAAACTTTTTCACGCCGGGATAATCTATCCCGTACCACATAGTGATTGGGTTAGCCCAGTCCAAGTGGTTCCCAAAAAGGGAGGAATGACAGTCATTGAGAACGCTAAAAACGAACTCATACCTCAACGAACTGTCACCGGATGGCGAATGTGCATTGATGAAATGTTGGAACGGTTAGCGAAACACTCCTTCTTTTGCTTCCTTGATGGGTATTCGGGATATCATCAGATTCCCATCCATCCGGATGATCAAAGCAAAACGACCTTCACATGCCCCTACGGAACATACGCGTACCGTAGGATGTCGTTCGGGTTGTGTAATGCACCCGCGTCATTCCAACGGTGCATGATGTCTATCTTTTCAGACATGATCGAAGAAATCATGGAAGTTTTCATGGACGATTTCACCGTCTATGGGAAAACTTTTGATCATTGTCTAAACAACTTAGACAGGGTCTTGCAAAGGTGTCAGGACAAAGATTTGGTACTTAATTGGGAAAAGTGCTTTCATGGTCCGAGAGGGCATTGTCCTAGGGCACTTAGTGTCCGAGAGGGGAATCGAGGTAGATAAGGCTAAGATAGAGGTTATCGAGCAACTACCTCCCCGGTAAACGTAAAAGGAATCCGTAGCTTCTTAGGTCATGCGGAGTTCTATAGAAGATTTATCAAGGATTTTTCACAAATCTCTAGACCCCTCATGAACCTATTAGCTAAAGATGCTCCTCTTGAGTTTACCGATGAGTGCTTGAAAGCATTTAACACTCTCAAGCAAGCACTCATCTACGCACCTATCATCCAACCTCCCGATTGGTCTCTACCTTTTGAGATCATGTGTGATGCACGCGATTATGCTGTTGGTGCGGTCTTAGGCCAAATCAAAGATAAAAAGTATCACGCGATAACTTATGCCAGCAAGACTCTAACAGGAGCTCAGCTCAATTATGCCACAACAGAAAAAGAGCTTCTTGCTGTAGTATTCGCTATCGACAAGTTTCGATCTTACTTAGTGGGCGTGAAAGTGATCATTTACACGGATCACGCTGCCTTGAAATTTTTGCACACTAAGAAAGTCGCGAAACCACGCTTGATCCGCTGGATTCTTTTGCTCCAAGAGTTCGATCTAGAAATAAAAGATAAGAAAGGAGTAGAGAATACCGTAGCAGATCATTTGTCGCGTTTGCAAGTCACTAACATGCAGGATCTGCCCATCAATGATTTCCTTCGCGACGACATGCTATTGGCAGTGACGGACTCCAACCCCTGGTATGCAAACATTGTGAATTACATGGTTGCAGGACATGTACCACCTGGAGAAAGCAGGAAAAAGCTGGAGGTTGAGAGCCGTCGTCATCTGTGGGATGACCCGTACCTGTATCGAGTGTGCTTAGACGGCATACTGAGAAGATGTGTGCCGACAGCAGAAGGGATGCAGATCATTGAAAGCTGTCACTCGGCACCATACGGAGGCTACTATGGAGTATTCCGCACTCAAGCAAAAATCTGGCAGTGCGGATTCTTCTGGCCAACGATGTATGCGACACCAAAGAATTCATTCGGAGGTGTCGAAGTGCCGATTTCAGGGTGGCATCACAACTCACAATGCAATGCCCCTCCACTTCAACCTTCAAATAGAAATATTTGATGTGTGGGGCATTGACTTCATGGGGCCCTTCCGAAGTCCCAAGGCTGTGAGTGCATCCTTGTTGCTGTCGACTACGTCTCCAAGTGGGTGGAGGCCATGCCATGCCGAGCAGCTGACGCAAAGCATGCTCGAAGGATGTTCCACGAAATAATCTTCCCTCGCTTTGGTACACCACGCATGGTGATAAGCGATGGAGGATCACATTTCGTTGATCGAAGCTTGAGCATTCGAGAGAGCCGGGGGCCAAGCACAACATCGCCACACCTTAGCACCCACAAACCAGTGGCCAAGGCGAGACCTCGAACAAGCGAGATCAAGAACATCCTATAGAAGACAGTCGATGACATGGGGAGGGATGGAAAAGTAAGCTTCGATGCACTCGGGCATCTGGGGACTGCTTACAAAACCCCCATTGGCATGTCACCGTTCCGGCTGTGTATGGAAAGAGTGCTATTTGCCAGTAGAACTCGAACATCGAGCCTACTGGGCAATTAAAAGCTAGAACATGGACCTCAAGCTAGCCGGAAGAAACCGCCAAAGGCAGATCTCTGAGCTTGAGGAATGGCGAGAAGAAGGCGTACCACGGTGCCAAGCTCTACAAAGAGCGAACAAAGAGGTGGCACGACAACCGGATAAAACCCAAGGAGTTTCGGCAGGGCGACAAGGTCCTACTATTCAACTCCAAGGTGAAATTGTTCGGTGAAGGAAAGCTTAGAAGCAAGTGGAAGGGGCCACATACCGTCGTCGACACATCATTTCATGGCGCAATCACGATCCAGGACGACAACGGTAACATCTCAAAGGTAAATGGCCACCGCTTAAAACCTTTCCTTGAGCCTTCTTATCGTGCAAGGTTAGACCAAGAAATTGATAGAATAGATTTAGTGATACCAGATAATTCCTTGATTTAATTCAAGGCATGACTTTCATTTATTCTATCTTTCTTGTGTCTATTTAAAAAAAAATTATGTATATTTTGTGTGGGAACCCTGTAGTTTCTCTCTAATCTTTTCTCTAGGATTTTTTCCCACACAAAAATATTTTTATTTGTCCAAAATATTAAAAATCTTATAGATTTTCAGTCACAATCAAATTTTCGCGCCAGTAGAATCGAAATCACCAACAAATTCGAGAATCAAACGGCATCGGCCCCGAGATGGAAGAAAACCGGGCCCGAGCGGGCGCCCGGGCCGCGCGGCCGCGCCTCGAGCACGAGCACGCTGTGGCGCCCTCGGTGCCCGATTTTCTCCCATCTCTTTCATGTCGTGGCCGTGCGATGATCATGGTGATTCGATCCGATGCGCAAGAGATGCGGGATGGCTCATTCTCTCCTATAAATACCACCCTCCTCCTCTCATTCTCTTCACACCAAGACAAACCTTGTCTTCTACCTCTCTCTCTCTCACTTTCCAGCAGCATTTCTAGCCTTAACCATGGCCTTAGTCCCTACCACTGCCGGGTTCAACAGGGAGAAAGCTCTTTCCTTCGCTAGAAAGTTCCTAGAGAGGAAGAATGAAGAAACTCCGGAGATTGCCAGTGCAACTCCATTGAAGGGCAGCAAGGGTGGCGATGCCTACCCAAGCAAGCGGCGCAAAGCCACGCCGGCCCGAATCTTCGTCTTTTAAAGCCCCAAGTTTCTCCTACAACGTAGGAGGAACGAATCACGCAAATGGAAGGCAAGGGAAAGGGTTGTTTAGTAAATCCGGGGGTCGCTACCCATGTGTCCCTCGCCTCATTTGTGACCCACCTATCCAAGGGCAGCTCGACGGCATCTTTGGAGAGGATCCTCCGAAAAAGAAAGAACCTACTAGAGCGAGTTGAATAGGAAAATTAAGGAAATCTCTAGTTACATTCGCCACCTTAGGGAAAGGCTGGCAGAAGGGCGGACTTATGAGGTCCAACTCCAGGACGAAATCAACTCATACCATGTAGAAATGTTTGAGGAGTTGAAAGAGATGGCTCATAAGCACGGAGTCATGCACGCCCTCGAGGAACCTCATCTCTAGTAGCTAGGCACACGCACGCTCTTTCTCTTTTGATCATTTCCCTTATCAAATTTTTAATTCCCTAAAGTGTGCCTCTTATATCAAGTTTGGATTATCAATGAAATATTTATTATATATATGTATTGTGTCTTGTCTCCACTTATTTTTTTGTGTGCATTTTAAGAAAAAGATAGGTACAAAAACAAGTGTGGGGAGGCACCTCGCTCCTTGACGTGCAAAGATTTCGACACGACAAAAACACAAGTTTGCGCGTCCTCTCACTCCCTGCTAATTCCCTTTATTGCTGAAAATAAAATAAATAAAACTAAAAATTTTGCAAACTCCATCTCCTATTTTCACCAATCGAGAACGAGTTGCATACTTTTTATTCCTCGCTATCTTGATTGTGTGAACAACCTGTGCAATAGGGACCCCATGTTCTATCTAAGTTATTGGCAGGTGAGATATAGTAGAAAGATATGAGACTTACCAACTCGTGCAATGGATTTGGGTATTTTTGTGCAAAAATTTAAACCTTTTTTTAGCAAATGCTCCTCATGTGATAAAGTGCTATGTCCTACCAGAGCCAAATTTCTGCACTTACACTTACAAAACCTGTAGTCACTTTTAGCGATGTCAAGTCTTGAGATTCTTGCTAGAGATGGCCTTATCCCCAAGATCATTGCATTTCACCCACCAAATAAATATGCCGACTCACACATCGAGGGCCGCGCACTCATTTCATCCACCATTCCATCAAAAATGCTCATTTCTTACACTGAGAATTGAGCACATAATTTCCACATTTTCTCCCTCTTCCACCAAAATACTCCTGTCAACAAGTCATGCATCTCTCTCTTTCCATCATTCATTCAAGAAAGGTATGGACTGTTATTAGAAAATTCCTACAAAAAGAAGCATAGTTCATGAATAAGGAAGAGTTCTCCAAGGTCTTGAGATAAAAAAAAAGAGAAAAGAAGAAGAAAGAGAGCGAGAGAAAAAAAATAAAGCAAGTTTTAGAGTTGTTCTTCGAGTCCATACCCTCTTGCACATCACTTCATAGAGAGAGAAACATGATCAGGAGTCCACAAATATTTTCTACAGTTGCACTTGCATCATCTAGGGATATGGCCTTCTCTTCATGACATCCAACTGGCTTGACATTGGAACTTGTTCATCATCCATACCCAAAACTCCATGTTTCAGCCTGTAGTGGTAGGATGATCAACGAACACCTGGATAGGACTAGCCACCTGAAAAAGAGCGACTTGAGAGTATCACACGAGGAGCTAAGGCTAACTTTTGCAAAAATTCTAAAACCCCGAGTCTCAAAGCATGGGTAGTGTGAGTTGACTTCATTTCAAGCTATTCCTCCTTCAATAGCAGTAAGATGACTTGGTAGCCACCATGAATGTTCACAAATGCAGGAAAAGCTCGGAATAATCTGTATGCAGGTCAACTCTTGGGAGAATACAACCACCTAGTTCTTCATCCTTTACTCGAGGACGAGCAAAGAGCTAAGTGTGGGGGAGTTGTTGGCGGTGCTTAAACTCATTTCTAACCCCGCCAACTCTAGTCTAGGCAACACTAAAATTCATCTAGAATAGGCCTCTACTCTAACTATTTTCACAGTGTGGTGCAGATTCTTTGTTTTGCAGGACATGCCTGAAATATACCTAAAATAGACCAAGACATGAAGAAAAACACTTGGGTGAAAACATCTTTTATTTTGGTCCAAGCAAAACAAGGGGAAAAGAGGGGAAATCCAATTTCGAGGCCGGCCAGCGGAATCACCGGCATGGGCCGAACGGGGCCCAACAAGGAGGCAACCAACCAAAGGCGAAGGCCGGCGGGGCCCGGCCGCCGCGCAGCGGCCGCGCTGGCGCGAGCGCGCCCAGCTGAGCTCGGCCCGGGCCCAGCTTTGGTCGTTCGGTTTGTTTACCGCCTCTGATGGTCGGTTCGGGGGTGTTTTCGACAATTGCCCTGCGGAAACCGACCATCCCACTCCTATATAAGCATGGGCAAGCCTCCCCCTTCAACAACAATTCACTATTTATTTTTAGTTCTCACTCTTCACCACACCTCCATTCTACAAGTGTACAATAGAGAGTAGAGCCACTCTACCTAGCCAAGCTAGAATAGAAGTAAGGAGTGAGAGAGGAGCAAGAGTAGAGCATCTCTCCAAGAGAGCTCTTGGGAAGCTAGTCTTCCACGGGGCGGAGTGCCGGACTTGTCGGCTCCCTCCTCGCTTGTACCACACCTCCATTCTAGAAATGCTTGTTGGCATTTCTTAGCGTCGCTACTAGAATTAGCAACGTCGCCAAGAAATACCTCAACGATAGTTCTGTTTGTTTACAGACTGAATCCGCAAGCGCACGGAATTATCATTGTAGCACTTCACCCGGGAGTATTTGGGTATCGTTCATTTATAATTTCCCATAGGAAGGCATGATGTAAGAGTCTATAGTAGGAACGAGGATGTATGATAGACCACTGCTCAATACAGGGGCAAAACATGATAGTTTGTGATAGTGCGACACACACTAGGGCCAACCTCAAGGATAAATGGAAAGCAAGGAATGAAAGAATATTCCTAAGTGGAGCAGGCGTTCTAATATAGCCATGCAAAGAACCAGTCAATGATCACACAACATATATGACTGTAATTAGAGTTGAGCATGAGATAGACAGGGAGACCGCGGCAACTGGTCTGCCAGTCGATGGCGGCATTTACGAACTCCTACATGACATACGAATGTGGGGGATTACAAAGGACGGATAGGGTTGTCACCACCTGCCGCCTACCACCTCAACCGTGGCATGCGGTCATATCCGAAGGCCCCCTCGCATCCGGACACCACGTCCGCATACTAAGGAACTACCTATGACCCCATGGACTCCCACCCTACGGATGGACGAGCTAGACATAGGCAAACCCGAAAGTACAATGAACCGTCATCTCTACTCCGTCGTATAAATGTGTTGCATGAATGATTGAGCATAAAGTTGCACATGTTAAGATTATGACATTTGGACTATATGCTAGTTCATATATCAAGATCATAACATGATAACAACTACACTCTAGTTCATATGCAATGCAATATAAAAGATAGGAGAACTTGAATATGGAAGAACTCTTCATAGTAATCTTACCAAGACTTGATCTCTCTTCCATGGAGATAAGCTCTCCAAGTAGCTTTACCTTACTCCAAGGTACTACTAATACTAAACTACTACTAAGGCTAAGTACTACAAGAGAGGAGGTGGAGAGGAGGCTCCAAATGAGGTGTGTGGAAGGTGGGAGGCTCTCCTCCTCTTTTATAGGGCGTGGAAGGCGGTTCGGGGGCACTATCATCAAAAGCACCAGCGGGACCGCCTTCTCCACATGGAAAGAGGACGAACCGCCTTTGGCTGGCCCCGAACGGCCTCAGGACAGGCGCGCCCGCGCCCATTGTGGGCCCGCTGGGCCTCTGCTTTCACCACCAGTGCGTGGGCCTTTCAGCTGGCTTCGAATCGGCTGGTCATTTGCCAAATCGGAGTCCGGATGCATCCGTGGCGCCCAATTTACTGAGACATGGTCGAGTAGCCCTAAGATGGAATTGGTCTAGACTTTGGTCCTTCACCTCATGGGTTCATCTTGGATACTTGCACCCATATTTGGATCTCCGGCACTCTGGTAAGAAGCACCCGCGGGGACACGCCTCCCTGGATGGAAGGAATGAACCACCTTTGGCCGGGCCCACACGGCGGCCCGGATGGCGCGCGCGCGCCCCAGGGCGCGCCGCGCTGGGTGACGCGCCGCCCACGTCGCCCTTTGGCGTGTGGGCCGGGTCAACTCCCCGAGCCGCTGTGGTGGTGGTGCTTTTGGCCCATCTTGACCCCAGTGTGGCTGGCCCTTGTTTCTCTTGGCCTTTTATGCTTTCCGAAAAGCGTACTTTTATTTATAAAATCCTTGCACTTGGTGTATATTCTGCAAAGTGTTACAACTTCCAAGTACATGTGGAAGTAGGTCAATAGTAAAGATATATATGAAATAAAATATTTATTTCCCCCATAATGACCTATAGTTGGCGGGTAGAAATCTGAGTTAAGGACCGCCAACAAGATCCTCCAAGCTTACCCCTTGCTCGTCCGAGCAAGTCTTTGCTTTGGGTTGTTGATCGGGGTTGCTACGATGCCGATTATATCTCAAGTGTACAAGCTAAAAGAGAGTGTTCTACTGCTATTTGGATAAATTGGCAATTGTATCTCTCTATGATTCCTGATGGAGTGGGGCTTCTAATTGTCTCAAGTCTTGGCCGATTGCAAAATAGAACAGTTTCAAAGGCCGGTGCTTTTCATTCGTCCCAAGATCAACTTTCAGTCCGGAGGTTTTGTAAGTTTTTATAAACAAACCAAGTTCCTCAAATGACCCACTCGATCGCTCAAAAGTGTATAGTAACCTCACCAAAGGCATTTTCAAATTTCTGCCTTCTTCCTACCACTAAAGCTGAGAGTGGAGTTTTGGGTAGGTATGTAAGTGGGCATACTTGTATCACATATGTTGTAAGGTCAAGGACTGAACCTTACGGAGATTAAGTTATACACCTTGATTGAGATGTGTAAGTGTGTGGATGGAATGAAAGATGATTCCTAATTTTTGTGGTATTTTTGGATCTCCATGCATCATGACATACTTTCTTTTATTGATGAATGAGATGAAGAAGTGATGGGCTATCAAACAACAACTAAATTTATTCTCTCATATATATATATTTTTTTGAACGGGGATCTAAGACTTTTCCCGTTTGCCTATAAGAGTGATAAATCTTCTAACTATAAAAATCTCTCTTCTTTTTTTTTCTTTTCCTCTCTTTCTTTTCTCTCACTTTTTTTTTCTTTTTTTTTCTTACTAAGAACATAGCCCAAAACTTTATTGGTGGATAGGATGAGGTGGAGAGAGATGTCGTGATGAACAATGCATGGAGAATTTTGCAAACTACACGAGAGGGGTGCGCGATCCTCAGGGTAAGGGTCGGCATTTTTATTTGGTGGAAAAAATGGTGCGCAACTCTCAGTGTAAGAGTCGGCGGATGGTGAAGGGTGCATGTTGTGCCCAACTCTCAGTGTAAGAGTTGGCGTTTGTTTGGTGGGTGCAAGTGAATCTCAATCATGGGTGTAGAGTCATAATCTCACGTCGGTAACAATCCGACCGAACTCAATGTACGAACAAGCGGCGTATGAAGGTTCTTATTTTACGGATAAATCATATGGCTCGGTGGGTATTTTGCGATCAGCGAGGAACTATTGTTTTTGAAAAATTTTGAAACAAAGACTCCGGACATCGGGTTTTTTCAAAGGGACGTTTCATTCTTTGTGGTCTAAGTCACTATATCATATCGCGCAATAACCTAGATGAGAGTAATTGTATGCAACCCACTAAATCAAGTTTCTAGAGCATGATAATGTAAAGCCGATAAACCCAAATATTAGAGAAAACTCCATTTTAAATCAAGTACAAGAGAGACATAAAACAGAGCAACTATTCATCATATCAACATGGGTAGAACTAAACATTTCATGGCACATATATAGAGTGGAATTATTTTTTTTATTTTTGATTTTCAATGCAAGATAAGAAACTTGAATTTAAACATGCTAAAAAAAATAAGATTGCGGGAATTTAAATATGCAATGCAGGTACCTCATGTGGGGTCCTCCCCAAGCTAGCTCTTTACTTACCATTAGTCCGGAATGCCGCTGTTTGGTGCATGCTATGGCCCGATTCTTGGTTCATGGCCCCCTTTGAGCATGCATGGAAGCTCCCCTCCCCCAAGCTTGTCTTGTAGTGACATCAAGATAACAGGACAAGACACTTGGGGTTGAAAGGTTTATTTTATTATTATTATTATTATGTTATAACCTTTTTTTTTTTCAAACAAAAGTTCATCTCTGTTGTCATCTCAAAGACTTACCCACATGGAGTTGATAAAGTCTGCGAGAGGTTAGTCCATATGATCAACTAAAATCTATACTAGCAGCTTTGGTTCAAAGATCAAACTAGACACCATGTATAATGTGATCTGGGTAGGCAACTTAATCTAAGCACCATGCTTAAATTAAAGAGCCTATGGAAGCATGATTTTACATTCGAACTTCAAACTAAGCACCATGCTTAATTTAAAAGATGTATAACCAACACTTCCAAACTAAAACATATAGCATAGAAATTGGAGGCATAAAAAGATATAAAATAAGATTCATCCAACAGAGGTGAGACATTACAAAGGTGAATAAGATAACCCAAGGTTGTTTTTTTTTTTCAAGATCGCTCACCCAACTTTGCCTTAAACTCAAACAAGGCTATGGTAAACATAGCCTTGACTTATCTCCAACATGAATTACTTCTATTGTCTATGACAACAACTCCAAGCTCATTAATCAAATTTCAACGCCAAGTCAAAATTTGACTAAAGAACGCTATTTTAATCTAAGGCACCATGCTTAAATCAAATTGGCCTATGGATGCATCTTGAGAATACATCCAAACCAGAGCATTATCATAAACAAAGGAAGCATAAGCTTTATATTTGTATGGAGATAAATGCGAGTAAAAGAGTTGGTGAATTTTTCCTTTGCATACCTGAGTTCATATGCTGGCAGTATATATGGATGAAGCTTCGAGGTTTTCATTGTAGAGCATGATGGATTTGCCCAGTTAACATCAAGGTCGGGCCTCACACCCGGTGAAGGTGTATGGGCCGGGGGCCTTGACATTATCGGCAAAGGCTTGGAGGTGAGCCTTTCTTTCTTGTGGAAGCAATCTTTGAGTGAAGTTAGGCAACCCATTGGTACTCGCTTCTTTCTCTCTCCCCTTTTTTTTATTTTTTCACTCTTTTTTTTCAAAACTCTTTTTTTCTGTCTCTTTTTTTTCATGTTTTTTCAAGCAAGGTAGAGCCAACATCTTTCTTTTTTTTTCTTTTTAATCAAGATGACCTTATGGTGAGACTTTCATCATCCTCCGCCACACTTAGACTTTTGTGTGAAAGTCAAGTGTGGAGAGACTGGATCATCAAAGGCATCAAAACTTTTATCTGATGTGACTCTTGTGTATCCAGGTACCGTACGTCCCCTGTTCTTCTTAGTCTCCACCTGAAATGGTTAGTGACCAAGAATACCCGAAGGTGCATACTAACTTGAAAACATTGTCTTGCCTTATTGGTACGATAAAAGAGATTTTCTTTTATGATAATCCGGGGTATCTCCGGCAGTGCTTACTTTATGGTCATAAGCATGACCGCCAAAGTTGGGATAAAGTTTATAGCCAGAAGCTATGGTTGGCTTCAATCATGGCTAAAGAACTTGTCCCATAAAGAAGGTTTTTTTTGACTTAGTTTTATTAACAAAAGATCACATGCAGCAGTTTCGAAACAGTGATTAAACATGTCGTTCAATCAAAGTAGGCAATTTAATCTAAACTCCATGCTTAAATTAAAATACCCATGAAGATATGATCATGCATGAATCATACTTCAAACCAAAACACGCTTTATGCAAAACTTTTGCAAACAAAACATCATTTATATAAAAAAAATTATTTTCTTTTAGCAAAAAAAATATTTATAATTTTTTTATAAGCTTTTTTTTTTTAGAAAACATTTTACTAAAAGCTTTTTTAAAAAAAAAAAGGATAACTGCTGATTTAACTTCAGCAAGGGTTCAATATTTATAGTCCATTGACAAGACTCCCAAGAGCTCAACGTTTATAGTCTGTTGGCAAGACTTCCAAGCACTATCTTGTTTTCATCCAAAACAAGAGGATGGAAACAAACGTAACAATCCCTACATGAGTCATGGCTATCATAATCGATGTTCTACAAGATTCTTTTAACCAATGCCTTCCTCGGCAACGGCGCCAGAAATGCTTGTTGGCATTTCTTAGCGTCGCTACTAGAATTAGCAATGTCGCCAAGAAATACCTCAATGATAGTTCTGTTTGTTTACAGACTGAATCCGCAAGCGCACAGAATTATCGTTGTAGCACTTCACCCGGGAGTATTCGGGTATCATTCATTTATAATTTCCCGTAGGAAGGCATGATGTAAGAGTCTATAGTAGGAACAAGGATGTATGATAGACCACTACTCGATACAGGGGCAAAACATGATAGTTTGTGATAGTGCGACACACACTAGGGCCAACCTCAAGGATAAACGGAAAACAAGGAATGAAAGAATATTCATATGTGGAGCAGGCGTTCTAGTATAGCCATGCAAAGAACCAGTCAATGATCACACAACATATATGACTGTAATTAGAGTTGAGCATGAGATAGACAGGGAGACCGCGGCAACTGGTCTACCAGTCGATGGCGGCATTTACGAACTCCTACACGACATACGAACGTGGGGGATTACAAAGGACGGACAGGGCTGTCACCACCTGCCGCCTACCACCTCAACCGTGGCATGCCGTCATATCCGAAGGCCCCCTCGTATCCGGACACCACGTCCGCATACTAAGGAACTACCTATGACCCCATGGACTCCCACCCTACGGATGGACGAGCTAGACATAGGCAAACCCGAAAGTACAACGAACCGTCATCTCTACTCCATCGTATAAATGTGTTGCATGAATGATTGAGCATAAAGTTGCACATGTTAAGATTATGACATTTGGACTATATGCTAGTTCATATATCAAGATCATAACATGATAACAACTATACTCTAGTTCACATGCAATGCAATATAAAAGATCGGAGAACTTGAATATGGAAGAACTCTTCATAGTAATCTTACCAAGACTTGATCTCTCTTCCATGGAGACAAGCTCTCCAAGTAGCTTTACCTTACTCCAAGGTACTACTAATACTAAACTACTACTAAGGCTAAGTACTACAAGAGAGGAGGTGGAGAGGAAGCTCCAAATGAGGTGTGTGGAAGGTGGGAGTCTCTCCTCCTCTTTTATAGGGCGTGGAAGGCGGTTCGGGGGCACTATCGTCAAAAGCACCGGCGGGACCGCCTTCTCCACATGGAAAGAGGACGAACCGCCTTTGGCGGGCCCGAACGGCCTCAGGACAGGTGCGCTCGCGCCTTGGGCACGCCCGCGCCCATTGTGGGCCCGCTGGGCCTCTGCTTTCGCCACCAGTGCGTGGGCCTTTCAGCTGGCTTCGAATCGGCTGGTCATTTGCCCAAATTGGAGTCCGGATGCATCCGTGGCGCCCAATTTACTGAGACATGGTCGAGTAGCCCCAAGATGGAATTGGTCTAGACTTTGGTCCTTCACCTTATGGGTTCATCTTGGATACTTGCACCCATATTTGGATCTCCGGCACTCTGGTAAGAAGTACCCGCGGGGACGCGCCTCCCTGGATGGAAGGAATGAACCACCTTTGGCCGGGCCCACATGGCAGCCAGATGGGCGCGCGCGCGCCCCAGGCGCGCCCTCGCCTGGGTGACGCCGCCCCGCGTCGCCCTTTGGCGTGTGGGCCCGGGTCAACTCCTCGGGCCTTGTGGTGGTGGTGCTTTTGGCCCATCTTGACCCCAGTGTGGCTGGCTCTTGTTTCTCTTGGCCTTTTATGCTTTCCGAAAAGCGTACTTTTATTTATAAAATCCTTGCACTTGGTATATATTCTGCAAAGTGTTACAACTTCCAAGTACATGTGGAACTAGGTCAATAGTAAAGATATATGTGAAATAAAATATTTATTTCCCCCATAATGACCTATAGTTGGCGGGTAGAAATCTGAGTTAAGGACCGCCAACAGTAGTACAGTTAGGGATGCTGGTCTGAGATAAATCTTATGCATTTAAATTTATTAAGTTGAACTTATGGGATGTTTACGATGAAAACAAATGGTAGCTAATTACACTTGTGTAATTGGAGTTTTTTTATTAAATTTAGTTTAAGTTTGAGGAAATATGGTCAAGAAATATACCTGTTCGTGTTTTGAAAACCGAACGACAATGATTCTTCATTTGTGCGCAAATGATGGTAGAGATAAGGGGGACACAAAGGATAATACTGTTTTGGGCAGAATGTCCGTACGTCCAGTCATGGGGCTGGTGTGCTGCCTCCTCTTTGTATTAGGCTTGTAGTAGGGGGTTACAAATGGTAATAGTGGGGAGAGAACCCGAAGAAAAGCTCAAGTCTATGGTAAATGTGCATGTGAGTGGTGTGTAGAGAGTAGAATGTTTATGTTTGTTCAACTGGAAGTGTATACAAGCCATGGTTTCATGTATCCTTGGACCGCGCTTTCTTGGCGGCGACGCCTTCTTCTCGTTGTCGTAGTCTCCATGGCCCCTCTTCATTCGCATGAACCTTGTTCCCGCGGGGTCTAGCGAATGACATCTGTGCTGCCATCAGGCCTGGATCATTCCACATGTGTCGTGCACAAGCCTGCTTCACGTGGGATCAAGACCCCTTTCATGTGAACCCATAGCTAAACCCTTCTTGTAGCGGTCTAGGAAATTATTTAGTCCATATTCTTTAGGCTAGAAAATATTTTCCCCCAACAATACCATTATCATTTCACATGCTTTTTTAATTATCATCATCGTTCAAAATTTGTGCAACATTAAATTACCATAGCCTTGATTTTGATTTTGTTACAACTTTTACAATTTGTTATTGTTCCCGTCGCAACGCACGGCCACTCATCTATACATAAAAAATCCTAATTGACTTATTAATTTATTCTATATAGTTT
The DNA here is from genome assembly GCA_018135685.1 of Themeda triandra. Lineage (NCBI taxonomy): Eukaryota > Viridiplantae > Streptophyta > Magnoliopsida > Poales > Poaceae > Themeda > Themeda triandra. Next base: position 161,290 of record JAENPR010000182.1, read on the forward strand.
GTTGGTTCATTTCCCTCTTGAACCATGTCTCATTATCAAATGACATCAATTGCATTTTAGGTAACCGTTTAGATTTACAAGCTGGTCCCTTGTAGAAAAAACTCACTAAAAACAGATCATCATTTTATTTTCAGCCTGGGCACAAAATTGCAAGAGGCTTCTTTTGTCTAGCCTTGAGATCAATTGCCTTCTACATAAGTGCCAATCACATTTACCATCTTGATTGACCTACGCAAATTTTCATCTTAACTCTTAGTCTCTGATTCACCATTGGCTTATTGTCTTTGGCATACTATTATTTGTCTTTGCAACAAATCATACGCTAATATTTACTTGGTCCTGTGCAACAAATCAACGTTCAGTATTGGAAAATTTGGTAGATAGGGTATTCATTATATAAATTTTATCTTTAACTACTCGACAAAAATGCCTATTAGTTGCAAATGATTTCCTGATCTAGAGTTCTAGGAACCTATGCTAACGGTTTAAATCTGGAGACTCAAGTTCATCTAATGTTAGGGCAACACATGAGTTTTGGGCATGAGTTCACGAAAGACTAAAAATATCTGTGAAGTAGAGTTTCAAAGCCTACAACACCATGCTATGTATGATCGCGTTAATTTCATAAACTTTCTTTCTTTATTAAACATTATTTAACATTGGTATTTAATTTTATAGTAATGTTATCTTATCATGTGATCCGTGTATTTTTAGTATAAAAGTTTTGTTGTGCCGTAGCAACGCACGGGCACTATACCTAGTTTCTTTCCTGATTTGTGATTTGTGAGGTCTTCGCTACACATGTTACATGGTCCGACTTAGAATATTTTAGAATCGCATCCTGTAAAGTGGTATATACTTAGATAAAGGGAACGAATTTGACTGACGAACGATACGATTTATTAATTCATCGAGTTGTAGCGCTTCGTACAAGAGATAGCAGCTTGGTAGTTTGGTTGCAGTAGGACACCATCGGTCAGTCGGTTGCCGGGTTTGTTAGAAGGTTCGTGATTTTGTTGGATCGACAACTGAACCGGACTCCTGATATATAGGGAGTATCTCGGACATTACATGACCCTAATCTGGGAGGCTGGAACAAACAATGGAAGCGAAAAAAAGAAGCAGGAAGCACGGCGTGTCGCTGCCGGAGGACATGATCTTCCATGTGCTAGTCAGGCTGCTGGTGAAAGTCCTGTGCCGGTTCCGATGCGTGTCTAAGGCCTGGCGCGACCTCGTCTCCGACCTGGCTTCATTGCCGCGCGAGAGATCTCACGCCGGCCATCTCATCGTTGCCCTCTTCAGACGCCGGTTGCAGGACTACGCGCTGCGGGTGCTGGACATGCATGGCGAGGTCCTGAGAGTTTTTGAACTCAAGGAGATCCCAATGCTGGCACCCGCCCACCTGGACCTCATCTGCATCGATAGGTCGGAGACGCAGCTCGGCGCCATGATCATTGATCCGGCGGCTAGACGGGCATTCACCGTAGGCAGAGACGTCGACGACAGAGCCTACTGGAGCAACTTCAGCTTTGGCCGTGCCACTCCATCTGGCGCCTACAAGGTCCTGCGTCTTTACGGAACTGACACAGTGGAAGGGGTTTGTGAAGTCGCTACGATCACTGATGATAACGCAGAGCCAACATGGAGGCAAAGGCCGACGCTGGATTTGTTTACATGTTGTTCCCCCCAATACAAGGCCACCGTCAATGGTGTCCTCTACTTCATGCCTTACTATGTTGATGCACCATTTCCATGGGATTACCGTATAGCTGCTTTTGACCTCGAGAGCGAAGCGTGGATGGAGATGATCAATGGCCCACCATTGGGGCTCGAGGTGGAGCCAGAGTATTGGGACATTTGTCTAGCCGATCTCAAGGGAACCTTGTGCATGGTTCAGAACATATCAAACGCCGACAGTGCAGCTTGCCTTGGCCTCCATGCCAATGTATGGCGCTTGATGGATTATAACAAGGGTTTATGGGTCAAGGCGTACACGATACCGATGCCCGCAGAGTGTTTACATATTCAAGTATTAGATGTCTTGGATGATGGCAGAATATTGCTGTTGAACAGCAGTCGGTCTAGGAAAATCCTTCAGTACTTTAGCCCCAGCTCAGAGGCTTTTACGGATATCATGGAGATGGCAGAGGGATACAGGGAGATGACCTTTTACACTGGGAGTCTCCTATCTTCTAAACCTGTACTAAGGCCTTGTTTAGTTGCCTCAAAAAGGCTAGAAATATGACTCTCTCTCCATCACATCAAATATTGTGTCGTATGCATGGTGCATTAGATGTTGATAAAATAATTAATTAATTACATAGATTAGTTGTAAATCATGAGATGAATCTTTTGAGCCTAGTCAGACCATGATTGGATAATATTTGTCAAATACAAACGAAATGCTACAAAGTACTCTTCGGGCTAGAAATATAACCATCTAAACAAGGCCTAAGTCCATAAATTTCCTGTCCATGATGCCTCAACCTTTGCCTCCATGTCGAATCTGCTGTCCGGACTCTTACTAGCCGGCGTTTGATAGATCTCACGTCATTAAAAGCAATTTTTTATATCTTCATTACTGGTTTAGATATTTATATAATCTTATGCCATATAAACCTGTTGTCTTGCAGTTTCGAGTGTATTTGAGCCATTGGTGACATTTCAGTTTGTTCTTGTTTCTCACCATTGTGCAATTTAAGTAGCAAGGGTTTGCCGGCCGTTCTTGGAAGTTAATTAAGCTGAACAACTGATAAATACTAGTATAGTGCCCGTGCTAACGCTACGGATTTATTTTCAGAATGCATATGAAAAGTGATCTTGTGTTTATCCATATAGAATATAACAAAACAAATATCAATAAGCCACAATAAGCACTGATAACTTATTGGGTTCTCATCAGGACATTTGGAAGAGTGATACCATTTGAGGGGTGAGTCCATTGTCACAGATGCACTCAATAATACACTAATACATTTTGTAAGAACGCTACAATAGCAATTTGAAGGATCTCAGTTGCCCTTTAGCGAAGAGGATGACCAATAACAGTGAGCAACCAAGATGTCAGTTTTTTTTAACTTCACCCTAAATCCTTCAAGCTCTCCCCATCACAGCAGCAACGTTGGACAACAGGTTCAGGTGGAAGATGCAACAGATTTTGTACATTCATACTTCAGAAAAATACTGAACTTAAGGAGCAGAACACAAGTCTCATAATGTACTATGTGTTGACGAATAAATCTGCCAACGCACCGGTAGCGGGCCTTGGACGCCCTAGAGGTGCCTTGAAGCGACCTGCAACTGCAACGACGACGTAGCGTAGCCGGCGAACCGATCTAGAGATCGATAAGCCGACGTAGAGCCCGTCGACGGAAGGGTAAACCCTAGAACAACCTCCGGGAAGACCCGTCGGGAGGATGCACGTAGGGGATCTCCTAGGAACCAGCGGATGGCGCCTAGAATCGCCGATGAACTCGCGGAGAGAAGCACCGAACAGCAACTAGAAAATTAGGGCAGGATGTAGAAGAAGAAGAAGGGTAAATTGATCGTCTCGGTCGATTTATGTTGGTTTGTATGTCGATTGATTGGATGGGTTCAATCGGCCATGATCCCCTCGTATATATAGGGGGGTGGTCTTATCCCAATAGGAAACATCTCCAAAGCTTATTTTCCAAGTTTTCCACGTCCAAAATTGACCAAAAACCGATTTAGAAACAAACCGGTTCGAGATCTGGAAAATTCCCGCAACAATCGGAAGTTCCGGGGTGACTACCGGAAGTTCCGATGGTCACAATCCGCGTGCAACCGCGCATCAGCATTTACCTCCGGCGTTAGACCGGAAGTTCTGGTAATAATCGGAAGTTCCGGGGTGACTACCAGAAGTTCCGATGGTCTCATCTCGCGTGTAACCGCGCATCAGCATTTACCTCCGGGGTTAGACCGGAAGTTCTGGTCCCAACCGGAAGTTCCGGCACCCCGGATCGGAAGTTCCGGCTCCCCGGATCGGAAGTTCCAGCAGGTCAAGTGACTTTTCTCGGGTGCATAACTTTCTCGACCGAACTCCAAAGTAGACAATCTAAATATGTTTTTCAATCGTCTCGACGAGAGGAACACAATGGTGAAGTCGTCTCCCACTTTTGGCAATTCACAAAAGTGGTCATTTTCACCTTGGTCAATTTTGAGTGTCAACACATGCCCCTCTGTTTTCAAGAGAATTAGCTTATGAACTTGAAAATACTCTTTCACCTGTTAACCAACTAGCAACGATGCCCATCACATCGGCTAACCGGCGACTAAGGGCGATGTATTACATCGGCCATTTTGTTCTAAGGGCAATACATGTATCGGCCATTATTTGGAAGAGCACTAGGCTTCTTGCCAAACACTTGGGAAGTATTTTTTCATATACCTCCCGTTGATTGCTTTATCGAGACGCTCTCCTTTCAATGTCTCTAGCACATAGGAATTTCCGCGTATCACCTTGACCACTCTTAAAGGACCCTCCCAATTAGGAGACCACTTGCCAAATTGATTGCTCTTCGATCCAATAGGGAGTATAGTTTTCCACACTAAATCTCCTACTTGGAAAGATTTGCTTCTCACCTTTTTGTTATAGGCCTTTGCAACACGCATCTTGCCCTTTTCAATCTCCTTTAGAGCTTCAATTCTCTTGTCGGTCACATCACCTATGTTGTCCATCATGAGATCATAGTACACTTCAACGGATAAGTCATCTTGCTTGGCAAATCTAAGTGCACCCAAGTTCACTTCAACGGGCAACATAGCTTCTTGACCATAGACTAATTCAAACGGAGTTGCCTTTATTGCACCATGCTTTGATGTGCGATACGCCCACAAAGCTTCCGACAAGACTTCATGCCATCTCCTTGGAGTCTCTTCAATCTTCTTCTTGATGAGCTTGATCAAGGTCTTGTTACTAGCTTCAGCTTGGCCATTAGCTTGAGCATAGTATGGAGATGAGTTGACCATCTTGATTTTGTATGATTCGGCAAACGCCTTCACCTCTTTAGCCATAAAGGATGTCCCTTGATCGGTATGTAATACTTGAGGGATGCCGAATCTATGAATAATATGCTCTTCGATAAACTCTATTACCTCCACATGAGTTATATTCTTCAAAGGGATTGCCTCGCACCACTTTGTGAAATAATCTGTAGCAACCAAGACAAACTTGTGTCCCTTTGAAGATGAGGGATGTATTTGGCCAATGAAATCTAGCCCCCAACCTCTGAACGGCCATGGCGATGTAATAGAATGGAGCTCTGAAGCGGGCGCCATTTGAATGTTCCCAAACCGTTGGCACTCTTCACATCCTTTGTAGCAACGCATACAATCGGCAATCATAGTAGGCCAATAAACAACCAGCCCGTCTTAGTAACCACTTCATCTTGTGAGCCGATTGATGTGTACCACAAACTCCTTCATGGACTTCTCCCATAGCCACTCTTGCATCTTCAGGTCCTAAAAACTTCAATAATAGACCATCGGCTGTCCTTCTATACAATTCATCATGCTGCCATGTGTATTGGAAAGCAAGTCGCCGGATGGATCGATCAACCTTAGTGCTAGGATCCTGCAAATATTTAATCAAGGGAGTCCTCCAATCCTCTAAATCGGTATTAGAATTACTAGACCGATTTGAGACATCATCAGTAGTATATGCTTCAGAAGAATTGGTAAATCCGATCATATTGGACGGTCGAACCAATTCATTTGTTCCTGCATGAGTAAAATTTATATCTTCATACATCGGCTTTGTTTGTATATGAAAATTTCGCTTACTAACTTCAAAGCCGGATGCTTGTTGAGCTAGCTTATTAGCCCTCGCATTCTTTTCTCTAGGAATATGCCGAATTTTAAATTCAGCAAGTTTAGAGATGTATTCCAAACAAGTATTGAGGCAAGCACGTAGTGATTCATCTAAACATTGAATCTCTCCACTAACATGCTGAACAACAAGTAATGAATCACCATATGCTTCAACATGCTGCACATCCATGGAAGTTAACATAATCAATCCGAATAATAAAGCTTGATATTCGACTTGATTGTTAGTACAAGAAAATTCTAATCGGCTAAGCATCTCGGTCACAAGTCCATTGGGAGAGATTAAAACAATACCAATGCCTCGACCGTTTCTACAGACCGATCCATCAAAATATAATGTCCATGGGGCAATTGTGATGTAATTGATATCATCATCAAACTTTATGCTATGCTCAACAATAAAATCAGCAAGTACTTGGCCTTTGATTGCTCGCAATGGCTCAAAAACCAAATCATATTCAATTAAAGAGTACGCCCACTTGCATAACCTCCCACTGAGGATTGGCCGATGAAGCATATGCTTAATAACATCGGCCTGGCATGCTACAACACATGTACTTGACAGCAAATAATGTCTCATCTTATGACATGCAAAGTACAGTGATAAGCATAATTTTTCAATGTGGGTGTACCTTGTCTCGGGATCAAGAAGACGGCACCCAATGTAGACAATAACATATTCCTTCCCTTCGTCTTCTTGAGTCATCACGGCGCCAATCACCTTCTCTTCGGCAGCAATATATAGCTTGAATGGTACTCCTCTTCTTGGTGCACGAAGAACCGGCGGTGATGATAGATATTCCTTTATCTTGTCAAATGCTTCTTGTTGCTTTGCCCCCCAAGCAAAATCAGATTAATCTTTCAACTTGAGTATAGGGGTGAAAGGAATAATCTTCTCGGACAAGTTAGCAATAAATCTGCTAAGATAGTTGACCTTCCCCAAGAATTTCTGCACGTCCTTCTTGCATGTTGGCGGCTCAACTTTCTTGATCTTCTCAATCCTCTTGGGATCAACTTCTATGCCTTTATCATGGATGATGAAGCCTAGAAACTTCCCCCGATACTCCAAAGGCACACTTGAGTGGATTCATCTTCAAACCATAGCGGCGCATCCTCTCCAAAGCAAGACGCAAATCGGCTAAATGAGATTTATGGGTAGCCGATTTAATCACAATGTCATCAATATAAACCTCCATGATCACCCCAATTAGATCATGGAAAATCAGATTCATCGCTCTTTGGTAAGTTGCACCTGCATTCTTCAACCCAAAGGTCATAACAATCCACTCAAACAAGCCAACAAAACCGGGACAAATGAAAGCGCGTTACCATCAAGAAAGCTAATCACCTTGTGCCCCGAAGCATCATTGATCAACATATCGGCTATAGGCATAGGATACTCATCTTTAGGAGTGGCTCTATTCAAATCTCTGAAATCAATGCATACTCTAATCTTGCCGCTGTCCTTCTTCTCAACCGGCACAATGTTAGAGACCCACTCCGCATATTGGCATGGACGTATGAATTCTGCCTGCAACAACCTTTCGATCTCCTCCTTTATTCGGTCATGGATGGCCGAATTGAAGCGCCTTGGGTGTTGCTTGACAGGTTTGAAATTCTTCTTGAGAATAAGCCGATGCTCAACAAGATCTCGGCTCAATCCCGGCATCTCGGTGTAGTTCCATGCAAAACAATCAACATATTCCTTGAGAAGCGCGATTAATTCAACTTTGAAATCGGCTTCCAAGTTTTGGTTAATAAACGTCGGCCGCGGCGTAGTACCATCCCCAATGTCAACTTGCTCCAAAGGGTCGGCCGATGTAAAACCTTGGCCCAACTTATTGAGCTCATCAAAGTTATCAATTGCTTCACAAGTATCAGTCTTTTCAGCCCGATATTGTTCTAAACGATGCTTTCACCATTCGCGATTATCCATTAAATGATTGTGTTGAGCCGATTGTCAATCGGCTTAAGAGATATGGGGACAAAGCAGCCCCTAGAATAATCAACATAATCATATGTGGAGAGATCCCTACCTGATAAGCACCCCATGGCGCCATGACCTTCGGCCTCGGACGAATCGGCAATTGCAACTTCAGCCGATGAATCCGCATGGACAATCTCCACAGCATCACCAACCCACTGGATGAGATACTGGTGTAGACTGGAAGGGACACACTCATTAGCATGTATCCAATCACGCCCAAGTATCACATTGTAGCTCCCTTTGATGTTGGCGACGAAGAAAGCGGTAGCCAAGGTCTTGCTCCCGATGGTCAACTCAACGTTAGCAATTCCCTTGGCCGGAATCGGAGCATCACCACCTACTCCTGTGATGGTCATGTTGGTCCGGATTAGCTCCTCCTCCTTGATCCCAAGCTTGCGGAACAACGTATATGGCATGACATTGACGATCGCACCGCTGTCCACTAACATGCTATGCACCGGAGTCCCATTGATGTGACCTCTCAAGTTGAGAGGCCGAAGATGATCCACCTTGACTCCTGGCTTCTTGAATACGGCGTATTCCACCGCAAATACTAGCTCCGCTGCCGGTGGCTCCTCTTCATCATGTCGGATCATGTAGTAATCCGAAGATAGATACACCACGTTGATCCGCTCCGATGATGGCTCATAATCCACCATCTCATCATCTTGTTCCGTCAGAGTTTCCATACCTATCACATCGGCAATCGCAGCAGCAAACTCTGTGGGATTCTCCCCAATATTTTCGAAACCGTTGTAATCGGTTCCGTCTCCTTGGGAGGGGTTGCAACCGATTCAACAATTTCGGAACATTTATTTCAGCAACTACCGGCTTAGCCGATTCTTCAATCGGCTTGGTCAGTTCATGCTCTATCGTCTCTTGAGCCACCTCTTCCGGCTTGACCGATTCTTCAATCGGTTTGGCCGGCACCGGCTCTGCAGCAACACCGTCATCCTTCTTCGGCGCACTCCCTTGAGGATTCTCAAGAGCTTGCTTCTTCAATTTCTTGGCTCGGGCGCGCTGCAACTTCCACTTTTGTGTCTTGTCCAAGTTGGGTGGACACCACTTGGGTTGTGTATACTTTGGATCCCTTGCCGGCTTCTCTTTTCCAGCAACTTCCTTCATTGCTTCATCTTGCATGCTTGCTGGAATTTTGGTATTAACCACAATTGGTTCATTGTCGGCAAGTACCGGAGCCGACATTGACCCGATGGCGATTTGTGGTGCAGGAGCTTGCTTTGGAGAAACTTCTTTGGGCGCCTCCACCTTCTTTGGATCTTCAACCTTCTTGGGCACATACGCCAATTGCATTGGCGGCTTTCCTCTCCCCTGCAATGATTGAGCATTGGATGGAAGCACTTCCCTCTTCCCGTTATAGCCCGATTGATGAGCCAATCGGCTAAAAACGGATGGATTCACCTTATATCCAGTAGCACCTTCAAACCATTGGCGCGATGATGTAGCATTTGGGTACGGCACCCACACACCTTGGGTGCCCCACGCGGCAAAGGCAAGACGGGTGGAGCTGGAGTCACCGGTGGTCCCCAACGAGATGGCCGCGAACGAACAACCTGCGAATAAGAACCATTTGAAAGAGTTGTAGCCTTTTGCCTCTTGTCTTCATCTTCACGTTTAGGAGGCGTAGACTCTCTTTTTTTATCGGCCGATTGGTTAGAATCGGCCTTTTGTTGTTTGTACTTTGCCATAAGTTTGTCAAAAGTACAAAGTGGCTTCACCACAAATTTCTTAGGCTTCAGCTCCTTCTCCTTCCAAACTCCTACTTCCGGCTTGTGTGGAATGAATGTGCGGGTCACATGAATGTCGGAAGTAACGGACTTTTCAGGAGATTGTGAGTCGGTTTGACCGATTGTATCAATTGGTTTGGCCGACTTGGAAGTTCCCGGAGCACCATCAGCAGGGGCAGCCTTGGGCGCCTCCACCTTGCTCGCTTGGTTGACTTGACCAATTGTAGAAATCGGTCGTGCCGGCCGTTGTCGCGCTGCTTGGGTTTCATACCATCTTTGCCTTCTCAATGCCTCCGCTGATCCAGCGGTGATAGTGAGCTTATTCTTGCCATCTTGATTCTTCTCCATCACCACTTGCCGCCCGAATTCTTTTGGACATTCGGTGCGGGACGTGGTTCGCCGATGATGACGTTCTTGCCTTTAGCTCCATCGGCTTGTTTAGGGCGAATCAAAATAGCTGGAGCCCCCGCCTCAATAGTATTGGTGTTGTTGTTTGGGAAGGGGTTCCTCTTGATCTCCATGTTCCCGCAAGACTTAATCGTCCCTCATTAAGGGCCGATTGTATCGTCGACGGAAATAATTGCAATCATTAGTGGCATGAGAATAAGAATTATGATATTTACAATAAGCTCTCTTCTTAATCTCATCTGCGAAGGCATGGTATAATTAATTCTAATGTGTCCGATTTTCAGCAACTCATCAAAAATACGGTCACATTTAGAAACATCAAAAGTAAACTTTATTTCCTCTCCCCGATTCTTTTGAATCGGTTTGAGAGAAGGACAGGTTACAAGCTTGTTCTCTGCTGGCCACCTAATTTCAGCGGCGTTGCATTCATTGTCTCATCTTCCGAACTATACGAAACAATATGAAAAGCATGCGTGTTCGAACGATGAGACTTATATGCCTCGCAAGACTCTTTAAGGCGCGATTCCCAATAAACGGCCTTCTCAATGAGGTGGTTGAAATTATTAAATTGTACATTCTCAAGTTTCTCACGAATCCTAGAATGCAAACCATTAAAGCATATATCAACCAAATCTCTTTCAGAGATCATCAAATGAAAGCATTGGTTCTTGATATCTCTAGCCCTTTTAATGAAATCAATAATAGTTTCATCTCGTCCTTGATGAACCGATGTAAGATGTGACAATCTAGTTTCTTGGATCCCGGTATAAAAGTGACTATGAAATTTCTCTTCTAATATGGCCCAAGAACCAATAGTGCATGCGAGGTAATGAAGTAAACCAAGCAAAATCTGTGCCGAAGAGATAAAGGAAAATAACGTACTTTCATGTAATCATAGGCACATCCTTCTCCTAGTTGAGCTAAATACATGCTAACATGCTCCATAGATGTTTTATCATCACTACCACTAAATTTCGAAAATCGGCACTTTCCACCCTGGAGGGACTTTCATGTAATCAAAGTGCGGGGGTATGGCTTGTGATAGATAACTTTGCTAGGCCTAAGCGGTACACCTAGAGTTTCCTCAAGAGATTTAGACAAATCTTCCTTAAACCGATTAAATGTGTCGGTATAATCGGTAGAAGGAGTATTTCTAGACTTACTTTGATGGGGAATTTCACTAGGTGACTTCGGCGGGTTTGGGAGGATTGATTCTCCCGCCGAAGACTTACTCTTTTGCTTCTTATCGGTTCGTGGAGAACGATCCAAATCATCAGCAAAAGTAACTACAGGCTTGGGTTTAGCAGAATCGGTCTTGCTTGTTTTGTGTGTTTTGAAGCCCGATTTGCTCTTATTTGCCTTTGCATAAAGGGTTTGATTCTCATAAAAATTAGGAGGCATACCATATTCATAATCTATTTCCTCAACATCCGATTCATCCGAATCGGATTGGTGCTTGCCTTCTAACCTATCAAATCTAGCCATAATCATATTTACCGCAGAAGCTAACGTTCCTTCTGAAACCTTCTTATGAGCATCTAACATAGCGGCAATATCATCATGCGTAGGGCCAACATCTTCAAATAAAGGTTTTTCGTTGCTTACCTTCTTCCCTGAAGATGAAGATGTGAACAACCCGGCGTAGTCCGGCTCCTTGACTTGCTTGACCTTGTCCCGGCTCCCCTTCTTGCAGCTCTCGAAGAAAGCCTTGCACATGGCGTCGAGTTGTCCTTGGAGCTTGCTACGGAGATCGTCGGGAAGCTCGTCCATGTTTTGTGGACAGACGATGTTCTTGGAGCTGATGTTGGTACGATCATCTCCACTTGAATCACCGTCACGGCTGCTCCCCATGTTAGTAGATGGATACCGGAGACGGCGCCTTGCGCTCTTCCCCAGCGGACGCACCGGTAGCGGGCCTTGGACGCCCTAGAGGTGCCTTGAAGCGACCTGCAACTGCAACGACGACGTAGCGTAGCCGGCGAACCGATCTAGAGATCGATAAGCCGACGTAGAGCCCGTCGACGGAAGGGTAAACCCTAGAACAACCTCCGGGAAGACCCGTCGGGAGGATGCATGTAGGGGATCTCCTAGGAACCAGCGGATGGCGCCTAGAATCGCCGATGAACTCGCGGAGAGAAGCACCGAACAGCAACTAGATAATTAGGGCAGGATGTAGAAGAAGAAGAAGGGTAAATTGATCGTCTCGATCGATTTATGTTGGTTTGTATGTCGATTGATTGGATGGGTTCAATCGGCCATGATCCCCTCGTATATATAGGGGGGGTGGTCTTATCCCAGTAGGAAACATCTCCAAAGCTTATTTTCCAAGTTTCCCACGTCCAAAATTGACCAAAAACCGATTTAGAAACAAACCAGTTCGAGATCTGGAAAATTCCCGCAACAATCGGAAATTCCGGGGTGACTACCGGAAGTTTCAATGGTCACAATCCACGTGCAACCGCGCATCAGCATTTACCTCCGGCGTTAGACCGGAAGTTCTGGTCATAATCGAAAGTTCCGGGGTGACTACCGGAAGTTCCGATGGTCTCATCTCGCGTGCAACCGCGCATCAGCATTTACCTCCGGGGTTGGACCGGAAGTTCTGGTCCCAACCGGAAGTTCCGGCACCCCGGATCGGAAGTTCCGGCTCCCCGGATCGGAAGTTCCAGCAGGTCAAGTGACTTTTCTCGGGTGCATAACTTTCTCGTCCGAACTCCAAATTAGACAATGCAAATATGTTTTTCAATCGTCTCGACGAGAGGAACACAATGGTGAAGTCGTCTCCCACTTTTGGCAATTCACAAAAGTGGTCATTTTCACCTTGGTCAATTTTGAGTGTCAACACTATGCCTACTCCCAGGCTAGGGCAGTCGACTGGGCTGCTTCGTCCTAACCAGTAGGAGCAATCAGTGGAGGTATGGTGCCGTCCAAAGGTACAGGGGCTCCAGCTTGATCCCACCGTCACTTACCAACCTGAGCTGCAACAGAAAATAGGAATTGTAATGTCAGAAGAACAGTAACTTGGTACAGAATAAATAGTTGACACAAGATTAGGACCTTGTTTTCCGTATTATTAGAACAACAAATTTTAGAAAGCTAAGCGACGGTAGTGAAAGACAAACTTATGTTTTGCCGACTCAGTACATGAGTATCACTGCATGTGAAAACTACAGTTGACCAAATACATCTGTACAATGTTGTGATGGATCCTCTTTGGCATGGTTACAATAGGCTTGGTGTATTCATCCACTTTTTTATAGACTGGGTGACCTCGGATCTTAGAGAAGAGAAAACGGATTGCAAACAGGAAACCACTATGGGAATTATTTTGCAGTATGGAGAATGGCCGCGCAGCATCTGCAGTTGGAAACAGAAACTGCACAAAACCAAGCTAAGCCAGATCAGCTGAAGCATCTAGATGAGAAAATGAAACTAACTATGTCTCCATACAAAAGAGAAAATGTGAAACACTGCTATCACCTCTGTCATGTATGTAATCGAACACCTGCTGAGAAGGAATCTAAACCTGCCAAACAAAAACAAAATTAGATTGACCATGCCAGATTGCTAATCCATCATCAACAAATCGGAAACATATGTAGTCTACAAGTGGAAAGGAGTAAATATCTTTCTACCTTGCGGGGGCAGAGGCAGCTGATGGTGTGGCCGTAGGGGACACACCACACTCGTGTGGCGCACGATGCACCCTTGTGGCAGCACGATGCACACGCAACACATGTGCACCATGTCCTCTCGCTCCTCGCCATCGTTATCATTGTCATCACGCTCGCCTTTCCTGAGGGTGACAACACCGGCATCCTCCTCTTCTCAAAAGGAGTTCTTTGATAAAGACCACCAGTGACCAGAGCAAAGTACCTGCAAGATTCTCTGATGGATGAGCGAAATTAGTCTTTTGGTCCAGACGACCAGAACTCATCAAGTAGGATTAAGAATATCAGCATGACTTGTTGCAGCTATCACCTGCAAGGCTGCAAGTCACACAACAATCCAACGTTCAGTGCACCAGATATATTAAATAGAACATTGAAAAAATTCAGTTCATCTCTCACATCATGATCAATAGACATATATTTTTCCCGGCTCAATCTGCCATTGAACAGAACCTGAGCCAAAGCATCAATACAATAATAACTATTATGTTGAAGGTTCAATGCTGACCTTTATCCTCTTAGTGCTGCTAAATCCATTAAGCTGGTTCATCAATACCAACATTGTCCTTTGCACTTCTCTATGACCACGAACTTCACTACAGAATGGAACAAGGATACCGAGTACTAATTGACCGTAGGCAAATCATATATAGTTAAACACACTTCCAAAAACACAATGCAGAATGATACTGTAAGGAAAATTTTACCACGCAGATATTAACAAAATTCAATCAGTAATCTATCATCTTCCGCCTGTACAACCTCCACAGCAACTGCGGTAGGCAGGTAGCCCTATCATCAGCAATGGCATCAAGGTGGCTGCTGCTACCGCAACGAGTTCCATTGTAGGCTATAGAAAGAAGACAGATACTGCTCCAATTCAGAAATACACTTCAGAATTACAATATAATTTAATTAATTTGTATATAGACACAAGTTATCAATATCAATTTTCATTGACAAGCATACAAAAAAATTTAGAAGTTATACCTTCAACAATAGGCAATTTGGTTGAATCAGTGATGATACATTTGCGAGCATGGTAGTAAATTAACTCTAGGCCATGTATTATGCAAAGTAAAATTTGTCACGTTACTTTTCTAACACAAATACTACCCTAGAATAGTTGTATGAAAGTAAACTGACAGTGAGGATCAAAAGGCACAAACATAATATAAAAAATTTAAGGCATAAAGTACTAATTGCTGGATCGTAACCTCAGGGTTTGATTTTAGCAAGCTGCACATATTTTTGTTCATAGGCACTACCGGGGATTCTGCCGCAGCGACGAACAGGGTCATGCGCGAGGCGCTGCACATACAAAGGCAATCTCGTGTGATTTGCAAGCTGGTATTATTAGCAGTATAGATCAATAGTTCAAAGCAATCATGGAAACAGGCAGACTCAAGAACTGTCAGAAAAATAGATAGACAGGGGAGCTTAAAAATAAGGAAATACATTTATGAGGTTTAGTCTAAGACAAAAGGCTCCAGAAAGTTCACTGAAAAGGGCAAAATAAATGCATTTCGCCTAGTGTGCACCAATTTTACTAAATTTACATAATTTCCTATCCATCCTCTCACACAACCACTAAGCATGCCACTATTAATGATTTTTTTCAATCCCTCGATGGAAGTTTCAGTCTGATTTCGGATGAAAACAGGAAGAACAACAGGATTAAAAACAATAGCAATATAGCATAGTAAAATTCGGTTGATGGTGTGGTTCTCTGATGGAACTTCGCCAATGGAACTTCGCCAAAAAGCCAAAACTATTACTGATCAGAGCAGCATGCAAGCAACAATTTCCCCGATCTTTGTTTCGGCAATTGGATGTGTTCTATGCACTGCTTATCGAATAACAATTTATCTCTATTTTTTAGAAGAAGCAACCCAATTCGTGAATAATCAAACTGAAGAGCATAACTGCTTGTTCAGCAATCTGCAAGAAAATAAATGGGACATGAAGGCATCACCATGTCCATCCTGATGAGCTCGAATATGGTACCGGATTGATCCCCCAAATTGACATCTCCAGCTTGATGTCCCAGTCCCACCTCAGTGGTCTCGTCAGTGAAAAGTACTGGGAGTGTTTCAATCAAACATAAAAAATGCAAACCATTTATGAGACAAGATACTGCATCTAAGATCATAGTGGCAAGCAATTAGCTCACGCTTGTACATGGTCACAAACCTTAGTTTGTCTTCTTTGTGTGCTTCCGGGGTACATGACACAGGCTTGTATTGAATGGAATGAAGACGACCAAAACAAGATCAACGAATATCCTTTCAAAATGTACCAACACTAAAATCAATGTGCGCCCTTTCAAAATGTAAGGACATAAAAAACTACAGTCTATCTAATCCGGCTATCGAATCCCTTGGAGCCGAAGTACAGAGCATCACATCTCTAGGGTTCCGCAATCCAAAATCAGAGGTCCGATTGGGACTTACAGTGGGGCTGTAGGCAGGGGATGGAGACCTCGGTGTCATGCGCTCCGAGGAGAAGATATCGACGGAATACCAGGTCGTGGAGAAGACATCGACAGAATACCATGTCGTGGAGAATACATGGATGGGGAACCAGGTCGTGCGACCATAGAGGAGAGGAGGTCGCGCGCGAGCGTAGCAGGCTCACATGGTGAGACTGGCGGAGACGGTGGCGCGTGCGGCCCCGGCAGGTGTGCACGGCGGAGATGGCGTCACGTGCGGCAACGACGAGGGCACCGCCGCGCGGCACCGCGGGACTTGGCGAGGGCCGTTGCCCGCATCCTGGGCCGGTGCTGCGAGCACGACTCCAAGCAACCCGGCGAGGGCCACCGCGTGGCTTGGAGAGGGGTGGCGGTGAGGAGTTGGGAGTCAGCCTTGTGTTTTTTTTAGAATTATGTTTCTTTTTTCTTCCGGTTTTCGCAGGATTCGATCCTTGCTCGCAATGGGTGGGAGGTCGCGTGGGTCTTGGGTGAGAGACGCGGGTGAGGTGAGTGGGAAGCCTGCATCAAACATCTAATATCAGCCTTTGAATCTAGCGTAGATATGTTTTGGGCCCTTGATTTCCAAGAAAAGATGGTGGACATAGAAGATTTCAACTATAATAGAGATGTAGTCTAGATGAAACGGCGTACTCCTTTTTTTTCTTTCAAAATTAGAGCTACTAACCACTACTCATGTGTACATTTATTGAAGCATCATAATAATTAATCAGAACCATGCGTACATGCTGCAGTACAATATCAAAATATACTATATTATCTGATAGTCAGCACTCACCATATCAACACAATCCACCCCTCAAAAAAAAATAAAAAAAAAAATCAGCACAATCCAGACATCGGCCAGTACATATACGTACTGATAATGAGATGAAAAGTGATGACGGTTGCAGACGTGTACATGGATGTCACGGTAGATAGTAGCTAGCTCGATTTCCTTACCGTTACTCCTCCCGTTCACCAAGGCTGAGGAGGCCTCGGAAGCATATAATGTCGCCGATCCAGTAGATTAAGAGGCCGGCGGTGCCAACGCCGCTGATGAAACTGAGTCCTCCATCGGCGACGACGAACATGATGTGCAGCCCAGCCGACACGCAGTGGCTGGCGGTGGTGGGCACCAGCGCCGCGTAGGCAAGGAGGAGTCGGTGGCGTCGAAGCTTGAGGCCCAGCGCCCCCGCGGCCGCCTGGGACACGGCGCACAACAGAATCCCGGCCACGAGGGCTTCCGGCACGTGCACATCCTCCTGGCGGCGGGTGGGGCGCGGCAGCAGCCACGACGGCTACACCCACGAATGTACAGGCGTAAGGCGTGCGTGTAATGGATCAGTTTCTATGCTACAGCCATAGATGATCGATTTGTAATTTGCATATCCATGCGCTTACGTACCATGATGAGGACGTAGGCCATGGAGAACGCGAGGATGCCAGTGTTGAGGAGGGCCCAGATCAGGACATGTCGGACACCCGGGAACGGAGGATCCGCGGCTGGCGCCTGCTTCTTCTTCCCGAACACGACAGACAGTGGGAGCAGGGGAGCAACCTTCTCATCAGCCATGGGTCGGTCCTGTTGATGACCAGATCAATCAACGTAGTATAAATTAGCAAGGCAAAGCATGTTTTGTTACTTTAACTTGTTTTGATGACTGACCTTGGCTTCTTCGATCTGCAGGTGTTGCTGAGCACAGCGGGGGATGAAGCTTGAGCCCCTGGCTTGAGAGTTTGAGAGTCGAGGCAGGGGCTTTCCAACTAGTATGTAAAAACGAATTCAACAATTTGGCGCTGCACGATTTATCCGTTCATTGAGTTGTACTTACACACGCTTCGTGTAGATGATATTACACGATTCGAGTAGGACACGACGCGTCTAATTACACGATTTATCCGTTCATTGAGTTGTCAGTCGGTTGCCGTGCCTGTTGGAAGATTCGTTCGTACATTGGGATATAGGAGTATGTCGGACCGGAGTCCAGAATAAACAATGGAAGCGAAACGAAGCTGGAAGCACACGGACGACGGCTTGTCGCTACCGGAGGACATCATCTTCGACGTGCTAGTCAGGCTGCCGGCAAAGCCCCTGTGCCGGTTCCGGTGCGTGTCCAAAGCATGGCGTGCCCTAATCTCTGACCTAACCTTCTTGGCCGCGCAGAGATCCCGCGCCGGCCCGCACCTCGTCGTCCTGTTATATGGCCGCCGGAGGTGCGGGTGATGGACATGGACGCCAACGTCGTCAGAGTGATGGAGGTGAGGGTGGCCAAAGCAACGACGTCTTGGGCGTGCTGCAGCAGCAGGCTACTATGCGGCTCAATGTCATTGTTTACAGAGAACGTCCCATGGGTGCCACTGCCATGATCATCGATCAGGTTGCTGGGCCTACATGCACCGTCGATACATACGATTTCGGGACCAGGTCGAGCTTTGGCCTTGCCACTCCATCCGGCGCTATCAAGGTCCTTGGGCTAGAAAAAACATCACCAAGCCAGCAGATCGATCTGCACGGTCGTCTTGCACCGATAGCTGCTTTCAACCTCAACAGCGAAGAGTGGAATATGATCATTGGCCCGGCACTTGGGATCGAAGAGCTGACACAGCATGCTGAACTAACTGAGCTCAAAGGAACCTTGGGTCTAGTTCAATTCCTATGCAAGCGCAGTTGTGACAACTACTACCCAGTCATCATACGGCTGTTGATTGATTTTCACAAGAGTGTATGGATCAAGGACTATACCATTCAAATGCCATCAACCTGGGGATTAGTTAAGATTTTCGGGACCTTAGATGATGGCAGAATATTATTGCTGGTGACGGAAGAAACAAAACAATACAAAAGCTATGTATCATGATCGACATGTCCTTGTGTTCTACGACCCTATCGTAAAGATGTTTACAAAGTTCGTCGACATAGCAATGGGGTTCAACGATATATTGGCCCTGTACACTAGTAGCCTGCTCTCTTTTTCTTGATAAATAACTGGGGAAAACCACCTGGAATAAATCAATGTACATGTAGGCACCATTGTCTAAGAAATTAATGCAGATGACGTAGACAATAATTGTGTGTCCAGTGAAATAATCATTCAGTGTGGATGAAGTCTGATGATATATGGAACTAAAGAGTGAAAAAAGAATTTTTTTTGTTCAAACTAAATACTCAGTTTTTTTGCAAAATTCCATTGCACTAACAGTTATTTACCTGAAACATAACTCAGTGTTTAATGCATACTGTCGGTAAAATTTTGTGTTCATATTTTTTCACATGGGGAAAAAAATACAAATTACGTATTGGTGTCTAGTTGTTACAAAAAATGTTTTATTTATGTGTGCATGTGGAGTAAAATAGTGGTCTTCCATTTACTATTTGCCGATGGCTACCTTGTCGGCAGCGGTTAGGAGACAACCTTCATTCCTACCAGGACACTCAGGTCAAATGGTGAATGCTATCATAAAAGAAGAGAAGCGCAAGCATTGGCAGAAAAGTATTTTGATATGCCCGCAGCGGTAGGAGAGAGCACTACTGAAGCTTTCGAGCCAATGCCAGCGAAGACCCAAGGTCTGGTGGGAGTGAACGCTTCTCAGCGGTGCAGCCAAAGAGGTTCTAATTAAATCTGCAATGCAGACAACTACCGTATACCTAATCTACAATTAAGCAAGATATTAGAAGGAAATCCCTTTACTCTTGCCGGCCTTGGGCAGAACTCTCGGTGGCCGGCGTTCCTAAACCCCCAAAACCCTAACCGTCGCTCTCTATCTCACTCACAGCCACCGCCACCCTGTGAACAGCAACCGCTACAGCTCCCTCAATTCACCCCTGAACCCGAGCAACCACATATCAGGTGTATGTACTGAAGTATTTTTATTGAAAAAATTATTCCATACTTTGGTTGACGAGGGCATAGAGTTGGTCAGCGATGCTGATAAGTATTTTGCATTGTTGGTCATAGCAAAAGGCAGCTGTAATCTATGCAATTTTGCATCTGTTGAATTGAATATGGCCAACTTGCATCTGCAAAATATGACAGTGAATGTGGCTGTGTTGCTATTGGAGCTATGAATAAATTATGAGACAGTGAATAAATTTTCTGCTGCAGGACAGTGTAAAAATATTATTTGGAATTTTGGTGTTACCTCCTTTCCTGGTTGGCTGACCTGATTACTGCTGGTGAATTCCTTGGAATACTTATTGTAGCAGTTGCACGTGGCAGCGTGCTGCCGGTGCTATCATGAGGGGGCCAATTAATTATAGTGACCATAGGATAGCTACTATACTTGATCTCCTACCCTGATTTGATAGTCGTGCTATAGGTTGACGTCTCCTTGGACCATGGATCTTTGTTGTTACTGATGACATTGAAAACAACATGGTGTTGTCGCTGATCTGAATTGCGTCGTTGATGATGATGCTCAGGTCTGATCCTTCCTAGTCGCCTGTGCTATTTATTTGTGGACGCGGCAGCAGTTTGGGCTTTTCACCGAACAGTCGGTGAATGCTGGAGGTGAAATTGCGTGGCATCGTGCTGCTGTCGGTGCCGATAGATGGTGGATGCTTGGTGAAGATGTCGTCATTGGCGCGCAGAATCATTGCCTTGATGTCGGGGTTTCCGTTGATGTCGATGAAGGCTCCTGGTGACATGGGCTGGTCGTCGTTGTTTTTGTTGGTGGCCTGGCAACGACCGTGAGGTGATGCTCCGCTTGGGCGGGCTCGTCATCGAATAGCTGGTGGGTGTCGGTGGTGACGTCCTCCTTGTTGGTGATGATTTCAATCAATTGTGTCTCCACAATAGGGTTGTCTGTGGCGGCATCCATATTGACGTTATCGGGGGCGTTGGTGATGAGGACGATGATGCCCGACGTCGTGCCTGCTAGTGACAGCGCCCCTGTTGGCATGGTAACAGGGTCGGCGATGATGGTGCCATGCATGCGAATGCTCCTTCTTGTTGGCCTCAAGACGCCTTTGCAGCATGATGATCTCATCGTCGGTGTTGATGTTGACGTCGTTGGCGGCGTTCAGAGATCGAATCAGATCTCGTCGACGTTGATGTTCGTGGCAGTGGTGGCAGCCATAGATCGATCTGGTCTCCAGATATCAGCTATATGTGGCCTAGCATAGGGGCAAGTGGCAGCCCTGAGCCGTGGCATGGGCATGGCATCGGTGCAGATGGTGGCGACGGCGTGGGCGGCGTGTGCGCGGCGGTCGTGCGTGAGGCGAGGGGGGGCTGCTGAGATAGAGATTAAATGGGAATTACCCCTTCTAGCATTGCTTTGATTTGTTACAATTCCCGTTGTATGTATAGCCATGGGATTGTTTAACCTCTAAGCAACTGGAAATCCTGCGGATCATTCGCTTCCTAATTTATCTAGATGTTGTGCCACCCTCTGTAGACGGTGGTGACGGCGGCAGCTGCGCCCCCGGCTCCTCGTGCACGCCCCTTAGCTAGGGCTTCTACGGTTCATAGCGGCGGTGCGGTGGTTGCAACCCTCTTGGGCCCTATGTTGGCCCATTTATTTTGCTATCAGCATTGCACTTGTTATTAGAGACAATTTTCACAGTTTGCAAGGAAATCATTATTGAGAATATATGTACCAAATCCAATGATTGAGTCATAGATCTTACGAATAGTACCACGGAGTTCAGTAATAGGCTCTATGGAAAACAATTAATGCGAGGATAAGGGGATGGAAACAGATCTTATTCGCATGGAATCAAACCTGAATATCATCTTTTATAGCAGTCTAAGTTAATTTTGAATTTGAATACAAATACAAAACCGAGGTCTCGGATTCAGATTTCCATCCGAATATTTACTCAATTCAACTGAAAGTGCACAATATTAAATTCAACATAAATGAAGTCATGAATGGAATTTACTTCTAAGTTCATTAATAACCAAAGTGAAAAAGTAAATATGCACTTCTAATACTCTCCAATATCAAAGTGAACTAATTATAGTTGATAATATTTAATAAAATGATAGGACAAGTGAATAAATTCAAACAATAATGGTAGGAAGCAAGTACTCCATTTTAGTTTTCCATGTTTTTGTAATTACCAAGTTATTACACAAGTAGAGATTAAAGTATGTGGATTTATAACATAAAAAAGCTATGGTCAGCTCATAAAAAATAGTATAATTATCAATAATATGTAATAGTTAAATATATCATTTATTGAGTCATATTTCTATAAATTTTATCATAAGATTATAATTTATATAATAAATTACATAAAAAGAGATATCCACGTTGACGAAACAGATGGCGGTGGCCATTGATGTAGGCAATGGAGCCGGGGCAACAAATAAAAGTAGACGGTTGCAGGGCCGCAGCCGTGGCCTTATCCCATCTAGTGTCAAGAAATTGTGTTTTGGATGCGGCGTCCATGACACAAACTGTTGTGGGGACAGGGGACCCCACAAAACCCTAGATGCAGACACCCACTTGCCAATGCAATGTAAGAAATCTCTACTTCTCACCTTTCCTGGATTGTGCACTAATCATGTGCGTGCAGCTTATGCTTGTCCACTCATCTATATATGATAATAATATAAAAATGTGTACTATGGAAATGAGTAATATCAGTTCTATTGATACACATCTAGTATATGGTGAATATTAGCACATTTTATATTTGAAAAGTTAGATAAACTAGCACAAATGCCCGTGCGTTGCAACGGGAGACATATAGTTTATTACATAGTCTTAAAATTTGAAGATATCTTAATTTACACCGGACAATATTACTTATTTAATGGTGTTTAATCACACTTTAAATAAAATAGAAAATTATGAGCATGGTAAATAATTAAGTTAAACTAAGACATAATTGATTGCTTATTTACCATGAAACCCTAGTTTCATTCTTTTCTTCTCCCCCCGAGTTTCTCGCACCAGCCACCAAAGAGAGGAGCGTTGGCTTGGTGGGCGCTGTTGACGTCAGGAGAGCGCTCGCCGGAGCTCGCATGCTATGTAGGGTGCACGGGCCCCGTCGAGCCACCCTGGCCTTCGGGCCTCGTTGTGGTCGCAAGTGGTGAGCCCGAGGCACTCGTGGCGGTCGCAAGTGGTGAGCTGCGTCCCCGGTGGCCGCACGAGTGTCTCCAACCCGCCACCCTACAATGGCGCTCGGTCGACCCGGTAGCCGCGAGCAGCGAGCCTAGACGTCCCTATGGCTTCGTGGCCTGCGTCTCTGCTAACCACATGGCCCCCTCTGGATCCATCGAGCTTGCGTGTAGTGGTCGCCACGTGCGGCTCGTCAAGCCGCCCCGTAGTGGCAGTTAGGCATCCCGGCGGGGCGGTCGCAAGCACCGGGTCCGGACGCACCCAATGGTCGTGTAGCTTGCGTCCCGGTTGGCATCCACATAGGTGGCGGCGTCATGCGGTGGCACTCAGGTATCCTGACAATCGCGAGCGGCCAGGTGCATGGATCGACAGCCAATTAGCCGATCAAAGTCTCCTTGCAGCCACGATTTATTTCTTATTTGAGGCGGAGTTCCTTGTGGCTGGGGTCTACATTTGTTTGATTTGCTTCATATGGGATTTTTTTTCTGTGTATATATGGGTAACTTCTTTGATTGGCTCATTGAATTGTACTCGATTTATTATCTCGTGATGACAAAAAATCTTGTGGTGACAATTTGCTTTTGTTACGTTGACTTTACAAATTTGGGAAATTCATTCCCCATGGTGTTCTTGCTCCTTTCTTATTCAATCTAGAGCTCATTTTTTATTCGACTATAAGGCGCGTAGCCAATTTTTTCTTTCCTTTTCAGTTTGGACAAAAGTTTATGTGTGGCAAGAAATTTTGCTGTTTGAGTTTGTCCGTTTCGATTCAGAATCCATGATCTTGTTTTAATCTCAAAATCTTATGCACGGTGATATCAATTTGTTTCCGTATCCGTTTCCAACTCTATTGACCGTTTTCCAAGTCTACTGACACCAAAGAAGTCCGGACCAAAAATTGCTGGACCAAAAGGTCTGAACCATAAAAAAAGTGGCTAAAATTTTGGTGTTTTATTATTATTATATATTATTAGATAGAGATTCATTGTTTTACCCAAAAAAAAAGACCACACCGTGACAAGCTTGCTTTTGTGTTATTTTGGGATTATTATTTGGTCAATTTAATATTTTATTTATTGTTCTACTAAAATAAAAAGAAAAGGATTCGTGTCTCAAGCAGAGATCGATCCTAAAACCTCTTGAAAGAGAGAAACGAGCAACACCACTGCGCCACACAACAATTTGTTATAAAGAGTTCTTTCGCCTAGATATGATGTATATGTTCAGAAACAGAAAAGGAAACAAAACGAACCGATACCGACATGAACATGTAGAGCGGACAGAAAATACAAGAGGGCAGATTGAAATCATGATGGCAGACTGAAATTTTGGCGTTTTATTATTAGGGTATAGATATAAAATGGGTGTTGCTAGCGCTCGGACGTCCTAAGCTTAGGACGCCCGAGCCCGGCCCACCTCCCGCGCAATAGCACACACACGTTTCGGCCCCACCCTCCGGTCCCCACGGCTTCCACCTCCCCCGCAACCGCGCACACACGTTTCAGAGACACCCTTCGGTCCCCGCGCCTCCTCTGCCCCCGCGTCCGCCCGCACTGGCATGCATGCACCTCCCGCATCCGCCGGCGGCCCGCATGGCCCCTGCTCCTCCCATTAACGTCGCAAACTCCACAAACATTTGACCGCCCTCGTCCTCTGAAACAAAAGGGGGGAAAATCCCACTGAAACAAAGAAAACATAAGTGAAACAACAATTAGAAGAAAGTGAAACAAAAAAATGCATACATGTGAAACAACGGATTAGAATATGCAAAGTGGATTATCTGTTGAAGAACAACGAAACATGGAACCAAATTAAAGAGTATTAATGAAACATCAATAGCACAACTAGTGAAACGAAGTAAAAAAAATTATTGAAACGGGTAACCCGAGCGAACGAGCTGCCAAAAAACACAAAAAAAAAACCCGACCAAAAAACACCTCTGTGACATCAAATGGCGCCTATTGCGACGAAGTCCACACACGAACTGAAACATCTCGAAAACCCATGTATATTATGAGAAACATTGAAAACAAAACCTGTGAAACAACAAAAAATCTGCTGCTGAAACAAAGCAATGTCATCTGATGAAACAAGAAAGGAGGGGAAATGGATGGAAAAAAGGAGTGCTCGCCGGAACCCTAGGACGTCCATGGAGTTTGTGGAGAAAACAGAGGGAGAGAAGAGGAGATAAGCAGCCTACCTCGGCCGAATACGCCGGATCTGGCGGATCCGTGCTCGCCCTTGCCACTGCCACCGCCGGGACCAGCGGATCCGCAGTACCCGTTGGCGGATTCGGGACCGTTGGAACCCTAGCTGGTTGACCGGAGATGGCGGAGAAGGGCCACAGCCGTCGCCGGCGGACCCCGCCTCGGATCCCCCCGGATCCACCGCCACTCCGGGCGGATCTGGGGCCGGATGAGCCCCCGGGTCTGCCGCCGTCCCCCGCCGAAACCCTAGGTGGTCGCCCCGGTGATGCGCCGGAAGAGGGAGGAGCCAGCACGAGGAGGTGCGTGTGGCGTGGCGGCGGAGCACTGGGAGCGGCGCATGTGCTGCAGCTTCCAGCGATGGCGACGGCGTCCCAAGAAGCACGAGGAGATGGAAGAGTGAGAGAAAATGTCAAGGTCCACTCGTGTCCTCTCGTCATCCCGGGCGGAGCATCCGAGGGAGTGTGTGCGGTCGCGCCTGGTGGGCGGTGTGGTGCATGTGCATAGCCCAATAATGGCCCACCATGATGTCCTATGATTAGGACGTATTATCAGTAGTATTACCGATATAAAATCATCGGACTTAGTATTATTTTGGAATCACATCGTGTCCAGTGATGAACGATTTTTTGGTTCATCAAGTTCTACCTACACACGCTTCGTACAGGAGATATTTGTTAGCTGTCTGGTAGGTAATCTTATTGTAGTCGGAAACCATCGGTCCGTCGGTTGCGATGTTCATATATACGGCGTATCTTCGACATAAGGTAACAGCAGGCCAGAGAAAACAATGGAAGCCAGACAAAGCAAGGATGACTATAACGGCGTTTGCGTGTCGCTGCCGAAGGACATCATCTTCGGCGTCCTAGTCAGGCTGCCGGCGAAGGCGCTGTGCCGGTTCCGATGCGTGTCCAAGGCCTGGCGTGCCCTCATCTCTGACCTAGCCTTCGTTGCCGCTCAGAGATCCCACGCCGGCCGTCTCATCGTCGGCATGTTCGGATCCTGGCCGCATTACGAGCTGCGAGTGCTGGACATGCACGGCAACGTCCTGAGGGTGTTCCGGGTCGCAGACAACCCATCGCTGGCACCCACGCGCCTGGACCTCATCTGCGTCCACAACAGGCCGCGGCACCACGCCATGATCATCGATCCGGCGGCCGGACATCCAGATGGGGTCATCGTAGGCATTCATGCGCATGATGAGATGAGCTGGGGGAGCGATTTCAGCTTTGGCCGTGCCGCTTCGTCTGGCACCTACAAGCTCCTCCGTCTTTACGAAACTCTAGCTCACAGAACGTTCTGTGAAGTCGCTACGATCACAAACGGTGGTGCTGACACGACGTGGAGGCAAAGGCCACAGCCGGATTTGGTAACAAGCCTTTCCTGCGAACACAAGGCTATGATCAATGGCGTCCTCTACTTCATGCCCCGCATCATTGATGATGGAAATACACGTTGGAACCGTCACTACTAGAAACTTGAAATACCTTGACGGTGCACTACCGTCAGGGAAAATAAATGAAAATGTACGTATCGTCATACAAAATAAAAATATCGCCATAAAATTTTTTATAGTGCACTTACTGTCAGGGAAAATAAAAATACCGTCAGGGCTGGCTCGTCAGGGTAATTCCAGTTTTGCCTTACGGTCGTCAGGGTATTTCAAGTTTCCAGTAGTGCGTGTAGCCGCTTTTGACCTTGAGAGCGAAGTGTGGATAGAGACGATTAATGGTCCGCCATTGGGGCTCGTAATGGAGCAAGGGAAATGGCGCGTTGCTCTAACCGTTCTCAAGGAAACCTTGTGTATGGTTCACAATATACTAGGCTTTGACAATTTCGGTGGCTGCAGTCTCCATGCCAACGTGTGGCGCTTGATAGATTATAACCGGAGTATATGGGTCAAGGCATACACGATAAAGATGCCCGCCGATTGCATAAACATTAAGGTACTAGATGTCTTGGATGATGGTAGAGTACTGTTGTTGAGGTCGAACGACACACCCCATTATCTTCGTTTCCTACAGTTCTTAAACCCCAGCACTGAGGCTTTTACGGATATCATGGAGATGGCAGAGGAATTCACTGGTAGAATGACCTTTTATTCTGGGAGTCTCCTCTCTTCTTAATGGATAACAGTGAAAATATTATTATTATTATATATCTATACCTCTTATATAAACAAACCCCACTAAGCTATTTATCTGATTTCTCCTTGCATCACGTCAGCATTTTCAGTTACTTAGAGCTGGGATGCTTTGATTTTGTCAACATAAATCACGTCAAAACTCCCTCTTCACCTCCACCACCGTGCACTCGTAACTGGTAACCATTAAGTCCACTCGATACTTCTTCCACCTCTACCACCGTGCATTTGTAATTGTAACTGGTGTGGAAACTCCCTCCACCACCGTGCAGTCAAGAGGCCACACTCACAACGTGCAAACAAGAGGCTTGAGTTTGCCCATATATATATGGGAACCCCATGGTCATGCCCTTGCTTATATCTGCTTGATTTGGCACATACATCTGTTGAGTTCGTCCACATATAAACCCTCATGCCCTTGCTCAGGTTTGCTTGATTTGGCTACATAGAATCACTTGCTTTTGTCCAGCGTTGCGTCGGCACGGTCTTTGCTTCCATATGCTCCAGACTCAGAGCTCGAACACATGGCAGATCACAGTTTCCTGTTTCCTTTGGTTTCCATAGCTCGAGCACATAGCAGACTCCCAGGGCACAAACACATGGCAAGGAGGCAACGTTTGCAATGGCAAAATAGCCAATTATGTCCCCACTGCGTTAGTTATTTTATATTTTCAAATTCACCAAGCGTGCTGTGCTACTATGTTCTATCCCTTCCTGCTTCGGATCCCTCCTTTTTTTCCTTTTGCATGATACTAGCTGTCACACTATCTACCATATCTTTTAATCTTTATTACATGTTGTACATACTAAGTTGCTGCAATTTAACTGTCGCTACATCAACAGGTTGTGCATCATTCTTTATCCACAGGGTTATTTGACTCTACTCCCTTTTGAGTTGTTCTGTCACATGGAATTTGTTCCAATGTCGAAAACATGATTAGCATATATATGGTCAACAATTGATGCTCATTCATATGAAGTATGGGCATGAGCAATTATTACCATGTGCTTTCATATAGATGTTTTATAAAAAAACGTATTTTAAATATAACTGTTTAGAGTTCCTAATGTTTTCTAGAAGTATATCAGCAGTAGTGTTTTCTCTTGCATACCCGCAGCAACACGCGGGAAATTCTCCTAGTAATAAAGATAGCTTGGCTCGGCTGTATAGACTCTTGTTAGCCCGCCTTCGATAGATATCACGTGCCTTTATCAGCAAAATTATATAGATGTATTACTGATGAGGTATGATATCCATCTACATTGTTTTTTATGGAACTGGAGGTGCCAAAAAGGTTCAAAGTAAAGGAGTTTTATTGGAATAGAAGCAGGAGACAAAGAAAGAAAGGATATCTATGCAATCAATACATGATTTTGTAGCGGGAGCGGGTGACAAGACTTCTCACACCACCCCCGTGGGCATCGGTCTCCTTCGAAGCAACTTAGGCGGCACCTTGATTACCTCGCCACCAGGGCCATCTTGGAGCGCCCCAGTCCTTCCCTCACAACCTGTTTCCCAGGTGGTGCCTCCCGATGCCGGTCGCCGGCTATTCGCGACACATGTACGGAGGATCCAGATCAGGCTCCTCCTTTGCCGGATCCAGCTAGAGGATCTTATCTCTTGTAACAACCTGTGTAACAAACCCTGACCACCCGTGGGGCTTATTCCCCGGCGTATATAACACGAAACCGAGGACCAGGGAAAGATACCTCGTTAACCTATTTTTACATGCGGCAGATGATGTAGGCCATATGCACCCTGGTTGATGTGGGCTGAACCGGCTTAGCTCTAGCTGGGACATTGATGGGCTTTGGCAACTGGGGCTTCTTCTCATCCAAGCCCTTATTTTCCCACCATTTGTCCTCCTTGGAGGCATTGCTATGATTCCCTAGTTCCATGGTTGCTCCTTGACGTCTGGCTATGGTGGTGGTCCAAACTGTGTTCTTCAGTGTAGAATTGATGGTCAAACTCCCCATGACGGTGCCAACCAATGGGAGAGACTTTCCTAGATGGAATTTTAGTGCACGCAAGGGATGGTCCTGGATCCTTGAAGGAAGATGCGGAACTAAAGATGAAGGTCCCCACCGATGGGAGAAAATCGGTCTGGGGCAGTGGTGGGACTAGTTCATGTAGGCGTATGTGTATGATGAAAGCTTAGAGACAATGATGACATACTTCGCCAAGTTTTGGGGCTACCCTGGCATTACTTGCGACAAGTTTACGTGCCACATCAACAAATATGTCCTACACCTGACCTGTTTGGATCACTTAATACCGTGTACCTCCATTATCTAAAAAAATACCGTGTACCTAGTTTAAGGATCTGAACTGCACCCTCTATGCCTTTTAGTCAATAGATAGATATTGTGAAGAAAAAAATTCTTGAGGAAACAAGTGGGGGTCCGAGACGCCAACTGGAAATTTATTAAATGTTTATCTAGAGAGTTACATCAGTTTGATTTAATTTATGTGATTGTGTTCATATGTGTTATTTAATTAAACACTTTATATGTGTTGTTTTATTTAACACTTTATGTACATGAAAACTAGTAAATATAAATATTATTAATTATCCGTTGGCAATGCACAGGCACAGGTTAAATAAATTTTATAATGCTTTAGGTTTATATATGTTTATTGTTTTAATAAATATGTCACAAATATAACTTTCCTTTCAAAAGTGTACTTACACGTTTCTATGTCTATATTTACAGTACAAGGCATTTTTGTTTTTTAATGGCCATCAATATATCTCGGAAGCAACGTAGAACTAGCAAAGAACAACGTCGGCTGTTTTCATGATTGGAACCTGATCAGACTGTGTGTTCGACTCGAACTCAGCTGAACCCGGACTGCCCTCTATATATCTAGAAGTATGTATCGCGGAAAACAATACATACTCTCGCCGGAGAGCACCGCAGATGGTGGCCGAAACAAGCATAGAAGCGAAACGACTCAGGAAGCACGAGGGCGACGGCATGTCGCTGCCAGAGGACATCATCTTCAACGTGCTTGTCAGGATGCCAGTGAAAGTCCTCTGCAGGTTCCGATGCGTGTCCAAGGCCTGGCACGCCCTCATCTCCGAACCGTCCTTCGCCGCCTGCCAGAGATCCCATGCCGGCCCTCTCATCGTCGGCGTGTTCGGATCGTGGCCCCACTACGAGCTGCGGGTGCTGGACATGCACGGCGACGTCCTGAGGGTGATCAAAGACGTGGAGACCCCATTTGTGGCGCCCACTCGACTGGACCTCATCTGCGTCAACAGGAGGTGCCATGGTGCCATGATCGTCGATCCGGCTGCCTGTCGTGTCTTCACCATAGGCAACCATATGCATGACGAGGAGATCCGTTGGGACAACTACAGCTTTGGCCGTTCCGCTATGACTGGCACGTACAAGGTCCTGCGTCTCTGTGAAACTGACACAACTGTCTGTGAGGTCGCTACGATCACTGGCGCTGGTGGTGAGCCAACATGGAGGCAAAGGCCGACACCCAACTTGTTTAATGGCTTTTCCTACGTACAAAAGGCCACAGTCAAAGGCGTCATCTACTTCATGCCTGCCAACATTTATGGAAGAGCTCCAGGTTGGAACCGTGTAGCTCCTTTTGACCTCAAGAGCGAAGTGTGGAGAGATGCAATCAATGGTCCGCCACTGGAGGAGCAAGTTGACTGGTGGATTGCTCTAATGGAATTCAAGGAAACCTTGTGCATGGTTCACAATATACAATTTGTCAACGGCCAGGGCCTCTATTCCGACATTTGGTGCTTGATCGATCATAACAAGGGTGTATGGGTGAAGACGCACACGATTCAGTTGCCCACAGGGTGTCATTATACTGAGGCTTGGGATGTCCTAGATGATGGCAGAATATTATTGTTGAACAGGATTTGCTCTCGGATTGTCCTTCAGTTCTTTAACCCTAGAACCAAGGCCTTTACGCATATCATGGAGATGCCGGAGGAATACAGGGGTACAATGACCTTATACACTGGGAGTCTCCTATCTTCTTGACAGATAACTGTAAAAATATTATATACAATAAAGCCAATTTTGCTCTGCTGTGCAGACTGTTGCTAGCCCGACGCCTTTAACTTGATAGTTCTCCAGTGCTTAAATGGAAAATTATATTGTTTTACATTGGTTACGAGATATATATATGCCATATAAACGTACTGTCTTGCAATTTCCAGTCCGTTCAGCCAATGGCATGATATTTAACCGTGAGCCGTTGTTGCGATGTTGAGGGCCTGGTAACCAGCGATTCAGCTGGCGTTGCTGAGTAAAGAAAACCTATGTTCGAAAAAAAAAAAAACCGGCTGATCAATTAAACGTACGCTCTTGGAAGAAGATAAGCTGAACAACTAAGACATCTTGAAAATTTGTGATACGGATGAGGTATTTGTATTGTAATACGGATGAGGTATGATATTTATGTTTGAGTATGTGTTGAAATATCTAGCCCAGGGTACAGGCCCCGCGTCGGCCAACCCTAGGGCGACTCGGGCAGCACCTTTGAGTGCCGCCACTCGCCGCCGCCCCCTCCCCTCGCCTTCCCGGCCGTCGCCGGAGCCCAACGCCGGCACAACCCGGCGGACGGCCGTGATGGCGACGGCTGGGCCGTCCTCGCCGAGTTCTCATGAGGCGGCGTCTCCTCCTCCTTCTCCTTCCCCCGTGCCCACCCCCCCCCCCCCACCTCTCTCTTTCACCACCAGCCTCTCCCGGCCGGCTCCCGGTGGCAGATCGCGTGTCTCCGGGCCGTGATCCGTGATCCGCAACGGCGCTAGATGCACCTCCCCGATCCCGCGGCGGCGGCCGCACCAACCCCGATCCGCGGCGGCGCGGCCCCGCCCTGCCCTCGTCGACCCGCTCCGGCCTCACCATGCAACGGCCGCGGCTTACATCGTCTGCGGCGGAGCGGCTCGGGAGCAGCGGCCGCGTCGCGATCCCACGGCGGCGCGGCGCCCTTCCCCCTCCGTGCCGGAGCCGGCCTTCCCCTCCATGGATCTGTAGCGTGGTTGGGTGGTCCGGCTTAGGGCGATGGATTCAGGGGCGGGGTGGCGCTGGGCTTCGTCGGCCTGGCATGGCCCAGAGCTCGGTGCCGCCTCCTCGGCTTGGGGTCGCGGTGGCATTCCAACCACCGCCACGTCCTAGGCCTCCCGTCCCGGCCAGGTGCCTGTCCGGGCCGGGATCCCTCTGCCGGCCGGATCCCTGCTGGGCGGATTTGGGTGTCATCCTTGGGCCTCGAGTACACGGCGTACGCCACGGCCGTCCTCGGCGTTTCAACTGCGTTTGGGAGAACCTCTGGGAGTACTGGCTCGACCCATTCGTGGGTACGGCCATCGCGGCGCTCGTCTACGACATCACATCGGACAGCGCCCGCATCACGCTTTCTGTTGTATGTAGGTTTGGCTTGGATGTGTTTTTGCAGAATTTTGGATTACGGGTGAAAACCCTGCCTAGCGGTGTCTTTGGGTGGCGGCGATGACACACAACGTCATCTTCCCCTTTGGAGGCGTCGCTGCAATTTCCTCTTCCTTTCGTTGATGATGGCGTCTGCGGATGTCATTTACCTTCTTGAAGGCATCAACACAAGCACACATACTCCTAGCCATGCTGCACAGAGACACTTGGGTCTCGGCCACGGCGTTAAGAGCAAGTCAAGGACACCCTCTCTCAAATAGAGGGTCGAAGCATTTTTGCTTTGTATTGTTACGGTCATTCTATAAGACTATGACTTTTCTTTCTTTTATTTTTCTTTCGCTTTTATAATTTTAGGTTGTCTACATCCCCGGATGTAGAGGCCGGATATTAAATCTATTATCTAAAAAAAATGATATTTATGTTTGCAATTGCAATAGAAATATTGAAACGGATCAAACCCGATGATAGAGTACGTACCGCGAAGTTCAGTTAACAAGCCGTGCGGCAAAAATTTCCCTATTAATTGGTAATACCGGGCTCCATGTTTTATATTTCAGCTGATCATGGAGGCATGAATAATTGCCGTTCGTTTATATAGCAGTATATCTCGCGACATAAAATAATTCCAACTCTGCAAGCGGAAGTGCGGAAGAGACATGGAAGCGGAACAAGACGACGGCTTGTCGCTGCCAACGTTTTCGACGTGCTAGCCAGGCTGCCGGCGAAGTCCCTGTGCCGGTTCCACTGCATGTGCAAGGGGTGGCCAGGCCATCGGCACGGGCGCTCACTGGGCCTGGTCAAGCATTGTCCTGTCGTGCTGCTCTGTCTGGTTCCCTCAAGGTCCTCTTCGTCGGTTTAACCGAAACTTTACCGGTAGAAGCGCTCTGCAAGGTCGCTACGATTGTGGACCGCAGCACATGGCCGTTGACATGGAGGCAAAGGTCCGCGCCAGCAATTGTTACCAGCTAGCACCCTAAAAGAAATAAAGGCCACAGTCAATGGGGTTATCTACTTCTTGCCGCCTAGCTTCAA
The DNA here is from genome assembly GCA_018135685.1 of Themeda triandra. NCBI lineage: Eukaryota > Viridiplantae > Streptophyta > Magnoliopsida > Poales > Poaceae > Themeda > Themeda triandra. Next base: position 195,289 of record JAENPR010000182.1, read on the forward strand.
TCTGTATGATAAAGCTTCTTTGTGCTCCGGCTGCAAATGCATAGCTGCCTTCGACCTCAAGAGCGAAGAGTGGAACATGATCAAAGGGCTGGCATTCGGGATCCAGGAGAATATATGGAGTATTACCCTAACCAATCGAGCTTAAAGCGTGCTCTTGTGTGGTTCAATTCCTAGGCTATTCGCCCTTTGTAGATGAGCGCTATGATGACCGCTGCTATACCATCATATATGGCTCTTGGTTGATCTGAACATAATTGTATGGGTCAAGGAGTATTATCATAGAGATGCCAAATATATGGAGACGAGCTCTAGCGCCGCTTCTAGCTTTCGGAGTGTAATAGCTTCTCTTTAGCTTGAGCAAAATTAGTTAGTACACAGGTACAACACTCAAAGCTCCGCTTTACAGCCGGCGATTTGTGTCAGTGTGAGGTCCGTCAACCCAGGGCAACTCGCCAGGGGTTCGTCGGAATGTATTCAAACTCTCTAGCTTCCCTTAATGAGACACGTGCCAAGCACAATTTCGAAATAAACATTGTGGGCCTTGGATGATGGCTGAATATTATTTCTAGTGAGCGAGCTGGAGATAGTAACAAACAAGTCTAGCCGTCATTGAGATGTCCTTGTATTCTACGACCCAGGTAGAATGGCGTTTACATAGCAATGGGGTCTGGAGATATGTTGGTGTTGTACAAGGGGAGCATCCTATCTTAGCAAATGACAGGAAAAATAAACTAAAATACATGTAGTCCTACATGAACTTTGTAAACGAGTGACAAATATTCTGGGCTTCTTAGAATATTAATGCACTTGAGTTAGACAATTTCTGTGTGTGCAATCAAATAACCATTCATTGTGGACCAAGTAGAATACACAAAAAAAATAACGTATATCATTGTATTAAGTAAGAGTTTAGATAAACATACAACGCGTTCTTAATGAGCGCCGAAGAAGGTCAACATAACATAGCTGTAGCTGGACTACCCTAGCAGAGGATCTCTAGGTCACTATTACATAAAAGAATGAATACTGACGCAACGGCATGATCTAGGTGGCCTTGCGTCTTCACGGCTAAAAAGCTAGGAAGAACACGTCTAGTGCTTGAGCACCATTCATTGTTAGGTCGCCACCGAAGAGCTTATCATACGTCTTCAGCCCCGACATTTATAGCGCTGATGGACCCTTGATGAAGCCCACATATTGCATGATCTGCACATCCCCTCGCTTGGAGGTGGGTACTTGAGAAAGGGGTTGAGCTGCCAACCGCTTCCTCTACCACGTCACGAATTTGCACATCCCCTCCCTCTTACACACCATTGCCTTGGTGAAGTAGTCAAGGCGGCGGTGAAGGAGGCGTCATTGTCAATTTGGGGAGCGGGGCTAGTGTCTGCAGCCTTGAGTTGGCGTGCTGGGATGGGGTCCATGTGCGAGCATAGGTGACCACCACAGGGGCATCTTCCTAAGCTGGGTGACTGGTGGAGGCCACATGACCATCTGGCTGCTAGCGAATGTATCCGTGAGCTCCACCAGCATTGGGACCTTTGTGATGCCACAATCAATTGTGGCGCCGCGACAATGCACGGCATCAGGGTTAGCGGGTCGAGCTCAGTGAGGCCCATCAGGCCAATCAGCTTTTTCTCCCAGCATCACCACTCCTCCATAATGTGCAGATGGAGAAGTTCAGTGTCGCCACTACCCATACTAGTCAAATGGACTGTCCCATGCTAAGAAATCTATGAAGATTGCCGACATCATGTGGACGTTGCAACACTGAAGAATCGGGCGTCGCCGATGGTTAACGGCAACACCAACATTATTTTAGTGGACACAACAGGGTAAGAAGGAAAAGGTTTGTGCAAAATCACAAGTGATAGGCCAGCACTGTTTCTACTACTGCTGCTGCTACTACTATGATATTGTTCAGGACACTCTTTCTTATACTCACTCTACCCAAATGAAATAACTTCAAGAATGATATTAAATTTAACGTTTGAGTTGAAGTCTATTGGCCTAAAGATACTACTGTTTTTTCCTTCTTGCATTGCAACACATGGGCGTCTTTTTTTTCTCGAATACGCAAAAGGTTTGCGCATCATTGTATTAAGAAGAAGATGTTTTTACAAGTTTTTCTGGGGTGTTTACAAATTTGAAACACAGCCCTCCACCTCGAGCGCTTACAAAGCGGATTACTCACGCACTAGACATTCTAATTTCCGCGCCCCAGCATGGATCCAAAGCTCGGCGGTGCGCTTGACGGTGTTGAGGATCTGGTTGAGGTTTGTCTGCGCGCCCCTGAAGCACCGTGCATTCCTCTCTTTCCAGATCTCCCAGGCGATGATGGCGAAGAGGGAATCCGCTCCATCCCTTTTGGTTCCGTGCCATCTCTCTCTCCATCGGTCCCACCACCGCTCGATGGACGGGGCTCCAATCCCTGTTGTGTCCGCTCGCAGCGTCGCCAGGGCGGCCCACCACACCTGGCGGGAGAAGGAGCACTCTGCGATGATGTGGTCGATCGTTTCTGGTTCTTGATCGCAGAGATAGCAAATGCCGCCACCGTTCGCCTGTAGTCCGTGCCTGTGTCGCCTGTCCGCCGTCCAGTGCCACCTGCGGATGGCCAGCCAGAGGAAGATCCTGACCCTGAGTGGTGCCCATGTCTTCCAGATCCTCTTGCAGCCTGGTATGGGGTGCGAACCCGCAAGGAGTGCCCTATAGGCCGATTTGGCGGTGTATTTTCCGTCCGCTGTCCATCTCCGGATGACACGGTCCTCCGCCGTGGTGAGCGCGACTTGGTCGATCCGGTGCCAAAGGTTGAGGTAGTCCCCCGGCTGCTGCGACGGATAACCCCCGGAGATTTGACGCACCCGAGGTTACGCCGAGTGTCCCCCACGCAGCCCCTCGGCCACTGTGGTCTCCCTTATCTCCCTAGCACCGACGTGGCAGAGTAGTAGCGGTGCGATGTCGGCCACCGAGAGACCGTCAATCCATCTCGCGGACCAGAATAGGGTTGTCCTACCGTTGCCGAGGACCGTGACCGTGGAGGCTCGGAAGAAGTCGTGCACCTCCCTGGTCACCTTGATCTCCAGCTGCGACCAGGCGCGGTCTTCGTCTCCCTGCTGCAGCCAGAGCCATCTTGACTGCAGGGCTATGGAAGTGCGCCTGAGGTCTGGAATCCCGAGCCCCCCCAGGTCGGTTGGACGACAAGCGGCGGGCCACGCAACCATACACTTCCCTCTGACGTCGCCGTCCTTCCCAGTCCAGAAGAATCTTCTGCAGATGCTGTTAATCTCTTCGATCACCCAAGGGGGCAGGCCGTCCGCGATGATGGTGTAGATAGGGATCGCGGAGAGGACGGACTTGACCCAGATGAGGCGGCCGCTCCTAGCCATTAGCGGGCCGTGGCACGCCGGAAGGCGGGCCGCCACTTTGTCTATGGCGGTCTGGTATGTAGCCTTGGGGATCTTCTTGGTACTCAAGGGCAAGCCCAGGTAGGTGATTGGGAACTCAGAGATTTTACAGCCAATGATGTTTTGTATGGGCCGCAAGTCGATATCCAGGGCGAAGATTGGCGTGATGGAGCACTTGGCGAGGTTTGTCCGCAACCCCGACGCGACCCCGAACGTCTGCAGGATCATCTTGGGGGCCCTTGCCTCTGGCACACTAGGGTGCATGAAGATGATGACGTCGTCGGCGTAGAGGCTGCAGTGGTGCTTGATGGCGGGCGTCCCGATGGGCTGGAGCAGCTGGCCCTCGGCCGCTGTCACCATCAGCCTAGCGAACACCTCCATGACAATGATGAATAGCATTGGCGAGAGAGAGTCCCCCTGTCTCACTCCGCGTCGGTGCTTGATCGACCTCCCCGGTCGACCGTTAACCAGGATGCGGGAGGAGGCAGTGGACAGAAGCGTCGCTATCCATCGTCTCCAGTGGTTGCCGAACCCGAAAGCGCGAAGGGCGTCTAGCAGGAACGGCCATGACACCGTGTCGAAGGCCTTGGAGATGTCCAGCTTAAGCAGTGCCTTTGTGATTTTCTTCTTCCTGAGGTGTACTGCCGCGCGCTGGACGAACTTGAAGTTGTCGTGGATTGTCCTCTCCCTGATGAAGGCGTTTTGGTTGGGCGAGATGATTTCCTTGAGTCTCGGTGCCAGCCTTGTCGCCAACAGCTTGGACGCAAGCTTGCCGAAGCTGTGGATCATCGTGATCGGCCTGTAGTCTGCTGGGGAGGCCGCGTCCGCCTTCTTAGGCAAGAGTACCACGAGGGCGTTGTTGAGGCTGCGGAAGTGCGAGCAGTCACCGAAAAACAGGCCATTTAGGGCAGCCAAGACATCATCTTTGATGGTCGCCCATGCTGACTTGTAGAAGGCCCCCGTGAAGCCGTCGGGACCCGGCGCTCTGTCGGACGGCATATCGCGCACGACCCTCACCACCTCCTCCCCTGAGAATGGGAGGTCAAGTACGGACATGTCCATTGGGGTGATGCCTAGGGCGGCGAAGTCGGTGGAGACTCCCCCCTGGCCGTCAACGCCGAAGACCCCCTTGAAGTGCTGTAGATGGTCTCTTCCACGTCCCGAGCGCCAGTGCAGGCCACACCGTCTTCCCTCCTGAGGCGGTAGATTCCATTCTTGCGTTTCCTCCCCCGGGCAAGAAGATGGAAGTACTTCGTGTTGGCGTCCCCATCCGCTAGAAACCGAATCCGCGATCTCTGTCGGGCAATTGTTCGCTCCAGTGATGCGAGGCCCAGGCATTTTTGCTTCAGGTCCTTGCGCACTGTGTGCTCCTCATCCGTGAGCTGCCTGTGGTCCGATGCCTAGTCGAACCGCAGAATGAAGGCGCGCGCCATGAGCAGCTGCTCCCGAACATTCCCTATGCTCAGGGCCGCCCAGCGCTGCAGCTCGGACTTTAGGTTCCTGAAGAGTGCGTCGAGGCGGCGTGGCGGGTCGGTGATTCCAGGGGAGCATGTCCATCCCCTTATGACGGCCTCCTGGTACCCCTTGCACTTCGGCCAGTAAGACTCAAAGTGGAACCTAGGCGTGGAGTGGATGGACATGTTCGTCTGGAGCAGTATCGGGCAGTGGTCGGAGACGTCCGACGAGAGGGCCTGTAGGTGGCAGTCTGGGTGCATCGACTCCCAGTCGAGCGACACCAGCGCCCGGTCCAGCCGCACTAGAGTGGGCGACCTCCTCTCGTTGCTCCAGGTGTAGAGCCTCCCGTGCAAGTGGATGTCGAGGAGCTCCAGGTCTGCCACGGTCTGACGGAAGCGACTCATGTTTCGCCTGTTGATGGGCCCATTGCTTTTGTCCGCCTCGTCGAGGATGAGGTTGAAGTCGCCGATGTTGGCCCACGGCCCCTGACAAGTGTCCCTGATAGCCGCCAGCTCCTCGAGGAAGAGCTCCTTGTCGCCGTCGTCCTGTGGGCCGTACACCACTGTGAGCCACCAGGGCCCCCGCCCCGAGTCTCCAACAGTGTGTACGCGTACCGTCGCCGAGTAGCAGCCGATGTGCACGTCATCGAGCTGAATGTCTGGTCGTCTCCCTGCAAGAAGTATCCCTCCCCGGGTACCATTTGCAGGAACGAAGGCGTAGTCAACAAAGTCCATTCCTAACAATGAGGATACAAGAAATTGTGGTACAGAGTGGAGCTTTGTCTCTACAATACAAGCAATGTGGGGTCTCTCGTTCTGCACCATCGTGCGAACGGCGTCACGCCGGGCACTAGAGTTTAGCCCCCGCGCGTTCCAGCATACAATGGTTGTATTATCCATTACACATTACATTCTCAGATGGTGACCGGCGCTCAAGCGCGGCCCCCGGCCCCGCGGCGCCTCCGCGGTCGCTGCTGTCGGTCCTCGTCTGCGAGCAGCTCCTGCAAGGCCCGTGCATCCCCCGGTCTGCCCTCAAACATCGCGTCCAGCTTCAGCTGCCCCTCCTCGGTCGGCCGTGACTCGATGAACCCCATCTTCTGCATGGCGATGATCTCGCTTCTCTTACATGGGCGTCTTTGATAGTATAAATTATATACTCTGAAGTATTTGCTATACTGAATGGGAATACATAAAAACAAAAAGCTTAGATAATGTTTTTTTTGAAATTGATGATCATTTGACTTGCTTGGACAAAGCCACGATATGTAGACGGAGTACTATTCTTTTGCACGGAAGTTAATGAAAGACCAGAATTGGAATAGTCCTAGAATAAGGCATCAGTTATCGAACGGGAAACAATTTCCAGACAAATAAGGTATACATCCGGTCTGTGTATATATAACAAAAAAGGTCGTCTTCTCCATTCACCAAAAATTACGCGTGATGGAGACAGACAAGTGGTTGACGCTTCCGGACGATCTACTCGTCGACATCTTCCGCCGCCTAATGACCACCGCGATCATCCGATGCGCCTGCGCATGCCGACCGTGGCGGCGCACCATCATCAATAACGCCTCGTGCCTCCGGTCTCGTCCTGACCGCTTTCATCCCGACGTCCTCCTCGGCTTCTTGGAGTTGGACAAAGACTCGCGCTCTCCAAGGCGGCTGCAGTACGTTCCGGCGTCGAACACTAGTCCTTTCACGCCGGCGGCCGGCGGTGTCGGTGTCGGTGTCTGTGTCGACGGCAGGCTGTACAACAACCTCTGGTCGTCACGCGACGGGTTCCTACTACTCGGAGAAAACACGGGCCATAATAGTCTCTGCCTATGTTCCGCCCTGACCGGAGCCTGCAAGGTCCTGCCCGCCGCGCAATTATTCGGTATTCATTTCGTTGGATGCATGTACGTGTTGGCCACCGCCAACGATTTCGACGACGACTCGGCGTCTAACATCGGCGACGAGACGGCGCTGTGGATACTCGCCGTGAAGTGGCTACGAGACTCCAAGGAGGGCATGGTCTACCAGATCTACTCCTCCACGTCCGGCGCGTGGGGGCCGGTCAAATGCTCCCCGAAGTTCCCGGAGTACGTGGCCCATGTCTACACCAAGCATAGCAGTTCAGACGGCAGCGGGGTGGTCGTCTGCCATGGAGCCGTCAGCTGGTTCGTCCAGCTGTTTCCTGCTCCTGACGTCCCGAACAGAAGAACGCGCACATGCATCTTCTCCGTGGACCTGCGCACTGAACGGACATGGATCACAGAGATGCCGATCCCGTCAACTGATCGAGGCGTCCTGGCGGTGTCGGAGGACGGGCAGCTATCTCTGGTAAAGATGCTGCCTTATTCATACCAGAAGATGGAGGTTTGGGTTCTCGTCGGCGACGACCAGTGGACGCACCGGCGGACGATCAACGTCGTGCATAAGCTCTCCCCGAATTGCCCGAGCATGTGGCACATGAGTGTGTCTGGTTTCTGCCCCAGGAGCGGTTACTTGTTTGGCACCGGCATCAGGGCGGACGACTGGGACCTCCTCCACCTCTTCCTCATCGGCGTCGACGGGAGCTCGCCCCGGCTGATCGGAACAGTCAACTCCAACAACGTTCCCACCACTAGGTTCCCGTATGAGATGGATTGGTCCGCGCACATATCAAAGATGAAGTATTTTTAGCTTCTAGCTACTACAAGTGAACTAGCAAACTATAAACTAACAATTTGTTGGATGGATTCTGCATCCCTAAAACTGATTATTATATATATGAATCAGAAAAATATATGGTTTTGTTCACATAAGTTGATGCATTAAACTATGTTTTCTATACACGTGAAAGTTTGTGAATAAGACCGTGGCAACACTGACGGACTATGCGGAGTCTCACCGGCACTCAAAAAACAGGATGACATTTATATTGCTTCATACAAGTTTAGTTGTATTTATACTACATTCCTTATGACACACTAGTCCATCAACCCGTGCTCTCGCACGGGTTAAAATCTTATAAGATATAACTTTTATTATATTTCCATTTATAGCTGTTTGTAATGTAAAACGTATCTATACTTTGTGGTTGTATAGTTATTTTTTGCAATACAATATATTGATAATTTTTATGTAGATTTATATTGTCATAAGTGGTAATTTAAATGTAAATTCAAGGGGGCCCATATATTACGTATCTAATGCCAGTGGGTAATTTAAATAAAGATTCTTGGGTTACCTTATATTGATTTACACATTCATAGAGGTAGGTAATTTATTTAGAAATAGCGTAGATCCTATTTTTATTATGCACAATTGGTGTCCGGATGCTTGTAAACAATTGCCTGATGCTTGTGAACTTGTATTTTATTTAGAAAAATAGCGTAGATCCTATTGTTATATGTTATTATTTTGTACCTTTGTGTTCCATCATGAACCTATATTTTAAACTCAACTTTTAGTCTTAGCATTTCTTTTTATTCACATATTTAGCTGTTTCACCAAGTAGAACGACACTATCACATATTTTTATTTGTAGTAGCACTATTGATATGACATTTTATTTCAGCCAAAATTTACGAAAGGTTCTAAGACTAACAACTTAAATAAAAAAATTATTTATGGATATTAAATTATTTTCTTGATAGTTTTATTTTAATTTATATGTAGGTTTAAGACATAGTTTTCTATTTTCTTTTAGGTTGGCTGATGTGTACAAATTATGTGTGACAACTAATATTTTACATTTTCTTCATAATTGCGTATATTGGTAGTTTCAATATAAACGTCTGTGTTACTTTGTATTATCTTTCCAGATGGTTATTTTGAATTATCTTTTGTGATGTTAGAGATGTATAATTGAGATGAAAAGTTAGGGAGTTATTTTGAATTGTCTTTTACTATCAGCAAGTCGGTAATTTAGGTTCAATTTTAGTTGATTAAATTTTAAATTATTTCTCATAATAATAGAACTAGAGTTCGAAGAAAAGCCTACCTTAGGCCAACACCTCTTGGCTAGAAAAGCTGAGCAAAAACATACCTACGTCACCAACAACATCATCCTCGACCCTACTGACATCAGGCACGCTAAAACCAACGACATCACCATTATCGGTGCCCAAACCAAATCAGATCGAGACATCATCCCCAATAATCCTATTGTGTGGAGAAACAAGAGGCTGGAACTGTGTCCGACAACGCCTCCGCCAACAACAATATGGCAGAATCGCCATTATCTCAAACCACAAAGATGGTCAAAGAGGTTACAAACGAGTCCCTCAAATCACCCTCAACACCACAGTTGTTCCTGCTCCTGTTTCCAACTCAGCTTGTGAACAAGAACAAAGATGTCGACCCCAAAGACAATGACAACAGCACGTTGCAACATGGCGTCCACGACAACAGCAAGGATTCGCACCCCAAGCGGATCGCCAACATAAGTTCAATCAGCCAATCTGGACGAGAGCTGCACTTGCTACCATACTCTGGGATTGCAAATGGGCTCGTGCTTAGTCAAACGGTTGCACACCCAAAACAAACAGAACACCACCTTCAACAATTGAGAATAAAAAAACAGGTAACATTTATGGCACACCTCCAATTTGTGCACCCTCATCAAGCAACAGATCAAGAAGTGGCACCAGATACAACGCCACCCTATATCCAGTAGTGCAGTAACTACCATCTTCTGGCCCCGTACCTAGGTGTGTCTAGCATCTTGGGATGAAAGGACGAGAGTGAGTTGGTGGTCATCAACGCTGCCAGTCTGCCACAATCTAATTCATCCATGCCCAGAGTAGTTTGATGAGGAGGCCAGCTCAACACGATGCCAGAAGCAGCTAATCTACGTGAAGCAAGATAAAGACATCGTTGGCACAGGAACAAGCAGGCCATTGGTTCCACTACAGCACGACATACGGCATCTATGACGTCTACATCCACGCTGGCATCGACTGACTGGACTTGCGGAGTAAAGGTATTGGAACCCTGCTAGATCCCATAGTTACAATTTTATTTCTCTTAGTCTCATATGATGTACGACGTTCGGCCATTTTGCAAGAGCACATATTACAATGTAATTCACCTATGATACATGACATACTAATTTTATAGTAAAACTTATGTGAGATCATATCAAGAAAATAATTATGAAAAAACAAAGAAAGAGTTACTAGAGTCATGTATAATCCTTATTGATCCTTCTTGACCACTAGATGTATTTTTTGTTTTAATTTTAGTGTCCTCGAATTAGTTCGAACAAATAAATCTTGATATAATCCTTATTTTATACCTTTTTTCTTTAATATTAATGTCATTGGGTTTTATTTTGGCATGGTTAGTCAAACTCAAGTGAGATTTCCTCCAGGAAATAATTATGAAAAATAAAAACAAAAGTCACTAGAGTATATGGGATAAACCTTGATTGTGGTGAACAAATAAGCCATTATACTATCCTTATTAACCATTAGGTATAATTTCCATTCTAATTTTAATATCCTTGGAGTATTTCAGACAAATAAGTCTAGATATAATATTTATTGACCATCATGAATATCTTTTTGTTCATGTCAATGATAATGTCAATGGGTTACATCAAGTTTACATCCTAATGATGCTAAACGATTAGGGGAAAATTATCCATGAAGATATCAGAAAATCCTATACATGGAAAAGCTCAAACTACCAAAATTATAAGAGATAATTGAATTAATCCGATAATTAAATTATCCACCTCTTTTAATATGAAAATACTACTTTGAGTTTGCATCAAATTTTCCATACATGAAATTATGAAAATTAATGTAAATAAACATATGAACCTATATATTTTGTATCAAAACTTGAAATACACAGTTTGGTCACTATTAAGTTAAACAATGCACAAAGCTATGTTCTAGCGCATAGACCAACAAAACATGCATACATTAGAATAAATAATAATAATTTTATAAGGCTATACTAATACTCCTAGTAATCAATTTTGTAAGTCATTATCTCAAAAAAATGTTTAAATCTTTTGATTGAAACTTAAATTGTTTTTAATAAAAATAAAAATATGATATAATAAATTCAAGATCTTGAGTGCCATGGTGGATATCGAATTATTTATGCCATTGTAAAAAAATAGAATAAACAATATAATATGCTTTAAAATCTAGATTTTCATGATAAGTCACATCAAAGAATGAAATAAAAGTTTATATACTTTAAATTTATGTTTGAACCAAATACATATCATGCTGAAAAAAGCACTCACAAAAGACAAAACCACTTGATTTAAAAAGACAGAACCGTAATTTAATACAAAAAATCTAAAACATTGTGGCATCAAATCAATATACTATAATCACCATTATAGATAATAGTCATTCTATGTGAGCAATTAACAAGATTAAGATGTATGAAAAAACTAAAATTAAAGAGTGTAGCTAAAGCCGTCATAGTTTAAGCAAATTAATTATCAAGTAAATGTACGTTGGAGATACACAAAACTGCTATGTAATAAACAATAGATAGATAAAGATTATAGAGTACCTATGATATCTATTATTCAAGAACATTAGCAAATGCAAAAATACTTATATAAATAATTATCAACTAAATGTGGGAGAGCACGAGTTGATGGACTAGTTCCACAAAAAGGGCGACGATGAATGGTGTCGCCTATACTTCATGCCTCGACTCAGCCTCAACCAGCATTATGCAGCTTGGATTCGACGCTCCAGCCACATAGCAGCCTTCGACCTCGAGAGCGAAGAGTAGAAGATAATCAATGGACCAACATTCGGGATCAAAGGGGATCCATGGGAAGTTACCCTTACCGAGCTCAAAGGAAGATTGGTATGAATTATTGTCTGCCAATGTATGTCTACGCAAGTGTATGGGCGAAGTACTATACTACGATAAATATTCCCCAAACCTGGCAGTTGACTAAGCAATTGGGAGCTTGATGATGGCACTAGTGAACAAGATTGATAATATGTAAAAACAAGAATAGTTGTCATCGTTGGGTTTTTCTTGTTTTCTACTGCTATAGCACAAAGATGTTTACAACGATCATCGACACAGCAAGTGATGCAATGGTATTGTTCACTGCAAGCCTTCTAGCTTGACATATAACCGTGGAAACCAACTGGGAGGAATCAAATATATGTGTAAGCACCATACTATGGTAACTAGCTTTTGGTGCAGATGAGGGTAGACAATATTTGTGTGTGCAATGAGATAATCATTCTAAGTGACCAACTCCCATGACAATATTTGTGTTATGAGGTAGTCCGATGATAAAGGAATGTTTTTTAGCTGTAGCCTAACAAATTGAGACTCCGTCGTAGGGATGCAAGTGGCATAGCTCAAAGAATCCATTCATTCTGTGTGCTTCTTCGGTCGTCATAGTTTCTCCTCTTATAAAAAAACAAAATAATTCTAAAATCATGCTAAATTTAGAGTTTATATAGGATGCATAATGAAGAAGCCATTTTAATTGGACTGGTACGTCAAAGTCAGTTGTATATTTTAAATCAAAATTCATCAAAGCCAACTGCTTTTTGGAATATTTGAACTTTAGGATATTGATGATGTAATTATGAAAAATCAAAGGAAACTGGACACGAATTTACATAAGTTGGATTATACAACTTTGAGTATATGACGAAACTAAAATTGTTTATAACTTAAAATGGGGGTCTTGTTCCATAAACCCCTGGTCCTGTCCGTACTCTGGTTGAGTCCGTGGTTGAGGCAGGCCACAGTTGCTGTATAGTCGGAGGAAAGGTTTCAAGGCAGGCCGTGGATGTTGGGCTACGGCCGTGCCGTGGGGCACCTTGTGTATTTGCCCCCGGTACAATATGTTTCAGTAGCAGTTTTTAATATTTCTCTCCAATCACTTTAAGGTTATAATATTAACTAAAATTTCTCTCCACTGAGACTAGCATAAATACGTTGCAAGGTAATTAATTTTCCAATAGGTTTACTAATTTACACATTCTCTATTACAACTGATTTTTATTAGCTGTGTCCGTCGTTTGCCGTCAATTGTTGTATCATTGGAATATGGAAACGGATCGGACTCGGTAAACTGACCCGACCGGTGTACATATCTAAGAAAATATATAGTAATTTTATCTCTGGCCGGAGGGCTGTCTGTTCATATCTCAGCGCTGTTGCGTCGTTGGAATTTGGAAGCGGATCAGAGTCCGTATTCTACTTGAACTCAACTGACGTTCTCATATCTCGCAACATAATTCCATCTCCGGCCGGAGCACACGCTAATGGAAACGAAACGAACAAGGCATGACGGCGGCGTGTCGCTCCCAGAGGACATCGACGTCCTAGCCAGGCTGCCGGCCAAGACCCTATGCCGGTTCCGGTGCGTGTGCAAGGGGTGGCGCAACCTCATCTCCGAGCCTGCCTTGGTGGCCGCACAGAGATCTCGCGCTGCCGATCCGCACCTCGTCGGCGTGTTTCTAGGTCCCCGCTGTCGGCTGGAGGTGCGGGTGATCGACATGGCCGGCAACGTCGTCAAGGCGTTCCAGATCACGAGGAGCACACCGTTGCCATCATTGCTGCACACGCGGCAGGACCTCATCTGGGCTTGCGATGGATACACGCGGCACTGTGGCATGATCATTGATCCTGCAGCTGGGCGAGCGTGCGAAGCCTTTCGCACGACGACAATTCCAACTCATTGCACCACGACCTACACCTACTCCACGAGCTTTGGCCGTGCTACTCCATCTGGTGACTTCAAGATCGTCCGACTGCACAAACCAGTCCAGATGGATGACCAAGGCGACACTGGCCACCACCTCTGCGAGGTTGCCACGATCATGGACGACAGTTGTCATGGCACAGCCGAACCGTTGACATGGAGGCAAAAGTCGCCGCCGCCTTTTGTTATCACAGGTTGGTGGTGTGAACACTGCGCTGTTGTCAATGGGGTCATCTACTTCGTTCATGAGCTCGATATTGATGGTGACGTTAGTGAAGATGATGATGCCGCTCCGAACTTGAACCACCGCATAGTCGCTTTTGACCTCGACAGCGAAGAGTGGAAGGCGGAGGTGATTAATGGCCCCGAATTGGGGATATGAAGAATGGGGACATGTGGTCCACGGCTATAGTCGAGCTCAATGGAACCTTAGCTTTCGTTCATGAGGTAATCGTCAACAGGTACACGAATACAAGCATATGGCTCTTAACTGATCCTGACAATAGTGTATGGGTCAAGAAGCATATGATACCAATGCCCAAGAATCAAATGCGACCTGGTAAGCCATTGGGTGCTTTAGTGGATGGCAGAATATTATTCTTGTCGAGAATTTCAGAGAATGATGAAACATGGCAAAATATTGTTCTAATCTATGACCCTTGCACAAAGGCATTTACAGACTTCATGGAGATGGCAGAGGAGTTCACATTTACATTGGTCTTTTACACTGGGAGCCTCCTATCTTGACAGTTCTAATTAACTGTCGCAAGTAATCGAAAATGTATGAATTTATCCTGGTGATTCTAATGTGGAAGTCCGATTAAAAGTACTCCGATGTTGTAAAAGATTCATAACACTTCTTAATTTGGAAATGTAATTCAGATTTCATTGCTTTCACATGGAAAATCGTTCTTGTCTTCAATTTTTTATAAATACTGGCGATGCATTTCGTGCTCATATTTTGTTTTCAGTTGGAGGAAAAAAAGAATAAAAATTACATGGTGCTGGTCACATCTTGCAAGAATTATTTAAAAATCTGTGTTGTATATATGTGAATGTTGAATCTCTTCTCTATCTATATCTATATAAACTTAAAAAAAATACTTAGGGGTATCGTCTGCATTGCCCTGCATCACCTCATCTTCCTGTGATCCATGGGACCGACTCTCACATCTCGTAAGGATCAAGGAGTCTCGGAAAAAACATGGATGGAGTATAAAAACATGAAAGGGAATCATCTGTGTGCACGCAATCATCACATGTTGGTGTTGGAATTTCAGGGTCAGGGACATGGGTTTCCGTAGTGCTCAATGCCAGTAGACATAGAAGGTGGAGGAGCTTGACGGTAATGACCGTTGGACCAGCGGGGTCACTACCAAGCAAATTGTGCTGGACATCTGATTGTCCAGGGCTGGCGGCAGGGGTGATGAGTCAGAACTTGCCCTTCAAATGAGATTAGCAGAGGGCAAGGTGGTGTGGCGATCAGCTCGGCTGGCAGGCAAGGTAGACATGGTTGAGGCAGGCGAGAAACGATTGGATTGAGAGTGAGAAAGACGATGGGGTCAGGACTGCACGTTAACACACTCCATTTGTTTATCTAATCTCCAATGGATTTCAAGTTTTGTTTCACCATCACTTGATTGGTTTCATTCACGGGCAGAGCTATAGTCATCACAATGAATGCAGCGCCACCCACACGAAATTAAAAGATATTATTTTTTCACAATATTTGCACCATCATATTATATATCGTTGTCACCACAGAGGCATGTGCACCATCAGATTTGCTGTAGCTCTGCCCCTGGTTTCATTCTTGTGAAAGTAATTACCATGACGTTCTCTCTTTATTACATATTTCAGGTGTATAATCAGATATAAGTGTGATATATGTATAAGCAAAAAATGGTTTCCTCTTTGTGTCTTTGTGTTAGTATTGAAAAACTTATGTTCCATGCAATGCACTAGCACCATGTATTTTCCGTATGTTACCAGAACCATGTATCACTTTTTCCTCCAAGTGAAAAAAAAAACAAGAGCACGAAATGCAGCGATTATATTTTAAACATTGAAGTCAAGAACTATTTTCCATGTAAAGGCAATCAGATCTGAGTTACGTTTCTGTTAACATTGGATTTTGGTAAGAAGGATGACAGGTGGACCCACATACGGCAAGAAGGGGATTCGACAAATGTGCGAGCGGTTGGCTAAATCTCGATGTTTCGGCAAATGCTCGTGCGGTCGGCTATTTTCAAATGAGCAACGATCCCATTCGGGAAGCAGAAGATGGCAAGTAGAGCTGACCGGAAGAAAGGAAAAGTTGTAATAATAAGAGACTCCGAGGAGTATTAGAGTTAGGGGTTTTAGTTTCCAAAATTTATTTAGTAAATCGTAGTCTTCTAGGACTCATATCTCGTCCGGAGAATAAATATTAACCCCCAACCATTGTAATAGAGATACACAATCAAATCAATACAATCGGCCCCGTGCCAAGTTTTGAGTCCTTTTCGTCGTGTCGTCGAGTTCTCCAAGAGAAATCATCGATCTGTCGACCTCCGTAAGTATCGACAACCTTGCTATCATGTCTAGTATCATGCGGTGGATTTAGATCGTGATGCAAGTAGTCTCGTTATTTTTGCTTAAGTCATGCGGTAGATTTAAGCTTGACGATGAGAGGTTTTTGCTTATGTCTTGTATCGTGCGGCAGATTAAGTCATGGGTAAAAATAGTTATCAGGCTCTATTAGATTTGGCAAGATCTAATTGATTCTTTAAGTTATCATGTGTTGCACGTAGTTATTTATTTGTAACACTGTTTTGCCCGACCTAGATTGATACTTTTCCGCTCTTGAAGGTCTTTTTTTTTTATTCATTGTTAAGTAGATTATAAGCTTGTATAGCCGAATTAGATCAATCAAGGTTGTTACATGTTGTGCGTTCATACATGTCAGAATGTTTAGATCTTAAACAAAGCTAGGTATCGTGCAGCAGATATAGGTTTTGTTTAGTTCTAAATCGTGACGGCTTGCTTGTTCCTTCTTCATGGATCCCGATTCGGCAAGCTTGCTGAAGATGGTTGTGCTTACGCGAGTATTAGATATCTATAGATCTATTAGAATTTGTACTCATGAGTTAACTATCCATACTTTATTGTGTTTTGATGATGCTATTAGCTTAAGATACAGTTTTGTGATGCTCAATGATTCAATCTGTTCAAACATGTCTTTGCATACGCGTATTTGGCAATCAACGTCTTTTACATAATTCATCCGGTATTAGCCGAATGACTTGCAAACATGATTGGCAGACAGCTTCTATAGGTGTATGTCGTCGTAAGTGGCTTCAGGGCCGTAAATATGGAACTGTCTGGTCTCACCCGACATGTTCCAGTTTTGTTCTCACAGTTTTATCCCTTGTCGATTTTCATGTCAAATCAACTGGCACATCTTCGGATTCCAAACCGTCCGGGCACCCGATTGAAGCCACGCTTTCCGGCTTGCTGTGTGTGAGACACAGTGCGCCACATTTTGTGTCAACAGTTTCCAAATGAAAAACCTATCGCTGTGATGAAACTTCTACAACTATCAGAGTAAATTTAACCTGACTTCGACATTAAAATCAACAGGGTAAGTATATTCACTTCGAGTTCTCCTTAGTGTTATTTGTGTCAACATAGGAGACTCCCCATGTAGAAGGACAATGTATACCATAACCCCTCTGCCATCTCTATAGCGCCTTTGTGCTAGGGTCTTAGAATATAATAATATCTCGAGGCGGACGACACCGTGTTTCTTCATCGGCTCACACGCTCGATAACATTAATATTCCACCATCCAACAAGGCACCAAACGGCTTAATTAGCAGGTTTTTAGCTGATTCTTGTGCACCATATGAGCAAGGCACCATAATAGCGCAACAAAATAACGATGGTGTGATGCGAGGAGACAACAGCGAGGTCAGGCAAAGGAAGGACCTTGCATCCAGACGAGACGACGACATGGGCGTGGCTGCCAAGTTGTTGGGGCGTGTGGCGCCTGGGCTCCGTCGTGTGGACTTGCAAGGCTGCGGGGACGCCGTCACGTGGAGTTGCCGGGGCTTTGTTTGCTCCGGGTGTTGTAACCGTCAGCCCGTCAGGTGGACGAAGTTGGTTCTTGGAGGCAGCCTCGGGTGCGAGGATGAGGCCTCATGACTTCAGGTCCGGGCCCGGAGATAAGGATGAGGAATAAAAGAAAAATATAAAAAGAAAAAACAAAGAAAATAAAAGATAGTATGGACATTTTACAGTTTTCATCAACTATCATAAGGCTCTATTTAACCAATCGTTTCATGAAAACAGCTTCATCTCAGTCACTGGAGCTGCTCAATGAAGCTGAAGTCTAAAAAAGAAAGATGCTTCAGTAGAGAAATTGCTCATTGATTAATTGGGTGCTATTGGCCTCAACTTTAACAAAAATTGTACGACGAGGTGTTTATGCACTATGTCAATTAACTGGTATGAACTGTGTTCCATTACATTGTTGATTATTTGATGCTATAATCAGAAGTGGATGTTAAAATTTGCTCCCCTGGCCCTTTGTGTTTTTAAGAGAGTGCCTGTGTGCTATGTTATCGATGCAATTGATTACAAATAGAAGAAATATATTGAATCAAAATTATTTATATATACATTTTGAGCATAGTGTTGAGTGCACCAAAAATATAATCATGAAAAACCATTGCTTTCAAGACAAAACAAGACATAAATGCTACAACTTTCTTCCAGGTGGAACGCATGGACACTTTTGCTAGTAAATCAAAAAGAGTTACAAAAAGTTGTCTAGCCATGAACTACGCGTGGAGGATGAAGTCATTGCCTTGCTTGAAGAGCAACTCCGGCAAACTCATCCTTTAAAATTTGCTTGCATCACCGAAGAGATGCAGGTCCGTTTCTGAAGATATAGTGATTGCGCACAGACCAAATTGCCCAAGACATGTGTACATGACCAATATATTTGTCAAGATAGGAGGCTTCCAGTGTACATGACCAATATATCATCGAACCCCATTATTGGTTTGTCCCTGAATTCTGTAAAAGTCTTTGTGCTAGGATTGTAGAATACAAGAACATCTCGATGATGATAGCCAATGTTGTTTGTCTTCCACACGCCCACCATCAATAATATTCTGCCATCATCCAAAGCTCCTAATTGTTTAGTCAATTCCCACATTCTGGGCATTTGTATAGTACACTCCTTGACCCATACACTCTTGTTATAATCAATCAAGAGCCATATGATGGCATAGTAGTGTTCAACATCATTGCTCTCGCGTAGGGACTGAACAAAACCTAAGGTCCCTTTATGCTCGGTTAGGGCAAAGTATGGTGCGTTCTCTTGGATCCCCAATGCCGGGCCATTGATCATCTTCCACTCTTCACTCTCGAGGTCGAAAGCAGCTATGCGGTGCAAGCCCGCAGAAGTTGCAACGTCGTGGCGAGGCGGCATAAAGTAGATGACGCCATTGATCGTGGCCCTCCTTTGTGGGTACCAGCAGGTGACGAAAAGGGGCGCCGACCTTAGTCTCCATCTAAGCGGCTCCCTACCGCCGTCCACAATCGTAGCGACCGTGCAGATCTGCTGGCTCGCTAATTTGTCTTCTAGGCGAAGGATCTTGAGGGCGCCAGAAGGAGTGGCACGGCCAAAGCTCAAATCATGGCTCTCGGGAGTATATGTTTCAATGGTGCATGCACGCCCGGCAGCCCGATCGATTATCATGGCAGTGTCACCGATTCTATGTCCAGTGTAAAAAATGGCGTTGAGCCGTGTGGTGGCTTGCTGCTGCAGCATGCCCAAGACGTCCTTGTCGTCGTCCCTGCCCAGCTGCCCAGTTGCCCAGTTGCCATCCACGTCCATCACACACACCTCCGGCGGCCATCTGTTGCCTCTAAAGAACACGCCGACCTGTGGGCTGACCCAAAAAAGATAAAGGTCAACCAAACCAGCCTGCAAACTCCAACAATCAGGCCGATCTGGCTACTAGGTCTAAGCCCAAGAAGCCCAAGAAGTGATAGGCCCTTCTCCTCAGCAACTTTAGTTATCTAAAGACGCTTCTTTTTATCTTCATCTTTTAGTTTACTTATGGCTGTTAGACTATGGAAGATTTTGTGTTGGAATATCCTTGGATTAATTCGACAAAAACTGGAACAGGATCAATGAAACCAGTTGTGATATAATCTGTCTTCAGGAAACCAAGCGTGATATATTTGATCTTGCATTTCTGTCCCCCTCTTTTGACTCATTTGATTACTTACCATCCATTGGCACTTCAGGTGGCTCCATTATTATATGGAAAAGTTCTTTCTTCATTGGCCAACGAATTTTTCAAAATGATTTTGCTTCCTCTCTTATGTTCTCTTCAACAATTAATAATTCTAGTTGGATCCTAACTAATATTTATGCTCCATGTACCCCCCATGGAAAATATGCCTTCATCAATTGGTTCAAACATATCGTTATGCCCGATTCAATTGACTGGATAGTTGTGGGCGATTTTAATCTTTGCCGAAACCCTGAGGATAGAAATAGAGAAGGGGCAAATTTTCATGACATGCTCATGTTTAATGATGCCATTAGTTCCCTTGGACTAACTGAGTTGCCCCTCAAAGGCCAGCGCTTCACTTGGACCAACAAACAACACCCTCCTCTTCTAGAGCGTTTGGACTGGTTTTTCACCTCTGCTAGTTGGACAACCTCTTATCCCAATTCCTTTGCCTCTACCCTGACAGTGGAGACCTCTGACAATGTCCCATGCCTAATCTCTATTTCCACCTCCATCCCAAAGGGTTTCATTTTTCGCTTTGAAAATTATTGGCTACACCATGAAGACTTCCTCAATCAAGTTCAGTATGGCTGGTTCTCCCCTACCTTTCACTCTGATGCTGCCAAAAACATCACTGCCAGATTCAAAAACTTAAGAGGGGTTCTCAATGATTGGAAGAAAACTCTCTCTAATCTTAATATAACTATCCAGAATAACAAATCAGTTCTTCCTTTTCTTAACTTCCTTGAAAAATTCAGAGACCTTAGTCTAATAGAATGGAATTTCAGAAAAATCTTGGAAAACAATCTAATCTCCCTCCTACAACAACAACATACCTACTGGAAGCAGAGAGGTTCAATCAAGTGGATCACTCTAGGAGATGCAAATACTAAATTCTTCCATGCCCATGCTACCACTAAATTTCGAAGAAATTTCATAACTCAGCTAGTCAATGATGATGGCACTATTCTCACTGAGCATCAAGACAAGGCCAATCTTATTTGGGCAAGTTTTAAAGAAAGATTGGGCAATTCTAATTTTTCTTCTATTGGTTTTGATCACTCTCTTTATTTTCCCTCCCAACCAAATCTTGATGCCCTAATACACCCTTTCTCCAAAGAAGAAATAGACCTTGTTGTCAAAGCACTTCTTTCGAGATAAGTCTCCTAGACCTGATGGTTTCAACACTGACTTTATCAAAAAATGTTGGCCTATAATTTGTTCTGACTTTTACAAACTTTGTGATGATTTCCATTCTACAACAATTTGTCTCCAAAGCATTAATGGTTCCTATATCACTCTAATCCCCAAAAATGATGATGCTTCTAAGGTTGGGGACTATAGACCTATCTCCCCGCTCAATACCTCAATTAAGATCTTGACAAAACTTCTAGCAAATATATTGCAATCAGTCCTCCCCACTCTCCTACACGAAAACCAATATGGTTTCATTAAAAATAGGACCATTCAAGATTGTATAGCTTGGGCCTTAGAATATCTACACTCCTGCCATTAGTCTAAAAAAGAACTCCTTATTCTTAAACTAGACTTTGAAAAGGCCTTTGATAAAGTGGAGCATGAATTCATGATCCAAATTATGCAAAATAAAGGTTTTCCCCCTAAATGGATTCATTGGATGAAATCCAACTTTAACTCTGGGACCTCTGCTGTACTCCTTAATGGCATGCATGGAAAAGTCTTTCACTGTAGGAGAGGTGTTAGACAAGGAGATCCTTTATCCCCACTTCTCTTTGTCTTAGTAGCTGATTTTCTTCAAACACTCCTTAATCATGCTGTAAATACTGGTAATCTTAGTCTCCCTCTCAATATTCATGATCATGACTTCCCTGTCCTACATTATGCAGATGACACCCTCATCTTCATTAAGGCTTGCCCTTTAGAGTTAAATCATCTGAAAGACCTTGTCTCCACCTTTGCTGAATCTTCAGGTCTCAAAGTGAACTATAATAAATCCATCATGGTCCCTCTTAATGTTCATCCTGATAATACTCACAATCTTGCTGCCACCTTAGGTTGCACAATTGGACAACTTCCCTTCACTTATCTAGGTCTTCCTTTAACCCTGACTAAGCCAACTGTGGCAGACTTCTGGCCATTAACAACTAAGTGTGAAAGAAGATTAGTAGCTTTCTCTTCTTTTCTTAATGAAGCTAGGAGACTCCAACTCACAAATGCTGTCTTAACTGCCCTACCTATGTTTGCTATGAGTAGCTATCTTCTACCCAAAACCATTGTGGATCAAATTGATAAATTCATGAGACATTGTCTTTGGAGAGGCTCTGATATCAATTCCAAAAAACCTCCAAAAGCTGCCTGGCCAATGTGTTGTTTACCTAAAGAGGAAGGTGGATTGGGAATCCTCAACATCAATAATCAAAATGAAAGTCTCCTTTTGAAACATCTTCATAAATTCTTTAACAAAGATCCCACTCCTTGGGTCCAACTAGTCTCGGAACAAATATTATTTCGATTCTAAACTTCCAACCGCCGAAACAAACTTTAGAGGCTCCTTTTGGTGGAGAGACATTCTAAAACAACTTCAAAAGTTCAAAGGTATGGCTTCAATCACAATTAAAAATGGCACTACCTGTCTTCTTTGGCAAGATTCTTGGAATACAAATCCTTACAATCAACAATTCCCTGAACTCTTCTCCTTTGCTAAAAATAAAAGAATTTCTATGGCTAATGCAACACTTACCCCGGGTCTACACAATCTTTTCTACCTACCTCTCTCCCCTGAAGCCTTTCAGCAATACTTAACTTTATCCTCAACAATCCAAAATCTACATCTTACTCAAACAAATGATATTTGGTCATATTTTTGGGGCAATAACCTTTTTTCTTCCCATAGAGTTTATCTTCACATTACTGGTAATCACCATCCTCATTCTTCTTTTAAATGGCTTTGGCGCTCTGCTTGTCAAAATAAAAGAAAATTGTTCTTCTGGCTTCTTTTGAAAGACAGGGTTAATACTAGATCACTTCTTCATAGGAAAAACATGTTTCTCCCTTCTTATAAATGTGTTCTTTACCATCCAAATTTAGATGAAGATCTCTTTCACCTTTTTTTCAACTGTCCTTTCTCTCTTGCTTGCTGGTGGACGATACAGGTTATAGTGCCAAACTCGACAGATATGTTACACATTATGGAAAATATCAAATTACAGCTTCCACATCTTTTTTCATGGAAATTATAATAACAATGTGTTGGGTTATCTGGACTTTCATGAAATAACAAGATTTTCAGGGGTATTGACAACTCTATTCGAAGAAGCAAAGTGATCTTCAAAGAAGAATTTGCACAGGTTATCCGCATGCAAAAAAAGATATTCACCCCAAGATGTTACTATGGCTAGAAGCCCTTGTGTAATTGTACTTATTTTCTTCATTTCATTTTTTCCTAATTCTACTTCATGGAGTTTGTAAGAACTTTTGTACTTTACCTTTTTTCAATAAAATCCAGTAGGGGATAAAACCCCTCCTGTTCCATCAAAAAAAAAAAAAGAACACGCCGACGAGGTGCGGGCCGGCACGGGATCTCTGCGCGGCGACGAAGGTCGGTTTGGAGATGAGGGAGTGCCATGCCTTGGACACGCAACGAAATTGGCACAGTTCCTTGGCTGGCAGCCTCGCTAGCACGTCCAAGACGATGTCCTCGGGTAGAGACGCCACGCCGTCCTCGTGGTTGCTTTGTTCGGGTTCCATGTCTCTGTTGCTTGGCCAGATCGCCGAGTTGGAATTATTTTATCTCCCGAGAAGTAAACCTATTATGTATGAACGGCACTCTTGTTCGAGTAGAACATGGAGTCCAGTACCAATTATCCACCAACGAATCACGACAACGGCAGCACGCAGCTAATAAAAAAATTCAGCGGCTTTTATCTAGACAGCCCCGGGAAAGATTTTTTTTTACAAGGCAATTTTTTAGGGTCCTACTAGCGCTTGAACGTTCCAGTGCTAGAACGCCAGTGCTAGTATGGGCCCGGCCCATCTCCCCGCACTCCTCCCACCCTTTCCAATCCTTGTTGTAGGTGTTCTAACTTTCAAAGTTGCAAATATCACCTTCCTTTTCTAGCTCGGATGGTTTTCCCTTTTGTGGTTTTTGGATGATATATGGTGCATGTCACGTGACACGTGGACCTCAAATGTTTTCCCTTCTTTAGCAGTGTAATATTTTATTAAAAAATATTTGAGGTCTTAAATGATCTTGGATGAAAAAATAATTTAAAAATTTTGGGTGTCATAGAGCACTACATATTTAGAGTAAAGATGTAACCATTTGAAGTTTTTTGAAAATTTTAAAAAGTTAAATTTCTTAACGGCGGATATGAAAACAAATAATTGGGTCTCTAAAGAATCTCAAATAACAAAAAACTAAATTCAAGTTTCAGATTGTGTTGAGATCTACAATTTGAATAGATCGCACCAACTAAAAAAGGAGCTTGCATTATTTATATTGACAAACAGATGAACTACATTTTAAAATTCATCCTTGTGCTCAGCAATTTTTGTTCACAGAGTGTCTACAACGGCATTTGAATATGACTTTTGTAAACAGATTGGAGAAAACTAACTGCAACTACCTTAAGTGTCAGAAGAAAAGAAGAGGTTACTCTCCTATATCGAGACAAAAGATGTCTTTTTCTTATCTTATCCCAAATGTGTGGCATTGGATTGAAGTGAAAATTAGAGTAGGTTCAACTCCAATCCATTCTAACACATAACACGAGCATCCAACAAGACCTAAATAACTTAGTTGGCACACAGGAAACTACTTAAGCAGGTATATATCTGAAATACCATCTCAGTCATAGTGAAAGATCCACACAAACATACAAATGAAATACTTCGCTACATGCCTACATCCTGCCGGTATAGAAGTTTGGATACAATTACATGTCCAAACCTAACTACCAAACAAAAAGACTAACTAGAGCATGGCTACAATGAAGGGTGCTGGCCCAACTAGTGAAAAGTTTCAAAGTTCAGTTCGTAAGAAACTATGCGTACCACAAGATGTTCATTCATAGCAATGAACTTCTTGAAACACAGCATCACCTCCTCATTCATCCAAGCTCTTCCATTTAAAATAATTTCTTCTGCCGAAGCTTCATGCCTGAATCCACAATTAGCTTGAGACCAATGTCTTCCTTTATGGTGGGGAATCAAAGAATCATAAAATCAGTTCTAAACATCGAAGTTGTTTTTTTGCATACATAAAAAGCAATAAAGTTGTAGAGGTATGACTCGAATGAAAGTTTGTAAGCACAACATGCACTAGTTGTTTAGAAAAATTCGCTCTTGTTAAATCTGGAATACTAGTAGGGTAAAATACAAAATTTAGGGTAAATAACACCAGTACACCATACATGAATATTATCAATATTCTCTCAAAATATTATAGAAGTATCAACGCGTAGCAGTAGACGGACAATTTATTACTGCCACAACATTTGATTGTATGATACAGGGACAGTCATAGGCCCCAAGGCTATGATGTCTCAACATCCTTCGAGGGTGGCGATGTCACATAGGGAAGCTACCACCACTCTGAGACTCCACTATTATGAGGCTGATGATGGTGTCACAATCATGCTTTCCAAGTCATTATTAGAAAGTTTTCTAAGCAAAAGTAAAAAGGTGCCCTTCAGTTTTCTACCTCTCAGCCTCCTCTCTCCCTCCCACTTTCCACTAGTTGGGCCAGCACACTTCATGGTAGCCTTATCCTCCTCTACCAGCAAACCAAGACCATAATAACTCGCACTGCTTTACTCTAAAACTGTATTAAAAACTATTGATCACAAAAATTCAGAAATGAAAATTATTAAAGCCTAAATTTCCATTTTACATATGACAGGAAGGCTTATTTCCTGATGAACATGTAGAACAATAGAAACAATAAAGCCTAGGGGAATTTATTTTTGTTGCACAAAGGCACAACACAACAAAGCATTCTGCCATTTCATTAAGGACAAAGAAAATATAGTAAGCCAGCAGGCGTACTCCCAAACAAATCAATACCAAACACCAGCAAGATAGTGATGGAAATAAAATAAAAGGAAAAGCAGACCAAAACATTAGAACCTCTACCTTGATTCAGTTGGTACCATACTATGCTGACGGTGAGCTGCTGCAACAGAATCCAGTTCAGCAGTAACACTGGGTAGCAGTGGTTCTCCCAATTCAGCAGCACGGGCATTACGAGCCATCTCAATGTCCAAAATGCTATCAGGAGCTATGTCAAGGTTGATACAAGGACGTGCATCTAAGTATTCCATAATACTACGCTTCAATTCCTCTGGGCTGAAGAAAAGAAGGGTAATATTGTGCAAAGCAACCAACATATCAAATTCCAAACTTTAGCTGGAGACGAAATGGCATGGAATGCAATGTAAGCATGTGCTGACTGGTGCTATTGAGCAAAGTAAACATAGTAAAGCATGGCAATTTTGTTAAAAGCAACCAACACAACAAATGAAAGCATGAATACAACAAATGAACACAAAGGTTTTCACCATCATGGTCACCTATGGAAGCATGAATTCAACAAATGGACACAGTTTTTCACCGGCATGGTCACTTATACTGCTTATTCGCCCTTGTAAGCACTCCACTACCTACTAGAACAAGCATGTGCTACAGGTGTTAGGAAATAAACTAATTATTTTTTGCTTGTATATGAATTAGCATCTTAAAAATGCCATCATGTCTATATAGCTTAGAATGATGACAGAATAATTAATAGTATTTACACCATGTAGTGCTACAGCTACTCACATGCCACTGTGTTCCTTGCTTATATTGTTTTGGTCCATCCGTGTGTGTAGTGAAATATTAGCACCTCAATAAGGCTTCTTGCTATTTCAAGTGTATTTTAGGCTTACATATATAAAAACAAAAATTCCAGTATCGATAGAAATAGTGATGTACATACTCCACATCTGAATATAGCTTGGGGCGTTGCTCCTTGACATTTGCTCGTAATAATGGGACTAGACAGCACCATTGCTCGTGATATAACTTTTGGTCGGCTAACAAAGAACTTGGTCTATCTAGTAGGAGGCACCCTGCACAGGAGAGGAGACGCTTCGATAGACTTACCAATTTATGAGCTCCTTGTTCATTCTTTCTTTTTTGTAATGCATTAAAGCAAGACAATTTCATACCAAAATAGTGTAATTTGTTGTGTCACATAAAGTACTTCTTGTTCCCTTTTTACTCGACAGTTAACTTGTGTTTTTGAGAATTTATTGCGATTACGAGATAGGAAACATTAAATTCCAGCTAGATAAAAGAGAGCAAAATATACGTACCATGCAATGTAATCATCAGTTAACTCTTCATCTGTTTCTGTTTGAGGGGGCAGAAGTGGGGGGTCACTTTATGACAATGCCTCTGTAACTTCCATAACAAACTCAGTGCGGTTGACCTCACAGGTATGCTCCTCTTGCCTGATAAAAGAACATTACAAAGGAACAATAATCATTAGAAAGAATATCCAGAAGAAGGTATTATGATCTTGCTACAAAAGTAAGCACAAGTCAGACAATAAACAGCAATAATCATGGCATTTAAAGTTCCTTAGGCTACGGGATGACTACAAATTTTTCCTTGTAAAAAAAGGATGACTACAAATTTCCAGCCAAGCACCAAAAAGATGCCAACACTCCTCAGCAACTTTAGTCATACAAGTCTAACA
The DNA here is from genome assembly GCA_018135685.1 of Themeda triandra. Taxonomy (NCBI): domain Eukaryota; kingdom Viridiplantae; phylum Streptophyta; class Magnoliopsida; order Poales; family Poaceae; genus Themeda; species Themeda triandra. Next base: position 222,843 of record JAENPR010000182.1, read on the forward strand.
GCTTAGAAGTGTGGGTGTGTGTTGTAAGGGCTTTAGTCCCCTTTTCTTCTAAGCTTATAATACAAAGATACGCAGCTCTCCTGCGTGTGCGAGATAAAAAAAAAATAGTTGTACAACGCAACTGATGCACAGATGCGCACAATGGTAGTTTCTAGGCAGATCAGGGCAGGTGTTTCTTGCGGTCAGGAGGGCTAGTTTTTTTACCAAATTAGAGAGCTTTCAAGAGAAATCGAGCACATGGGAAGGGCAATACTATCCACAATCCGTCCCTGTTCATCAACAAGAAAAATCGATCTTTTCTCCAGGAAGCAAAAAAGAAAAGACATGATATTTTCCAGCAACAGTCACACATGCTTTAAAGAATGTCTTTTCCTTTTTGGAGTAAAAAATAATGATTTCGTTAATCCATTTGGATGTTGGTATTTGAGCGGTTGGAATTGAACTGGATACAGTACCCAACCAGGCTAGATTTGGCATTAGGTTACAATATGAAATCTGTTGTTTGGATGTCATGGAATTCCAAGCTGGAATCTAGTGTATAATAAATCGGAATCAGAATTGGACGCATCTCCTCCCCACCTCGCCCATGACAGCCATGGCAATGTTGTTGCCAGCAGGCGGCAGCGACCGCGCCGTCCTCCTTACGCATGACGCAGACCAAGACCCAGACCCCGACACAATTGGATGCTCGAGGGGACAGCGGATGAAGCCTTCTGGGGTACGGACCTATTGACGACGCAGACGCCGAGGAGGAAGCAGCGGGCGCAGACCCGGGCAAGGGGAGGACGCGAGTGGGTCTCGCCGCCGCCGCTGCCGCCGGAGATGGAAGAGGAGCTGCCGGACAAGGGAGCTCCCGACACCGAAGATGGGGGAGGAAGAGGCCGCTCGCCTGCCGCCGGTGACCTGCGTTGTGTTAGCTGGGCCGAATACTCCATTCGGGCCCAAACGCTGCATTTGGGCCTGCCACTTCCAATTCCGAGTTTCAACTATTAAAAAAATGATATTCATGGCTGAATGCCATCTAGATTCTAGAATGTGTGTGATAAAAAAAAGCCTTGCTATCAACCAACCCGTTTACTTCAGCTCATAACCCAGTTGGCCTTCATTATAAAAGAACCTCAGTCAAAAGTTTTTTTATAGCTGCTCATTAGCCCTAGCTGTTTTTTCTTTTTCTTCCAGCAGCTTTTTGTAATTACTTGTTGTACAGTTTTCCCCCCTTTTTTTTTTGCTTTTTCTATCGTCTAATATAAAATAGCGGCGAAGCTTTTGCCGCTCCTTTCGGAACAAAAAGTACCTCAGTTTTTTCCAAAAAAACACACAAGCACAATGTAGATGAACCCGGTGAACTCCGGGTCCATTCTGTCCAGGATGCACCCCTTCCTCGGATGCACGACACGTGGCGCATCTTCTAATCACATGGCTCCACGGTCACAGGCTCCAGGATTTCACTTGGCTCCACGGTCCACCGCGGCTTCTCTGCTCCGGATGGCTTGCGTAGCGATTAGATGTAGTTGAGGAGCAGAATGTTGTGGCGGCGCCCGCCGCAAAGACCGCACGCAGCTCGATGGTGGCGGCGGCAGCAGCGGTGATAACAGCGGGTCCACGGCCGTGCAAGACTACAGTCGTGCCTGTAAGCAGCGGCGGCGTAGAACTGCGTGCAAGCCGCCGGCGTGCAACTGCACGCGTGATTCAGGCTGCAGCGCGCAACTAGTACATGGCGATGAAGGCACAATCTATTTGCGCAGTTTTGATTTTGATCGTAGGAGCCACTGAGCCAGCCTTGTTGGGGGAGCCGAGCTAATAGGACCGAGCTGGCGTTGAATGCGTATACGAGCCGCCGAGAGGGGCCGAGTGAAGCTGATCGTGCGATTAGAAGCCACGCCACATATCGTGCATCCGGGAAGGGGGTGCATCCTCGATGCAATGGACCCGGAGTCCACTAATTTTTTTTCCTTATTCTAGCCAATTTTTTCCATTAACTAAGCAAATAACTTAGAACTTGTTAGCTTAGGCTCTAGTTTCAAAGAAGGCACATCCAGAGATAGAAAAACCCTCCATAAATATCTAAATTGTTTTTTCTCGAATTTGCAAAAGGTTTGCGCATCTTTTGCATTAAGAAGAGTAGTTTTACAAAAGCGCTGAAAGAGGCGGGGGGGGGGGGGGTTAAGATTTACAAGACACCTCTAAACCCCACACCCCCTTACACAAGCCGATTACTCATGCACTAAACAACTTAAATTTCGCGCTCTGGGCTCGATCCAAAGGTCGACGGTGCGCTTGATGCCGTGGAGTAGTTGGGTGGGGGAAGTTAGGTTTTTCCTGAAGCATCTCGCATTTCTCTCCTTCCAGATTTCCCACACCATTGCCGCGAAGAGGGTATCGCGGCGCCCTTCTTCTTGTTGAATATATAAATTGGTTATTCAAATGAAACAACACCCATGAATTTCCCACCCTTATAAAAGCTCTCTCAATACGATTGATTCGAGATTTGTGTTACCTATTGAATCGGGCGTGTCGCCATTTTCACTGCATGCAAGATAAGATCCGGAGGCTAACAAAAGGATCAAACGTGAAACGCTACGTCTCGCTTACACAAGCGGAGATAGATGATTGATCAACCAAAAAAAGATTCCCCGATATTAAGACAAAAGTATGTAGTATTATTTTAAAAAATTATTTCCTTTTTGCAATATATCAACAAGTTATTTGAGCTCTTAAATGATCTCGATGAAAAAATAATTTAAACTCTAGATTTCATCAAACACTACAAACTTAGTGTAAAGCATGTAAGTATATAACCATTTGAGGTCATTTGAAAATTTTAAAAAGTTCTGCATTGGCCGGGGCACCGGGGGTGTTGCGTCGCGTCGCACTTTGCTAGTGGACTGCGACATGGAGCAGTAGGAGCATGGGGGCTCCGCTCCCTACACCGGCGACCGAGAAGATGAGCGAGGACAAGCAACGCTAGCGACAGGGAGGTGAGCGAATCGCATCCCTGTGCTAGCTCAAGCCTAGCCCCTGGAGATCGAGTGATTCGACCGTTCGATTCTGGTCTGGCTACGAGCGTACGACTAGCTCTAGTTAGTCACATTCCAACCCCTGTATAAGCAACCAAACATCTCAAAACTGCCCCTAGGAAGCTTGGTTTAAGGATAGCCACCCAACCAAATACACGCTATAAATCATTGTGATCAAATTAATATGCATGCAACGAAGAGTAGGCGATGGAGATTATCTTTTGCTTAAATGAAGGCGGCAAAAGTTTTGTCACAATTTCTATTAGAGGAAGAAAGGAAAAAGGCAAGTGTTAGCCTAGTGTTTTGCATGAAAATTGGGCAAAAAAAACCATACAACCGAGGATATTTCTCCACTCATCCTGCACAATTGTCACAACACAAGCCACCACTTGCAACTTTGTCGAATTGGCCCTACTAACAACAACTAACCAAATAACAACACCTCAACCACACAAACATCCCAACTACCTCAACTAGAAATGACAGCTTGAAGAAACCAAGCACCATCATCCTTAGAGCACCGAGAACCAACACCCTTAGGGAAGCGTCATGATAAACAACAAGAGAAACTAGATCGCCTAGCAAGTCTTCACGAACAAAACGACACCAAGTACGTCGACAAGCTATCTTGTCGAGGGAAGATTAACACGTGCAAAATCCAGCATGGTAGGAAAGGTAGAAAAAGGAAACCTCCAAGGAGGACATGACATCCACAAACATCCTTGTCCAAGCTGTCGCTCCAGCTCATGCAACCTCCACATTTGTTACCACCAGAGACAAACAGAGGTAGCCTGCCCCGAGAAAACTAGCCCGAGCAAGCAGAAAGGCAGGTGATAGGGAGAACAGGGCTAGGACCAGAAGAAGCCCTAGTCGCCCAGCCCACCACCGTCCTAACCCCCTGCCGAGGTCCTGAGCAGTCTGAGCAACAATCCCCGCCGCACAACCTCCAGCAACCCCCATTACGATCTTCCACCATTAGCACGCTGGATCCAGCAGAGCAACGCCAGCCCCATCCAAGGAGGCTAAGGCCGACGGCTCCCGTTGCATCTCCAACATGCGGCAGAGGATCCTACCAATGAGCTCAAGAAGCCAGCCCCAAAACTTGCCGCTGGCCGCCACCCACATTTAGAACCATTGGAGCGCCTCCAGTTGAGGGAGAGAAGGGAGGGGCGGAGGGAAGGAGCAGGCCCAACCGTTGCCGTCCTTCCCCTCACCCAGTCAGGCTCCAATGGTGGCCAGGGATGGCCTAGGGGTGGGGCTTTCAGGTGGAGTTGTGAGTGGCCACCCGAGTCGCCCGAGAGAGATGCGGAGCCCAACATAGGAGACTAATGAACCGAAGGAGTATAATTTATGTTACCCAACAAAGAAACTACATTTTAAAATTCTTGTGCTCACCAATTTTTGTGCATGTCAGAGTTCTTTAAGAACAATGATGGCATATGAATTTCTTTGTAAACATAGCGACAAAAAGTACCTCAAATTAACGTAACTGTAGTTTCAAAAAAACTAATGTAACTGTCATAAAAAAAAGAGGTACTCCGCGCTTGGCCGCTTGGGATATTTCTCTCCTCCTATATCGAGATGAAATGTGTCTTATCCAGGTTGGAGGAAGTAACAAAATGCGTGAAATGTGTCTTATCTTTTTTTGGATACCCATGTATTTGACCTGAACGGTCGGGGAGTCCCCGACCTAATTTTTTTTCAATTAAATGAAAGAATGGGTACATGGAGTGTTTACAAGGCTTTCAAAGCCCAAAAGAAAAAAGACTTTGTTATCTAGCTATAGCTATCTCTCCAGTTACTGAACAGGGTTTTCTTCGAAGCTTTTGATTTGATACAAACCAAAGCAAACTCATTTTTGAAATGAATTTTCCATGTCTCCAGGCTCCTTGTCCCATTGTCGAAGATGATCTTATTGCGAGTGCACCAGATGCTCCAACAAGCTGTTATCAGTATTTCTCTGAAGATCACACTGTTGAAAGAACTTCTTGCACTGATGATCATGTCGAAAGGACTCAAGTTCAGATTCCAGTTGATTGGGATCGTTGCCCTGCAGGCTCTGCTGAAACTGCACTCGAAGAAGAAATGGAAACTACTTTCCTCCACATTGCTGTTGCATAAAACACAATTATAATCATCTAGATGCATGTGCTTTCTTCTGAGAAGATTCCTTGTGTTTAGTCTGTCCCTGATCAAAAGCCAGAAGAAGAATTTCTGATTGCCCAGGTTGCTTGAGGCCCATAACCATTTGAAGAGTGGAGAACCAGCATCATCTTCTTGTCATGGCTTTGTATGCTTTTTTACTACTGTAATTAGCTGAACCCCAATTGTAATTCCAGATGTCTTGTTCATTTTCATCCCAGCTGTAGCTCTCAATTAATTGCTGTAAATCATCTAGCTGTTCAGTTGCTATAAGAGAAAGGGTTGGGCAGAACACCCTGTCTAGTTGTTGACTTAGGAAGAACCTGATGGAACATTTTGGTTTTCTAGTAAAGGAGAATAGCTGAGGATACTTATCTTTGAGTGCTTGATCAACCTAGATGTCTGTCCAGAAAGAGACTGAATTACCTCGTTGGGATTGCAGATGCTCATGCCTCGAAATTTAGGGAATAACTTTAAAAGATCCTTCCACCAGAAGGAACCCACAGGAGATCTGCCTTGAGGTGGAGTATTTTCATTGGCATAGAATTTGGACCAAGTTAGTGAAACCCAGGGAGTATCTGCTCTCGTTATAGAACTTATCTAGGTGTTTCATAAGGAGGGCATCATTTTGCCTTTCTATGTTGATGAGTCCAAGTCCTCCATCTTGTTTTGATTTGCAAACTTCTTCCCAAGCAACCAAAGCTTTCCCTCTGTAATTGAGATCTCCTTTGTTCCAGAGACAGGCTTTTCTAGCTTTGTCTATCTTATCTATGACCTGTGGAGGTATTTTGAGGCAGCAAATGTAGAAAGTGGGGAGGGCTGAAAAAACTGAATTTACAAGGATGAGTCTTCCATTGTAGCTTAGAAGCTTGCTGATGCCAGTAAGTCTTCTTTCAACTGTGCTGACCAGTGGAGTGAAATCTAGTACAGTGGGTTTGGTTATGCCCAAGGGCAGGCCCAGGTAGGTGAAAGGCATGCTACCTACCTGGCAACCAAAGGTACTAGCCAAATGGTTGGCTCTGTCAACTGTCATGTTGATAGGGACAAGGAAGGACTTGGAGAAGTTAACATGCAAGCCACTTGAGTCAGAGAAGGTTCTCAAAATACCTTTAAGGTTAAATAAGGTGGTGGCATCTCTAGGTAGAATTAACAGGGTATCATCAGCATACTGGATTATGGGGAAATCATCCTGAAAGTCATCACTTAAGGGGTGTTTTAGGACACCAAGGTTCCAGGCTTTGTTTATGATAGTTTGTAAGAAATCTGCAGCTAGGACAAAAAGGAGGGGGGAGAGGGGATCCCCCTGTCTTACACCTCTTTTGCAGAGGAAGGTTTTCCCAGGACAACTATTGAGGATGATAGAGGATGATCTAGATCTAAGTAGGTTTGTGATCCAGTTGATCCATTTTAAATTGAAGCCTTTATGCCTGAGTATTTCAATTATGTACTGATGTTCCAGTTTGTCAAAGGCCTTTTCAAAGTCAAGCTTCAGGATGACAACTTCTTTTTTGGAGTGGTGGCAAAGATGGAGAAACTGAAATGACCAGGCTAGACAGTCTTGAATGGTCCTTCCTTTTATAAAGCCATACTGGTTTTTGTGGACAAGCTGCTGTATAACAAGCTGTAATCTGTTGGCCAATATCTTGGTGATGCACTTGAGGGAGTAGCTTAGGAGTGATATAGGTCTGAAGTCATTCACAGTCTGAGAGTTTTCTTTTTTTGGAATCAGAGCAATCACTGATGAATTGATGCTGGTGATGTCAACATTATTCCTGCTAAAGTCCATGAAGAGTCTTAGATAATCCTCCTTGATGATTGGCCAACATTTCTTGATGAACAGGCCATTAAAACCATTAGGTCCAGAAGCATGTTCATTAGGCAGACTGCTGATTACACAGTTGATTTCTTCCATGGTAAAGTCTGTGCTGATGTCAGTTAAGTCTATTGGAGTAAGAAGGGCACTAAGATTATAGAGGATGCCTGTAAAATCACTGACCCCCATTCTATCTTTGAAAGCATTCCAAAGCAGGTTGGCTTTCTGCTCATGGTCAGTTATCACCATGTTGTTTGAGTCAAAGAGAGAGACAATGAAATTTCTTTTGTGTGATGCAGTGGCCATAATGTGGAAGAAGTGACTGTTTTCATCCCTCAATTCCACCCATCTTGCAATGTTTCTTTGTCTCCAGTAGATCCTCTTAGACTCTTGTAGTTTATTCAGATGGCTGATGGTTAATCTTCTGAAAGAGGCTTCCTGTCTTGATAGGATTCTTTGTTCTTCCAGTCCCTCCAGCAAGGATAGCACCCAATTACAGTTGAAAATCAACTTGTTGAGGTTTGATAAGTTTCTGCTCCATTTTTTAAGACCAGTTCTAGTCTGCTTTAGCTTGGTGGAGAGGTGTTTAGTTGCGTTGGCAAAGAAAGGAGAGTGGTTCTAGTGTAGGGAGACTGTTTCTAGGAACCCTGAATGATCCACCCAATAACTCTCGAATCTGAACATTTTTGCTTTTGGTATGTTATTGCCTATCTGAACAACATATGGAATGTGGTCAGATATGGGTTTTGCTAAAGGCTGAACAAAGGTGGCAGGGAAAGTGATGGACCGGTCGACTGAGGTGAACACCCGATCCAATTTTACCAGAAGAGGGTCAGGCTGTTGGTTGCTCCAGGTGTATTTCTTATCTCAATCCAGTGGATTGGAATGAAAACTAAACTAGGTTCTACTCCAATTCACTCCAACAAATTGTTGAGGTAGATACATGAGCATGGAGATAAGGCCCAAGTAACTTGGTTGGCTCACAGGAAACTACATAAGCAGATATGTACGAAATACCGTCATAGTCACAGTTTAAGATCCACCAGACCACCACACACATACAAATGAAGTACTTCGCTACATGCCTACATCCTACTGGTACAGAAGTTCGGGTACAGTAAATTACCTACTACGGGAACCTGGAACATCATGTCCAAACTACCAAACAAAACATTGAGATACAAACTGTCAAGACTCAACATGTTGCTTTTGGTTCGTTGTCACTTTCATCATCAAAGTACCATAAATTGCATGAAGCATTAGGCGAGGCCATTTCATATAGACCAATGGCAGGGTGTCTCAGATCTTCCACTCCTTGGTTCTTGCATCCATAACATAGGCCTGGCGAAAAAGGCAGGCAAAATTTGTATTAGAAAACTGTAAGTACATTCACAAATAGTTTGCATAAGAATACTCTACACAGTTGCTATTACCATTTTCGTTTGGATCCAATGGATAGCATAAATAATATTTTTCACCAAAAACCTACTTCACTTCAGCGAAATATAGCTTCACCATCCAATCAGCTTCTGGCATCTTCATCCTCACAGTGAAGTTATAATGATGGTACACCTTGTCATAACTCTCCACATTAAAACACTGGTGCTGAAGTTCATCAAGGCAGTAGTCCTCCAACTTCTGACAACAAATCAACAAAGTGATATATTTTGAAAGTTCTAAAGTTTCAAAGTTCAATTCGTAAGAAAATATGCGTACCGCAAGATGTTTATTCTTGGCAATGAACTTCTTGAAACACAGCATCACCTCCTCGTTCATCCAAGCTGTTCCATTTGAAATAATTTCTTCTGCTGAAGCTTCATGCCTGAATCCAGAACTAGTATGAGACCAATGTCTTCCTTTATGGCGAGAATCAAAGTGAAAGTATCATAAAAGCACTTTCAAACATCGATAGTTCTTTTTCTTTTTTTTTTTTTTTCTTTTTGCATACCTAAAAAGTAATAAAGCTACACTAGAGATATGGCTCACTCGAATAAAAGTTTGTAAGCATGACATACACCAATTGTTTAGAAACTTCACTCTTGTTAAATCAGGATGACTAGTAGGGTAAAATACAAAAGTCAGGGTAAATGACACCATACATGAATATTATCAATATATTCTCTCAAAATATTACAAGAATATCAATGCGTAGCCGGCAAATTATTACTGCCACAGCATTTGATTGTATGATACAGGGACAGTCATAGGCCCCAAGCCTATGATGTCCCAACATCCTATGAGGGTGGCGATGTTACATAGGGCTGCTACCACCACTCTCAGATTCCATTATGAGGCTGATGATGGTGTCACAATCATGCCTTCCAAATCATTATTAGAAAGTTCACTAAGCAAAAGTAAAAAGGTGCCCTTCAGTTTTCTACCTCTCAGCCTCCACTCTCCCACCCACTTTTCACTAACTGGCACTGCTTTACTCTAAAAATGTATTTAAAAACTATTATGTAATCACAAAAATGTAGCATATAAAAACTATTAAAGCCAAAATTTCCATTTTAAATAAGACAGGAAGGCTTATTTCCTGATGAACATGTAGAACAATAGGAACAATAAAGCATAGGGGAGTTTCATTTTGTTGCACAAAGGCACGACACAACAAAGCATTCTGCCATTTCATTAAGAACAAAGAAAATACAGTAAGGCAGCAGGCGTACTCCTAAATAAATCAATACCAAACATCAGCAAGATAGTAGTGAAAATAAAATAAAATAAAAGGAAAGGCAGACCAAAACATTAGAACCTCTACCTTGATTCAGTTGGTGCCATACTATGCTGACGGTGAGCTGCTGCAAGAGAATCCTGTTCAGTAGTAACACTGGATAGCTGTGGTTCTGTACCCAATTCAGCAGCACGGTTACGAGCCATCTCAATGGCCAAAATGCTATCAGGAGCTATGTAGAGGTTGATACAAGGACGTGCATCTAAGTATTCCTTAATATTACGCTTCAATTCCTCTGGGCTGAAGAAAAGCATGGTAATATTGTTAAAAGCAACCAATATATCAAATTCCAAACTGTAGTAGACGAAATGCCATGGAATGCAAAGTAAACATTTGCTGACCGATGCTATTGAGCAAACTTAGTAAAACATGGTAATTTTGTTAAAAGCAACCAACATAACAAATGAAAGCATGAATACAACAAATAAACACAAAGGTTTTCACCTGCATGGTAACTTATATTGCTTATTCACCCTAGTAAGTACTCCACTATGCACGAGAACATGCATGTGCTAGAGGTATTATGAAAATAAACTAATTATTTTTTGCACATTACAGGCTTGTATATCAATTAGCATCTTCAAAATACCATCATGTTTATAGCTTAGAATAATGACAGAATAATTAATAGTATTCACATCATGTGGTGCTACAGCTACTCACATGCTACTGTGTTGCTTACTTGCTTATGTTGTTTTCATCCGTCCATGTGTACTATATTTTAGCACCTCAACAGGGCTTCTTACTATTTCCAGTGTATTTCAGGCTTATATGTACAAAAACAAAAATGCCAGTATTGATAGAAATAGTGATGATGTACATACTCCACATCTGAATATAGCTTGGGGCGTTGCTCCTTGACATTTGGTATAATGGTAAGAATGGGACTAGACAGCACCATTGCTCGTGATATACCTTTTGGTCGGTGCAAAAAGAACCTGTTCTGTCTAGTAGGAGGCACCCTGCACAGGAGAGGAGATGCTTAGAGTTACCAAATTATGTGTTCCTTGTTCTTTCTATCTTTTTTGTAATGCATTAAAGCAAGACAATTCCATACCAAAATAGTGCAATTTGTTGTGTCACATAAAGTACTTCTTGTTCTCTTTTTATTCGACAGTTAACTTGTGTTTTTGAGGATTTCTTGCCAATATGAGATAGAAAACATTAAATTTCAGCTAGATAAAAAAGAGCAAAATATGTGTACCATGCAATGTCATCATCAGTTAACTCTTCATCTGTTTCTGTTTGAGGGGGCAGAAGTGGGGGGTCACTTGATGCCAGTTCCTCTATAACTTCCATATCAAACTCACTGCTGTTCAACTCACAGGTGTGCTCCTCTTGTCTGATAAAAGAACATTATTGGAACAATAATCATTAGAAAGAATATCCAATGAACTTGCTACGCAAGTAAGCACAAGTCAGACAATCAACAACAACAACCATGACACTTAAGTCTTAAGATGCTAGTATTATGGGTCGAGCCTGTCTAGGCTGATCTTACAGAACAGTCTGCCCAACATGGATTCTAGTTCCAGTCCCTTGAGCTACAGGATGACTACAAATTTTGAATCAGCGCATGTACGTATATTGACTACTATAGCAATACCAAGAATGAAAACAAAGTATATTTATTGGACCCTTTTATACATGTTAAAGCATGAAGGGGCAGCAACAAGTTTCAGGCCAAACATTCTAAAATCGCAAGGGCAACACATAAATCAGAGGAGCCCTGGTGTTGGTCATTGCCACCGGTTGCTTAGGCCCCGGATGGGTTTTTTGGTTGTGTTTATTTTTCTTTGCAGCGAGTGGTGCTATTAGTCTTGTACAAGGTGGCCTAAGGGAGATAGCTCTGCCTCTCCTTTGCTCTTTTCTCTCTACTTAATGAAATGACACAGTTCTCTTCGTTAGTTCAAGAAAAGAAAATAAAGAAGCCCTTATGACTTCACATTACACAATACTTCTACACAGCTAGGGTCAAAAAAAAAGCTCATTAGACAGCAGTCCTATGCTATTTCCTAGCCCTTGAAGCTAGAACAAATCAAAAGAAATTTTTGTTTTCTGTAGCTGTCATTTAATTGTGACATGGTAGAAGGGTATGAAAAGTTAGTCTAGCCTGAAACTGATACGTGCAGGGCAATTTTTTGGTTGTACAAAGCACAATACATATTTGCATTTTGGGGTCCAGGGCAGTTTGCTAATTTAATTGGATAGTTCTAAATGATTCTCATAACAGAAAGCAATTATAATGGCGCAACCATACAGCAACTTCATGCATTATTGACATGGCTTATCAACGAAAAAGGCAGTGTTTATGGGAGCAAACAAATAGCAGAGTATTTTCCAACATCATAACCTGGGAAGGGGGAACTAAGCGCAGTCGGTTTTACAGTTCAGAAGTTAGAGCGATAATTTTTAGCAAAATAAGTAATGAACATATGGACATGTATGTGTGCTATCTCTGCTCACTTTACAATTCCCATGTAGCACCAACTTAAAGTGCTACTGCAAGAAATTTGGCAATTCTTGTTGGTAGATTCAGGTGGTGATTACAATTTTATATGCTGCGTTTCTGTCGCAAACAATGAAAATGGGGAAGGTTGCTCGTGTAAGAAAAGAAGATTTAGATGGTGATTGTGGTAGGTCCCCATCAGATTGCATATGGCCAAGGGAAACTGAATTTAAAAGTGGAGTATAAGAAAAGAACTCACTCAGAGCGAGGTGCACAATCAGCATTAGTCATTTCAGCTGTTTCTGGGGTGGAGGGTGATGGGTCACTCAAAGACAGCTCTTGAAATGTTGGCACATCCATAACCGGACTGTGAACCTCACTGGTTCCCACCACACTAACCTCAGCCCTGATGAAAACATTTTATAGGAAAGATCATCAATGCAAAGAACAGTGAGAAGAAATAAGTATAAATTTGCTATGAAAACAAGCATAATCCAGGAATATCAAACATATATAATAATAAAGGTAAAAAACAGCAACCTTTTACCTTGGCAGTCTTCTTCGTCGAGAATGCCTTGGGCGGTCTGAATAGAGAACACTTTGTCGAACACGAGTTCTACCTAAAGCTCCGAGATGACTACGAATGTTGGAATCAACAAACTTGGTTAGGTTTGTAACAGCAATCTACTCGATGATCATGGAATTTAAGAAAACTATTGTTCGTTAAATTTTACACAACAAAGAATAAGCATTAGTTTTGAGGGGCCACAGAAGGTTTCTAGAGAGCTTGTCCAGGGAGAAATAATAATATATTGAAGCGCTATAAGGTGGGGAGTAGAGCTACTATTTTGCAATACAGCGCTAGGCAAATGTCTCTTGGGGGTAAAAAAGCTTCGTTTCTTATTTCTCTGGTTTTAAAATTGGGAACTTTCTGTCCTGTATAAATTAATTAATAAAATCTCCAGTTGGGGCTTGTCCCTCCTGTTTCATCACACAAAAAAAAAAATGAACGATTTTGATTAGGGTGTGTATTAGTTTAGTATCACACAATCACTACACTATGCAATTTCTGCTATGTGGAGCCAATTCCAGGTCATACTCCATCCACACTAGGTTGAGGGAGAAAGACAGGGTGCGCATGGCTGGGAACTGAATTGGGGAAAAGAAAAGCACACAAGAAAAGCCAGCGAGCAGGAGAGCCTTGGTCCGTCGGCGCTGCGTCCGGCGGAGGATGCCAGGACCCGGCCCCAGATCCACGGACTTGGTGGAGGCGGCGGTGGCCATGGTAGCTGGTCATATCATCGGCAAGGGATGCTTGCTGGGTCAGTGGTTGATCGGTTGGAGGTTGCTGTCAACATGTCACCTGAAACTGAACCTGCTGAACCTGTTGCACCAGCTGATGGGATGAAGAAGACGGGAACTGCAAAGGCGCCAAGGAACACTGGAGTTGGAAGTGGGCCAAGCAACCCGAGGCCCAGGAGGAAAATCAAGCCCAACCCACGTTACGCTGGCACCAGTTGGCCAGGCAAGCCGGAAGCTGCAGCACCTTAAGGAGGAGACGTCTCTCTTCGTGAAGAAAAAGTTGAAACAGGTTCGAGCTATCGCTCAGGCCGGCTGCGTCCGGAATAGGCAGGGGGCAATGCTCGCCTGATGTATCCCTTTACCTTTTGAATTCTAGTGACAATTTGTGTTTGAACCTATAATTCATGAGTGAATTGAAGTATAGACTCCAATCTCTATCTCGATTGCTCGCATTTGGTATCGGAGCTCGTTCGATCCTCGGCGGCGCGGTGTGGGCGGTGCAGGCGGCGGCGGCGCGGAGCGATTCACTTCGCGGTGACGGCGAATCTGGCTTCCCAGCCGGATTATCTTCTACTCCCGCAGTACCACACACGAGATCAGAAGAAGATCTTCACCATGGAAGGTCGCCTCGACGAGCTCCTCAAGTCTCTGGTGTTGATGCAGAGCAAAATTGACGATCAACATCGTGAAGTCAAGGATGGCATCAAGGTGAACACCGCCGTCCTCCAGGAGTTGTCGGACTGGAAGCCGAAGGTCCAGGACAACGTCGACAAGCTGAAGAATGAAGTAACCGCTCTCGCCTCCAACTTCGACAGGCTGGTGACGCAGTGTACAGATGCGGCCGAGCCTGCCTACAAGGTGTTCGATGAAGAAACCGTCGATCTCACCGGCTCGTTTCCTCATCCGTCTCCTACCAAGCCAGATCCACAAGGTTCCAAGCTGACTGCTGATGGTGTTGGACCATCTCTGCTGAGTCCAAGTCCAGGGGTCGTCACTACTGTCGTCATGGGTGAGAAACTTCCAATTCCCCTTTCTCCATCGTTTGGATCTACTGCTGCATATACCTGTAGTCCTACTGTTGCACATGTTTGTGGATCTCGTATTCATCATGGTTGTACTGCTCCTGCTATAGTTCCTTTTCATTATGCTCAGTCAATACCACCTATGGAATTTCCTGAATTTGATGGTACCAGCCCTAAGCTCTGGATAAAAAACTACAACAGTTACTTTGATGTTTATGTTGTTCCTGCTGTCATCAAGTCAAAACTAGCATCACTTCATTTTGTGGGCAATGTTGCATTCTGGAAACAGTTATTAAGCTATGAGCTTTAGGATCTTCAATGGCCTAATTTGTGCAAGGTGGTTATTGATCGTTTTGAGAGGGGACATCATGACTCACTGCTTAGACAGTTCTTCAGAATCAAACAAGTCGAACCAGTGGCTGTATTCATTGAAAAGTTTGATAGTCTAGTGCATCAAATCCTTGCTCATGATCCTAGTTTCAGTTCTGCTACTATTACCAATAGATTTATTGATGCTCTGAGGGATGATATCAGATCAGTTGTCATAGTGCAACAACCAAAGGATCTGGATACAGCTGCTTCTATTGCCTTGTTGCAGGAAGAATCCATTCGACCTCCACAGTTTCAGAACTCCAGAAAATATGATGTGAATGGTAAATTCAAATTTACCCCAAGACATGGCAATTCTGCTCACAGGGATTCTACAGTTAAGTCTGATAACAATATGACTCAGAATAAGAAGTCTCCTGATCAGACCAAGGTTAATCTCTCTGAAGATAAAGCTGCTACTCTCATGAACTACAGGAAGACAAAAGGCCTATGCTACAAGTGTGGTCAGAAATGGCATCCTGGCCATAAGTGTGCACCTACTGTACCTCTTTATGTGGTGGAAGAGGTTTGGCAAAGAATCTGTGGAGAAGATGCACCTAATCCAAATCCCTCTGAGTCTGAATCTGACAGTGAGGAATCACCTGCTGATTTCATGGAAATCTCTGATGATGCAGCTCAAGGAACTGACTCCTATACTACTGTCAGAATGGTGGGGGAACTGGCTGGCAGAGAAGCAGTAATTCTTATTGATTCAGGTAGCACTCATAGCGTCATCAGTGAGTCTTTGGCATCTAGATGGAGAGGCTGGACTGTCCTTCCTAATACATTCAGAGTGAGAGTAGCTAATGGACAGACCATTGACTGTACACATCAGATTGAAGCTTGTCCTGTCTGGATTAGTGGCCATCCTTTCAAACTAGTTCCGAAAGTATTACCATTGGCCTGTTATGATATCATTTTGGGCATGGATTGGCTAAGGCAACATAATCCTATGGAAGTTGATTGGGTAGAAAAGAGAATGTCCTTTATGTATCAAGGCTCCAGAGTGGTTCTCCAAGGGATTTCACCAAAAACAGTCCATTGTGAGTTTGCTACTCAGCAAGAAATTTTATCCCTTGAGCAACAAGATAAGTTGTGGTGTGCATTCCAAATCCAAGCTACGCCCACTGTCACTGCTCCTCTGCAACCTGAGATCCAGGATTTGGTGGATCACTATTCTGAACTATTTCAAAAACCACATCAACTGCCACCACCCAGAACTACTGAGCACACTATTCCTTTGATTCCTGGCTCTCAGCCTTTCAGGTTGAGACCTTATAGGTATAATGCAGCTCAAAAGGATGAAATTGAACAGCAGATCAAGCAACTTCTTGATAATGGCTGGATCCAAGAAAGTTCTAGTCCTTATGCTTCTCCTGCTCTGTTAGTCAAAAAGAAAATAGGTGACTGGAGATTGTGTGTTGATTATAGGAGACTCAATGCTATGACTGTCAAAAACAAGTTTCCTTTGCCTGTTATAGATGAACTTCTTGATGAGTTAGTGGGCGCCCAGTGGTTTACCACATTGGATATGTCTTCTGGCTTCCATCAGATATTGGTGGCTAAATCAGACATTCCTAAGACAACATTTCAAACTCATCATGGTCACTTTGAATACAAGGTCATGCCCTATGGGGTTACTGGAGGACCTGCTACTTTCCAGCACATTATGAACACTATTTTGGCATCAATTCTGAGGAAATTTGCTGTTGTATTCATAGATGATATATTGATTTACAGTAAGACTTGGGAAGAACATTTGATTCATATCCAGCAAGTGTTTCAACTGCTTCATGCCAATGAGTTCAAGGTTAAATTGAGCAAGTGTGACTTTGCTAAACAAGAACTTTCTTACCTGGGTCATGTCATAAGTGCTAAGGGTGTTGCAACTGACCCCAACAATGTGAGTATTGTACAAAAATGGCCAACTCCTCCAAATGTTAAAGCGGTGAGAAGTTTTCTGGGACTAGCTGGCTACTATAGAAAGTTTGTAAGAAATTTTGGCATTATATCAAGGCCAATGACTAACCTGTTGAAGAAAGGCAGCATGTTTGTCTGGACTCAAGAACATGATAGTTCATTCCAAGCTCTTAAGTCAGCACTTATTTCTGCTCCAGTACTTGCTTTGCCCAATCTTGAACAACCCTTTGTAGTGGAAACTGATGCTTCTGATAAGGGTATAGGAGCTGTGCTACAACAAAATGGACATCCTGTTGCCTATGTGAGTAAAGCTCTTGGACCAAGGAATCAAGCACTTTCTACCTGTGAGAAAGAATGCTTAGCCATTTTGATGTCAGTTGATCATTGGAGAGCCTATCTACAACAAAGTGAGTTTGTCATTTAGACGATCAAAAAAGTTTGGTGCATCTTGATGATCAAAGGCTCAGTACACCTTGGCAACATAAGGCTCTCACCAAGCTCATGGGACTCCAGTATAAAATTTGCTACAAAAAAGGGGTGGATAACAGGGTGGCTGATGCACTTTCAAGAGTCCCACCCAATCCAGCACAGGAAGTAATGGCTATCTCTCAGTTGAAACCTCTCTGGCTCCAGGATATAGTGGATGGATATGAAAATGATCCTGCTACTGTCAAGATTCTTCAAGTATTAGCTGCACAGGGCAATTATGGTCAGTTCACACACCATCAGGGTGTTATAAAGTACAGAGGAAGAGTTTGGATAGGTGCTAATTCTTCTGTCCAACACAAGATCATGCAGTCCCTACAATCTAGTCCTTTGGGTGGTCACTCAGGTTTCCCAGCTACTTATAAGAGAATATCCAACTTGTTTGCTTGGCCTAATCTTAAGCTCATGGTCAAAACTTTTGTGGCTCACTGTGAAGTATGTCAGCAAGCCAAACCTGAGCGAGTTAAGTATCCAGGACTACTCCAACCCCTTGCTGTACCTGATTATGCTTGGCAGATAGTAAGTCTGGATTTTGTGGAGGGGATGCCAATGTCTCACAACTTCAATTGCATATTGTTAGTAGTAGACAAATTCTCCAAATATGCTCATTTTGTCCCACTAAAGCATCCTTTCACTGCCTATCAAGTAGCCATGGCTTATGTGGAAAATGTCTTCAAGTTACATGGATTTCCTGAAGCTATGATCAGTGACAGAGACAAAGTCTTCACTAGTAATCTATGGAAGCAGTTGTTTGAAGCTACCAAGACAGAACTCAGAATGAGTACTTCCTATCATCCTCAGTCTGATGGACAGACAGAGAGAGTGAATCAATGTCTTGAAGCTTACTTGAGGTGCTTTATACATGCATGTCCAAACCAGTGGAAGCTTTGGTTGTCCCTGGCAGAATTCTGGTATAACACTTGCTTTCACACTTCATTGAACAAGACTCCTTTTGAAGTACTCTATGGACAGCATCCTAGACATCTAGGGATCGATATTGTTGAATCATGTGCAGTTTCTGATCTTGATCTTTGGCTCAAGCAAAGGAGTACTATGGTCAAATTATTGCAGCAGCAATTGGTTAGAGCTCAACAAAGGCAAAAGTCACAGGCTGACAAGAATAGAACAGAGAGACATTTTGCTGTGGGGGATTTGGGTTATCTCAAGATTCAACCATACATTCAAACTTCTATTGCCACAAGATCAAATCACAAGCTATCATTCAAATACTTTGGCCCTTATCCAGTGATTGCCAAAGTGGGAACTGTTGCCTATAAACTTCAGTTGCCTCCATCTTCACAAGTCCATCCTGTTTTTCATGTGTCTCAGCTCAGAAAGGCACTACCTCCTCTTGCTCAGGTAGATTCTGACTTACCCACCTGTTTTGAAACTGATGCATTCAGATACCATGTCAAAGTTCTTCAGAGCAGGAAGATACAACATGGCAATCAACTAGTAACTGAAGTTTTGATTGAATGGTCTTCATGGCCAACCACTACCTGGGAGCTCCATGATGAACTCAAAGTGCAGTTTCCTGCTGCACCGGCTTGGGGACAAGCCGGCTCTCAAGGGGGGAGGTATGTCAACATGTCATCTGAAGCTGAACCTGTTGCACCAGCTGATGGGATGAAGAAGACGGGAACTACAAAGGCGCCAAGGAACACAGGAGTTGGAAGTGGGCCAAGCAACCCGAGGCCCAGGAGGCAAATCAAGCCCAACCCACGCTACGCTGGCGCCAGTTGGCCAGGCAAGCCGGAAGCTACAGCACGTTAAGGAGGAGACGTCTCTCTTCGTGAAGAACAAGTTGAAATAGATTCGAGCCATCGCTCAGGCCGCCTGATGTATCCCTTTTCCTTTTGAATTCTAGTGACAATTTGTGTTTGAACCTATAATTCGTGAGTGAATTGAAGTATAGACTCCAATCTCTATCTCGATTGCTCACAGTTGCCAAGGCTGAACCGCGGGAGACCGATGCTTTCCTGTGCCCTCTGTGTCATACCCGATTTAAAGGATAAAACCAGATATACACCATATGTGAGTCCTAGAAATCAATTCCCACATATAGCTACAAGTAAAGGGTAGTATCAGTAAACAATGCTTAAAAAAAACGTACAAAGTACTAAAGAGATATACCCTTAGGTAGCAAACAGCGGGAAGACAACTCCGATCTTCATATAAGGACTCGACTCCACTGGATCCAACTGACTGGTTGATCACAAGCCTAAACTTCTCCTGAGGTGGTAGGAATAGCAAGAATGAGTCCATGTCGAACTCCGCAAGTATAACAAGTATAATCTCATAACCACATGATCAGGTAAACATGATTAAAGAATAACAATTAAGCATCAGTGTTAACATTAAGCAATAACAAATAGTGAACTTTTATACTGCAATGTCTCAGGGCCGCCCTATCCGTGGGCACGGACAATATATTGATTTATCTCTGCGCAGAGGTGTACCCTTTCCCTGTGAGTCGTGATTCCCATTTGCCCGGGGTCATGACTCCCCAAACACACTTCCAAGGTGAGTAGGCAGGGTCTCACTATAAAGCCACCCAAAAGTTCGTCTAACAAGCAAGGGTCGCCTTGTCGTCGGATATAGGGAATCCCTCCTCCCAAAGTGGCACACATCCTACCCGGCTATACACATCATGGAGGAGCCGCCCTATACCCAATTCAGCCCTCCCTCTCACAAGCTAGAAAAGGTCTCTTGAATGCACTAGAGCCGAGCCATATAGCCCTCACGGCGGCACGTGAAATCCCGTATGATCACGTACGAAAAGTCCTTAAAGAGAGAGAACATCAAGTGAATGGAAACAACCAATCACCTTAACCCTCTAGATTCCAAGTTGCTAAAAAGTCATCCTTTATGTTTAATCACATTCACTAATCAAGTTTACTAGATCATGGTCATAGAAATAACTCAAGCTATACTTGCCTTAAACTTAGATCCTTCTTCAAATCCCAAATCTTCTCGTAAAACTGCTTATTGATCTCCAACTTTCTCTTGATTGCCAACGTGAAACTCACCGACGGGACATAGTCGTGGAACACCACTCAAACAATCTATGCAATCATACACGAAGCAAGCAATAGAACTAATTAGAGCAGTACACCAGTCATAGTAAAACAGTTTGAAAAGCTTTTGAAATCATTCTACACGTCATGATCACACAAACCTAAATATCACCAAAAACAGAGCTACGGTGATAAGGATATAAATTTTCAAAGATTTTCTATAGACTAATAATGCATTAAATATGAACTTGAAATCTAACAGCGACAAACTGAACTAACAGTAGCACTAATGCGTAATTTACGAAATTACGAATCCAACGCATTTTGAATGGATCAAAACAGAGTTAAAAACGAAGATTTTATGAGTAAAACAAGATAGAACGTATGTGTATTTTCTTGTATTTCGAGATTTATTTTTGTAAAGGAAAACGGCCATAATACAGAAGATGATGTCATGATGAAATCATTAAAGCTAAAATTGACATCATCAAGGCGAACAAGGCTAACAAGAAGCTAGCTAGGGCAGGAGCGATATGATTCTTGAGGACTGCGAACGGGTTGCCAAACAACGATGAGTTCTTAGGACATATAAAAGATGAATTGATATAGAGCAGAAGATAACTTGCATTGATCTTTAAGAGACCGAGCAAAATTTTGACTAAAGAAATATATGATGCATCCGGAGGACCGAGTGCTTTCAGGTGTCGATAGATCACGAAGATGGAAACAAAATAATGTATAGCTGCAAATGATGTTTTATAGGCTAATCACGATAGATAAACTAATACCAGAGCTGTAGATAAACGACGTGCTGATGAAGCCTGGCAAAGGTACGCAAACATGCACGACTTGCTGGAAGGCGCAATGGATGGTTGCACATGTGCATGCATATATGGCATGGTTCTGGTACAGGAGCATGAACGGCTCAGTATGATTGCAAATACATAGTATTTCCAAAGTATTTTTCAGAATTGTTTTTCTAAAGGAAAACGGCAAGAAAACACAAGGTGACCTCATCAAGCTACCAATCACGTAAGCAAGCTAGATGCCATGGTTCGATGGAGCTTCTCTGGACTTCGATGATAGAAACTAACAGTTCTGAGCTAAGTAACACACGGACACAGATCGAGGATGATCGTGTGAACTCACCAGAACAACCAACAATAGGGACATGCATGGAGTTCGGAGGGACGACGGCTTCTTGCATGCATGCGAGTTCTCCTCCTCGAGACGAAGAGCGGAACCATGAACTTGACGACAGGGAAAAGTCCAGCAGCAGCTTGCTGGAACTGCAAGCTTCCTGTGAGACATCGTCATCGTCGTGAGCAAAACAGAGAGCTAAGACAGGAAGAGATTAAAAAAACGTCGGCAACTTTGTCACCTCTATGCGGGACTCGTCTGAAGATTGAAGTTGACAGAGGAACAACGGACGGAGGGGACGGCTGCAGCGTTTCGTCGTCCAAGATGAAGATGAAGATGGAGCGGCGGAGCGGCAACTCGAGCTTCAGCGGCGACGACCTAGGTTGCAGCTACTCTGGAGCTCGGGATTGAGAGCGACTTGCTCCGGTCGTACGTCGGCACGGCAGTGGACATCGGTGTTCAAGGAGATGGCAACAGAACGTAGCTAGCTAGATTAGATGACAACGACGAATACCATTGGCTGACTTCGGCTTGCATTGCACACTCGGACGGCGAGATGGTAGCGATGAAAGCAGCGAGATAGCAAGTTCGAGCTCGGCGGTGTTGGCTTCTGCTTGGCGAGTTTGCAGGCGGCGGCGCTAGGGTTGCGGCGGCTTGAGCTCTAGTTTCAAGGGCGGCGCTGCGCTAGGGTTGGATAGACGCGAGGCAGCGCAGGGCACTCGCTATTTACGGGAGACGTGTTGCGTAGACATCATGCGGAGACGTAGGGAAACGGCGCAGCGACGGATCCAAGTTGAGATCGAGCAACCGTAGCAGGGGTGGCCAATGGACTAGTGTCCGATTGCTCCACGACCACGAGAGATACGCGGAAGAAGCAGAAGGGGATGTACGACTGCCGTTGGGCTGGCTTCAAAGAACGAGATGATCCCGGTTTGGATTGTGTAAGTCCTTGCTGTGCACGATGCTTTACAGACTAGATAGACTTGATAGAGAGAGCGATGATCCAAGGAATTAATACAACTTTGGTACAAGGAAAGCCAACGTGTCCAATTGGGAAAGAAAGGATTCTAAAGATAATTATTTTGTATTATATCATCATGTTAAGAAAAACCACGAGAAAATAAATAGAATTGATTGGAGATAGATTACCGAGCTGAGATGATTTTAGATAATTTCCTGAATATATTTTAAAAACATTTGAAACCATTTTGAGTTTTGATCAAAACCACACATCAAATAAATCAAATGCAGCAGCATGTATGCTCAAACATGTTTCTAGCCCTATGATAAATTTTAGTTTAATGAAAAATATTATTTCACCTAGGTTTTCATGAGCACAAAAATATGTAAATAAATCATTGGGTCATGACTCCCCAAACACACTTCCAAGGTGAGTAGGCAGGGTCTCACTATAAAGCCACCCAAAAGTTTGTCTAACAAGCAAGGGTCGCCTTGTCGTCGGATATAGGGAATCCCTCCTCCCAAAGTGGCACACATCCTACCCGGCTATACACATCATGGAGGAGCCGCCCTATACCCAATTCAGCCCTCCCTCTCACAAGCTAGAAAAGGTCTCTTGAATGCACTAGAGCCAGAGCCATATAGCCCTCACAGCGGCACGTGAAATCCCGTATGATCACGTACAGAAAAGTCCTTAAAGAGAGAGAACATCAAGTGAATGGAAACAACCAATCACCTTAACCCTCTAGATTCCAAGTTGCTAAAAAGTCATCCTTTATGTTTAATCACATTCACTAATCAAGTTTACTAGATCATGGTCATAGAAATAACTCAAGCTATACTTGCCTTAAACTTAGATCCTTCTTCAAATCCCAAATCTTCTCGTAAAACTGCTTATTGATCTCCAACTTTCTCTTGATTGCCAACGTGAAACTCACCGACGGGACATAGTCGTGGAACACCACTCAAACAATCTATGCAATCATACACGAAGCAAGCAATAGAACTAATTAGAGCAGTACACCAGTCATAGTAAAACAGTTTGAAAAGCTTTTGAAATCATTCTACACGTCATGATCACACAAACCTAAATATCACCAAAAACAGAGCTACGGTGATAAGGATATAAATTTTCAAAGATTTTCTATAGACTAATAATGCATTAAATATGAACTTGAAATCTAACAGCGACAAACTGAACTAACAGTAGCACTAATGCGTAATTTACGAAATTATGAATCCAACGCATTTTGAATGGATCAAAACAGAGTTAAAACGAAGATTTTATGAGTAAAACAAGATAGAACGTATGTGTATTTTCTTGTATTTCGAGATTTATTTTTGTAAAGGAAAACGGCCATAATACAGAAGATGATGTCATGATGAAATCATTAAAGCTAAAATTGACATCATCAAGGCGAACAAGGCTAACAAGAAGCTAGCTAGGGCAGGAGCGATATGATTCTTGAGGACTGCGAACGGGTTGCCAAACAACGATGAGTTCTTAGGACATATAAAAGATGAATTGATATAGAGCAGAAGATAACTTGCATTGATCTTTAAGAGACCGAGCAAAATTTTGACTAAAGAAATATATGATGCATCCGGAGGACCGAGTGCTTTCAGGTGTCGATAGATCACGAAGATGGAAACAAAATAATGTATAGCTGCAAATGATGTTTTATAGGCTAATCACGATAGATAAACTAATACCAGAGCTGTAGATAAACGACGTGCTGATGAAGCCTGGCAAAGGTACGCAAACATGCACGACTTGCTGGAAGGCGCAATGGATGGTTGCACATGTGCATGCATATATGGCATGGTTCTGGTACAGGAGCATGAACGGCTCAGTATGATTGCAAATACATAGTATTTCCAAAGTATTTTTCAGAATTGTTTTTCTAAAGGAAAACGGCAAGAAAACACAAGGTGACCTCATCAAGCTACCAATCACGTAAGCAAGCTAGATGCCATGGTTCGATGGAGCTTCTCTGGACTTCGATGATAGAAACTAACAGTTCTGAGCTAAGTAACACACGGACACAGATCGAGGATGATCGTGTGAACTCACCAGAACAACCAACAATAGGGACATCCATGGAGTTCGGAGGGACGACGGCTTCTTGCATGCATGCGAGTTCTCCTCCTCGAGACGAAGAGCGGAACCATGAACTTGACGACAGGGAAAAGTCCAGCAGCAGCTTGCTGGAACTGCAAGCTTCCTGTGAGACATCGTCATCGTCGTGAGCAAAACAGAGAGCTAAGACAGGAAGAGATTAAAAAAACGTCGGCAACTTTGTCACCTCTATGCGGGACTCGTCTGTAGATTGATGTTGACAGAGGAACAACGGACGGAGGGGACGGCTGCAGCGTTTCGTCGTCCAAGATGAAGATGAAGATGGAGCGGCGGAGCGGCAACTCGAGCTTCAGCGGCGACGACCTAGGTTGCAGCTACTCTGGAGCTCGGGATTGAGAGCGACTTGCTCCGGTCGTACGTCGGCACGGCAGTGGACATCGGTGTTCAAGGAGATGGCAACAGAACGTAGCTAGCTAGATTAGATGACAACGACGAATACCATTGGCTGACTTCGGCTTGCATTGCACACTCGGACGGCGAGATGGTGGCGATGAAAGCAGCGAGATAGCAAGTTCGAGCTCGGCGGTGTTGGCTTCTGCTTGGCGAGTTTGCAGGCGGCGGCGCTAGGGTTGCGGCGGCTTGAGCTCTAGTTTCAAGGGCGGCGCTGCGCTAGGGTTGGATAGACGCGAGGCAGCGCAGGGCACTCGCTATTTACGGGAGACGTGTTGCGTAGACATCATGCGGAGACGTAGGGAAACGGCGCAGCGACGGATCCAAGTTGAGATCGAGCAACCGTAGCAGGGGTGGCCAATGGACTAGTGTCCGATTGCTCCACGACCACGAGAGATACGCGGAAGAAGCAGAAGGGGATGTACGACTGCCGTTGGGCTGGCTTCAAAGAACGAGATGATCCCGGTTTGGATTGTGTAAGTCCTTGCTGTGCACGATGCTTTACAGACTAGATAGACTTGATAGAGAGAGCGATGATCCAAGGAATTAATACAACTTTGGTACCAGGAAAGCCAACATGTCCAATTGGGAAAGAAAGGATTCTAAAGATAATTATTTTGTATTATATCATCATGTTAAGAAAAACCACGAGAAAATAAATAGAATTGATGGGAGATGGATTACCGAGCTGAGATGATTTTAGATAATTTCCTGTATATTTTAAAAACATTTGAAACCATTTTGAGTTTTGATCAAAACCACACATCAAATAAATCAAATGCAGCAGCATGTATGCTCAAACATGTTTCTAGCCCTATGATAAATTTTAGTTTAATGAAAAATATTATTTCACCTAGGTTTTCATGAGCACAAAAATATGTAAATAAATCATTTTAACTCTATTTTGAAAAAGAGCAAAAATTTGGGGTGTTACGACTCTACCCCCTTAATATGAATCTCGTCCCGAGATTCGAAAAATGATGGTCAAAGAGATCGGTATATCCTGCCAATGAACCTTCTTTACTGCCTTGAGTAGTACCACCTTAGTGACAAATGATTCCACTTTGCTATGCATACCTTTTAACCATAAATAACATGCTCGCTGATTCCAAATATTTGATGAACACTCCAAACAACTCGCATGTAACTCCCAACCAATCCTCAGTTAATTTCCAACTGTTAGTCCATACTTTTCTCCTTAAATAAACTATTGCAGCCCCAGGATACTAGCTTCTCATCACACCAATGCACATTGCACTTGTAACGAAGATCATCTTAGAATGGCTGTGTGAACTGGGTTGTCACTCTGACTTCAAATTACAACACAATTGTTTGTAGCATGTACCACTGCAGGGTAATGCTAGTTTACCCTTAGCACAGACACTCTTTATCGCTCACAAAGACCACCTTGCTATCGATGGTATGACAAGCTCTTATCCACATAAATTCCACATTATATCTTAACATGTTCTGCTATTTCCTTTTCAATCCATACTTTCAACTCTCCTATTTCCATCTTCAATAGACAATTGACTTTTGGTGAAGTTTCTCGAACCTCAAACATAATTCTTAACCCATGGTGTCATCCAAAACTCCTTAGCATAACTCTCCTTTGCTAAGAACAATGACCACGACATTTCCTTTACCAAATTCCTTCAAGACATATATTCTCTTGACTAGTACAATCCAATAATGATGTCTCAACTCAAAACTTATTGACGATATCCTCTTGTTCAAAGGTGAACTTTATTGACTAGTAACTATAAGTACTAGTGACATCACTTGATTTCTGCCTTCACTTGATCTTGGTGTCACTCGAACTTTTATAGCACCCATTATATGCTAAACACTCACAACAACTTTTTCCTCTCCAAATGATTGTTTCCTCCAAATCGCCAAGGAATAAACCATGTTTGGGACCTGTGGGTTATGGCCCACTATACTCCATATCATTCCAATTATAATGTCACTAGATCAATATCAACTTAGTAATGATCTTTTGAATTTCTTGTGATCGACTTGATGTCGCTCTTTACTTCCAAGTAAGAACTTCTATGCTCCACAATGGATAACTTGACATCTCATCAGTTGATTAGTCCAAATCACACCTTCGATAAAATCTGACCATCCAAGAATATTCTGAATTACTCTTGCTTACATAGGCCGGTTCCAACTCAACACATTTTCCTTGAGTTCTTCGTGTAATCTATCACTAGAGACATACCATAACCAAAAAGATAACTTCCTCCAAACAAAACTCACACACCAGGGTTGGTGTAAGCATTGAAGCTTCCATAGAATTCAATCATAGAGAAGTCTGACATCTCAATATTTCTATGCCATCATCACTAACTTGTCTTGAGGCTTATGCAACCACACTACCTTCTTGTATAAGAACACACCTCAAACTTTAACAAGATGCAACACAATGCTTCTTACTCTGACCTAGTAACACCAACACAAAAGTTGTAATTGATTTCTTCTTTAACTCTTCAAAACTACCTTGACTCTTATCAGACCATACAAACTTGGCACTCTTCTCTAGCAGAGCTATCATAGGCTTAACTAGTTTGGAGAATCCTTCAATGAACCTCCTATGGTAACCAGCCAAACAAAGGAAACTGTAGATTTCACTCACATCTGTGGATGGCTTCTAATTCAACACACTCTTCATCTTCCTTGGATCCACTGCTATACCCCCATGATCTAGAAAAGAAAATTCCTTTAACCAAAATTCACACTTGCTCTGCCTTGCATACAACTTATATTCTCTACGCTTCTGTAAGTCTTAACCTTAAGTATTTCATCATGTTCTACTTCAGTCTTAGAGAACACCAAGGTGTTAGCACCACAAAATTATTCAGACACTCCATGATCACCTTATTCATCAAGTGCATAGGATAGGTAGGTGCATATGTCAGACCAAAGGACATAATTGTGTACTAATGCAACCCATGCCTCGTGGTGGGAATTGTCTTCAGTATTTCTTCATTCTGAATCTTCGGCTGATGGTAACCGGAGTGTAGATCCATATTATAAAACACATAAGCACCTCTTCAATGGATCAAACAAGTCATAAATCATCAGCATCAGATACTTGTTTTTGTTAGCAACTTCATAACGATAATCATCACACATACACTTAGTACCATCCTTCTTGTCAACAAAGACCACAGAAGCACCCCATGGATACAAACTAGGGCGTATGAAACCTTTCTATTGTAGCACCTTAACCTGCTCCTTTTACATCATGAAACAAGTCACTTATACTTGCTCATGGGTAGACCTCTCAGCAATAGAGATAGCTGCTCCTTTCCAGGGAGAGTGCTTGATTGCATAAAACTTTCACCTTGTATCTTCTTCTTCATGGCTACACCCCTTAAGAAAAGATCTACTAAGGGCACCAAGTGTAGCTTTTATCTCCAAATAAGTTAGTTGATTATCATCATGTCCTTCTATCATCCCAAATGAAATTCATATAAATGGGAAGGAACTTGTCACATGCAATTTCTTCGCGAGCAGGAAAACAGCAGTGCAGAAAAACAGACATAACTCCAGTTCTGTTGATCCAATGAAGCCATACTTTACACCGTTGTAAAGCTTATAAAATTCTCTATAAATCTCTTATAGAATACTTTTCCATATTCTGTAGTTAAGATAAGCTTTCATAATCATACAAGAAATCTGTCCAGCCAATCTGGCAGTGCAGAAGCAGCACCTCGCAACAGTTGTATCTCGAGCTCTGTTGACCCTATAAAGTCATATTTTACACCATTGGAAACCTTATGTAATCCTTTGTAACTTTTCTATAGAACGTGTTTCCAGATTCCATAGTTAAGGTGCTCGAAAATACTCCACAACCGAAACTGCTCCCATTTTCAGACAGCATAGAACCATCAGATTGTAACAATCATAAATCCTAGCTCGGAACCCATATGAAGTTGATTGATATGGCATTGAGAATCTCCAGAAGTCTAGTTTCTCCCATAAAAATTTCATAAACTTTGCACAATCAAATCTCGAGATATAACAGTAATACCACAGACTGTTCCAGATTTTAGACAGCACAGATGCATCGTTTTGTGATTTTCATAACTCTCAAACTTAACTAGCTGTGAAGGTGATTCTTGCGCTCAGAGAAATATATTGAAGTCTAGCTTTGTCCAGAATTTTCTCATGATTTTTCGTCATCCAAGAACTGAGATATAAACCGAAGAATACAGACTGGTCCGAGAAATCAGGATTCAGAAAACAGGAGGAACCCAAAACCCAACTAGCTATTCATTAATCCTTATGCCTTAAACCTGTAAACTAAATGAAATTGCGGATAAGACCACAAGATCATTGAAATCATTACAAAAATCCAAAACAAACATAAACATAAGCACAAAACAACTAAGCACTTAAGGTTCACCAACCACACATTAAGATTGACTCGACTTTACTAACTTCGCGACTAACGGATTATTGCATAGGGTCACTAACTCCTACTTCTTGAAAACAGTGTGACTGCAGCGACATCTAGGGTAACATCTCTTGCATGGGGTTGAGCGAGACATGTCTACCACTCCATTTATCTTGAGTAATCCAGCACGACTTTGCCACTCATCAATCTCATCAAGAGCCTCCTCATAGTGTTACCTTACTTCTGCCAGACTATCTTCCAGCTTATGGTGTAGGATTTGTATGGTCAAGGCCATCTCCTTTGTTTGTTCATTCCGCTCTTATGCAAGGGTCAGCCATAACGCTTTGCAACATTCCCGATGGTTGTCGAGGAAAATACTTTTGCATATCATCCTACATCTCCTCATAGTGTTTCCTGCGATATGCCAATAGAGCTTGATGAGCAACATCAGATATTCCAACATGCATATTGGGACGATCAGCGAGAGATGAGTGAATGGATTCCACCACATGTGATCCAATAAATTGATTCCTTCTAGTGATGTGTGCTTCTATGCTCCAGTTATCCCTATACCGCGGCTGAGTCCACTTTGTGCATCTATACTCAATCTCAACTTGTTGACCAGGGTAGTGATTTTGCAGCAAACACTTCAATTGCGGATGGAAGGAATCCTCACTACCAAATGGCGTGTTGATGTACTTCTTACGCCAACAAGTATGAGTCTCTGGTAAGACGAGATAAGTTTCTCCATTCTGTGGTTCTGTTAGAGCATAGTTCCATCTAGTGAAGCATGGTCCTTCA
The DNA here is from genome assembly GCA_018135685.1 of Themeda triandra. Classification (NCBI taxonomy): domain Eukaryota; kingdom Viridiplantae; phylum Streptophyta; class Magnoliopsida; order Poales; family Poaceae; genus Themeda; species Themeda triandra. The sequence goes on from JAENPR010000182.1 coordinate 252,950, forward strand.
TAGCTAGTGCGAGCGGATCAACAAGGATGAGAACAAAGGCTTTTAGACAAGCACCAAAGAGGAGATGAATATCAAGGCTAGAGAAATAGTAAAGAAGGAAATATCAAGGTATATAGAACAAGGTTGTTCTAGTAATTCCAAAACTCTAAAACGACCAGTTTCTAACTAGGCTTGCGTCCTACAGCCAGCATTGAGCTGATACCACTTGTCATACCCGATTTTAAGGATAAAACCAGATATACACCATATGTGAGTCCTAGAAATCAATTCCCACATATAGCTACAAGTAAAGGGTAGTATCAAGTAAACAATGCTTAAAAAAACGTACAAAGTACTAAAGAGATATACCCTTAGGTAGCAAACAGCGGGAAGACAACTCCGATCTTCATATAAGGACTCGACTCCTTGGATCCAACTTTGGTTGATCACAAGCCTAAACTTCTCCCGAGGTGGTAGGGAATAGCAAGAATGAGGCCATGTCGAACTCCGCAAGTATAACAAGTATAATCTCATAACCACATGATCGTAAACATGATTAAAGAATAACAATTAAGCATCGGTGTTAACATTAAGCAATAACAAATAGTGAACTTTTATACTGCAATGTCTCAGGGCCGCCCTATCCGTGGGCACGGACAATATATTGATTTATCTGCAACAGGTGTACCCTTTCCCTGTGAGTCGTGATTCCCATTTGCCCGGGGTCATGACTCCCCAAACACACTTCCAAGGTGAGTAGGCAGGGTCTCACTATAAAGCCACCCAAAAGTTCGTCTAACAAGCAAGGGTCGCCTTGTCGTCGGATATAGGGAATCCCTCGTCCCAAAGTGGCACACATCCTACCCATACACACCATGGAGGAGCTGCCCTATACCCAATTCAGCCCTCCCTCTCACAAGCTAGAAAAGTTCTCTTGAATGCACTGGAGCCAGAGCCATATAGCCCTCACACCGGCACGTGAAATCCCGTATGATCACGTACGAAAAGTCCTTAAAAGAGAGAACATCAAGTGAATGGAAACAACCAATCACCTTAACCCTCTAGATTCCAAGTTGCTAAAAAGTCATCCTTTATGTTTAATCACATTCACTAATCAAGTTTACTAGATCATGGTCATAGAAATAACTCAAGCTATACTTGCCTTAAACTTAGATCCTTCTTCAAATCCCAAATCTTCTCGTAAAACTGCTTATTGATCTCCAACTTTCTCTTGATTGCCAACGTGAAACTCACCGACGGGACATAGTCGTGGAACACCACTCAAACAATCTATGCAATCATACACGAAGCAAGCAATAGAACTAATTAGAGCAGTACACCGGTCATAGTAAAACAGTTTGAAAAGCTTTTGAAATCATTCTACACGTCATGATCACACAAACCTAAATATCACCAAAAACAGAGCTACGGTGATAAGGATATAAATTTTCAAAGATTTTCTATAGACTAATAATGCATTAAATATGAACTTGAAATCTAACAGCGACAAACTGAACTAACAGTAGCACTAATGCGTAATTTACGAAATTACGAATCCAACGCATTTTGAATGGATCAAAACAGAGTTAAAACGAAGATTTTATGAGTAAAACAAGATAGAACGTATGTGTATTTTCTTGTATTTCGAGATTTATTTTTGTAAAGGAAAACGGCCATAATACAGAAGATGATGTCATGATGAAATCATTAAAGCTAAAATTGACATCATCAAGGCGAACAAGGCTAACAAGAAGCTAGCTAGGGCAGGAGCGATATGATTCTTGAGGACTGCGAACGGGTTGCCAAACAACGATGAGTTCTTAGGACATATAAAAGATGAATTGATATAGAGCAGAAGATAACTTGCATTGATCTTTAAGAGACCGAGCAAAATTTTGACTAAAGAAATATATGATGCATCCGGAGGACCGAGTGCTTTCAGGTGTCGATAGATCACGAAGATGGAAACAAATAATGTATAGCTGCAAATGATGTTTTATAGGCTAATCACGATAGATAAACTAATACCAGAGCTGTAGATAAACGACGTGCTGATGAAGCCTGGCAAAGGTACGCAAACATGCACGACTTGCTGGAAGGCGCAATGGATGGTTGCACATGTGCATGCATATATGGCATGGTTCTGGTACAGGAGCATGAACGGCTCAGTATGATTGCAAATACATAGTATTTCCAAAGTATTTTTCAGAATTGTTTTTCTAAAGGAAAACGGCAAGAAAACACAAGGTGACCTCATCAAGCTACCAATCACGTAAGCAAGCTAGATGCCATGGTTCGATGGAGCTTCTCTGGACTTCGATGATAGAAACTAACAGTTCTGAGCTAAGTAACACACGGACACAGATCGAGGATGATCGTGTGAACTCACCAGAACAACCAACAATAGGGACATGCATGGAGTTCGGAGGGACGACGGCTTCTTGCATGCATGCGAGTTCTCCTCCTCGAGACGAAGAGCGGAACCATGAACTTGACGACAGGGAAAAGTCCAGCAGCAGCTTGCTGGAACTGCAAGCTTCCTGTGAGACATCGTCATCGTCGTGAGCAAAACAGAGAGCTAAGACAGGAAGAGATTAAAAAAACGTCGGCAACTTTGTCACCTCTATGCGGGACTCGTCTGTAGATTGATGTTGACAGAGGAACAACGGACGGAGGGGACGGCTGCAGCGTTTCGTCGTCCAAGATGAAGATGAAGATGGAGCGGCGGAGCGGCAACTCGAGCTTCAGCGGCGACGACCTAGGTTGCAGCTACTCTGGAGCTCGGGATTGAGAGCGACTTGCTCCGGTCGTACGTCGGCACGGCAGTGGACATCGGTGTTCAAGGAGATGGCAACAGAACGTAGCTAGCTAGATTAGATGACAACGACGAATACCATTGGCTGACTTCGGCTTGCATTGCACACTCGGACGGCGAGATGGTGGCGATGAAAGCAGCGAGATAGCAAGTTCGAGCTCGGCGGTGTTGGCTTCTGCTTGGCGAGTTTGCAGGCGGCGGCGCTAGGGTTGCGGCGGCTTGAGCTCTAGTTTCAAGGGCGGCGCTGCGCTAGGGTTGGATAGACGCGAGGCAGCGCAGGGCACTCGCTATTTACGGGAGACGTGTTGCGTAGACATCATGCGGAGACGTAGGGAAACGGCGCAGCGACGGATCCAAGTTGAGATCGAGCAACCGTAGCAGGGGTGGCCAATGGACTAGTGTCCGATTGCTCCACGACCACGAGAGATACGCGGAAGAAGCAGAAGGGGATGTACGACTGCCGTTGGGCTGGCTTCAAAGAACGAGATGATCCCGGTTTGGATTGTGTAAGTCCTTGCTGTGCACGATGCTTTACAGACTAGATAGACTTGATAGAGAGAGCGATGATCCAAGGAATTAATACAACTTTGGTACAAGGAAAGCCAACGTGTCCAATTGGGAAAGAAAGGATTCTAAAGATAATTATTTTGTATTATATCATCATGTTAAGAAAAACCACGAGAAAATAAATAGAATTGATTGGAGATGGATTACCGAGCTGAGATGATTTTAGATAATTTCCTGAATATATTTTAAAAACATTTGAAACCATTTTGAGTTTTGATCAAAACACACATCAAATAAATCAAATGCAGCAGCATGTATGCTCAAACATGTTTCTAGCCCTATGATAAATTTTAGTTTAATGAAAAATATTATTTCACCTAGGTTTTCATGAGCACAAAAATATGTAAATAAATCATTTTAACTCTATTTTGAAAAAGAGCAAAAATTTGGGGTGTTACACTCTGCGCGGTTGGGATCAGGATCGGCGCCATCGGCCATGGCCGTCGAGGTGGAGGCAGTGGTGGTGGCTTTGGCCTTTGGACGGTGATGTACTAGACTGGTGAGCCGTCATGATAAATACTAAATCACTTCTTTTATTTCTAATTTGTTCTTTGCGAAAACAAGATGTTGCGAACTACATAGGAGCAAGAAGCAGGGAAGACGAAAATAAAGCAAGCATTATAGTTCGTAATGGATCTTACCGCGGTCCTCCTTGAATTGTTGAGAGTCTATAGCATGGCGGCGCGGGCAAGCTTTGACGACACCAAACTGCGAGGGGTACGTCGACGATGAAAGATCATCAAAGCGATAATTGATGGAAGACGACGTAAGATCGAAGTTATATTCAAATTCGTATCTGCTCAGTACTTAGAAATACATTATATCTGTATTTGCATAAACAATGACGAAGGAGGTGGTGTACTCCAGATTCGAGTTGGAATTGGCCCCACGTGTATACGTATCTAGGACTACAGATCCGATTTGATTTCCAGCAGTAGTAATCCTTCGGAAGAAGTATTTGGTTCAGGGCGCCTAGCGGTCCACGGGTTTGGCTACACAAGGGCCTCATGTTGGACCCTCGAGGCTACTCACGTGTGGCCGTGTGGCAGAATGCTGTCCAAAGCGCAGCAAAGCTTCGTAAAAATACAAAAGAAAACAGAAAAAAGTAAAAAAAAAATACCCAATTACCCTACTAGCATGACGAATACTAACGTTTTGGCGAGCATCCAACAGTTTCCGGTTCCGAGCAACAATGCCCAATCATTGCTATTGCCTATTCTGTAAACAGTGCTGCTATATAGTTGTTAATACATGAATCAACTTGAATACGTTAACAGAAACATGTTCCGGCATGAAGGAGATTGACCTCAGGCTAGGTGTGCCTTTGCCGAGATGGTGTTCTTAGTGTGTCATGGTTTTCCCTGATCCTGTTGTTGATAGGGCTCTCTGTTGTTCGGGCTATGGTTGGCCCTCCTTATGCAGCTTCACACTGTGGTGGCACATGCGCCCATGCCCACGGTTGCTGCAAGAAACATCACTAACACTGCCACCGAGCTATGCTTAGTGGAGTGCTCCATAAGCTTCGTTGTCAGCACCCATCGTTCTTTTGACCTAATTCGCGATGGTGAACGACAAAAGGTTCGTAATATCCAAGAGAGAGCTCTTTGGACCTAATTCTCGATGGTGAACGTACGACAAAAGCTTCGTCATATCTTGGAGCTTCTTCTTCAGGGTCTGTTCTAGCATTTCGGAGATCTATGGATTTGAACTTTAAAGATGGCTATATCGCTATTATAGCTTATAGAGAGAACTCACACAAAGGTATTCCTTTTTTTTTTTTTGCAATGTAATCTATGACCACTAATTTCCCTTTAGCACTACTAAATTGCTTAGTTATAGCTTCAATAGTGCTGCATTTCAGATTTAGCTGCTAAATTGGTCTATTAAAAATTGGAACACTTGAGTTTCAAAAATCATGTTATAATACCATATTTAATAATGTTCCCTAGACTCCTATTCTTATGTTTTTCAAATGCGATAAAGCCTTAGAAACATATTTGTGTTCATCAAATTTCACTATTCTTATGTTTTTATGAATAAATTACTTATATTTTTCATAGTTTTCTTAAAAACCGCCAAAGCTCCCGCTGTGCCATTGCTTTATGGCTTCATGGTCTCTACAAGAACATATGTGATGTCGCGACATTTTCCCCTGTGTAAGGGAATGTCAAGGTGGCCACCCCTAGCATGGTCAACATTATCGCATTGAATGGCTTTGCCTCGAGCATGGCAAGATGTGCCGCATTGTGCTCTAGGCTTGAACGTTCTTCACAATCATGCTTCAATAGTTGGTCTTTGAGTCGAGCTCACTAGACCTCGAGTTAGAATGCCTTCTCCTCGAGGTGTTGCTCTAGAATTTGGTGAGGTAGCATCCCATCATGGGTCAGGATGGTAAACTGCCCATCCTAATCCCATCATGAAGCATGCATGCTCTGGGTGATTGCTCTAGATGTTCATAGAGTTTTCATTTGAGACATTGCTTGAGGATGTAGTGGATCGAATCAGCCTCAAATCCAACCATCCTGGCAGGGCGTTTGTGAGAACAAGTGAGCTCATGCATTCCCTGCATAAATAAGTTCTCAACGAGCAATGCTCGAATTAATTCCTAATATTGTAAGTGAGACACAAAAGGATGTGTCTTAACCGGTGCTCTAAAGGCAGTTATGTTCCCTTGGTGAGTTAGCTAGTGTTGATCGTTGGCTAGCATGCACACATACGCCAGCACTCATTATCACCCAGGCTTGGCACGAAGTCAAGATCGATTCACTAGGGAAGGGTTTCCGATTTAACCCACGAATGATCGACCAAAAGCAGATGTGTCTGGGTCTCTGCATTCCACGATGCCACCCCACAGTTGATCCTAAACTTACCAAAGCGATCCACGACGAAGTCTAGGTTCTCAAAGCTAAGATTTTACTTCCAAAGCAAATGCTTCTGGGTGGTGTTGTTAATTAACTATGGCCTCTGGCACCACATGTGTGGTATAGCCAGACTTAGTTGTGTTAAACTATCGTGTCTTGTTCTCTCGAGCAAAATCAAATAGTTGAGGGGCTATTATTACAGTGTACTATATGTTTGGGACCTCCTTAGTGTGTTCAGGGCCCAATTATATATGACTAGTGAGATAATGTTTAGAACCCATTTATAGCTCATAGAGGTTTTTTTATAAATTCATGCCCCATTAGGGGAAATAATGGAAACCTGCCCACTGACTTACCTTATAAAAGGGAGACGAGGTGGTTTAGAGGAGGGCATGCCTCTCACTTATTTAGCTTTCCCCTTGTCCCTCCACTCCCTCCTTTCTTATGTACAATCATAGACCAACATACTTCTTAGTAATTGATGTTTAGTTCATTAGATGACTACATGTTTCAAGAGTGTCTATTGATGGCTCTAATCATTACATGTTTATTCTTTATTGCTCCTATTTATTCCTTGCAAAAGCTTAATCGTACAATTTTTGAAGAATTTTAACATTCTGTCCATTTATAGTCTAGATGAAAAACATTTTAGACATATATGAGTCCACTACAAATTTGTTTGCTATATAAACGAAGTTTTTTAAAAAAAAGCAAGAGAATTGATTTGTTTTTCAATAAATAGTTTAGAAAAGAGAAATTCAACTATTTCAATTACGTGTAGTAAATAAATGTGGTTGATCTAGTGGTTTTTTTGTTGATATTGATCTTCATGTGATTTTGTTGATATTGAAATTCAACTATTTAAATTACGTGCAGCCAAATAACATCAAATGGCAACATATGGCAAATGTTAGTGATTTGTCTTTAAAGTTTAAAAACACATATAGCCTCTGATATGAATGTTATGTCGAGTCAATTTGGAATCTTAGATGTTGTTGAATGAGATTTATTATTTCAAAGAAGTTTTAGAGTTCTCGTTTCACATGGTAATATATTTGAACCAGAGAAAATTAAATTTGTGGTCTCTTTGTTTTATCTTTGGTATATGGTGATCCTTATAAGTTGTGCCCTACTTTCTACAATTCCATTCGCTATCCTTTTAATAAAAAATGTGTTTATAAACCATCACAAAAAAAGTTTGGACTTCAATTCACAATGTTCTGCACATTTCGTCTGGAGAAAAACTATGATTTTCAGAAATCTTATAGGTCTCATATGCTCATTAGAGTTCTAACTAGTAATGGGCATAATGATAGCATAGCGGTTTCCAAAGGGGTCATTCAATTATTTTGCCTAGTCCAACAATGACTTTTCCAATTTCATGTTCTTTTAGTAAAGTTGAGTAGTTTGATAATTGGATTTTTGATAGCACATCTTCCAGAATCGAAGAAAAATTTGTCTAGAGTGCTATGACAACTCATTATTTCGACATCCCGTACTCCTACCTAACTATAAATCTATGTCTCACATGAGAAGGTAGTATGTGTGGAAATCAAATCCTACTCTTACCATTATATAAAAGCATACTCATTTCTCTAGCAATCGAGGCACTGGTCCCAATTCTATTATTCAATTCCTACAATGAGCAAGTGTTTGACAACATACATTTACAATTTCGCTGTACAATTGAAGGCTTAGTTTGTAGTTTAAAAAATGACTCTCATGAGCTTCACTAGATATCAATTTTGGTAGGGCTTTGCTTGAGTTGTAGGAGCCAAACATAGAGTAGCTCAATGTGCCCTACCAAGCAAGGCCTGCTTAATACAACCAAGCATCAAATAGTCTAATTAGCAAACTAATTCAGTAGTTATAGTGTAGAGTACCATGGTTTAACTCATCATAAGATCAATTGTATTGGTAATACAATGCTGATTTCTTATTAGACAACCTACTTGGACAACACCAGAAGTGACGTACCCTCTCGTCTATGGGATGAACAAAGTAATCAGCATGCCTAGGGAATCAGTGCTGACCATGATGAATATAGCTCATTCTGAGTGCCAATGCTTGCGGTTAGTTCCCTTGGCAAAACCAATATGATATAAGAGCCGTGCCAGTCCACCCACCATCATGATGATGCCATAGCAGGTGCATGACCCATGATAAGAGGAGCATGTGTGAAATTTGGTTGAACGAGATGCTGTTACAGGCTCTCGGCTTCGTGTAATATGCTCGGAGAACAGCCCCTCTGCGCCCCGGCGGTGGCTTGTACAAGGGGAAAGATCATGAACTTGGTTTACAAGAAATGTACAACTTATCTACTCCTATGATCTAGGGGGTTCATAACAAACACCGCCCAGATACACTAACAAAGTTCATGATCATAACAAACATATTACATATTCTAACACTCCCCCTCAATCCTAGCCACTTTTACTCTTGGTAAAGACTTTGTGATGCCATCCGCAACTTGGTCGGCTGAGTTGATAAATTTGATATCTAACAGCTTGTTAGCAACCCTTTCTCTTACAAAATGCAAATCAATTTTAATATGCTTTGTTCTTGCATGAAAAATTGGATTAGTAGAGAGATACTTGGCACCTAGATTGTCACACCAAAGACGTGCTGTTGGATGATGCTTTACACCGAGCTCCACATTACACACTGTTGCTGAAGTTCATCAAAGCAGTAGTCCTCCAGCTTATGACAACAAATCAACATAGGGATATATTGGGAAAGTTCTAAAGTTTCAATGTTCAATTTGTAAGAAACTATGCATACCGCAAGATGTTCATTCATGGCAATTAATCACTTCCTCGTTCATCCAAGTTGTTCCATTTAAAATAACTTCTTCTGCTGAAGCTTCATGCCTGAATCCACAACTAGTTTGAGACCAACATTTGCCTTTATGGCGGGAATCAAAGTATCATAAAACTAATTCCAAACATTGAAGTTCTTTTTTTTTTTGCATACATAAAAAGAAATAAAGCTATGAAAGTTTGTAAGCACGACATGCACTAATTGTTTAGAAACTTCACTCTTGTTAAATCTAGAAGACAAGGTAAAATGCAAAATTTAGGGTATATAACACCATACATGAATATTATCAATGTTCTCTCAAAACATTACAGATGTATCAATGCGTAACAGTAGCCAGACAACTTATTACTGCCACAACATTTGATTGTATGATACAGGGACAATCATAGGTGTTGGAGTATATGTGTATTAGGCCCATGAGTCTAGGCCCATGAGGCCCATGTATGCTACACTATATTGCAGCCCCTTCTAGGGTATGCCCAATGTGAGAGAATATGGAATCTAACATGGTATCAGCCTAACTTACCTCCCTCCCCAATCCAACCCTCGATCCAGCGCCGCCACAGATGCCGGCCGGCTCCCTCCTGCCGCCGGCGCGGCCATGGAAGTGCGCCCACCTCCGGGCTCCTTCTCCTTCTTCCCCCCTCATCCTCTCTCCGCCTGGGCGCAGGGCCCCCCGCTCTTCCCTTCGGGCGCGGCCGCCGGCGCTGCTCCAGGTGTGGGCGGCCATGGCGCCGCCGCGGCCTAGGCGCAGGCAGGCAGCTCCGCCTCCGACCTCGGCCCCCGCCTGGGCGGCCCCACCGGCGGATTCGGCCCTCACCTGGGCGCCCCTAGCTTCGTCGTCCCCCTTCCCGCCTCTTCCTGGGCCCAGCGACCCGCGTGCCCCGGCTCTAGCCCTCGTGGCCGATGGGGAGGTGGAGGTCGAGGACCAAGGCCTAGGGGACGGCGGTGATGGTGATGGTACTGCTGAGGTCTCCGCCAACGTCACCCAGCCTCCTGTCGGCGTCACCCTGTAGATTCGGCGGGTGCTGCCATCTATGACGCCGCCGCCGCCGCCGCTGCTGCAGCTGGGCTGGACCCGGCCGTCGTGGCCTCCTACGTAGCCGCCGTAGCTGCCGCCGTCATAGCGGGCCTAGGACTGTAGCCCTCCTTGTCCAGCGCTCTCTCCTTCTCCAACGGGGGCGGACCAACCGGCGTGCCTGTAACTTCCTGGATATTAATCATTAATTAACTCTACAAATCATGAGCATAATCATATCATTAGCATCTAATCATCATCTTGACATGATTTCTTGATGCTTGTCTGCACTCTGTTTGGTTTGGCTATAAGTGTGATTGTTGGCTTGAACTAGAAGTAGTAGCTACGTTGCTTATCTCGAGTCGGACCTTTAATAAAGTTCAAAGTGGAGAGTATTTCGAGAAAACTTTATGTTTTGACTTTTTCATGAAAACACCTAGAAGGTGCTCAAAACGAGTGACGAAGGCGTCACGATTAATGACGTCGGCCGATTGGCATGCCGCGTTCTCCGAATTCCGTGAAACAACTTTAGTTGTCCCAAATAGGAAAAACATAGCTAACCCATTGGGGCACATCATGCCAAAAGTTGGGATCAATTCGATCAAGTTTGGCCATCCGTTTTGAGGAAACCGAGCCCTAAGTCAAGCGTCATTGGCACATTGACATTGCCATGTTGGCAACTAATTAGCTCCTAAACCATAGCTCATTAGACCAAAGTGCCTAAATGAAAAATATAGTGTGACGCGTGGGCTTCAAACTTCGTTTTGGGCCCATGGCCTAATTCGGCCCGGAAGTAGCCCATGTCGGCCTCCTATCGAGCCCATCTTCACGCCCGCGAGGTGCTCGGCAAAATGTCGACGTGGATGGTTTGCATGCTCGCCACGACCGTCACCACGCGCCGCATCCGCTCGCCACCACCGCCACGCGCTGTCGGGTCTCTGTTCGCTCCTGCCCAAAGGGGGCACAAGCCCCGGTCCCTTCTCCTTCACTCCTCACTTCACTCTCTCCCTCTTCTCACTCTCGCTTCTCTCCTCCGCGCCGGGGCGGAGCGGAAAGCAGCCATTGCCGCTCGCAGCTCAAGCTCGGCCAGCTAACGCCGCCAGCGAGTTCGCCCCTCGCAGAGCTCGCCTCGCCGCCCACCTGCTTGCGCCAGCGCGGCCCCCTGCCGCCCTCACCAGTGCGCGCCGGTGAGGTCAGCTGCCGCCGCTGTATCCATGTCGCCGCCGCGCATTTCCTCTTTGGGGCCTCCTCGTTGCCCACCGCTGCCGCCACCTGTTTCGCCAGCTCGCGCCGCCTTTCCGCCGCCTCTTAGCCGCGGTCCAACGCCGCCGGAGCGTGCTGCCGTCGCGCCGCCGCTCCGTCGCGCCGCCGGCCGACGCGGCCCGGCCGCCACGGGCCGTCGCGGCCCGATTGAAGAACACCGGCGGGTACGCCGTGGCCCCGCGGGCCTCCGCCGCACCTCTGTGTCGCCGGCGAGTCGCCCCACGGGCCGGCCCCCAAGTCGGCGTCGAGCTCTCTGTTTCCCCCACGCGAGGACCTCGTTACTAGTATTTGATAAAGGTTAAGGGTGTCGGTGCAAGACTGCCAGACAAAGCAAGTTACGGATCCAGTCTTCTGCAAATACAGTAAAGTCCAGGGGCTTTTCTGCAAAACGCTTGTCTTATTCGACTTAGGGAAAATATTTCCAGATTTACATTTAACTTTGCAAAAATCATATAGATAGCTAGGGTTGTCCAAATCCGACGATTCAAGATCCTAGATTTATCTTATGAGATGTCCTATGCATAGAAAATATGACATGCTCTGTTTGTGATGCTTTTATATTGGGTTTAGATTTAATTAGTGAAATGCCTTTAAGTTTAGGAAATGCATAATAAATCATAGGGTGCTCTGAAAAATATGATTCTTGTTTAGCTAGTCTTGTATTGCCATGCCCTGTCCATGATAAATATATCATGCATGCTTTCTGTGGGAAAAATTGGGGTTGTAGTTCAAGTGCATGCATGGCTAGTTTCTTAAGATAATTCATAAATCAATTGTATAGATGGAATCTGAGGTTGATACTTTTTGTGTGTTACTTATATGCCACAATGTAGCTCTGCATGTGCTTAGATTCATGGTAGGAGCAAGTTGGTAGTGCAAAGTATTTTAGGGTCCAAGTTTATGTGCTGCCATGTCATTTTTGTATAGGCCAGTAGGATCATCCAATTGGGGTGAAACTTGAATGATACACTGGCATTGCCATGTGTTATCTACTGTAATTTTTGTAGGATTTTAGGATGTGTATAGCTATGGGTTGCTGTTCAACCCATGGTCGGTCAATTTGGGGTTGCTTGTATGAAGACATGCTTAACCCAATTATACTTTGGTTTGTTGGGAAACTTGTCTATGTATGATTGGTTTGTAATTAGGTTAGCTAACTACTGTTAAAATTGGGTGGCCATTGGATGATTAGTTTAGGAGCTATGGCTCTAGCAACTTGGTTAAAAGTGCTGTTTGGTTGCTGTTGGTTCAGAACCAGTCCTGGTGTTGTCTGTTTTAGGACCAGTTAAGTTAGGAATCATGTCTTGATGTCTTGAGATGATTGATGGGCAATTTGATAAGCTTTCCAGATTGTCCTCACTCATGTTCATAGGGTATATAGAACTCCAGTTATGATTTTATTAGTGGGATGTTGCTTGTAGGTGTATGTTTAATAGTGATGCTTGAGGATGTGATGTTGTATGTAAGGCCTTATGTTAAGTATTCATGATGATTAGTGTATATGATTGATTGTAATGAGTGTGTCATGTAGGAACATCCATAAATTATCAAACATTCATGATCTTGCATATGTCTCAACCATCATGTATTCATACATACGCACATGCATCATCTCAGGATCACGATTAGGGATTCGTCGAGAAGGACAAGGATCCCGAAGGACAAGTCGTGAAGGAAGTTCCCGCACAGGAGGTGATCGGGAACCAGACGTGAACCAGCTTGAAGATCGATCCAGATCGTCGAACTAACTCTTTGAGAAAGGCAAGCCCTGGAGCATTTCTCCTATGGTTTGCAAATATCACTTGCGTCCTTTTATATGTTTAATGCATTAAGTTACAGGAGTTGCCTGGAACCCTTGCTGCATGTCATCTGTTCCTTGTCCACTTAAAATACCCTTACCCTGTTAGGTGTAGGACCGATATTAATGCTTAGCCTTGCTTAATTAGATCGGTAGCAGTCGGGTGGTTTCCTGCCTGCGAGATATAGGTGGTTACCAGATATACCTATATTGGCATAAGATGGAGAAATTGGTTATAACCAAGTGTGTTGGATAAAATTGAGACCGAGCGGAGTTTTGCAAGGTTATGGAATGTAGTAACTCCGTCTGTGTCGATTAAGGACCGATCATTGTCGGCCCTCGAGTCATGTTGAACGCATGCCCCACATTTAGCTGGAAGGATAACTCGTTCCGACCGTGAAGCCTAGTAGCTCTGTTTGGGCTGGTGACCGAAATGTAGGCAAGAACACCGAATGGCGGAGGGGTGGTCAGAGGCCCGAGTGACCAAGGGCAAGAATGTTCTGAGCTACCTGGCGTCGTTCCGTGGGCAGACATATCTTGATGCATCCTGGCACCGGATAACCTCTGGGTGTAGACTTGTCCATAGCGGTCCCGCGACTTTACCCGAACAGTACCAACGGCGACCTAAGGTGCCTGCCGGAGGCATGTCTGGGTTTGTGCGGGGAATAACCCCTCAGCTGAGTAGGAATCGATTCGAATCGCCATCACTCCTGGACAGTGAGTACTTGACTCAAGCTTCGGCCTCGTAGTAATACTACTATGGAACAAGAGATCTTGGTTATGTGGATGATGTTGGATAATGCCAAATGGACATGGTTACTATTGATTGCTTATAATAACTCAAGTTATTGCTATAGCATAGGTGCTCACCTAGCATAAGTAGGTTATAATGATAAGCTATGCAAAAATAAAATGAAAGGATCATACTTATACATATCTATAATATGATAACTTGTGCTTTTCGCAAATGAGTCAGCTAGTCCACTATAAGGCCATGCATTCCACCCCAAAGCGTCCTTATTTTCTGGTTTAAGACGGGTAAGTCTAGCTGAGTACCCACGTACTCACGGTGCAATTCCCAATGTTGTTTGTTGTAGGTTGGAGGCTACCACGGTGGTGACACGGTGGACTTATATCCCGTTACGGGAGGATTAGACTTCGGGCAAGTCAACTCTTATATCTCATCTACATGCTTTTGAAGGAGTCGACCCTGAGCTGGCACAGTATTTAAAAATGTAGGTGTGAGTGTATGTGCAAAGATTATTCTCTTCCGCTGTTTATTTGAAAACCCTAAGTCGTAAAATATTATATTTGTAACCATCGGTGTATTTATAAAGTTTGTAAAAGTAACTTAAGTGAATGGGAACTGCTGAACTTACGATTCGGGTGTTATGTTGTAAAAGTTCGAGATCCTTCGGGATTTCACAGACTACCGGGCTAATATGATTGCGGTTTACTACTTAAGCTGCCACAGTGGCTCGATTAGTCAACAGTAATTATGTTAGTTGGTCGGTTCTGTTACAGTGCCGGCGGGTGCAAGCATCCAAGGGGGGCCCTTCACCTTCCCTGCACTGCCGCCGCCACCGCCGGTCGGCCTCCATGACACTACTTGGCCCGCCTCCACCCTAGCTGCCGCGCTCGTGTCTGCCCGAGCAGCTGCCGCAGCGGGGCAGGAGCGTGTCCGCCGGCTGCCCTCGTGTGGCAGCGTGAGCAGAACGCCGCCGACACCCTGGCCCGCCAGATCACCGAGGCGGAGAAGCTCCTCGCACAGGCCTCCAGCACCCTGCCCGGGGCCACCTCCTCCGGCTCTGGCTCGACGGGCCACCGCACCTCCACCACAGTGGTGCTCCGGCATGACCCGGCCAACCCCCTCGTCGCGCAACTCCACCACAGGCCGGGGGTGTCCAGAACATCGGGCTACTCATCCGGGTCGTCCTCGACCACGAGTTGCCCTCCTACACCCGCTGGAGGGACCAGGCGGTCCTCACCCTCCGCCGCTACGCCTTGGACGACCACGTCCTCAATGAGCCCTGGCCGGGATCCCGACTTCGTCATGGCTCCACCTCGACAGCATCGTGCTCTCCTGGATCCTCGGCATGATCAACTCCGACCTCCAGGACCTGCTCCGCAACACCAACTCCGGTCGCCAGGCCTGGCTGGCACTCCCGGGGGCTTTTATTGAAACAACACAAAGATCATCCAAACTCATCAAAAAATCATGTAAACAACATGGAGACAATGAAAAACATTTTGAACAAACGCTTGCAATATGTCTCTGAACCGCTTGAAACATATGCTAACATGTATAACATCCTCAATCTAGTGTTCCAACATTCATATTATTCAATTGCAACAAACCTCTGAAGTATATGAACCAACTGAAATATACAATTGTAAAATAGGGGTGGAGAAAGAGAGTGCTTGGTTTATTATATGAGATAAATATCCGTTAAGAAATTTTATTAAAATATATTCATGCGAGATCTTGTTTTGAAGAATTTATTGTAAGAAACATAATGGTACAATCAGATTTTAATTATAAAACATGATGACATCAACTATTTTGGATCTACTGTATAATTAACTAATTATTTTTGGATGAAAGGGAGCAAGTGGAGAAGTATGGATCCAATCTGTATCTTTACATGCGATCGGTACTGAGTCTGCATGTTCCCGACGCGGGTGCCATGACAGCGGAGAGTAGCGGCTCCGGGCATGTCGGTCAGGCGCGTATCAGACGTTGCCAATGTTTGTGAATAAATTTGGGCCGCGAGCTGGCCACCGGGTGAACAGCCCAAACACACTTACCGTCTGATGCGTAAGGCGTCCGGAGGACATCATTACCGATCTAACAATAGGCCCCAAGCCTATGATGTCCCAACATCCTATGAGGGTGGCGATGTTACATAGTGCTGTGACCACCACTCTCAGACTCCATTATGAAGCTGATGATGGTGTCACAATCAAGCCTTCCAAGTCGTCATTAGAATGTTCACTAAGCAAAAGTAAAAAACGTGCCCTTCAGTTTTCTACCTCTCAACCTCCTCTCTCCCACCCACTTTTCACTAACTGGCACTTCTTTACCCTAAAAATGTATTAAAAAACTATTATGTAATCACAAAAATGTAGCATATAAAAATTATTAAAGCCTAAATTTCTAGGAAGGCTTATTTCCTGATGAACATGTAGAACAATAGAAACAATAAAGCCTTGGGGTTTTTCTTTTTGTTGCACAGAGGCACAACACAACAAAGCATTTCTGCCATTTCATTAAGAACAAAGAAACTACAGTAGGCCAACAGGCGTACTCCCAAACAAATCAATACCAAAACATCAGCAAGATAGTGGTGGAAATAAGATAAAATAAAATAAAAGGAAAAGCAGACCAAAACATTAGAACCTCTACCTTGATTCAGTTGGTGCCATACTATGCTGACGGGGAGCAGCTGCAAGAGAATCCTGTTCAGTAGTAACACTGGATAGATGTGGTTCTGTACCCAATTCAGCAGCACGGTTATGAGCCATCTCAATGGCCAAAATGCTATCAGGAGCTATGTCGAGGTTGATACAAGGACGTGCATCTAAGTACTCCTTAATACTACGCTTCAATTCCTCTGGGCTGAAGAAAAGCATGGTAATATTGTTAAAAGCAACCAATATATCAAATTCCAAACTGTTGTAGACGAAATGCCATGGAATGGAAAGTAAACATTTGCTGACCGATGCTATTGAGGAAACTTAGTAAAACATTGTAATTTTGTTAAAAGCAACCAACATAACAAATGAAAGCATGAATACAACAAATGAACACAAAGGTTTTCACCTGCATGGTAACTTATATTGCTTATTCACCCTCGTAAGTACTCCACTATGCACTAGAACATGCATGTGCTAGAGGTATTATGAAAAGAAACTAATTATTTTTTGCACATTGCTTGTATATAAATTAGCATCTTCAAAATACCATCATGTTTATAGCTTAGAATGATGACAGAATAATTAATAGTATTTACATCATGTGGTGCTACAGCTACTCACATGCTACTGTGTTGCTTACTTGCTTATGTTGTTTTCATCCGTCGATGTGTACTATATTTTAGTACCCCAACAAGACTTGTTACTATTTCCGGTGTATTTCAGTCTTATATATAATACAAAAAAAAATGCCAGTATTGATAGAAATAGTGATGATGTACATACTCCACATCTAAATATCACTACAACACATCATCTAATTAAAGGCATTTTGTTAAAGACATTTTTTAAAAATTGCCTTAATTTCGTTTTACTTAAAGGAAATTTTCGAAAAAAAGCCTTTAAAACTATGGTTTTTGAAGGCATTTCTATGAAAATGCCTTAAATAACTATAACATTTGGAGGCATTTTTATAAAATGCCTTCTATAATCGTGTATGTACTACTCACGCAAGGCACCCAGCAAGTTTTTCTGCTAACCGAATGCACCCAAGGCTAACCGAAGGCACATCATCTAACCGAACGCACCTGCATTTTGGCTCTAATCTAAAAATAGAAAAAAAAAAAACCGAAAGGCAAGCCCACACGGCACGACCCGCAGCTCTTTCCATCGCCCACCCCTGCATCGGTCTCCCCTTCCATCGAGTCGAGGAAAAAAAGGGCAAACGCGGCGGCGGCGCGGTGGCGACCCCGATCCAGTAGGGGCCTCCTGCTCCGGCGCTGAGGAGGCGGCCGGCTGCTGGGAGGCGACGCGGCGCGGCGGCGACTCCGATCCAGCCCGGGCCTCCTGCTCCGATGCGGGGCGGACGGCGCGGCTCTGGGAGGCGGTGAGGCACGCGGCTCCAGGGAGGCGGCACGGCTGCGGCGTGGCTTCTGGGAGGCGGCACGGCTGCTGTGCTTCTACTACCTCCACCACCGACTGAGCTCTGAAAGCAGTCTGCAGATGGAAATCAAGGTAAATCCCCGTAGCCATCAGTCTACTACATCCTCTGTTGAGATGTTGGTTGGTTTGTGGTTGTCGATCGATTTCATCTATGTGAATACACTGTATTGAGATGTTCCTGCTTATATGTGAATCAACTTGCTCTATGTGAATATACTATGTCAAATAAATTTAGGTATCATTGGATCAGACAGTTGGTCAGGCTATAGACATTTGTCTAGTACTACTATACTTGTTATCAACTTAACTCTAAAATAGCTACGGATATGATCAGGGTGACTGCTGTGCCTTTTCTCATATCGGTCTTTTCTAACTAAATAGTAGAGAGATGATATAGTTAGGAGTCATCTTTGTAGGATGATATGGAAGCAATAAAGTGTGGTATGAAGGTTGGTTTGGCATCTCCAAATAGTAAGAAGGTGGTGGCATTCTGGACCATTCAGAGAATTGATAGGAAAGCTAAAGCTAAGGATGGCGAACCATTGGCGGATTACATTGAGGTCCTTGTGAATATAGTTCATAAACATACAACCTTGCTACCTCGTGCATATGGGAAGATACAAAATCTAGGAAGTGCTATTGCCCATTGTATAGCATGGCCTCGTCAAGATGTATGATCCCTAAACTCAAAAATGGTTACTCTGCAGATCATTTCATTAATTGGTAATCATAAAAGTTTACTCTGTTACACTGCAGATCATTTGTTCAGATCTAAGTGAATTGCAGTCCAAGGTATGCCTCTGTCTTATGCACTGACACCAACTCATCTTTGGCTTGCTTGAAATATGATGTTTTCTCTGCAGTTTGGTAGCTCCATTAGCCAAATCACAGAGAAGAAAAGGGAGACTGCAGTGGCGAAAACATCAACATCAAAATCTGACAAAGCTGCTGGAAAGATAAACAAATCCCAAGTTGATTTACAGAATTTGACACAAGAAAAGACAACAAGAAAGAAGGCGTGCAAAGATCAAAAAACCAAAGGAGCCTACATCATCCCAGATTGTACAAAGTCGCACAAGCAACATACATATAACAACCTCTCGATGTTAAAGTAAGAATCTCTTACTTTCAGCTCTCCTTTGAAATGATGGGTACGCTGCATTCTGAATTTTGACTTAAATTGAATCTAAAGGTTACTAAATGATGGGTAAGCCATTTGAAATGTAGTAGTAGCCTTGAACTCATTGTCTGAACTGCATGGTTGTAGCTGTTAAATGACAAGGAATCCATTTGAAATGTAAAACAGTCTTGAATGCATTGTCTGAACTGCATGTTTGCAGTTGTGCACTTCTGTCAGCAGCTCCTGTACATGATTGTTTCTTTTTGGAAAAAAATGAGTTGTACATGAT
This sequence comes from Themeda triandra, assembly GCA_018135685.1. Classification (NCBI taxonomy): domain Eukaryota; kingdom Viridiplantae; phylum Streptophyta; class Magnoliopsida; order Poales; family Poaceae; genus Themeda; species Themeda triandra. Next base: position 272,337 of record JAENPR010000182.1, read on the forward strand.
TGTCAGCAGCTGTTATAGTACTAGCAATGCCATTTTAAATTGCTTCTTAATTAGTATGGACTGTACTGCAACTCTGAAACTCAGTACGAATCTGTACTACTAGACTGATAGATGACCGATACTGTAACTTTGAAAATGAGTTGTGGACTTTCTCTTACAGCAGATTAGTGTATTTTATAATTACCTTCACTCATTTGGACTTGTTTGGTTTTAGCAGGAGCAATGCGAGGCCAACATAAAGGTGTATAGCCAGGTGTGAACAAGTTTATTTCAAGCTTCAAGCAGGAGTAACATGTGTTTAGTTTCTGAACATTGATGCTGGCACTGCAGCAATATAGTATATTTAGATGATTTTCAATTGCACTTGCATAGCTGTGATGTGGACACTCATAGAAGGAAGAAACTTGCATCATTCAATGTTTGAAGGCTAAACTTATTGATATTGTTTGGTTACAAATATAACTTTGTATGCCTAAGATTTAAATGTTTGGATTGTGATGTTAATGTGTGATTTGATTGGTTAATTTCTTGATGGACTATGCTGTTTTGATATTGATTAGTAGCAAATTTTCTGCATGTATGCCTTGGTTTTGGAGGCATTTTTAATAATGCCTTAATTAGTTTTTGAAGGCTTATATAGAATGCCTTCAAAAAGTATTATAGGCATTTAGAAAATGCCTTTATATGTTAATATTAGAAGGCATTTTGAAAAAATGCCTCAAAAGACCTTTTGAGTCCAGCTTATAGAAGGCATTTTGAAATAAGCCTAAAAAGGTTTTTGAAGGCATTTTTGTCACTTTTAAAGGCATTTTTAAATGCCTTCTATGGACAGCCATGCTGTAGTGTATAGCTTGGGGGCGTTGCTCCTTGACATTTGGTATAATGGTAGGAATGGGACTAGACAGCACCATGGCTCGTGATATACCTTTTGGTCGGTGCAAAAAGAACTTGGTCTGTCAAGTAGGAGGCACCCTGCACAGGAGAGGAGATGGTTAGAGTTACCAAATTATGTGTTCCTTATTCTTTCCATCTTTTTTGTAATGCACTAAAGCACGACAATTTCATACCAAAATAGTGTAATTTGTTATGTCACATAAAGTACTTCCTGTTCTCTTTTTACTCGACAGTTAACTTGTGTTTTGGAGGATTTCTTGCCATTATGAGATAGAAAACATTAAATTTCAGCTAGATAAAACAGAGCAAAATATGTGTACCATTCAATGTCATCATCAGTTAACTCTTCATCTGTTTCTGTTTGAGGGGGCAGAAGTGGAGGGTCACTTGATGCCAGTTCTTCTATAACTTCCATATCAAACTCACTGCTGTTCACCTCACAGGTGTGCTCCTCTTGCCTGATAAAAGAACATTATTGGAACAATAATCATTATAAAGAATATCCAGAAGAAGGTATTATGAACTTGCTACACAAATAAGCACAAGTCAGACAATCAACAGCCATAACCATGACACTTAAGATGCTAGTCGAACCTGTCTAGGCTGATCTTACAGAACAGTCTGCGCAACATTCGTTCCAGTTCCAGCCCCTTGAGCTACAGGATGACTATAAATTTTGAATCAGTGCATGTACGTATATTCACTACTATAGCAATCTACTATCTTGTTCCATTACCAAGAATGGAAACAAAGTATATTTATTGGACCCTTTTATACATGTTTATGAAGGGGCAGCAACAACTTTCAGGCCAAACATTCCAAAATCGCAAGGGTAACACATAAGTTAGAGAAGCCCTGGTGTTGGTCATTGCCACCGGTTGCTGAGGCCCCGGATGGGTTTTTTAGTTGTGTTTATTTTTCTTTGCAGCGAGTGGTGCTATTAGTCTTGTACAAGGTGGCCTAAGGGAGTTAGCTTTGCCTCTACTTTGCTCTTTTCTCTCTACTTAATGAAATGACACAGTCCTCTTCCTTAGTTCGAGAAAAGAAAATAAAGAAGCCCTTATGACTTCACATTACACAATACTTCTACACAGCTAGGGTCAAAAGAAAGCTCATTAGACAGCAGTCCTATGCTATTTCCTAGCCCTTGAAGCTAGAACACATCAAAAGAAATTTTTGTTTTATGTAGCTGTCATTTAATTGTGACATGGTAGAAGGGTATGAAAAGTCAGTCTAGCCTGAAACTGATTCGTAGGTTGAGGGAGAATGTATGCGTATGGCTGGGAACTGAATTGGGAAACGAAAAGCATAGAAGAAGAGGACTGTGGACTTACTCGGAGGTACTGTACTGTAACACCCCAGGCACCACAAAAGCCTAATATGTCACTAAGGTCCCTTCCCACATGCCCGAATATAAAATACGGGAACAAAAACCCAACATCAGAGAAAAACGCGGAAGCTACCACAAGAACCAAACTATAATTATGTAAAGCTCCAACTTAAACAATTTTATTAAACCATGAAGATCACCATAAGGGTTAACTAAATTTATTACATGAAGCCAAGATTTTCATTATTATGTCTAAAATGGGTGAGATAGTGAAGAAGTGCCGCTAACCCCGTCCCTTCAAGCAAGCATCCAATCAAGCACCTGGAAAGATAATAGGGGTGAGAATAAATCTCAGCAAGCAAACTGCCTGAACATGTAATTTAAACTACAATTTAATTAGACATTGATTTAATTGTAGAAGAATGTACTACATGTGAAAATAATAGTTAATAGTCAATTTATTTATCCAATGACATTGCCATAAGGATGTTACAAACATTATACAAGATATCCAGTGAATTTCCATAAAAAGTTAAAGACATGATATACAATAAATAAAATAACCTCAACATATGAATAAAGTAATTCTCCTCATAGTAAACAATACTACTCATCTCCACTTCATGCCAACAAAACTTCAATACATATAAGCACAAAGTGTGCAAATGCAATGCATATGCATGTCCACTGCCTCCATACCCAACAAGGTATGAAGCTGCATCATACCCCTCCTCGGGCAACGTACGATGCTGTACCGGTACGGTCGCGGTTAGCAAGCGGCGACATAATCCACAAGAGCACTCCGGAATAGTCATATAACTTTCTCACCGACCTGGCTCGATGCATATATAAGCTCATAACAAGAATGCATATGATGCAAAAACACGATGAAACCACAAGAGTACTTACCACAGTTCCTTATACATCCTCAATCATAAATATCCCACTTACCCATGAAGAAAGATTGCTTACCACATACGTCGTTTATATATCTCCACACAATCACAAAACATACCACTTACCTTTTGATGATAGAGCAATGAGATTCAACAATTATGGTTATAGCATAACTCAGTTTAAAGGGTAATTTAGTTATAATAGGAACATCACCTTGGTTCAATTTTTATTATGATAGAGTGTAGGTAGAACAAATAACAAGTCAAGCTGTAGCAACCACCACCGCTACGTTTACTTGCCTCAAGACGACGATACAAAATGTGAACTAAGAACGATCCAAAGGTGCACCACCTGTTCAAACATCATCATCTCATAAATATAAACTCATACAAGCATTCAGAGATAGTACATAAATCGCTTCTACGGCTACGCTACCGTTTCCCCAAAACAGCCATGGAACAACCAACAGCAGCAACCCTACTTCACATTTTCACTGTGGATAAACCACTCATATAAAAATTATGAAACTTTTATAGAAGCTACAAAACATCATTACCTACAACTAATATATAAAACAATCTGGCATTTGAGATATCTATGATAGCATAAATAAACTCTGAACCTAACTGAACTTTTCTGACAGTCAACACAGGACAGTAGGGTTATAAAATTCATAACTGCAGAAATACTTGTCCAAAAAACATGTTCTTTAACAATCTAGAAAGGTCATGAAAAACCCTACAGAATTCATTTAGATCACGAATTCAGATTCCTCCAATAAAAGGACCCAAAATGTCCTAGATCGAAAATTGTCCAAAATCTCATCACTGAAAAGCAGCCTATTTCAATAGATCATATCTCCCAAAATACCGAGGCTACGAGGGTGCTTTTGGTGTCAAAGGAAAGATAATGAAGTCCTCTACAAGATTGTCCACATCGTCAAGATTTATTGAGACCACTAAGATGCCCTAAAACAGCGATAAACAGAAACTGTATAATCTGTTAGGGTTCAGAACGTGGGCAACACTAACTTCGGGATTTACTCCAACTAAACGCCCTCTAAAAACATGATTTGATCCATGGTACAAGAACCAAAGAAGGGATTAGGATTTGAAATCTCACCTAGGTCAATCACAACGAACACGACGACAAGATCGTAGATCGGCTCTTCTTCTCCTCCCTTCCCTTCTTCCTCTCTCCTCTTCCCTTCTCCTCTTCCCTCTCTAGAACGTGAACAATCAGCAGCTAGGAGGCCTTAGGAGGGACCAAGGAAGGCACTGACTAGTTCTATATGGGTTCACGGTGGAGAGAAATAAAATAAACACAAAAAAGCTTGGCCACGCCATATCTCGGGTTGTTGCATGCATGTTTCCTCTTTTTGCTTGGCTGCATGGCTCCTCTCTTCTATGCGTGATACAAGGGAGACCTGCCAAGAACGGAATGGTCCTAATGGCCTTGGGAGGGAGGCGCTGGCCAGGTCATGATCGAAACACGGTACAAGTAAAAATAGAAAGAAAAAAAAACAGAATAAATGCTTGGCCACGGCATAACTCTTGGGCGCTCCTTCATGTTGTTGCATGCATTGGCTAGATGCATGTTCTTGGTGGGCTATGGTGCCTCCAACCTTCTTTATTCTAATTCTAGTTGAATTGGTCAAGTTTCTGAAGACGAAGGCCCGCATGCTTGTGGGTTGTAGCATGACTTGCTACTCTAGTGGCATGGTCAAAGAGCATTTTTCCCGGAATATACTTTTATGATCCAAACTAAGTAATGCATATGCATAGACGAATAAATTATTTTAGCAAAGCTTTATGTTTGCCATGGATAAGGTAAATCGGTTTTCACTTACAAAATAACTCCTAGTCACCTATTTCACCTTTGCACTTTTCAAAAAGAAAAACATTTGCAATAAAATTTATTCAAGTTAGGCACATGAAGAGTCAACTTAAAATATAAAAACCATATCTTCTCTGTTTGAATACAAAAGGTGATTCGTTGGTTGCCAAACTGGTCTGAGGTTCGATTCCTCTGGGAGGTAACCAGAGAGCAGGAGAGCCTGGGTCCGTCAGCGCTGTGGCCGGAGGAGGATGCCTAGGACCCGGCCCCAGATCCACGGACTTGGTGGAGGCGGCGGCGGCGGCAGCACGTCATATCATCGGCAAGGGGTCAGTGATTGATCGGTTGGAGGTTTCCAAGGCTGAACCGCGGGAGAACGATGCTTTCCTATGCCCTCTGCGCGGTTGGGATAAGCATCGGCCATGGTGGTCGAGGTGGAGGCCGTGGCGGTGGCTTTCGCCTTTGGACGGTGATGTACTAGACTGGTGAGCCGTCATGGTAAAGACTGAATCACTTCTTTTATTTCTAATTTGTTCTTTGCGAATACACGTTCAAACAATTTCTAGAGGAAGATTCCATCTAAAGATGTTGCGAACTAGATTACTAGGACGGCAACATATCATATGCAACCCAGCTTCATGTGCAACCTATGCAACCACCAATTAAGGCCACAAGATTTAGATCCAATGTCTGAAGTTTTTTTCACTTAAACCCTCCTACCTGAATACACACGGGTTAGATTTAAACCCCACAGGTGAAGGAGTTTAAGTGAAAAAACTTAGACGTTGAATCTAAATCTTGTGGCCTTAATTGGTGGTTACATAGCTTGTACACGAAGCTAGGTTGCACATGATACGTTGCTTACTAGGACATAGGAGCAAGAAGCAGGGAAGAAGAAACCAAAGCAAGCATTATAGTTCATAATGGAACTTACCGTGGTCCTCCTTGAATTGTTGAGAGTCTATAGCATGGCGGCGCCGGCAAGCTTTGACAGCACCCAACTGAGAGGGTCACGAGTTACGACGATGAAAGATCGTCAAAGCGATAATTGATGGAAGTCGACGTAAGATCGAAGTTACAATCGAATTCGTATATGCTCAGTACATAGAAATACATTATATCTCCACATTCGAGTAGGAATTGGCCCCACGTGTATACATATCTAGGACTACAGAGATCCGATTTGAGTTCCAGCAGTAGTAATCCTTCGGCAGAAGTGTTTGGTTCAGGTCCCAGCGGCGCACGGATTTGGCTAGCTACAAGACAAGGGCCGCATGTTGCACCCTCGAGGCTACACACGTGTGGCCGTGTGGCAGCATGCTGTCCAAAGACCAGCAAAGCTTCGTATCAAAATACCAAACAAAACGGCAATAAGTTAAAAAAAAAAATATCCCACTACCCTACTAGCCTTTGACGAAGACTATCGTCTTGTTTGACGAGCATCCAACAGGTTCCAGCTCTGAGCAACAAAGGAGCCATAAATCATTGCTATTATCTTGACTTTACGTTCATTTTGTGAACAGAGGAAAAATGGGTTCTGTAAACAGTGCTGATATATAGTTGTTTGCGTAGAAGGAGCAGGTGCCACAAGAAGTTGTGCTGAACAGGCCATAACATGAATCAACTTGAATACGTTAACAGAAACATATTCAGTCCTCTCCCGATCGTCGCTATTGCGGCATGAAGAAGATTAACCTCAGCCTTGCAGAGATAGTGTTCCTAGCGTAATGGTTTTCCCTGATCGTGACGTTGATAGGGCTCTCCGTTGTTTGGGCTCTGGTTGGCGCTCCTTATGCAGCTTCGCAGTGTGATGTGCACCCACAGTTGCCGCAAGAGCCATCACTGTTACTGCCACATTCCTTAGGTGCACCCACAGTTGCCGCAAGAGCCGAGAGAGAGAGAGAGAGAGAGTGCGCTTTTGACCTAATTCTCGATCGTGAACCACAAAGTTCCTGACATCTTGGAGCTTCCTGTTGATGGCTTGTTCCAGCGTTTCTGGGATCCAAGGATTTAAAGTGGGGCTTCTAGAGACATCTCACACGAAGGTATTCCTATTTTTTGTGCTATGTCTTCTCTGTGACAACTATAATTCCCTTTAGCGCTGCTAAATTGCTTAGTTATCCTCTATGCCTAAATAGGAGATCCCCACTATCATATTTTTCTGAGTTCTCATGGAGCCACGTCAGCCTTAGCCCACTTAGCATCGCTCCCTTCCTTGCATGCACACGTAACTCCCGTCGCTCCCTGTCTCTCCCTCTTCCCATCCACTAACGCAGCATTCATGCATGCGATCCATGCCGGCGCTCAAGTAACTAAAGCGATCCATCCAATCTCCTCAATGTCCTCATGCCAGCGCCTAAGAGGCTGCCTATTTATTCAAAACTCAAACGATCTCATCTCCTCTCATGCCGGCAGTCAAGAGGCTGCCCACGCGTTAAAATCATCGTGCTTCCATGAGTTCCATATCAGGCATCACCGTCGGCGGCCCAAAGGTTAATCTCCCCAAGTTGTTTACAGTTTGTTAGGATTCATGTCTTTCGTGATTCCAAACCTGCTCAACAACAACAAGCTGTCATGATTTCGTGACTCCACTTCTCCTCTATTGCTGCAAAGGTGCTCGACGATTTGCCAACAGGGACATCTGCATACTTTTTGTGCTTCATTGGTCTCTTCCACAAGTACATCACAAGTACAAAGTATTCATGCAACAGGGAAAAGGAGCAAAATCTTTCGGATCCATGGAGTCATCTTTATGCTGCCAAAGGACAGTAAGAGTATGTCATCTCAATCGCATGACAAATATGAGATATACCATTCTAACATTCGACCCTCAAATAGCATTTCAGACAATAGTGATACACCAATCGAGCTACTGAGAAGTACAAGAGAACATATATACTGTACAATAAGATAAGTATATAGCAATCTTCAGAATTTCTTTCTCGCAGCTACCTTCAGTAAAAAAAACAACCATTGAAATAACACTCTTTTATTCCTCAGCACATTCAGGACATCATTATGCAATCTTCTCAAGAGTGCAGCGCCCACTACTGATACAACATTATTGTGGCATATTATAATATGATGTCGTATTAGTACTTCTACATGATGAATCATCTTCATGAATAATAACTTATCTCTCTTCGAGTGAATTCTATTTACCTACAGAATATTTAATTTATTTTCATTTCAATAGCTGCTTCAAAATTTGATATACAAAATCCTAATCTTTAGCTCAAATCTACAGAAATGATTCACAAATCCTTCTACAAAATCCCCGCAGCAACGCGCGGGGTATCATCTAGTATCTTTAAAATAGCGCAGCTATTTTAGATCTAGCTTTCAGAGTGACCATTTAGTTATTATATATACTTATTATCTTTAGCTGCTAAGTTGGTCTTTTAAAATTTGAACACTTGTGGTTCACAAATCTTGACTCCTAAAACCTTAGACACGTATTTGTGATCACCAAATTTTCATGATTCTTATGATTTTATGAATGAATTAATTGTATTTTTAAGTTTTGCATATAAACCAGTTTAAAACTTGTCATGAGCTCTACAAGGACATATGTGGTGTGCACAACATTATCCCCTCTCTAAGGGATTGGTGGGGAGGGGGGGAGGAGGGGCACCCCTGGCATCATCAGTGTTGTCACATTGAATGGCTTTGGCTCGAGCATGGCAAGAGGTGTCGCATTGTGGTCTAGCGTTGCATGTTCATAACCATGCTTCGATAGTTCATCCTCATGGCCTGGAGTTGTCAATGGAGACGTCGCTCAAGGATGTAGTGGATCGAGTCCACCTCAAAATCCAATCATCCAGACGACCGCGTTTGTGAGGCGAAGTGAGCTCATGCATTCCCAGCATAATTGCATAAATAAGTTCTTGACTGTGGTGGCGGAATTAATTCCCGATATAGTAAGCAAGACCTTGGAAGGATGTGTCATAATCGATGCTATGGAGCAAATAGGTTCCTCTTGTGAGCTAGCTAGTGTTGGACGTTGGCCAGCATATACACATCTGCCAGCACCCCTCATCACCGAATCTTGGCCTACGGTCGCGAGAAGGATTTATTGGGCAGGGGTTTGTTCAACAGAAGGTCGACCAGAGCAGATGAGGGTCTGCATTCTGTAATGCCACCCCAATGTCGAACCTAAACTGGGGCCGTATTCCGTGCCAACAGTCGTTGGCAGCGAACAGACCGGATACGAGGTCTGTCTCCGAGAGGGACGCGCGGCGGAAAAGGCGAAGACGACCATCTCGGGCTCCGGCGATCACCGGCGCTGATCCGGGGGTCTCACCTGCTGAAAAGTAGGAGAATCTCCTCGGGGCGCGCCGCGTCGATCGACGGGGTAATTTCTGCTTTCCTCGTGCGATTCCTGCTGCTCGTAGAAGAGTTAGGGTTGTCCTGTTGGTGTTGCTTTTGGGCGTTCGTCTGAGTTTTGGCCGGATTGGTGTTTCTCGGGAGTGATTCCAGGCACGGGGAACCGTAGGTTTACGCTTACGGTTCCCCAATTCAGAGTTCGCACAGGGGATTTCATGAATGCGGCAGATGATCAGGGATGTGGTGATGATCAGAGTTCAGTGTTGAACACGGAGGTTCATGAAATTGGGGAATGCTCTAGATCAGGTTTGTCTGAAAAAGAGGTACAGAGTGAATGGGAGGAGATGCAACTTGAGGATTGGTTGCAAACTCAATTCCCACCACTCAGAGCTGGTACGAGCTATTCGTTTGCCTGTGGATTCTCCAAACATTCTCAATCGAGCAAACTTTTGAAATCAATGAGTAAGAGGTCGAATCCAGTGTCGCCAGTTGCTGCAATGGATGATGACTCGCTGTTAATTAGTAGACTACCAATCCAATTGACTTGGTCGAGCAAGAGATCGGAAGAATCCGCGAAGATGAATAAGATTCGATCAACTGTTGAGATTCTAAAGAAATTGGTACCACCGAAGGAGAGCAGAGTTCAGGAACAGGGGATTGTTGGCGGGAGGAAGAAGAAACTCTGTGAAGTGGGCCGCAGGGCTGGCCCATAGTGGCCTGTCTATCAGTGACCTCTTTGGGCATTCCTATACGCCGCCATCTCCGCTGCCCCCTCCAACCATAACTCGCCGCTGGGTCTGGGTGGAGAATTTGAAGATCTGGGATCCGGAGGCGGCGAGGTACCACGCTTCTAGGAAAGACATCCAAAAATACGGAGCTTAGCCAAAACACCTTCGCCGAGTCCTTCCACGAACCACCGATAGCCGCTCATTTGTTGAGGTAGTGGCGGAGATGGATCGTAGAGGGGTAAATCAGAGAGAGACCAAAGAGTTGGACAGGTTCAAGGAGAATCGTATGCCAAGAGATGAGTTCCAGAGAAGAGGTGATGGCCGTGGAACACAAGAGAGCTCTGAGAGGCAACAGGGGGGTGAAGGCCATGGGCGCAAGAGATCTGGGGATTATGAGGAAGAAAGAGGTGGGGATGACCTGCGCAAGCATCAGGTGGATCGCCACAATTACCAGGATCAGGGGCAGGGGAGCTCTGTGATGAGATGCTACAATTGTGGTGAAGAGGGTCATCACGGGTCAGTATGTCACAATCCCTCTCTCTGCTATGCTTGCAATGACACAGGCCACATATCCACTAACTGCCCTAACAAGAAGGCAAAGATATCTTAGCCCCGGGAGAAGATTGTCCAAGCCCCAAGAAATACTGCTACACAAGCTCCCAGAGTTGCTGTTGGTCAGGCATTTGAGATCTCTATGATAGCATAAATAAACTCTGGACCTAACTGAACTTTTCTGACAGTCAACACAGGACAGTAGGGTTATAAAATTCATAACTGCAGAAATACTTGTCCAAAAAACATGTTCTTTAACAATCTAGAAAGGTCATGAAAAACCCTACAGAATTCATTTAGATCACGAATTCAGATTCCTCCAATAAAAGGACCCAAAATGTCCTAGATCGAAAATTGTCCAAAATCTCGTCACTGAAAAGCAGCCTATTTCAATAGATCATATCTCCCAAAATACCGAGGCTACGAGGGTGCTTTTGGTGTCAAAGGAAAGATAATGAAGTCCTCTACAAGATTGTCCACATCGTCAAGATTTATTGAGGCCACTAAGATGCCCTAAAACAGCGATAAACAGAGACTGTATAATCTGTTAGGGTTTAGAACGTGGGCAAGACTAACTTCGGGATTTACTCCAACTAAACGCCCCCTAAAAACAGGATTTGATCCATGGTACAAGACCCAAAGAAGGGATTAGGATTTGAAATCTCACCTAGGTCAATCACAACGAACACGACGACAAGATCGTAGATCGGCTCTTCTTCTCCTCATTCCCTTCTTCCTCTCTCCTCTTCCCTTCTCCTCTTCCCTCTCTAGAACGTGAACAATCAGCAGCTAGGAGGCCTTAGGAGGGACCAAGGAAGGCACTGACTAGTTCTATATGGGTTCACGGTGGAGAGAAATAAAATAAACACAAAAAAGCTTGGCCACGCCATATCTCGGGTTGTTGCATGCATGTTTCCTCTTTTTGCTTGGCTGCATGGCTCCTCTCTTCTATGCGTGATACAAGGGAGACCTGCCAAGAACGGAATGGTCCTAATGGCCTTGGGAGGGAGGCGCTGGCCAGGTCATGATCGAAACACGGTACAAGTAAAATTAGAAAGAAAAAAAAAACAGAATAAATGCTTGGCCACGGCATAACTCTTGGGCGCTCCTTCATGTTGTTGCATGCATTGGCTAGATGCATGTTCTTGGTGGGCTATGGTGCATCCAACAGGTTCCAGCTCTGAGCAACAAAGGAGCCATAAATCATTGCTATTATCTTGACTTTACGTTCATTTTGTGAACAGAGGAAAAATGGGTTCTGTAAACAGTGCTGATATATAGTTGTTTGCGTAGAAGGAGCAGGTGCCACAAGAAGTTGTGCTGAACAGGCCATAACATGAATCAACTTGAATACGTTAACAGAAACATATTCAGTCCTCTCCCGATCGTCGCTATTGCGGCATGAAGAAGATTAACCTCAGCCTTGCAGAGATAGTGTTCCTAGCGTAATGGTTTTCCCTGATCGTGACGTTGATAGGGCTCTCCGTTGTTTGGGCTCTGGTTGGCGCTCCTTATGCAGCTTCGCAGTGTGATGTGCACCCACAGTTGCCGCAAGAGCCATCACTGTTACTGCCACATTCCTTAGGTGCACCCACAGTTGCCGCAAGAGCTGCCACACTCCTTAGGTGCACCCACAGTTGCCGCAAGAGCCGAGAGAGAGAGAGAGAGAGAGAGTGCGCTTTTGACCTAATTCTCGATCGTGAACCACAAAGTTCCTGACATCTTGGAGCTTCCTGTTGATGGCTTGTTCCAGTGTTTCTGGGATCCAAGGATTTAAAGTGGGGCTTCTAGAGAGATCTCACACGAAGGTATTCCTATTTTTTGTGCTATGTCTTCTCTGTGACAACTATAATTCCCTTTAGTGCTGCTAAATTGCTTAGTTATCCTCTATGCCTAAATAGGAGATCCCCACTATCATATTTTTCTGAGTTCTCATGGAGCCACGTCAGCCTTAGCCCACTTAGCATCGCACCCTTCCTTGCATGCACGCGTAACTCCCGTTGCTCCCTGTCTCTCCCTCTTCCCATCCACTAACGCAGCATTCATGCATGCGATCCATGCCGGCGCTCAAGTAACTAAAGCGATCCATCCAATCTCCTCAATGTCCTCATGCTAGCGCCCAACAGGCTGCCTATTTATTCAAAACTCAAACGATCTCATCTCCTCTCATGCCGGCAGTCAAGAGGCTGCCCACGCTTTAAAATCATCGTGCTTCCATGAGTTCCATCTCAGGCATCACCGTCGGCGGCCCAAAGGTTAATCTCCCCAAGTTGTTTACAGTTTGTTAGGATTCATGTCTTTCGTGATTCCAAACCTGCTCAACAACAACAAGCTGTCATGATTTCGTGACTCCACTTCTCCTCTATTGCTGCAAAGGTGCTCGACGATTTGCCAACAGGGACATCTGCATACTTTTTGTGCTTCATTGGTCTCTTCCACAAGTACATCACAAGTACAAAGTATTCATGCAACAGGGAAAAGGAGCAAAATCTTTCGGATCCATGGAGTCATCTTTATGCTGCCAAAGGACAGTAAGAGTATGTCATCTCAATCGCATGACAAATATGAGATATACCATTCTAACATTCGACAGTCAAATAGCATTTCAGACAATAGTGATACACCAATCGTGCTACTGAGAAGTACAAGAGAACATATATACTGTACAATAAGATAAGTATATAGCATTCTTCAGAATTTCTTTCTCGCAGCTACCTTCAGTAAAAAAACAACCATTGAAATAACACTCTTTTATTCCTCAGCACATTCAGGACATCATTATGCAATCTTCTCAATAGTGCAGCGCCCACTACTGATACGACATTATTGTGGCATATTATAATATGATGTCGTATTAGTACTTCTACATGATGAATCATCTTCATGAATAATAACTTATCTCTCTTCGAGTGAATTCTATTTACCTACAGAATATTTAATTTATTTTCATTTCAATAGCTGCTTCAAAATTTGATATACAAAATCCTAATCTTTAGCTCAAATCTACAGAAATGATTCACAAATCCTTCTACAAAATCCCCGCAGCAACGCGCGGGTATCATCTAGTATCTTTAAAATAGCGCAGCTATTTTGGATCTAGCTTTCAGAGTGACCATTTAGTTATTATATATACTTATTATCTTTAGCTGCTAAGTTGGTCTTTTAAAATTTGAACACTTGTGGTTCACAAATCTTGACTCCTAAAACCTTAGACACGTATTTGTGATCACCAAATTTTCATGATTCTTATGATTTTATGAATGAATTAATTGTATTTTTAAGTTTTGCATATAAACCAGTTTAAAACTTGTCATGAGCTCTACAAGGACATATGTGGTGGGCACAACATTATCCCCTCTCTAAGGGATTGGTGGGGAGGGGGGGAGGAGGGGCACCCCTGGCATCATCAGTGTTGTCACATTGAATGGCTTTGGCTCGAGCATGGCAAGAGGTGTCGCATTGTGGTCTAGCGTTGCATGTTCATAACCATGCTTCGATAGTTCATCCTCATGGCCTGGAGTTGTCAATGGAGACGTCGCTCAAGGATGTAGTGGATCAAGTCCACCTCAAAATCCAATCATCGAGACGACCGCGTTTGTGAGACGAAGTGAGCTCATGCATTCCCCGCATAATTGCATAAATAAGTTCTTGACTGTGGTGGCGGAATTAATTCCCAATATAGTAAGCAAGACCTTGGAAGGATGTGTCATAATCGATGCTCTGGAGCAAATAGGTTCCTCTTGTGAGCTAGCTAGTGTTGGACGTTGGCCAGCATATACACATCCGCCAAAGCACCCCTCATCACCGAATCTTGGCCTACGGTCGCGAGAAGGATTTATTGGGCAAGGGTTTGTTCAACAGAAGGTCGACCAGAGCAGATGAGGGTCCGCATTCTGTAATGCCACCCCAATGTCGAACCTAAACTGGGGCCGTATTCCGTGCCAACAGTCGTTGGCAGCGAACAGACCGGATACGAGGTCTGTCTCCGAGAGGGACGCGCGGCGGAAAAGGCGAAGACGACCATCTCGGGCTCCGGCGATCACCGGCGCTGATCCAGGGGGTCTCACCTGCTGAAAAGTAGGAGAATCTCCTCGGGGTGCGACGCCGTGTCGATCGACAGGGGTAATTTCTGCTTTCCTCGTGCGATTCCTGCTGCTCGTAGAAGAGTTAGGGTTGTCCTGTTGGTGTTGCTTTTGGGCGTTCGTCTGAGTTTTGGCCGGATTGGTGTTTCTCGGGAGTGATTCCAGGCACGGGGAACCGTAGGCTTACGCGTACGGTTCCCCAATTCAGAGTTCGCAAAGGGGATTTCATGAATGTGGCAGATGATCGGGGATGTGGTGATGATCGAGTTCGGTGTTGAACACGGAGGTTCATGAAATTGGGGAATGCTCTAGATCGGGTTTGTCGAAAAGAGGTACGAGTGAATGGGAGGAGATGCAACTTGAGGATTGGTTGCAAACTCAATTCCCACCACTCGAAGCTGGTACGAGCTATTCGTTTGCTGTGTGGATTCCCCAAACATTCTCAATCGAGCAAACTTTTGAAATCAATGAGTAAGAGGTCGAATCCGGTGTCGCCGGTTGCTGCAATGGATGATGACTCGCTGTTAATTAGTAGACTACCAATCCAATTGACTTGGTCGAGCAAGAGATCGGAAGAATCCGTGAAGATGAATGAGATTCGATCAACTGTTGAGATTCTAAAGAAATTGGTACCACCGAAGGAGAGCAGAGTTCAGGAACAGGGGATTGTTGGTGGGAGGAAGAAGAAACTCTGTGAAGTGGGCCGCAGGGCCGGCCCATAGTGGCCTGTCTATCAGTGACCTCTTTTGGCATTCCTATACGCCGCCACCTCCGCTGCCCCCTCCAACCATAACTCGCCGCTGGGTCTGGGTGGAGAATTC
Organism: Themeda triandra; assembly: GCA_018135685.1. Lineage (NCBI taxonomy): Eukaryota > Viridiplantae > Streptophyta > Magnoliopsida > Poales > Poaceae > Themeda > Themeda triandra. Next base: position 287,803 of record JAENPR010000182.1, read on the forward strand.
GAAGATCTGGGATCCGGAGGCGGCGTGGTACCACGCTTCTAGGAAAGACATCCAAAAATCAGAGCTCAGCCAAAACATCTTCGCCGAGTCCTTCCATGAACCACCGATAGCCGCTCCTTTGTTGAGGTAGTGGCGGAGATGGATCGTAGAGGGGTAAATCAGAGAGAGACCAAAGAGTTGGACAGGTTCAAGGAGAATCGTATGCCAAGAGATGAGTTCCAGAGAAGAGGTGATGGCCGTGGAACACAAGAGAGCTCTGAGAGGCAACGGGGGTGAAGGCCATGGGCGCAAGAGATCTGGGGATTATGAGGAAGAAAGAGGTGGGATGACTGCGCAAGCATCGGGTGGATCGCCACAATTACCGAGGATCGGGGTAGGGGAGCTCGTGATGAGATGCTACAATTGTGGTGAAGAGGGTCATCACTAGTCAGTATGTCACAATCCCTCTCTCTGCTATGCTTGCAATAACACAGGCCACATATCCACTAACTGCCCTAACAAGAAGGCAAAGATATCGTAGCCCCGGGAGAAGATTGTCCAAGCCCCAAGAACTACTGCTACACAAGCTCCCAGAGTTGCTGTTGGTCAGGCCCCAAGGGTGGCCATAGGCAAGTAGCCAAACAAGGAATTGCAACTTTGTGCTTGGGGGCTTCCAGAGCACATGTTCTTTTCTCTGAACCTGCCGGAAGCTGCAAAGAATAAGAGTCTAATGGAGAGGAGAGTCTTAGGGTTATTGTTTCAGTGCTTGAAGGAAGAGGCACTAAACTCAGGATTAACAATGAATTTAAGTATCAGATGTGGTCTCAATTTGATTATGATGTCAAAAGAGTTTCTGCTAGTGAGTTCCTGGTAAGAGTTCCTAACAAGGTGGCTATGAATATGATTGTGAAAAGAGGTCGATTCCAATGCATCACATCAAACATTGTTGTGGTGGCTGAGGAAACCACATTGGATCCAGGCACCTTTCAGCTTCTAGAATTTGTGTGGGTAAGGGCTATTGGAATTCCCAAGATAGCCGAAATGAGGAAGTCTGTCCTACAATTGGCTAGATTAATTGGAGATCTGAAGAAGTCCATATCCCATCTCGCTATGGAATGGTGTTTGGGTAAAAGTGGCTTCACCGATCCTAATCGGATTAAGGGGACATCATCTGTCTTCATCAACAAGGAAGGCAAAAAGATTTTCTGGTTCCACTCGGACAAGTTGAGTCAATTACCTCCAAGTCAGAGACCTGTTGATGATGAAGATTTTGATGATGATGAAGAAGATGTGAATGATGACGAAGATCCTGACTCTACTCAGGGTAGCATGGACTTGGATGAGGCGAGGAAGCCAGATAGTAAAGCTAAATCTGGTGGGGGCCCTCAGATTACAAAGGCAGGCAGCATGGTAGTGCTCTGGAGTTAGAAGCTGTGGAGGATATTGGAGGCAGCAAAGAGACTCAGCTGGATGTACAGGGAGAGACACTTTTAGAGGAGCTTTCTGCAGTTAACAACTTCACTACACAAGGGTGCAAACAAATGCTCGAGTTCTCTGACATGTTCCAAGAGTTAAATGTGTCGGCTCAGGAATTCCAGAAAAATGAGGAAACAGGGCCTGAAGAAGGAAATGATGTGTCTCTAGGACATGAAGTGCTAGAGGGGGAAAGAGTTCCTAAGATATCAAAGGTCGTGGATGAAGAGTTGTGTTCTAAAGAGAGTTCCAAAGCTACAAGACACAGCTCAAGATTACAATTTGATGGAAGATCTATTTTGGAGGCTGCTACGGAGAACAAAGCTCAGAAGGCCAACCTGGAAGGGAAGAAAAAACTAGAGGGCACCAAAGGTACAACACATTCTCTATCTTTACTTCCAAGCAATAATATCTCCATGACTTGTGATTCTGTCTCAAACTCCAAGTACTTTTCATAACTCTAGTAACATTAGTCTCATCTATGGCATGCCTAATGGGGGGATGAGTTTGATAGATTGTCCAAAATGCCTGTTAATCAAATTAAAGATGTTGCAAATAATATGCTAGAGAACACTAGAAAGAGGTTAGCGAAAAGTGAAAAAAATAATCTACCAGAAGGAGAAATGACTTTGGGTTTGAATGTTGATGATGAAATAAGGGCTGGTGAAGAGGTTGATAATGGAGGAGTTTCTTTGACCAATACATATTCTAAATCTTTAAATCAAATTGACATAGTGGCTAGAGCTTGTGGAATAATAATAGGGGGTAATGATATGACTAGAATAACAAAAGAGTTGTGTTCACAAGATGTTAGCTCCAAGAAGTCAGAGGTACCCAAAGAGGGCTCTGCTGGGAAGAGTTGTAATAAGAATAAGAATAGAGTTTTCAGAGGTGAAGAAGAAGATGACCAAAAAAGAGTTAATTCTAAAGAGGGTTCCAACAACTCCCAGGTGCACAAAAAATGAAAATCCTATTCTGGAACATTAGGGGATTGGGTGGGGCGGGAAGAAGGAAACATCTACTTGAGTTGATACGAAACATGATTTTGATTGTATTTGTCTGCAAGAAACGATAAAGACTTCCTTTAAGCAGAGAGAGTTAGACCGAATGGCAGGTAGAAGAGATATGTTTTGGCTAGTTCAACCCTGTGAGGGGCATTCTGGTGGCCTTCTCTTAGGGGTGGATAAAGAGATAGCACAGATTAGAGCTACAGATCAGGGGGTGTTTTTTCAGAGCATTGAGTTGATTATGAATAACTCGACCTAGAATGGAGATTAATGAATATCTATGGGCCTGCTCATGATGACGAGAAGATGGAGTTTTTAGACAAATTGTTCACAACTTTCCAAAACTCTCGGCTTCCAACAAGTAATGCGAGGAGATTTCAATCTTGTGAGGACGGTGGAAGAAAAATCAACAGGAATGTTAACTTTAATCTTATGGATGCTTTTAGTGAGTTGATCAATAATCTGGTTTTGAGAGAAGTGCAGAGAAGTGGGAGCAAATACACTTGGACCAATAAGCAGACTCCACCCATTATGTGTGTTTTGGACAGAGTTCTGATCTCAAGTGCAATTGAAGATAACTTCAACCTGATTTCAGTGTACACAGCACAAAGAATTGGTTCAGACCATAACCCACTTATCCTTGACACCGGTGGGGCAATCGGTCAAGAGGTCCATTACTTTAGATTCAATAACCATTGGATACAATAGGGGGGTTTTGTAGAGTGGATGATCCAAAAATGGCCTAATAGATATAAATATGATGTTCTAGACCACTGGCATATTGTTTCTAGTAAGATGAGAAGAGCTGCTAAGGGATGGGGCCTAAATAATGACAGTCAGCAGAAAAAGTTGAAAAAAGAGTTACAGGAGAAGATAGAAAAGGTGGATACCGAGAGTGAGACAAGATGTCTGTTATCAGTGGAATGGGAGCACAGATATGAATTAGAGTTGCAATTGCAGAATTTGTTATGTGCAGAAGAAATGCAATGGCAGAGAAGAGGAGGGGAGAGATGGTTGCTAATGGGAGATGCAAACACAAACTACTTCCATAAGTGTGCTAATGGAAGCAGGAGAAAAATGAAAATCAGCATGCTGGAACATGAGGGGGAAGAAATAGTTGAGCCACACAAACTCAAAGAGCATGTCACAGATTTTTACAAAAACTTGTTTGGTCAACAATTGAATTATGACATACATTTACAGGAGGGTTTGTGGTTACAGTCACAAAAAGTAACACAAGCAGAGAATGAGAGATTGACTGGGCCATTCTCAACAGAAGAGTTGGACATGGGGATTAAAGAGATTAAGGGGAATACTGCACCAGGGCCTGATGGGTTTACCATTGAATTTTTCAAAATATTTTGGCCCTAGTTGAAGGGGACAATTCGGGAAATGTTGGAAGACTTACACAAAGGCTCCCTGGATTTATGGAGATTAAACTATGGAGTTATTATCCTGTTACCCAAAGTGAAACCTGCAACTCACATCAAGCAATTTAGGCCTATTTGCCTGTTGAATATGGTTTATAAGATCATAACAAAGGTGCTGACAATCAGACTTACAGAGGTAATAAATAGAGTGGTGAGCCCTTATCAAACAGCATTTATTCCTGGCAGAAACATACTGGAGGGTGTGGTGATTTTGCAGGAGGTACTGCATGAGTTGAAGACTAAGAAGATGTCAGGAGTTATCCTAAAGCTGGACTTTGAAAAAGCATATGATAAAGTCAGCTGGGAATTTCTGGAAGAGGTATTGGAAAAAAGGGTTTTGATGCTAAATGGATCAGCTGGATCAACAGAGTTGTTGGGGGTGGAAAAGTCTGTATTGATATCAATGGAGAAAGAGGAGAGTATTTCAGGAGTTACAAGGGGTTAAGACAGGGTGATCCCATGTCACCACTACTGTTCAACATAGTAGCAGATGCTTTCTCAACAATGCTTACTAGAGCCGGTGAATCTGGGATGATTAAAGGGCTGGTTCCACACCTGATACCTGGGGGGCTGTCTCACCTACAATATGCAGATGACACTGTGATTCTGCTCCAGCATAGCCAGGGTAATTTGGAGAATATTAAGATATTGTTAACATGCTATGAGCAAATGTCTGGGTTGAAGATTAACTATGAAAAGAGTGAGATTTTTACAGTGGGATTGAGTGATGAGGAACAAAACAGAGCAGCAGAATTCCTGAGATGTAAGATAGGTTCCTTTCCTATGAAATACTTAGGGCTACCGGTGAGTATAGACAAAATCTCTAAAGCCCAACCGAGATTTGTGGAAGACAAAATAGATAAGAGATTGGGAACCTGGCAGTGTGAATTTTTTACTTCTGGGGGGGAATCTACACTTCTTGAATCATGCCTGTCAAGCATCCCTATGTACACAATGGGAGTATACCACTTGTATGAAGGAATTATAGAGGTTAAAAGCGGGTGCCAAACCAGTTTCTAGCATGATGTGTGGATTGGGGGGCCCATTAAAGATTGGATTCCAGAACTTATTCAAGATTTCTCTGAAACAAGATGGTAGTGTGGCAGAGATGTGGGTATAGGGTGTGTGGGACTGTCATTTTAGAAGAAGGTTAGTGGGTGACTTGAGGGAACAATGGGAGGAAGCTTGGTAAATCTAACAGAGGGGAGAGATGTAGTTTCCTGGGCTTTAGAAAAATTAGGGAGATACACAACAAAATCCCTCTATAGATCTATAATGACTTGGGGGGTTAAAGATATTCATATGCTAACGATTTGGTAGAGTAATATACCTCTAAAGGTTAAAATTTTCATCTGGATGGCATTGCATGATAGAATAAAATCTGGGAACAATTAAAACAAAAAAAGTGGGATGGTGATCCAAAGAGTATGATCTGTGAAGAACTTGAAACTGCTGACCACATTTTGTTTCAGTGTCCCCCGCTGCATTCTTATGGGCTTTCCTCGAGATAGTTTTGGGTGGTCTCAATCCCCGGTTAAGCGCTCCGATTTTATATATGAGTTTGTTCATGATTGCCGAGGTGTAACCAAAAAGACATTATTACACATTTGTGGCGTCTCCCAATGCAATAATACAAGACCTTGACAATGATCAAGTCGTGGACGCCACTTTACAAAGACAAGTTGAAGCCAAATATTGAATAAGCAGTCTCGATGCTGACGGCGAAGGCGACGGCCATGGAGTAGCTGAAGGACAGGAAGAAGACAAAGAGGGGAACACATGCAGATCAACAAGCTGGAAAACTATCTATAATCTTATTTTGCGCTTGCTTGATGAACTGTAATAAGAAGTGAAGAAGTTAAACTCTGGGTTTGCTGGCGCCTCCAGGCCAAACATTTGCTTACTGCGTAGAATGAGTAGGGTCGGAGTAGCGAGCATTCCAGCTAGGAGTTTTATTTTGAGTTGTTTGCTGCTCTTCATTGTAAAACTGGTAACCCCTATCCTCTGGATCGGGTGTTCATTACACTTTCAATAAAGCCGGGTGGAATGCCTTTGATCTAAAATGTCGAACCTAAACTTTCCAAAGTGATCCAAGACGAAGTCTAAGCTCACTAACCTAAGATTCTAGCCTGGAAGAAACGTCACAACAATGGAAAAAGCTCCACTTCTGAAGCAATAGTTGTTAGCTCTGGCCTTTGGCACCCAGGCGGTATAGGCGGACTTAGTTGTATTCAGCTATTGTGTCTTGCTCTCTCGAGCAAAATAGCTGAACGATTATTGTTGGGGCGTATTTTATGTTTAGGGCCCCATTAGTTTATTCAAGGCCCAATTATTACTTATTTATAGCCATTAGACTTGTGAGAAAATGTTTATGGCCAATTTATAACCTCTAGAGGCTCATTTTTAAATACAAGCCCTAATAGGGGAAATAGTAAAAACCTTTTCACCCACTTTCCCTATAAAAGCAGAGAGGAGGAGGTTTAGATGGGTACTTGCTTCTTACTGATTTAGCTCTCCATTACTATCTAATCCCACCTTTCATTTAGTCATGTCCGACAAACTTCTTAGCAATTTATGTTTTGTTCATTTTATACATGTTTTAATAGTGACTACTAGTGGCTCTGTTCATTACATGTCTGCATGTTGCGGTTATTCCTTGCTCCTCTATTCCTTACAAGACATTAATTATATCATTTGTGAAGGCTTTTAACATTTTTTTATTTATAGTCTAGACGCCAAAACATTTTAGATATACTAGTTAATTTCTGCACATGTTTCAAGCGTAAGAATTCATGAAAAGGCCTCTCCAAATTCCACGTCCACATTTGGTGCCCAACATATCTAGTATCACATCTCAAATTTACCTTAAGATCATATCACGGACAAACAAGGCAAAACACAAGAGTCAACCGAATAATTAAATCAATACTAGTATTGTGTGTAACATGGGTGGTCTAAGTAACAATGATTCCATTGAGTGCCTTCACTGGTAGGTTTCTGTATGTATAATTACAATGTGTTTCTTTTTGCAACATGTGCAGTTGTACTGAAATGTGATTTATACAGCAGTTGTACTGCACAACTTAGCCTGGCATATGACCTGCCTTTGTCTTCAGCTTTGAGCTGAATTTAGTTTCCTAGCATTTGTTGATTATTTCTTGCTCATCACATGTAGCAGGGTAAGTATTGATAAATCAATGGGGCCTGGGCAGCAACAGGAAGCTAAAGAGCTGCAGATTCTGTGCTGCATTTTTGCAGCCAATAGTGTCGCAGTGCCGGATGATACTGCTACAGAGAGACAGCCAACATATATCTTTGTGATGCTACTGCAATCAAGCTGGCCGTGGAGCTCTAGGATGGACGTTGGATTAGTTGGGGTCCAGTTTCTCGAAGTGTTGTTGCTTTAGTGTACCTTGTATTAGTTTCATATTATAACGTATGTAGTGGTCATGAATGTCTGAATTTCAAGTTGTAATTTGATTCTTCCAATTCCCATGTAACGTATTACGGATACAATTATCAATGACAATGAAAACAAATTCTACTTACGGTTAAATAGCTATTGTCTGCAAAGGTAAATCTTGTTTTTCAACAATAGAAACCTTATTTGGCCTGTCATGGGATTGTCATTCCCCGAGATTGTCATTCCACTCTTACTGCCATCGGTTGTCATCTATAAAAAAAGTTGGTCTAACAAGAATGCTACACAAGAAGGTAAGACACACAGACATTGACCTCAATCCAGGCCGACGCTGTGCCCATGACAGTTTGAGGCACACACCAACTCGGTAGTTGCGGCAGCATGTAGGGATGTGTTTGGATTCAACAACAACAAACACATGGAACATTTTGTGTCACTAGTATAATGCCCGTGTGTTGCCACGGTTTCATTTAAGGGATGCTCATGAAAAGAACCAAACAACAATATTTCTTCCATAGTTAAGTCATAGATCCATAAGCAGATATTCTAAAAAAAATCATAATAGGTGATTCTAGTACATTCAAGCTGACTTTCATGTTTATCAAGCAAATATTTCCCAGCAAGTATATTGCAAGATCATGACAAATTCTAATACATAGTGCTGTGAGCGCTGCTTATCCAAAATTAAATTGGATTTGTTGCTCGAAACAAATGAATTCTACTGCCCCATAAAATGGACATTAACCTTCAAAGCCAAATTTTCAATGGTCATACATGATTTGTTCGGATAATTGGGTTGCTGGTGACAGCAAAGTCCAACCATGAGTGGAAGTCAGACATATACATCAGATTAGTTTGGTTAGTCACTACGAATAATTGAGGACACCCAAAATAGCATAATTCAGTTACAACTTACAAGTCAATAAACACTAAAATATAGACCACATTTGTATGATATGGTGCTTCCACATAATACATGGAACTCAGCAGTCTAATCCAGTGCAGCTAGAAGCATAATCATGATTTGATACAAAAGACTTCATACACTCCAATGATCCAAATCAGGATGGGGACCTATCCTGCAACCAAATGGATTAAGTTATTAGAACATTGAAGCCATCCTAAAATTTTACTTAATTGCTTTCCATAGTTGCAGTGTACCCATCTTTCTGTCTTGAGATTTTTTACCACTGTATTTTTAGGAGGTATGATATGTACTTTGATTACTGCAATTCAAAAGTGTACTAACAGAAAAGAAGTGCACCCTGAATCAGTGCCGCATATATATGCAACGACATTAGATAAATTGGAGTTGTCTAGTTTCTTCCTGGTAACCTATCAGTCTGTAATAATCTCTATTTCGTGCTTTAGCCTTCAAGATATCCCCAAGAAAAAAATCCAAAACTCAATAAATTTATATAAAATAATGGGTGACAGTTTGTCACAGCTTGGTCAACAAATCTGCTGCATACAATTGTTAAAAATGCATTGGAAATGATTCTGAGCATTGCTTATAATCTATTTTCTCATGGCATCCCATATAAGATTCAGAAATAAACCAATTCCAAATATATTACAGAGATCATACCATCCAAACTTACATTTAAAGCATGGAGATGCTTTGGAACCGTAAGTGAGGATTCAAAACCGTAGACTAATCAGAAGTGATAACGCTGAAAACTTAACACCATAGCTATTCCTTGGCAATTGGCATGCCATTCTGAATGAAATGCTGCAAAATTGGGTCATTAAATTGTGACAAGGAGTTGATGAATCCAACTGGGGAACAATTAGACGTATCTACACAGAACAGCCAAGCACATTGCAGTTATTAACCTGGATTTGAGGTTCTCACTTGTGACTTGTCAAGCATGATTAGCGTGGTGTTCTCCGGGCCCTTGAACCATAGTGTCGGATTCTTCAAGAATCTGTTCTTGTCCTCCTGGTTGTACAACACAACAACCAGTGACGGAACCAGCGATTGTGATTAAGGGGGGCCGAACAAATGTCATCGTATTTTTTACTATGATAAAATATACATAATATGTTTTAACAACTTTTTAAAAAATTGCACTATTTTTAACTAAAATCATAGTTTTTCAATTAAAAATAAGTAAAAAAATGATATTTTTATACTATAAATTTAAGTATGTATATATCTATATTAAGAAACTTACCATGCATGGGGGCTATGGCCCCTGCTGCCCCCCCCCCCCCCCCCTGGTTCCGTCACTGACAACAACCACCTTCTTGGCGTTCTTGAGATCAGGTGTGACGGCCTCCCATGTATCCTTGAGCAGCCTTATGTCAATGAGCTGCGTGTCAGGTTCCTCGAGCAGCAGCTGGTGTCAGATGCTCAGATGCCATTCCAGTAGAGAGAGATGTCAAGCCCATGACTACAGAAACAATATTCTAGATAGTAGAAATATTATTCTAGATAGTAGAAATTGAGAGTAATAGGACTTATTACGTGGATAGAAATTGAGAAGCAAGACCAACCAAAGAAGATGGCAAGAATTGATGTACCCCACCTTGCTCAGCACCTTCTGGAATAGAACATTTATCTCGTACACCAGAAAAGAAATTGTTAGATAACTGTGGTCATCGGCCTTCAGCCTTCAAACCATCTCGGACCGAGCAGCAAGTAACAATGCCGTAAGTTCTTCTGTTCATTTCTCTAGCTCATGAAACACCATACAGATTGAGGAAATGAGGAAAGATGATCTACCAGTGATGGTGTACATAACAAAAATTATGTGTGCGCCATTTAGACAATATGCTATCCAAGTGGAGTGATTTTGGCAATATGCTATCCAATAGACAATATGCGGGCTACTGTTTGTCTGATTCACTTGTCAAATAAGAGACTACTCGTAATCCAGACACTAAAGGCATTTTTTTTAGATAAAGAAAGTTTTATTCACACTCCTAGCAAATTTGTCTTTCAGTGCCTCGACTTACCTTTTAGCAAATTTATCTCTAAGAGGCTCCTAGCAATGGAAGTTAAGCAGAACCTAGAACTTGGCCTCTCCAAGGAATAGAAGACTGCAGCACTGTGCTTTACAGTGACTTAATAACAGAGAGAAGAACATCCTAAGAACAGGTTAGGATTTTCCCATCAGAGAAAATGAGAGCTCCCACCCTCCACCTCGCGTCCCCCGGTCCTCCACCACCACCTCCGCCGCCCCCTCGTCCACCACCGCCGTCATCGCCTCGGAGCAACTTCGTCGCCATGGCTTCCACTCCATCTGAAGAGAACCGCGCCCATGGCGGGTCTCTCGGATCTCGATTTTGGTCCGGGAGCCAAGTTCTCCTCCCTGGTGTCCTCTCGCTTCGGGTGTCTGGTGAGTCCTGTGAGCCCCTCCTCCAAGTCAGAGTTTGTCCTGGTGGTCAGCTTCAGCAGGTCGTCCATTCGTTTGAATAAAGATTCAGTCGGGTTAATCCTACAGTCTTGCCTTGGTGGTCTAGCTATCAACTTCAAAGTAGACCATTTGTCAGAATGGATGTTTCGTTTTTCAGTCAGTTGCAAACATGTTGGTTTCATGGTTTACAAGTTAAAAAGTTTCTCCTGCAAAGCTTTCACTGCTGGGGGTGGCCCAAATTGGCACAAGGATTATGCCATTTGGTGCTTTGAACAAGATGCTGAATGGACTACAGTAGCTAAGAAAAATCCTAAAAGAACCGCTGATGCTACTCGCCGTGTTCAGGCTAGCCGCGTTCAGGCAACAAAGTCCAACCTTTTCAAAAGACTCCTTTATCCCAGCAACTACTATGAAAGATTTTTCTCTGTAGAGGATGCTCTTGATCATCACACTCCAGATCGCACCTTGTATGCTAACAGTTTGGTTAGAAATCCTTCTGATGATCATGTGGTTGACCGAAGAACAAGTCCTTGGAAAAGCCGTGTTCTTCGCTGGATCCCAACTGGGAATTTTTTTGAACACCCACCATCTTTGTTGCAACGGCCGATTACTTTGAAGGCGCCATTACAAGGAGATAATACAGCAAATGCGGCTTCTAAGGAAATTGTTGGAGCAAGTTTGAACTCAAAACCCATCGGTCGGACCTCTCCAGACCAACAGAAGCCAGGCCCATCTTTTACTCCCAACCTCGGCCCAAAACTTTGCTATAATTGCCTGGGCCCAAATCACGGATGGAGATATTGCAGACAGCCCATACGCTGCAATTCCTGCGGCAATTATGGTCACACTTTCCCGTTTTGCCTCAACGAAAATCGAGCGGCACGGAGTTTTCGGGTGGTTTCCGTCCCGGAGCCGAAGCGGCGAGAGAAGACGGCTATAAATGCGGGTACCAGCCACACTCTCGAGTCCTCCGTCTCGCCCAATTCCAGTGACATTCCATCACCACCGCCCAAATCGACCGAGGTCTCTTTGCATCCCGGTGCCATGGAGAACTGGGCTTGTGATCCAACCCACCTCATCCCCGATGGCTTCACCATCGCACCGGTGGTGAACCCCCTGCTCCGCCAAGAAGTCTTCATCACTGGCTGCTACACCCTCGGCAACGAGGACTTGGCGGTCGTCAAGATGGTGCCGCCGGTGGACAAGGCCAACTTCATTGAAGTCAAGAGGAGCCTCAAAGCCTTCTTCCACGACACCCACAAGGTTCGAACTGATGGGATTTACCCCTCTGCTCTTAGTGATGCATACGTTCGCTTCTTCAGTCCTCTGGATAGAGAGTGTTTCTTGGGGCCTGTTTTCCACCATGAGCAGTACCGTCTTAGCATCCTGAAACATGATGAATTGGATAATGCTAGAAACTTTGATCTGGATAGAGAAGCATGGGTTATGTTAGTTGCTTATCCTGAGGACATGAAAAACTCTGCCTGCATTGCTAAAGCTGTTTCTGGTTTCGGCATCATGGTGCAATGGCTTGAACCTGAGAAGCTTGCTAGAGTTGTAGTCAAAGTGTATCTGCATGATGGTAGCAAAATCCCAGGATCAGTTAAGGTTAATGCTGGCTTGCCAAAAAAAGGGAAATCCTGGACAGTGCCATGCTATGTTCTAAAGTATGGAGAGGTTTTTGATGTGCCCGATGAAGAAACTTATGTGACTAGTGATCCACTGCACGCAATGCCACCACCACCTGCCCATGGTCCTCAGATTGCTCCAGCAGTTGGCCCTGATGCCAACACCGCTGCTACTAATGAAGTCAATGCCATGAATGTGGATGAGGTTAGTGCAGGGCGCTGGGTTCAGCAGTTGGCACCCCCAGCAAGACTGCTCAACTTTGATCTGCAAGATCTTCAGGCTACTGTGGAAGCGGTTAATGTGGCCCAAAACCTTCCAGACAATGGTAATTCCTCTTTTGATTCATCCAGTTGTCTTTCTTTAAATACCGCAATCCATGATCTGAATTTATCTTGTCCTGATACTACTACTGATATAGCTGTAGACAAGGAGATCGGGGTCACGTTCAGTCCTGAGTTTGTCAGGAAAGAGGCAATCAACCTGGGAAGACTCAAGTCAGTCATTGTGGATGGCGCGTCTGCCTCAGATCCCATGATCTCGGTGATCCCCTCCCTGCTGCGCAAAGAGGTAGCCTACCCTTTCACCAAATCTCCATCCACTGTTTTCTTAAGCAATCTTTGGTGCTTCAAATCTCTAGATGATTACATGATTCCATCCTACATGTCCGACATCCCTCTTATTGTACACTTGGTTCTGATTTTTGACCCACAGTTTGGTGATGAGGCCGTGGACAAACTTGGGCTGGAAGACTGGGCTGAAAAGGAAGACACCCCAGAACCTGTTCTCCATGGCCCAATGGACTATGAAATGGAGGAACAGCAAGAGGATGAGGAAGACCCAGATATGATTGTGGAGTATGAAAGTGACTCTGATGTTGAGGTGCTAGACATGCCACCAGAAGTGTTCAAGTCGGCCAAGAAGAAGAAGACTGTGAAGATTCTGGACAAGCTAGAGGAAGAGTTCCTCAGGCGCAGCAAGAGGGTATCAGAAAGGCGTGCAGGTTTCAAGAATGAAGAGAGTGCTATGAAGTACCAGCAAGCTGAAGCTTCCAAGGCAAAAGGGAAAGGGAAGGCAAAGGCAGGCAACAAGGCTACCAAGAAAGCGAAGAACACTAAGAAAAACAAGAAGGCTGGGATTGCTAATGAGGACATCATTGAAGCAGTTCCACTAGCCATTGTTCCTCCAGGTGGTGCTGAAGCTGCTCCTCATGTCAACAAAGAGGTCTTGACAGGGATTGGCGAAGGCTTTCTTCAGATGGAGTCTAGGACTCTTTCTGCTGGTCTCCTAGAAGTTGATGACATCGATGAGTGAAGCCCGACAGCAGCTTTCAGAGGCATTCAGCTGGTGGATGATACCTCTCAGTACCTTTTGTTTTGAATCAAGCTCCCCCTTCCAGTCTTCGTACTGGCCTAATAATCTGTTAATCTCATCTCGGTGTAATAGCACTACTTGGAGCCTTTGTGTTTTGTTTCTTTCTCGAGTCTGTCAGTTAAGTCAAGTTTGTCAGTTTGAGAGTCGGTTCTGTCAGTGTCCAAACTTAGGTGCCCGTGTTGGCTTATCGTTGTTAATGATATCAGTTTATGGTTTGTGTTATCTATCCACTTCCAAATTTTCTTTACGTGAGCTTGGTGTCCCTGTTCCTTCGCTCGGTTTGCTCGGCGGAGATGCAAACTGTCAACCCTTTCTTTCGTTTAATGGATAATCACAACCGTTCAATAAAAATTTTGTTCGGAACATTAGGGGACCGAATGCGAAAGGAAGTGGGATGCGTTAGGGAAAAAATACAAGAGAGTGCTTGCCAAGTTGTCTCGTATACAAGAAACAAAAAGAGAAATGTTTGATTCATTCTATATCGAGAAAATTCTGCCCAAGGAACTTGGATCAATTTGCTTTTTGCCCTTCCATTGGAGCCTCGAGTGGCTTGTTAACTGTTGGAATGGCTCTCTCTTTGATGGTAACGTCGTCCAGAGTTGTTCTTATGCTGTCAGTGTAAAATTGAAAAACAGGCTGGACAATAAGGAGTTCTGTGTGTCAAACATCTATGGGCCCTCAAGTCCTCCTCTGAAACAAGCCTTCATCACCTGGCTAGTTAACTTCGACACCTCCTTGTTTGATGAATGGGTCCTTGGTGGCGATTTCAACTTGATCAGGAGCTCTGAAAATAGAAACAAGCCGGTGGGGACCCAACCGAAATGAACATGTTCAACGAACTCATATCTGATTTAGACCTGATTGAAATACCTTTTAGTGGAAGAAATTATACTTGGAGTAATATGCGGGAAGACCCTCTCTTAGTCAAATTAGACTGGATTTTCACCTCCACGACCTGGACCCTGACCTACCCGGGAACCTACGTCCGGCCACTAGCCAAGCCAATCTCTGATCATATACCCTATGTACTGCATATTCAGAGCAGCATTCCAAGATCAAAAATATTCAGATTCGAGAACTTTTGGGTGGACCATCCAGAATTCATGGATGTTGTCAAATTTCACTGGGAGAACTCTCCTTTTTTTGCCAATGCAGCAAAACACATAGCCTGCAAGTTCAAACAAATAAGATATGGTCTCAAAATGTGGGGTAAAAATTATCCAATCTTACCAGACTTATATATAACTGCAACTGTTTGCTTTTGTTGTTGGATGGACTGGAGGATCAAAGAGCTCTTTCAAGATTGGAGTCAGCTTTCAGGAGACTAGTCAAGCAACATTTGAACAATCTGCAAGAATCAAAGAAGAAGTACTGGAAGCAAAGGAACACAGTTAGATGGGTGATGTTTGGGGATGAGAATTCACATTTTTTCCACACCATGGCCACTATAGCACATAAGAAAAACTTCATAGTGTCTCTAGCAGACAGTGATGGTAACTCCATCTCTGATCATGAACAGAAAGCAAATCTACTTTGGAGCAGTTTTAAAGAGAGATTGGGAGTGAGTGATTTCTCTGCAATTTACTTCAACCTAGAAGAACTACTAATCCAACAGGACCTAAGCCATCTGGCTGATGATTTCACTGAGACAGAAATAGAGATGGTGATCAAAAGCATACCAAACAACCATGCCCCAGGCCCAGATGGTTTCAATGGGTTGCTCATTAAAAAATGCTGGAGCCTTGTTAAAAATGACTTTACCAGATTATTCAATGACTTCAGTAGACACAATGTGGACTTGACAAGCATAAACTCCTCCTTCATTACTTTGATTCCTAAGAATGACAGCCCTGAAGGAGTGAATGATTACAGACCAATCTCACTCCTAAACTACTCCCTGAAGAGCATCACTAAGATTCTATCCACAAGACTGCAGGCAGTGATACTACAGCTTGTCCATAATAATCAGTATGGTTTTCTGAAAGGAAGAACCATCCAAGATTGTCTGGCATGGTCTTTTCAATTCCTCCATTTCTGCCATCATTCCAAAAAGGAAATTGTCATACTGAAGCTAGATTTTGAAAAGGCCTTCGATAAGATTGAGCATCCTTTGATACTTGAAGTACTGAGGCATAAAGGTTTCCCACCAAAATGGATCAGTTGGATGGAAAATCTGCTAAGCACTGCAACCTCTTCAGTTTTGTTGAATGGTAATCCAGGGAAAAGTTTCACTTGTAAAAGAGGAGTGAGGCAGGGTGATCCTCTATCACCACTCTTATTTGTCTTGGCAGCTGATATACATCAATCCATTGTGAACAAAGCCTGGCATAATGGGATACTCCAGCACCCCATCAGTGACAGCTTTGGTGGTGATTTTCCAATAGTACAGTATGCTGATGATACTCTCATCATTCTTCCTGGAGATGCTAGAGTACTTTTCAACCTAAAATGCCTCCTGAGACCCTACTCTGATTCAACTGGACTGAATGTCGACTTTGGCAAATCACAGATGATACCTATCAACATGAGTAATGAGAGAGCCACTCACCTGGCCAATACTTTTGGTTGCACTTTAGGGGAGATGCCTTTCACATACTTAGGCCGGCCTCTTGGCACCACCAGGCCAACGGCGAGGACTTCACACCTTTGCTCACCAGGATTGAAAGAAGGCTAGGAGGCATCAAGAACTGCTATCTTACAATGGGAGGTTGATCCTTGTCAACTCAGTTTTTCAGCCCTGCCTACTTTCTATATGTGCTCAATCAAACTCCCACCCCAGGTTGTGAAGCAAATAGATATTTATAGAGAACACTGTCTATGGAGTAAAGGTGATATCAATAGAAGAGGAACTTGTCTAGTTGCTTGGGAGACTGCCTGCAAACCAAAGAACCAGGGTGGCCTTGGGATAATAGACATTGAAAGTCAAAATGATGCTCTTCTTTTGAAACAGCTGGATAAATTCTACAAAAAGGCAGTAGTCCCTTGGGTGCAGCTCACCTGGTCCAAACTTTACACCAATGATCAGACCCCTCCACATCTGAGAAGCCCAGTAGGATCCTTTTGGTGGAAGGACAACCTCAAATTGTCAGGCAAATTTCAAGATCTTGCTATCTGTCAACCTAACAAAGGAAATTCTTGCTCTTTCTGGTCTGATATTTGGGTAGAACACAGATTAAAGGACAGGTACCCTCAGCTGTTCTCTTTCTGCAGGAAGCCAAAATGTTCAGTTAGATTCTTCCTCAACTCAGAGATGAACAGAATTTTCAGCCCACTACCTCTACCTCCAATTGTTACTTTACAGTTGCATGAGATTGATGACATAATTCAAAGCAGAAATTGGGATGAAGAAACAGAAGACTGCTGGACTTTTAGATGGGGGCAAAACTACAGTAGCAGAAGAGCCTACAGTTCTCTCTTGGGGGAGACTCCAGCTTCCCCCCTGTTCAAGTGGCTCTGGGGCTCCTGTAATTTAGGAAACCAAAAATTTTTCTTCTGGTTGCTCTTAAGGGACAGACCAAGTACTAGAAACATGTTGAAAAGAAAAAACAGAATCCTGGACGACTACTCTTGTGTGCTATGTGATCAGAATTGTGAAGAGACCAGCTTTCACCTTTTCTTTGAGTGTACCTTCAGCAAGGAATGCTGGGAGTCAATCTTGATCCATTGGGACCTCAACTTAACTCCTTTGGATATGATACTGCAAGGTAGAAGGGACTTTGGGAGTATAATTTTTAGAGAAGTGTGCATAACTGCTTGCTGGGGTTTGTGGAAAGTAAGGAACGGGATCATATTTGATAATGAGCAAAGGAGTCTCTCGCTGGAAATCAGTCTTCCTTCATGAACTTGGCCTTGTGTGCATCAAAGCCAAAACCTCGAAGACAAACCTCCTCTTGTCATGGAAGGCTCAAGTGTTCAGCTGATTTTTTCTTTTTGGACCTTGATGGTCTTGTACTTTCTCCTTGCTCTCTCTCTCTCTGCTCCGCCCCCCCCCCTTGTTAGTTGCTAAGCTCTCCTTAGCTGTTAGTGTAGCTGCTGTCCTTTCGCTCTTTCTGTTGGCCCCTGGCCTTTGTTGTACTTGTTCTCTTGCTTTTTTAACTGAAATACAAAAATAGTAGACAGGTTCCCTGTCGATTTCATAAAAAAAAAAAGAGAGAAGAACAAAAGTACTTCCCAATTTTCAATCGAATACTGTTCTCGTTCACTGAGGAGTATAAGGTATCATTATGGTATTCAGCAATTATAATTTGAGAGATTTGTTTTCTGGTTTATAAAAAAATAAAGTAGTAGAATCACCTTGCTTACAATCATGCTTACAAGCTCAAACTCTAGACATTCAGCATGCAAAGGAAATGGATCTCCTGCATCATTCCAGTCCAAAACATACTGACAAAAGGAAATCATTCGTGTCCCGCCATGCTCGGCAGCTGGATGACCTCCGGCTTCCGGGAATACTGCATGGAAGCAGCGGCGGTGCAGGCCTGCTGGGCGTGCCCTGCAGTACTCGGTAGCTGGATGTGATGACGGCGAGGTGCCCAGGCGCGCGAGGAGGGCCGCGAAGACGTCGCTCTGCATTGTCCAGAAGAGGTCTTGGAGACGGCGTCCCCGGCGAGACGCGTTGCGGCGGCGGCGGCCCGTCGAGAGAAGAGGTCCTGGAGAGGCGTCCCCGGCGAGACGTGTCTCCGCGAGACGCGTCGCGGCGGCCCCGGCGAGCACGCCCCAACATGAAAATGTCTGAATGGTGTGTGACCACACACTATATCTATCGGCTCATGTTGCTCCAAGATGCGTGCAGTCATCAGTTATTCAGCATCACCTATTTAGCTATACAGTTTATAAGGCCCCAACTTACTAAAAGAACAGCTAAATGGAAGACGTTTGACAAAGGTTTCATATATGGAATTCATACGTGGGGTTTACTTTACACTTGAGAATAACACAAGGTGGCAGGCCTAGCCTCCTAGGGCTGCACAGGGCCTGTAAAGTGTAAACTGATTTTCCTATCTTTGTATTGAACTGAAGAAAGAACAGTTTCTTGACAATCATTGGCTTTGTATGTTCTGAAGGGAACCTTGCTGAGTTGCTATTGGGCAATACACGCAGCAACATATACCTTGCACTTCTTCTAAAATCAATGCCACTAATTTTCATCAGGCCTAGACTGTATCTTTCAGAGCTAGAAACTCCTTACTGAAACCCCATTTAATTTCCTTTGCATCTGATGATCAGAGTAATCAAACTTCACACTGAACACCAACTTTCAGGGCAAGTAAATCTGCTGACCAAGGCACATGAAGTATTTTTGAAGAAACTCTGCTTCATTTTCTCTAGAAAACAACACAACTATTTTACGCACCACAAAGAATAGAACTCTGCACTTACAGTCATCAGAGCAATTCCCCAACAAACTCTGCTTCCTTTTTCTCTGGAAAACAGAACTAAACTATTTTGCACATGTGCAGCCAGTTCATTCCTACCTTGCTGCTTTCCGTTATGGAACACCTCCAGTACCTGTTGCACATGTTCAGCCAGTTCCTTCCTACCATGCTGACACAACATTCCTGCTAGTGCTAAATATCCTACATTCTTGCTAAATGGTCCATCAAACTTTAAAATAGAGTTGCACACCAGAGTATTCCATAGTAACGGTTGATTGAATTATGATACTCTATAATCTATTTTGATATATCATATTCACCAATCCAATCATTTTATACCAAAGAATAAGAATCAAATATATTGCTGAACAAGTACACATATTGTTGTTAACCCTGTTCATTAATAAAATATATATGTCAATTTCTGTCTACGCTGTCCAACGTGCTCTGACTGCTCTGACTTTAACACAACCTAGATTATGTTCAAATTTCGTTCATAGGTCATACTACATTTCATTTTTAAATACCTTATCAAAATAAAACATTAGGACAAAACAAACCATGGAGATTTCATATTTGATTTGGCCAAAAAACAAGCATTTGCACCATATAATATTAATTTCTTCCTCGTCAACCCTACAACAATAAAAAGACCCATTATCTGTTTAATCTTTCGCTGTTTTCAATTAAATCATATCTCTATCATATCCATGGCCTAATTTAGATGTGTGCACACCAAAATCCATCTGAACAGTCAACAAAACACACACGTATTGCTTAATAATTTCCAAAATCTTGCAAGTTATGTTATCCCTATCCACCTAGCTGATACTAAACATGACCCAGATCTTATAGGTTTGTATCTACCTGAGCAATTAGATCCAAAGGCGTCTGTCTCCCCTGAGCAACCACTGCGCTCTCAATGCGTCCCCCATCCGCCATCCGCTAGCGCTACTCAATCTCTTCACCTCTCCGGAGGTCGCGACGTCTACAGGTGGATGTGGTTGTGTTTCTTTTTCGTTATGACCCTGGGCAACCTTTTGCTCTCTCTGAATAAGCTTACAGCAGCGAGAGAGGAACTGAGAGAGATAGGGAGAGACGGAGGTAGATGAAGACAGAGAGAGAGAGAAGGAGAGACGGAGGTAGAAGAAGACGCTGTCGAGGGCGCGAGGCATGTTAGTGGTGATACATCGATAGCTGGAGGTAGAAAAGGACTATGGCAGCTGGAGAGAGTGAACGAGCTGGAGAGAGAAAAAAGGAAGAGAGAACGATAGAGAAGAGGGCAAACAGGGGTGCGACGAGAAAATGAAAACGAGATGGATTCACGCGCGAGATATGGTGAGGGAATCTGGTCAAAACAGCTGCGGACAGCTGTAGCATGGGGATTGAATGAATACGGGCAACGGACGGTGCATGATATGGTGTGTGGCCACGCACGGTTCTGGTTTGGTATTTTCGAGCGCGCCCTGGTGGCGGCGGCCCCGGCGAGTGCGCCCTGGCGGCAGTGGCGCCCCCGGCGAGCGCGGAATGTGTGTCAGGGCAAGGACGGACAAGTTGCACTTCTGTGGTCCCTCGGCAGTTGGCGGCGGCGTCCTCCTCCACGGCCCGACATCCAAGCATCAAGATCTCCTGGAGGCAACGCAGCGCCGGCGGCCTAGAGGCCTAGAGGCGACGCGACGCAGGCGCGGAGGCGGCGCAGACCATGGAGGAGCAGGGAGGCGGAGCAGCGTGTGGAGAGGATGGGGATGTATGTGGGCCGGCGACGGTTATGAGCGGAGGGCGTAGAGGAGGAGGAGGGGACGTGGAAGAGAGGCGGTTCCTCTGAGCGGGGAAGAGAACAGGAGGTGGAGGCGGCATCGTAGTTTTTTTTTGTTAAGGAAGAGGCGGCGCGTAGTTAGCTTTGCGGAAACGATATCATTTGATTCCTTTTAGTAGTTATAGATATGAGTGTGCTACACATTTGTGTTGTGCACAATCAAAGTTCTATTAGAAGAGGCAAGAGCACTTATTTGTTCTTCAATAAATAGTTGTGTCAAAAGAGGAATTCAATTCTGCCAATTAATATTGATCATCCTGTGACAATGTCAGATGTACATGGACATCATTTCAAGCCATATTGGGGTTGTTGACGCTTCTCAATGAGACTTGGTATTTTAGAAAAGTTTTAGAGTTTTCGTTTCAAATGTTGGTACATTTTGCCAAAGAAAAATTAAATTTGTGGTCTCTTTGTTTAATTTTCGATCTATGATGATCCTCTATATGTCAGGCCCTCTGTTCTTGATTTATTTTTTCATTGTTTTAATGAAAAATGTGCACACCATCTATCACAAAAAGGGCTAGAACCTCAAGTTATAATTTCTACACAATTCTTGTAAAATAAGCTGCCATTTTTAGAAATCTTATGGGTCTAATATGTTTGTTAGTGTACTAACTACCAATTGGTATAATGATAGAACATTGGTTATCCTCAAGGTCCTTCAATTATTTTGCTCTTTCCAACCATGATTATCCAATCTCTTTTTTTTTTTTTTTTTTGCCGAGTTTGATTAGAATGATGATCCGGGATCTGATTGGCCAATTTCCTCTGTACAAGAAGATGGGTAGAAGTGTTATAGAAACTCATTAATTATTTCTAATCTCGTCCTCCTGTCCAACTATATAACTATTTTCATATGAGAAGGTAGAATGTGTACAAAAGGAATCCTACTTTTATACTTGTTAGACTATTGTAATTATAGATGGTAGGCTGCCCTTGATTAGTGGCATGCACCACGACCGTGTGGATGGCTCATACGCCACCCCGGTCCCTATATGTACTTGTGTATATTCATGGAATACAATTAACCATTGCCACACTTTCATGGTATCACACGCGGTAACGATCCGCTAGCTACTCTTCCGCTACCTTAGCGCCGCCGCCGATCCGATCGCCTCCTCGTGCCTGACTCGTCGCCGAGTGTGCTGCTGATCCTATCGCCAGCGCTCTGATCCGATCGCCCAACCCGTGCTGCGTTCATCGCCGGGTGTGGTCGCTGATCTGCTCTTCTTCCCTTCCCGATCGCCCGCCCCGTCGTTGCCTCGGCACCGGGTGCGGCCGCTGGTCCTATCGCTGATCGAAGCAGTCGCCGTACTCGCGGGTCGACCAGGTGACCCCGATCGCGACTGTACGTCGCGACACTACGCCAGGCGCGGCATCTCGCGACTCCATCAGGTGCCTGCGGCATTGTGCACTGGGCGTTCGAGGCGCGAGATCGCGCGACTCCTCGCGGAACGCCCGCGACAGCTGCTACTCTCGCCAGGACCACCCGTCCCGGCTCCACGCGCGGATCACAGGATCGCGGCGCGCGTACACCTACGCCAGGACGGATTGCGCACGTACATCTACGCCAGCCGGAGGTACCGGAGGCTACGCGGGATCGCGTCTACGCGGACCGACCGCGCCACCGTCCGCTGCTCCGCGCGTCCAGCGGGATCGATCGCGAGTCCCGCGTCCACGTCTACGTACGACGGTCCAATCCCGTACGGTGTCCACTCGCCAGATCGGGAAGACTGCCATACGGTGTCTACGTACGTACGGTGTCCAGGTGACTGGTGAGTAAACAAAAAAAAAAAAAAAAAAAAAAAAGAGAGAGAGAGAGAGAAAGAAAGAGAGAGAAAAAAAGAAAAAAAATACACGCCATCGGGTGGCTATGGCCGCTAGACCTCATCTGTGGCCGCCGCACTACGGTGGTTCGTGTGGACAACAGGTGCTGTGGTCTCCTCCACCGGCTGTCTCCGCCGTCATCCCACAGTTGCAGCAGTACTCGGCGCCCTACTCACTGTACGGCGCCGGCATGTATCCTCCTGCGTTTGGCGCGTTCGGCTACGGAGGTATCCAGCAGCGACAACATCTCCAACCACCGTCGCTCGTCCACAACTTCAGCACCATGACGCTGAACCCGCCATCGTCCGAGTGGTATGCTGATTCCGGCGCCGGCTCTCACATGGTCAACAACGCTGGTATATTATCCCACTCTCATCCTCCTTCGTCATCAAGTCCTTCATCTATCATTGTCGGTAATGGAGCTTTGTTTCCCGTTACCTCTGTTGGGACACACTCATTTTCCACTTCACGACGTCCTCTTTTTCTTTCTAATGTTTTAGTCTCACCCGGCATTATTAAGAATTTGATTTCTGTTCGTCGTTTCACCACTGATAATAATTGTTCCATAGAGTTTGATCCATATGGCCTATCTGTGAAGGACCTGCAGACACGGAGAGTGATCGCCAGGTGCAATAGCACAGGCGATCTCTACCCTTTCTTTCCACTAGCATCAGCCAGCACCACCGCCCTCACTGCCGTCTCATCCTCCACTACCCTCTGGCATCGCCGCCTTGGTCACATTGATCACGAGGCATTGTCCAAGCTCATAAGTACCAATGCTATTTCTTGTAGTAAGCGTCAACCGATCACATTTGCCATGCTTGCCAATTAGGTCGCCATGTGCGTCTTCCTTTTAGCATGTCAAATTCTCGAGCGCTTCACCCCTTTGATTTAATACATTGTGATCTTTGGACATCTCCGGTTGTTAGTGTGTCCGGCTATAAATATTATCTTGTCATTCTTGATGATTGCACCCACTACACCTAGACTTTTCCTCTACGCCTCAAGTCCGACACCTTTGGCGTTTTGTCTAACTTTTTCTCCTTTGTGCGCACGCAGTTTGACTCTCCTATCAAGGCAGTCCAGTGCGATAACGGCCGAGAGTTTGATAACTCCTCGACCCGCACGTTCTTCCTCATCCACGGTGTAGTTCTTCGTCTGTCGTGCCCATACACCTCACAACAGAACGGACGTGCTGAGCGCACTCTTCGCACAGTTAACAACATTGTGCGATCCCTTCTTTTTCAGGCCAGTCTTCCTCCAGTTTATTGGGCTGACACTCTTCACACCGCCACCTACCTCCTAAATCGTCACCCAACTAAAACTCTACACGGCCGCACTCCTTTTCTTGCACTCTACGGCACCCAACCCTCTTATGATCATCTTAGAGTATTTGGTTGTGCCTGCTATCCGAACTTGTCGTCTACAGCTCCACATAAATTGTCACCTCGCTCCTCCTTATGTGTTTTTCTTGGGTATTCCTCAGATCACAAAGCATACCGGTGTCTTGATCTTCATTCCAATCGGATCATCGTCTCTCGACATGTCGTGTTCGCGAGACTCTTTTTCCCTTTCCGAGATGTCGACCACCCTCGGGATCCCACTGCACTAGAGTTTTTGAGCGATGATGATGATTCCTCTTTGCCCGTTGGGTCGAGAGCTGTGGCTGCAGGTCCTCCTTCAGCTGCCCCCGCAGCTTCGTCGCCGGCTGCTGGCCCTTCGTCCCCAGCACGACACGCCGGCACCGAGCCCGGTGCTGGGCCGCAGGCGCAC
Source organism: Themeda triandra (assembly GCA_018135685.1). Lineage (NCBI taxonomy): Eukaryota > Viridiplantae > Streptophyta > Magnoliopsida > Poales > Poaceae > Themeda > Themeda triandra. The sequence goes on from JAENPR010000182.1 coordinate 312,266, forward strand.
AGCTCACCCGCTGGTGCTGGGCCGTGTGCGCACGGCTCGCCCGCTGGTGCTGGGTCGCCGCCACACGGCTCGCCCGCTGCTGGGCCACTGGCGCAACAGGCGCCTGGCTCGCCTGGTGCTGGGCCGCTGGCGCACGGCCTCGTCGACTCGTCCGCTGCTGGGCCTCGGGCGCCCAGCTCGCCTGGTGGGCCGATGGCGCCCCCCTCGTCTCCGGCCGGCGCTGCTGCCCCTGTGCGCCATGCACAGGTCGCTGCCAGTAGCGCCGCGGCCACGGGACGCACACTGGCCACGAGGCCAGTCTCCGTCGCTCCAGTTGAGAACGCGCATTCCATGCGCACCCGAGGCAAAGCCGGCATTGCACAGCCCGTGGACCGTCTCAATCTCCACGCCGTGCCTATGTCGCCGCTACCGCGCTCCGTTCGTGACGCCATGTCAGATCCCAATTGGCGCTCAGCTATGCAGGCCGAATTTGATGCCCTGATTGGTAATGACACCTGGAGCTTGGTTCCTCGCCCCCCTGGCGTCAATGTGGTTACCGGCAAGTGGATTTTTCGGCACAAACTGCACGCCGACGGGTCACTTGATCGCTATAAGGCTCGTTGGGTTCTTCGGGGATTCACACAGCGTCCTGGTCTGGACTATGATGAGACCTTCTGCCCGGTTGTCAAGCCAGCGACAGTTCGGGTTATTCTCACCTTGGCTCTCTCTCAGGATTGGCCCATTCATCAGTTGGACGTCAAGAATGCCTTCTTACATGGCACCCTCGAGGAGACAGTGTACTGTGTACAGCCTACTGGTTTTGTGGATTCCTCTCGTCCTAGATTGGTATGTCGTCTCAACAAATCCCTCTATGGACTGAAGCAGGCGCCTCGTGCATGGCATCACAGGTTGGCTTCATACTTGTCTTCCATTGGCTTTGTTGAAACCAAGTCCGACAGCTCACTGTTCATCTATCGCCGGGGATCTGACACCGCTTACTTGCTGCTGTACGTGGATGACATTGTTCTCACTGCCTCCTCTGCCCAGTTCCTTCGCCAGGTGATTGAGGCACTTCAGCGTGAGTTCGCTATGACAGACATGGGCCAGCTTCATCATTTTTTGGGCATTTCTGTGACTCGTTCTGCTAAGGGTCTATTTCTCTCCCAACGGCAGTACACTTTGGAGGTTTTGGAGCGCGTCGGGATGAGTGCGTGCAAGCCGTGCAGCACGCCTGTGGATCTTCACTCCAAATTATCCGAAGATGGAACTCCTGTTAGTGATGCCACCCAGTACCGCAGCCTAGCAGGGGCTCTTCAGTACCTGACCTTCACGCGGCCAGATATTGCTTTTGCCGTCCAGCAGATCTGCCTTTATATGCATGATCCTCGAGAGCCTCACCTTGCTGCTCTAAAGCGCATCTTGAGCTACTTACAGGGCACTACGACACTTGGACTGACCTTGCGCCGCTCCCCTCCTGCTGAGCTTGTTGTCTACACAGATGCAGATTGGGCTGGATGTCCCGACACTCGACGGTCGACTTCCGGTTATGCAGTCTTCCTTGGAGACAACTTGGTGTCTTGGTCCTCCAAGCGACAGCACACCGTCTCTTGGTCCAGCGCCGAGGCCGAGTACCGTGCTGTGGCGAACGGCGTCGCTAAAGCTACTTGGTTACGACAGCTACTCCTTGAGCTCCAGCGCCCCCCTTGCCGTGCTACTTTGGTCTATTGCGACAATGTCAGTGCTGTCTATCTCTCCAGTAATCCTGTGCAGCATCAGCGGACGAAGCATGTTGAGATCGATCTCCATTTTGTTCGAGAGAAGGTCGCCCTCGGTCACGTTCGAGTTCTTCATGTCCCTACTACATCACAGTACGCCGACGTCTTCACCAAGGGCCTTCCCACCTCTTTGTTCCAGGAGTTTCGGTCCAGCCTGACCGTTAGCGATGCTCCCGATTAGACTGCGGGGGAGTGTTAGACTATTGTAATTATAGATGGTAGGCTGCCCTTGATTGGTGGCATGCACCATGACCGTGTGGATGGCTCATACGCCACCCCGGTCCCTATATGTACTTGTGTATATTCATGGAATACAATTAACCATTGCCACACTTTCAATACTATACGTAAAAGCATATTCACATCTCATGTAAGTCGAGGCACTGGTCCCAATTCTATTATTCGATTCCTAAATTAAGAAGCTACAGTCATTTACATTTTCACTAGATGAGCTGGAGGAAACACAAATGGAAGGCTTCAGCTTGTAGTTCAAAAGTGATTCCTTCGATGACCCATAGCCATTTTGGTAGAGCTTCACTAGACTGGACTTGCAGGAACTAAAAGACAGAGTAGCTCAAAGAGCCTGCTAAACAAGGCCTACTTAAATCAACCAAAGCATTAAACATAGTTTGCTAAAAAAAAAGCATTAAACATAGTACTATTTATCAAACCAGTTCAGTATTTACAGTGTATAGTACCAAGGTTTAACCAATCACCGGTTTAATTGTATTAGTAATTAGTAATACTAGTAAACACGACGTCGTTGGCTTTGTAGACAACCTCCTTGGACTGCACCACAAATGACACACCGCTCATGTCTCTGAGACGAAGAGTCATGAGCTTGCCAGGGAAATTAGTGCTGGCCGGGACGAATATAGCTCATACTCGACGCATATGGACTCGCTGTCGGTGCCCTTCTAGCGCAAGAACCGCTTGGCCCAAGAGCCCTGCCAGCCCGACACGTCATCGTGGCTATGCCATAGCAGGTGCACCCGAGCCATGCTGGGAAGAGCTTGAACGTGAATGTGCATGGCTAGACCACAATGCGGCAAGTCTGGCAGTGCTTGAGCTAAGCTGCTAAGCGTGAACTCGTTGGCGATGCTAAGGTCACCCTGCTCCTAACATTCCATTGCACTGGTGAAACATTGCGGAAATAACATATGTCGTCATGGAGATCCAGACATGCTAGATAAAGCCCTTAACAAGAATCTCTAAGATATCAGGAACTTTCTATGGTTCACGACTGAAAAGAAAGTCACTGCCGCACAGGCAAACGCTGCCGTGTGTTTTAACTTTGCCGTGTGTATATATATATATATATATATATGTGTGCGCTTCTCGTATATTATGCATTTATCAAACCAGTTCAAACCAGAAAAATAAAAAATAATTTTTTTTCAATTGCATCAGAATAATTTTTGAACCATTGTCATCTTGAATTGTAGTCGGATTAGTTGGATATTTTTGTTTTTATTTCTTTTTTCACCATTTTGTTTCGTAATTTTACAAAGCTTTATTACTAGTTGTACAGCATGCTGCCACACCTATATATGTGGCTCGAGGGTGCAATTAATACGGCCCTGTCTAGCCAAACCGTGCACCGCTGGATCGTGAACCAAATAGTTGTACTCAATTTTTGTTACCACTAAAGAAGCCAAATCGGATCTGTATTCTGAGTTGTTTATACACGTGGGGCCAATTCTTACTCGAATTTGGAGTATACCACCACCGTCGTTGTTTATGCATATATCTATATGGGAATTGAATTTGGAGTATACCACACCACCTCCTTCTTCGTCATTGCATTGTACTATAATACCCTATAGTCACCGGCGACGACGAGAAGTCTCCTCTCGCAGGCCTCTTCCTCCCTATCTTCACCATCCTCCTTGTGAGTCCTATCCTCCTCTTCTGCTTTTCCTTCCCCAACAATTCTGTTCCCAGGCATAAAGAAGTCCGATGAATACTATTATCCGTCTTTCTATTGGTTATTATTTTTTTAGAGCACGCCAAAGCGTGTAATTCTAATGGTTATTACTGTTTATTTTCGGGGTTATTGCTGTTTATTGTCTGAGCTGTGTGTTTACTTTCGTAGCAAGTTCATAATACCTTCCTCTGGATATTCTTTCTAATGATTATTGTTCCATTGTAATGTTCTTTATCAGGCATACCAGGTGGCAGTGAGATTGATATTGAAGTTAGAGAGCCACAGTCGTCATCAAGTGAACCCCCACTTCTGCCCCCTCGAACAGAAACTAATGATGAATTAACTGATGATGACTGTGCATGGTATGTATATTTTTCTTTTTTTATGTAAGCGGAAAATTGATGTTTTCTATCTCATAATGGCAAAAAATCCTCAAAAAAAGGCTAACTTTCAATATGTATTGGTTTATAGTAACGTAAACAGAGAACAAGAAGTACTTTATGTGACACAATAAATTACACTATTTTGGTATGAAATTGTCATGCTTTATTGCATTACGAAAAAGAAGGAATGAACAAGGAACACATAAATTGGTAACTGTATCTAACCGTCTTCTCGCCTGTGCAGGTTGCCTCCTACTAGACATCCTAAGTTCTTTTTTAACAGACCAAAAGGTATATCACGAGCTTTGGTGCTGTCTACGCCCCTTCTTGGTACTATACCAAATGTCAAGGAGCAACGCCCCAAGCTATATTCAGATGTGGAGTATGTACATCATCACTATTTTCTATCAATACTGGCATTTTTGTTGTTAAACCTGAAATACACTGGAAATAGCAAGAAGCCTTGTTATGGTGCTAATAATATTTCAGTACACACACAGATGGACCGAAACAATAGAAGCAAGTAAGCAACATAGTAGCATGTGAGTAGCTGTAGTACCACCTGATGTAAATACTATTAATTACACTGCCAGCATTCTAAAGCTATGGACATGATGGTATTTTGAAGATGCTAATTTAGATATAAGCCTCTAATGTGCAAAAAATAATTATTTTATTTTCCTAGAACATGCATGGTTAAGTCCATAGTGGAGTACAGCATTCTAAGCTATGGACATGATGGTATTTTGAAGATGCTAATTTAGATATAAGCCTCTAATGTGCAAAAAATAATTATTTTATTTTCCTAGAACATGCATGGTTAAGTCCATAGTGGAGTACTTATCAAGGTGTGTAAAAGCAGTATTAAGTGATCATGCCAGTGAAAACCTTTGTGTTCAATTGTTGTATTCATGCAATCATTTGTTACGTAGAAATGAATTCATTTGATCAATAGCAACAGTCAGCAAATGTTTAGTTTACATTCCATGGCTTTTCGTCTACAGCTGCAGTTTGGAATTTGATATGTTGGTTGCTTTTAACAACATTACAATGCTTTTCTTCAGCCCAAAGGAAGTGCAACGCAAGGCTAAGGAATACTTAGATGCACGTCCTTGTATCAACCTCGACATTGCTCCTGATAGCATTTTTGCCATAGAGGAGGCTCTTTATGCCCGTGCTGCGGAATTGGGTAGGGAACAGGATTCTGTTGCAGCAGCTCACCGTCAGCATATTATTGTACCAACTGAATCAAGGTAAAGGTTCTAATGTTTTGGGAGCATGCCTGCTGGTTTATTGTATTTTCTTTGTGTTGTGCCTTTGTTCAACAAAAGGAAATTCCCTAGGATTTATTGTTTTTATTGTCATATATTGTTTTTTTCCTACATGTTTATCAGGAAGTAACCCTCCCTTTCATATGTAAAATGGAAATTTTAGGCTTTAGTAATTTTCACATGCTGCATGTTTGTGATTACATAATAGTTTTTTAATATAGTCTTACAGCAAAGTAGTGCCAGTTATTATGGTCTTGGGTCTCATGTGTCCGGGCACTAGAAACAGGACACCACCTCTGCCTCACCTGCCCCTTTGCCCGGGCTACATGAATGATAGTAGCGAATTGGGAAAATCTTAGTAACACCTAGCAAATCCTACAGGCAAGTTCGGACAGTGTGGCGGATTGGTGGGAATTGGCCCTGTCTACTTCATGTCGAACTTGTGGAAGGAACGCAACCACATGATTTTCAATAGCATATACTCCACAGCCACCCAGGTAGCAGGGCGTGTCAAGGATGACATGGTGGAACACAAAAGGGCCTTTACAACTACGTAACATTAGCGCTCCTGTTGTTGTTACTCCACGGCCGTGTGAGTCTGTACATAAAGTCTCTTTCCTCTTAATTGAAATGTGGAGCTCCCATTGCGTATGGTCTTGGTTTGCTGGTAGGGGAGGTTAAGGCTAGTGACCATGAAGGGTGCTGGCACAACTAGTGAAAAGTGGGAGGGAGAGAGGAGGCATAGTTGTGATGCCATCATCAACCTCATAATAGTGGAGTCTGACGGTAGCTGCCCTATGTAACAACACCACCGTCGTAGGATGCTGGGATGTCATAGGCTTTGGGCCTATGACTGTTCCCATACAATCAAATGTTGTGGTGTCATTTACCCTGCCTTTTGTATTTTACCCTACTAGTCATCCTGATTTAACAAGAGTGAAGTTTCTAAACAATTGTTGTATGGCATGCTTACAAACTTTCATTCGAGTGAGCCATACCTCTAGTGTAGCTTTATTACTTTTTATCTATGCAAAAAAAAAAAAAAAAAAAGAACTATCGATGTTTCGAAGAGGTTTTATGATACTTTCACTTTGATTCTCGCCATAAAGGAAGACATTGGTCTCATACTAGTTCTGGATTCAGGCATGAAGCTTCAGCAGAAGAAATTATTCCAAATGGAACAGCTTGGATGAACGAAGAGGTGATGCTGTGTTTCAAGAAGTTCATTGCCATGAATCAACATCTTGCGGTACGCATAGATTCTTATGAATTGAACTTTGAAACTTTAGAACTTTCCCATATATCCCTATGTTCATTTGTTGTCAGAAGCTGGAGGACTACTGCCTTGATGAACTTCAGCACCAGTGTTTTAATGTGGAGAGCTATGACAAGGTGTACCATCATTATAACTTCACTGTGAGGATGAAGATGCCAGAAGCTGAGGTGAACCTGTATTTCGCTGAAGTGAAGGAGGTTTTTAGGAAAAAATATTATTTATGCTATCCATTGGATCCAAATGGAAATGGTAATAGCAACTGTAGTAGTATTCATATGTGAAATATCTGTGAATGTACTCACCGTTTTCTAATACAATTTTGCCTGCCTTTTTTTGCCAGGTCTATGTTATGCATGCAAGAAACAAGGAGTGGAAGATCTGAGACACCCTGCCATTGACCTATATGAAATAGGCTCGCCTGATGCTTCGTGCAATTAATGGTACATCGATGATGAAAGTGACGACGAACCAGAAGCAACATGTTTTGAGTCTGACAGTTTGTATCTCAACCTTTTGTTTGGTAGTTAAGTTTGGACATGATGCTCCAGGTTACGGCAGTAGGTAAACCGGCAGTTTGGATGTAGGCATGTAGAGAAGCACTTCATTTGTATGTTCATGTGTGGATTTTCACTATGCCTGAGATGGTATTTCATATATATCATCACTATGACAGAGACCTCTCCATGTTTACAAATGTCATATTCATGTACCATCACATATATACACACGTTGTTTGTTCTCAAGGTTGTAGATCTCAACACAATCAATGACCTGTAGTTGAATCTTTTTTTATTTGAGATTTCTTCAGAAGCCAAGCTATTTGTTTAAACTTTTTGAATTTTTCAAATGACCTCAAATGGTTATAATCTTATATGTGTCACACTAAATTTGTAGTGTTCGATGAAATCTAAAATTTTTAAGTTAATTTTTCATGAAGACCAATTAGGAGCTCAAATATTTTTTTAAGAAAATATTGTACATGGCTAAAAGAAGAAACACTTTTTTTGCTATAAAAGAAAGGGAAAACCACATGCCACGCATCATCATCCGAAAACCACGGGAGGTAATTTGTACAACTTCGAAAGTTACAGCAACTCCGACAAATTCCAATTCAAACCCAGCTTGATATACCATAGCTAACATGCTAACAAGTCCAAGAAATTCACCAAAAATATTATGATGTCTCTAGTCCAGCGTTCCGCCACACCTCAAATTAATTCCTTGCTCATCCCGAGCAAGCTGAACAATAGGGCGATGCAGACCAACGACGCGCGCCCTCCCGAGCAGCTGCGGCCCACGTCCCCGGCCAGTGCCACCACGACGGCAACGCAGATGGCTGCGAGCGCGCTGAGCGCCGCAGCGATGGTCACCCTGCTGCAGAACGCGCCGGCAGCGTGGCACACGCTTCCTCCAACCACGTCGCGGGGCATTGCTGCGATGGTCGCGCCGGCCGCCGAGAAGAAGAAGCCCTGCGTGGCGGCGTCGAGGAAGGACATGAGTGCCAGCGAGACAAACATGGGGAAGACGCGCACGACGAACAGGAACAGTGCTGCCGCCGAGCAGAAGGCCGAGATCACGCCGGCCGCCACGAAGTACCTGCGTCACGAATCTCAATGCCCGTTGGCGACGTGCACACCATGTGACTGAAAAAGCCATTTTGTTACGTACCTTAGAGGGTTGTAGTGGCTGTAGGATACGGAATAGCTCGAGGGTTTGGTACCGTCGTCGACGATGATCTCGCTCGCAGTGGCCATAAGGATGGCGGCCGCAATGGACAGACCGAGCGCGGCGATGCGGAACAAGAGGATCAGGGCCTTGCAGTACAAGTACTCCGCCTCGGCCATCGATGATGCTGGAATGTTCGGACCGCGACGGCCGGCCGGCGTTGCTGCTGTGCTCGCCGGCGATAGGTGCGTCTGCTGCCTGCTGGGCGGTGGCGGTGTGTGTGCGCGCAGGGCAGCGGCGTGATGGCTGAAACTGTGGTGTGAGGAGCCCAGCCGGCGGCGTGACGGAGGTGTGGAGTCTGTGTATGCAACAAGCGAGGCGGCGGCGGCGGTGTATTGAAGATGCAGTCCGCCCCTTGAGAGGGAGGAGGTGCCTCCATTTTATAGGCAGGAGCAAGGGTAGCCGAGGGATGCGCCGCCATGGATCTGTTGTCGAGTGGCTGAAAGGCATGCACGCCGCACGCGCGGGCGGCGATGAATTTCAAAATTTTGAACTGACGACCTCTTCCGAGCGGGAAGCGGCATGCACCGACGAATTTGTCAAGCTGCACGTACCCGCACGAGAGGCCTCGTGCTGCAGCTGTCCGTACACAATTGGCTCGCTGTCCCCTCTCCACCGCTCGGGCATGCCAATCAAACCGCCACCGATTTTGCTATGATTTCAAGATCTAGGAATGGTTGTGCGTGAACAACTTCGTAATTTTGCATGATTCCTATATTTAGTTTTTTATTTTTTTTCATTATTTAAGGAGGTGGCATCTAGTGCCGGTAGCTATAGGGTCCCAAAAATGACATGACGGTATCTATGCATGGCCTTTCTAGAAGATTCTGTTCAAGGCGATGGTGTCATTTCTGCACGTATGATTTCCGAGAGGGCCAGCTATGGCCCACGTATAGTAGCCAGGACCTTGTAGAACATTCTCGGGCTCTCAGCCCAAGTACTGGCACAACAGCGTATTTGTACGCGTACACGGTGCATAGGCGTGCTGAGAAAGACATTGGACAATCCACGGGTCTCCCCCCCCCCCGCTCGAAAAGCCTTGCCAGTCAAGGGGGTTGTGCATGCCACGAGGGGGCTATCTTTGGGCGGGAGCAGGAGGTGGTGCCGTCCAATGGACGCGTCCCTGTGTGTTACCGTGTGTGTGTGTCGGGCGTTAATGTGTCCCGTGCTGAATGGTATGGGAGGGCCGGGCTCGGGCGTCCTATGCTTAGGACGTCCTACGCTTAGGACGTCCAAGCGGGAGCATAAAAAACGTGACAGAAGTTCCGGTCCTAGACCGATGAGGATGGAGGCATAATGAGCTGACCTTGGGCCTGGAGCCCTGTGTCAGCAATCCAATTCAATTTCACTCACAAATCAAATCACAGCGACAAATCAAACAAGTTTGTGGTTCTAGAATACACTGGATACAACTCTGAGAAGTAATTAGGAGGAGGGAGGAGGAAGGTAACAGGATACAACTCTAGCCGAAGCTAGCCTCCAGAAACTCTTGCCTCGAGCAGAGCTTCGCCGCCGATTCTGTGGTCTCTTCTTCGACGACTCCTTCCGCTCCTCAGCTTCTGTCTTTATACGAGGCTGCCCGTTGGTTGCCGTGAGCCAAAACGGATCAGCCCAGCCCAAATCATCCTTTGTTCGGCCCAAACTGCAGTATCCTGACATTCTTCCCCCCTTGAATAACGACTTGCCCCCAAGCCGTTGCAGTAATAGCAGCAAATGCTGAATCACTTTGATTTTGCGCAGTTTATTGATCTTTGATGTAGAGTGTGGCTGCAGGTGATACTCAACATGCCTCAGTCCACCATCTGGATATTCGGATTTGACCTTTTGAACTGAACTCCAAGCCCAAGTAGCTGTCAGCCAAGGGATTTTCATGTTTCTAGAAATATCAGACTTATTCTTAGCACAAGCAAGGAACAGGATTATTGCCATCTGCATATGACCAAGTAGTAACAATTTCAATTTGACAATCCAGTGTCTATGTATGACCATTTGTACAACATCTGGACAGTAGCTGGAAGATGGCCAAAGCTTTGCAGTTTCAGTTTGTCACCAGTGAAAGAATCGACGAAAAAGTCCAAAGGCTCATGCGACTGTGATAATCCTTGAAAGTCATTGGTCGCTACTTGTCCATGTCTCAATTGACCAGCATATATGAGCACTGTAACTGACCAATCTGAAACCCACAGCCTGGATGTCCTATGGTCAGCCTAGATTGCACAACCCAATTCAATTTCACTCACAGATCAAATCACAGCGACAAATCAAACAAGTTTGTGGTTCTAGAATACACTGGGTACAACTCTGAGAAGTAATTGGGAGGAGGGAGGAGGAAGGTAACGGGATACAACTATAGCCGAAGCTAGCCTGGAGCAAACGCTTGCCTCGAGCAGAGGTCGCCGCCGATTCTGTGGTCTCTTCTTCGACGACTCCTTCCGTTCCTCAGCTGTCTTTGTACGAGGCTGCCCTCTCATGGTTGGTTGCCGTGGGCCAAAACGGATCAGCCCAGCCCAAATCATCCTTTGTTTGGCCCAATCTGCACCCTGGAACCTAGGCCCAGGTTACCAAACAGGTAAAGGGATTTGCTTGCAAGGCCGAGGCCCATGTATGATGTTGGAGAAGGCAGGGAAGGCAGAGAAGGGCGAAGTCAACGTCATGGGCCTGGCGAGTTCAGACGGCATGCATGAGTGCACACACATGCAACGACTTGACTCGGTTGGTTGCCTTATGCTAATTAGCAGCTAGACCAAGCACTAAACCGAAGTACAAGAGTATCATTTGCACAACCGTAGAAAACAAAGATATTGGGAAACAAGGAGACCCGTAAAACCTGAACATCATAGTGCACGCTGGATCATAAGTACGGTAGCGGCGACCCGAGCAGCAGTTTGTTGTTGAACAGCACACAAAAATAAACATTACCACGTAGAGTGGGGTGGCAGGACTGGTAAACCGGCAAATGAAGACTCCTCCGCGAGCCTGCCGTCGTGCAAGCGGTCGCTGTCGAGCGGACTCCGCTAGCGAAGGAGCTGCCAGAGACACCGGAGTCGTCGATGGCCATCGTCGAGGGAGGTGGTGGCGGCGTCGCCAGCTTGCTGTACATGTGTAACGAGAGCGCCGGCAGTTTCCAGTACTCCTTTGACTGCAGGGCCTGCATGGCCTCAGCGATGGATGGACGCTGCCCGGGGTCACGGTGCGCGCACCAGAGCCCCACGAGCAGAGCGCGCTCCATCTGCCGGTCATGGGCTTCGTCTCCCCTCAGCCGAACATCGGCGGCATCTAGGACGCTGCCGCCGACGGCCTGCTGGCAGTACAGGGTCTCCACCCACTTGAGCAGCGAGAAAGACGGGTCCTGGCGGTCCACGGGGCGCCGGCCGGAGACGATCTCTAGCAACACGATGCCGAAGCTGTAGATGTCCGACTCGGTGCTTCGCCGGTGCGTGTTGACGAACTCTGGATCGATGTACCCCATGGTGCCCTTGACGAGGTCCGTCGTCTGTGGGCCGGTGCCGTGGTCGCCGAGGCGGGCCAGACCGAAGTCTCCCAGCTTGGCGTTGTAAGAGGAGTCAAGCATGATGTTGCTTGGCTTTATGTCACCGTGCACAACACGTTGATCCCAGTCACGATGGAGGTAGTGTAGTGCTGATCCCAATCCCAGAATAATCTTGTACCTGTATAGAGTATTTGAAAAAAATGATAAATCCCACAAATCGTCAGAAAAATCAGAAACACCAACCCAGTAGTCATATAGCTTGTACTTAGTCCGTTCTAAATTATAACTCGTCCTAGCTTTCCTATAGACAGTTTTTAGCATGTGTCTAGACAAAGCACATATTCTATATGGTGATGTGATGCCAAGGGGAAAATACTGAAAAAATAGATGATGGATTCATTGCTACTTAGTTTCAAAAATTAACAAAGAAGAAAAACGAACATGAAGGATTTCCAATGGATTTCATGTTATATAAAATACAGAGAGATGGGAATTACCCGCAAACATTAGTAAATTTGATATGTTGTCGGAGTTAATATATTTTGTTCTAGTGTTCAAAGCCAGTTCAGTAGTATTGGATTGATAGAATAGTGAAGGAAAAGATTCAAAAAATAGTGATGGAAAAAAGAGATAATTATAACAGAGCAACAATGTTATGCATAGGCTATGCATGTCGTACCTCTCGGGCCAATTTAAGACCTTGTCGGTGCTATAGATGTGTTTGTCAAGGCTCCCTTCGGGCATGAGCTCGTAGACGAGCAAGAGTCCTCTACGGCTATCACACCAGCCTAGCAGTTGCACAAGATTGCGATGCCTTAGACGTCCTATGATCTTTACCTCAGCCTCGAACTCTTTCCGGCTCTGAGACGATGACTCAGAGTTGAACTTCTTGATGGCTACCTCCTGCCGTGGCCGCTGCTGCTGCTGGCTTTCTTCACTCTTGTCGTCGTAAGAAGAACCAGGGAGCCGGCCCTGGTACACGCTGCCAAACCCCCCACGCCCAAGCAAATTCTCCTCTGCGAATCCGCCGGTGGCAGCGGCGAGATCGCGATAGTTGTAACGTCTTGGACCGGCGACACTCATTTCAAAGGCCGCCGCCTCGCCATTGTTTGGCTCGTCGGATTCCTCACTGTCGTCGGCGCCGCCTTGACGTCGGCGGCGATTTCTTGCATGCGTCCACCATAGGAGAAGGACCACACCTGCACATATGAGAACAGATCCAGTAGGAACTAGTACCCGGAGCAGAAATTTCACCGAGGGCTCTGGTTTGATTTCTGCCCCGGCCACCTCTGGCAACTTGGGTTCTTGGAGTGTGGAGTTGAAGGACCATGACAGGAGTTGGTGCAGCTCCACACAGTCGCCAGTCGATGCTGAGAATCCGACGGCCACAGTCTCTGGCAAGAACTGTGTAAGGTTGACGGTCGCGTTGACGCGGTACCGATCGCCATTGATCTGCACATCGACGCTTAACTTCCTGGTCACATTGTTGTAGCTGATCAAGGCTACCTTGGTGAAGGGCGATGTGAGGTTGTTCGACCCCGGTGTGTCCGTGGTTGCCACCGACATGATGAAGTTCACATCGATGCCGATGTGCTGATTGGTGCTGTTATCCCAGTGGTCATTATAGAATGTGTCGAACTCGACGGCAACAACCCGATTGTCGCCGGTTGCATTGAAATGGTTTGTGGGGTTGAAAAGGTAGAGGTCCCCGCCTTCCGTCGCGTTTGCTTTCGGGAGGACAACTCAGGTGCTCGAGTTAGGCCATGGTGCTAGGAAGAAGGCCATACCGTCGCCGGTCTGAGATGCCCAGGTGTCCATGCACCGGTTGGAGTCGGACGGCGTGAGGTTGAAGGAGAAAGTGGTGGTGAAGCTTGCTACCTCGCCGGTGATCTCTCTCCATAGCGGCACCGGCTGCTTGTACCACACCCGACCTTGGCTGTTGGTAATTGCTCCTCGGAGGTCCTTTGCCAGCTCGACAGCTGAAGTGGTCTTGTCGAAATGTGCATCGTGGTAGCACATGAGCTCGAGTCCACAGGGGTCACCAGTTGTAGTGTTGGAAAAGTTGAAGCTGAATGAAACCGATGAGGATGAAGGAAGGTGCAAGCATAGCACCAAGAAGCAGTAGATGTGGCTGATGAAAGCGAGGGAAAATAAGGGAGCTGATGAGCTCGTGCAAGCCATCGTTGGAGCTTAATGGAAAGAAAACAATGCTTCTCATATATATCCTGCACTGCGAGATCCAAGTAACTCTGCCTTCTGTTTATTGAGGACTGGCACGGTTGGGATGACCGTGACTTTGACTCAAGAGAGCAGCAGTCCAAGTCGTCGTCTACACAACAATAATTGAGAAACACATCCCATCATCCGCCAACCGCACAACTATTTGCATTGGGGTATGTAGACCCCAGCTCTTTTATTGGCCTGTCCCTGCAGGTTCCTGGAAGAAGCACCGACGATGATAATGCGGACACCAGCGGACGACGATACCCAAGCCCCCACCACCGCTCCTATCGGGATCGAGTTCGCGACAGGGGCACTGCTTGATGCGTCTCATCTTTCATCATCATGCATGGACGATTTGATATAATAAAGCGCGTATTGTTTTTCATTTTTGTCACGTTTCATTTCGCAGGAAATCTGTCATGTCACTTCCTTTTTTAAAGGGAGCGTAACAAAAGATTATTTTTTACTAAAAGACCGTGCTTAAATATTAACGGGGACAGTCAGCATAAAGGATTAAAATGATCGTAGAATTGTTTTTTGCAAGAACCAACTTCAGCATGAAGCTGCCGAAATCAATACACCACTGAGGTCTAGATCTTGTAGAGCCTAAAAAAGATTACAGTGGCCTTTCCACCGTGGTGGAGCCCGTTGCCTGCCGTGGTAAATGGATTTCGCCCACCACGGTAACGCGTTACAGTAGTAGTGCTACAAGCACCGACGACGATTGATTATCATCTGCCTAATACAGTGTTTATATCTTGTGCGCGAGACGAATAATAAGCTAGCTAATTGATACACAGTAGCAAAGTAGTCAAGCTGGGTTTGTCTTCTTTAATTTGCTCCCCCATCCGGTTATACATATCTCCTGTCACTGAGTTATTTGCCTATCTATCTTCTACTAATGCAATTCTCATTTTTCCGAGAAGTCATACAAACTGTAATTTATATAGAAAATATTAACACTTACTCCCTCCGTCCCAAAATTAGTGTCGTTTTAGATTTTTGTGCCACAAATTAGATTCGATTTGTAAAAAATATGTGTAATATTATATTTTCAAATAAATTTGTTAAAAAACTAGACGTAAAGGTATTTCCGATGATATTAATTACTTAGCATAAAACATTTATATATTTTAATATATAATTGCCGACAGTTATTTCTCGAGAAGCGAGAATGACACTTATTTTGGAACGGAGGGAGTATGATAGAAAATAAATATTATTAGATTAGTTATTTCATAATAAATTTATTTATTAGAGACATAAATATTAATACAATTTACTACAAATTAGATAAATCTTACTAGCACTCATCACATGGTTACATTGTTTTGTGGACGGAGGGATGTGCGCAAAACACGAGTACCAGAAGAGACGGAGTTGTCTGGAGCTTGGGAGCCGGCTTGGCCGATTCGAGCAGTCTACTCAGACGACTTGGGTGACTCGGCCTAGCCGACTAGGGAAGTCAGCCTAGCTGGCTCTGGCTTGATAGGGCTGGAGTCGACTGGCCGACTAGTGAAGTTGGCCTAGCCGACCTCTGCAGTGCCGCTTGCATCTCGTACAATCTTTGCCTTCATAATGCCTCCATTAATCCAGCGGTTATTGTAAGCTTGTTCTTGCCCTATTGGTCCTTCTCAAGCACCACCTTACGTCCCGAATTTTTTTGACATTCGGTGCTGCACGTGGTTCGGCCGATAATGACATTCATGCCTTGAGCTTTATCAGCTTGCTCAAAGCAGATCAAGATAGCTGAAAATCCTAATTTAATTGTGTTCATGTGTGTAGGAAAAGGATTCTTGTTGGTCTCCATATCAGTAAGACTCAATCATCCCTCATTAAGGGCCGATTGGACCTGCCGACGAAAGACATTACAATAATTAGTAGCATGAGAGTAAGAGTTATGATAGTTGCAATAAGCTCTTCTCTTATTCTCATCTGCAGAAGGCAAAGTATATTTACTCTAACGCATCCAATTTTGAGTAATTCATCAAAAATGCGGTGACATTTAGAAGTATCAAAGGTAAACTTCACTTTCTCATTCCAATTCTTTTGAATCGGCTAGAGAGAAGGAGTTGTAACAAGCTTATTCTTTGCTGGTCATCTAATTTACCGGCCTCAATGCTAGTCATGCATTCCTTATTCTCATCATCCGAATAATCTGAAAAAGTGTCAAAAGCATGTGTGTTGGAATGATGTGTTCTATATATATCGACAAGGTGTGATTCTGAGAAAACAGCCCTCTCGACAAGATGATTGAAGCAGGTAAATTATACATTCTCTAATTTTTCTCTAATTCTAGAATGTAAACCATTAAAGTATATATCAACAAGATCTCTTTCAGAAATATTTCGATAAAAGCACTTGCATCTCGTACCATCTCGTACCTGGCCGACTAGCTTCATCACACATTTGTTTAACAATAGTAAGATGTGATAATCTAGTTTCTTGGGTTCTAGTATAACAGTGACTATGAAAATTTTCCTCTAATTGAGCCCAAGAACTAACAGACAATGGCGGTAAAGATGTAAACTAAGAAAAAGTAGTACCAGTCAAAGATAAAGGTAAATTGTGAATTTTTATGTAATTATGAGCACTAGCTTCCCCCAATTGAGCAAGGTACATACTAACATGTTCCATGGTTGTTTTATTACCACTACCATTGAATTTCTGAAAATCGGTACCTTCCAACCATTAGGATTTCTCATGTAGTCAATGGTCGCAGTGGTACGGTTTGGTGTACATGTTCTTAGCATTTTTAAGATGAACAGCTAGACTTTCCTTGAGAGATTTAGTAAATCTTCCCTAAACCGTTTTAAAACATCATTGAAATCAACAGAAGGGGAATTTTGCATACTTTCAAGCATGGGATTCCTACTAGGACACTTCAATGGTTTGATGCTCTATGATCGGTTCGCAAAACTTGAGCCGATTGTTGAGCACTATCTGCTACACTTGTACTAGCATAACCGGTTCTATCGATTGTTGAGGTCGGAAAAACCGATGTCAATCTAGTAGCATTAGGATCAGAGGTTTGATTCTTAAAAAAGCCTTGGGGCATGCCAAGTTCGGGTTGTGGTAAAACATCTGATTGATCTGAATCGGTTTTATTACCCTCTAATTTAGTCAATCTTGCATCTAATATACCATGAGAATGTTGTATAGTTTGTGTAATTGTATTACTTTGATCTAACAACATCTTGGCAATTTTAGCTTGCGAATCTGGAGCATCATCGTATTTAGGGATGTGATTAGGGTTTACCTCGTTTGACGACGAAGTCCCCAAGATTTCATCAACCTTGGCTCCAACTGTGAGACTTTTTCATGGCGATCCTTAGAACACCACTTTAAAATGGCCTCCATAAGTTCGTCCATCTTGGCTTGCAATTGTGCCTTCAATTCTGGAGAAAACTCCTCCATAGATATGTGGGATTGATGAAGATGCCGCTATGAATTTCGCTCGAGTTTTTCGTTGCATCATCATCTAAACACATGTTGCCAGTAGATGGAAAATTCAGCTTTCGCCTCGATTTTCCTAGCGGAGTCGCCAAAAAGTATGTTGACGACGAAACCGGTCCATGCCAACACACCAGCGGGCTTTGGACGGCCAAAGAGGTCTCTTGTACAACCTGCAACGCAGAAAACATGCAGCGTAATTGACCAAACCAATCTAGGGACCGATAGGCCGATATAGAGCTCGTGCCTGGCTGAAAATTGCTCCCGAACCACCTCCGGAAGGATCCGTAAGGAGGAAGCATGCGGAGGATCTCCTAGGACCAGCAAGACCGCCTAGGATGCCAACCAATCTCATGGAGAGAAGAGCCGGACAGCAGAATAGAGGGATTGAGGAGAGAAAATTAGGCTAGAAGGAGATAAATTTGTGTTTTGTTCGATTGATTGGATGGAATCAATCGGCCATGTACTCCTTATTTTATATGGGATAGGGGTGGTCTTATCCCATTGGAAAACCAATATGGTACTATTAATTTTGTCCCTCGTAGAGTTTTTCTTAGATGGGGTTAAATACTATTACGGGCCTATTTAATTAATAGGCCCAATTTAAGTGTCAACAGGAGGCAGTGGTGTCATTTCTACATGTAGGGTGAACACTAATTTCGGAGAGGGCTAGATGTCGTGGCCTACATACAGTAGCCGTGACCGCGAACGAGCTAGTGGCTCAGTGGTAGTACTCGTAGTGGTGAGTCTGCCCACCAGAGTTCGATCCCCAGGGATCGCAACCTGGTGTCGCACCCGGATGTGCTGTGCAGCAGCCCGTTATGACCAGTCCCCGCTTGGACTGGTTCCAAGCGCTTAAGCGCCTGCCTCGCGCGCGTGTTGCCACAATGGGATCGTGACGTACCCGTTGTCTATGGAGTTTGAGGATTTCGGTGATCTCAAGAAGTACGCGGTCTTTGAATCTGAGTGTAGTTGTAGGTTTGTTTGTACACGGATGGTGTGAGTAGTGTGCATGTGTTGAGTGGGCGTGCATGTGTATAAACAGATACTACAGCTGTACCCAGACGACAGGCATTAAAAAAAACTAGCCGAGACCTTCAAGAAAATTCTTGGGCTCTCGACTACTACCGCAGCGGCGTATTTGTACGCGTACGTGTATATGTGGGCTAAGAAAAGATATGTGCCGGCCGCGGCCGTTATAAATTTCCTAGAGCTTTTAGGAAAGGAGGGAGAGGCTAATAAGCACGTATGTGCTATGCATGGCCCATGCACAAATCACTTCCTGGGGAACGGATCGTATGCAAACCAAGCTTTCCGTGTAAACTTGCAAACTAACGACGTGGATCCTAGGATCGTCATCTGAGGGCTGTAGAGAGAGGTGGGATAGTTTTTCATTTTAACTCCCGCCTAGAAACATGAATCGGTCAAAATTCTCCCGTAGCCCCCTCCTCCGTTCGGTCCGTTCCGTCACGCGATCGTATCTCCGTATCGCTCGACCGTAGCGATCGTATTCCCGTAACCCCCTCCTCCTTCCCGTATCGCTCGACGATCATATCGAGCGACCCTCCGGATCGCGACCGCCCGCCGCCGGCCTTCCGTATCTCCGTATCGCGCTAGGGCTCGCGAAGCCGCCGGCATGGACTCCCTCCGTCGCGCGACCCCGCCGCCTGGACTGCCTCCGTCGCGCGCCGAGCAGCAGGGCACCCACCACGAAGCCGTTGATCTGGCTGGAGGTGAGACCCTCCATCTCTCCTACCTCTGCCCTCTCTCTTGCAACTCATCTACGTTAGTTTGTAGGCGGGTTGTAGGCGTAGATATGAAACCAACAGCAGGCACAGTTGTTTGGAATGTTTTGCACTAGTGATTGCTTGTACAGACAATATTTCTGATCTACGTACATACTCTATTTCAGGAATCCACAAACTCATCGACGTCGCGACTGTGATGATGGAGCCCCATCCAGCAGCGTCCACCGTTGCGACTGTGACGATGCCCACGAACTCCACTCCGATGGAGCCCGCGAACTCCGACCTCATGTCGGCTCCGACGTTGGCCACAAATGGTGCCGCAATGGTGCCCATGATCTCAGGAACACACGGCCCGGACGCAGGTTCGTTTCTCGTACAAAACTTTTACCTTAACTTTCACCTGTACTACGATCATTGCTAATGTCGTCGTTAACATGCAGTCCTGACCATCATGGACGTCGATATTGGAGTTGTAGCCCACGTTGAGGAACCAAGCACACCACGGAATATACCTTCTCCTAATATAGCAGATAAGTGCAAAGCAAATAAAAAGCCTGTGGTGGGAATGACTTTTGATACACTCAAGGATGCGGAGATTTTTTTACAAAAACTATGCACACGATGCTGGTTTCTCGGTTCGTGTTGGTGCACATAAGAAGGAGAATGAGGAAATATTTTACCAGAGGTATTTGTGCTCAAATGAAGGATATAGGAAGAAGAGCGTACAAGAAGTTAGTGAGCAGTCCGGGAAAAAAAGGAAGACATCAAATGTGATGGACACCCGATGTGGTTGTGAGGCTCATATTGTTGTCAAGCCTGACAGTGAGAAGAAGTATCAAATATTGTCATTTGTTGAGGAGCACAATCATGGTTTCGTGTCGCCGGATAAGAGGCACTCGCTAAGATCCAACCGTCAAGTTAGTGAGAGGGCAAAGAGTACTTTGTTCAAGTTGTCATAAGGCTAGCATTGGCACGTCACGGGCATTTCGACTTCTCCAAGTCACCGACGGTGGATTTGAGCATGTTGGTTGCACGCCGAGGATTTCAAGAACTACTCTTTGTGACGAGGAGCAAAATCAAAGATGCTGATGCACATATGTTTGTGCATCAACTTGAGCGAAAGAAGGAAGCAAATCCTGCCTTCTTTTATGAGTTTATGGTGGATAAAGAAGGACGGCTTGTGCGTGTCTTCTGGGCAGATGCCACATGTAGAAAAATTGCAGTGTTTTTGGTGATGTGCTTTCGGTAGATTCTACATATACTACCAACCAATATGATATGAAGTTTGTGCCATTCACTGGGGTCAATCATCACTTGCAAAGTGTTTTCCTTGGCGCAGTGTTTCTGGTTGATGAAAAGATCGACTCATATGTATGGTTGTTTCAGGCCTTTCTTAAGGCTACTGGTGGAGTAGCACCTCATCTAATCATAACAGATGAAGATGCGAGCATGAAGGCTGCTATTGCTCAGGTTCTACCAAATACAACTCATAGACTTTGCATGTGGCATATCATGGATAAGGTTCCTGAGAAGGTTGGGCCAGATATAAAAAATGATGAGGATTTCTGGAAATTATTAAACGAGTGTGTTTGGGGCTCCGAGAATTCAGATGAGTTTGAGTCTCAATGGAATTCTATCATGACAATGTATGTGCTCACTGAAAATGAGTGGTTTTCCACAAAGTTCAGCATGCGAGAATCATGGATCCCAGCATACTTTATGGACATACCTCTAGCAGGACTCCTTAGGACTACATCACGATCGGAGAGTGCAAATTCTTTCTTTAACCGTTTCATTCATCGAAAATTATCCTTTGTTGAGTTTTGGCTAAGGTTTGCAACAGCTTTGGAGTGCCAGCGCGAAGAGGAGTTGATAGCCGACAATAAAAGTCTTCACTCCAACCGTAAATTGATGACACCTTGGGTCATGGAGAAGCAGTGTAGTAACGTATATACTCATGAAATTTTCAGCAAGTTTCAGGAACAACTCACGATTGCAAGAGACCATTGCATTATTCAAGAGATTTCAGAGATTGAAGATATGAAAATTGTCACCATCAGCAGCCAATCCGGTAAAGAGCGAGTGGTTCGATGAACAAATCAAACTTGTTTGGTATGTGCTCATGTAAATTTTATGAGTCCTATGGCATCCCGTGTTGTCACATCATTCAAGTGCTTAGAGGCGAGAAGCAAAATGAGATACCACAAATTTATTTTATGAAGAGGTGGGATATGAGGTGTAAAAGGTGAGTTTACACGCCCGGTTTGTTTTATATAGACGTACTGTTTTATATGTGCAATATTTCTGATCGGTTCCCTTTTTATTTACATAGAGAAGTGTTCTTTGATGAGGAAGGTAACCTTCGGATGAAAAGGCTAAAGATCCTGAGGAGGTGGCAATGAGGAGAAAAATTTCAGATTCACGTAACAAATTTGAAGATCTAATTCAGATGGCCAAGAACTCTGAACAAGGAATGGAATTTTTGTATTCTAGTTTATCAAACCTTGTAGAACCTCTTCAAAATATCGTTCCTGCTGCTACAGTCACTAAACAAGATGAGTTTGAGTCATTCCTTGGTGGCAAAATTCCACAAGAAGTTGAGATACATCCACCAAATGATATCAACTCCAAAGGGCAAAGCAAAAGAATCAAGAAGGGCAAGGAGCAGAAGGCGCCCAGAAAAAGGATGTGTGGAAAATGCAAGCAATTAGTGGCTCATGACGCACGTAATTGCCCGCTCAATGCTGTTGGTTGATATTTGAAAACGGATGTAACCTGTTAAGACATATGCTTACTTTTATTTCAAGTTCTTAGTTCTCCAATCTGTTAAGACATGAGGAAGCTTACTGTTACTGTCGATGTTACTTAATATTTATCAAGATGTCAATTTTTTTTGGGCATTGCCATCTGAATTTCTGTTCATTCCATTGCACTGTGTACACTCTGAATATTTCATACAACAACTTCTCCACCGTGCTTTGCCAAGGGAGCACGCCATGTACACGAAGCATTGAATCTACAGCTAGCTGCTAATTCCATTTGCTTGCATAATTCGTTCATGTTCAGATTAGAAACATCATGTACCAGCTCACGAATGGACGTTTTCAGTGTTCATGTCACAGAACAGCGGGCTCGCTTCTCAACCGGATCACCAGGCGACGCTGACCAGCTAGCAGGAGGCAGCAAGCGCAGCGCGGCGTCGAGGCGGCACCCGTTCGCGCGACAGAGAAGGTCGCGAGGGCCCGATCCCTAGCGCGATCCCAGGCCGGCGGTCGGGCGATACGGAGGTCGGGCGATACGGAATAGGGAGCGATATACGGAGGTCGGGACGAGCGATACGATCGCGTCGAGCGTGACGGAGACGGAACGGACTGAACGGAGGAGGGGGCTACGGGAGAATTTTGACCGATTCATGTTTCTAGGCGGGAGTTAAAATGAAAAACTATCCCACCTCTCTCTACAGCCCTCAGATGACGATCCTAGGATCCACGTCGTTAGTTTGCAAGTTTACACGGAAGGCTTGGTTTGCATACGATCCGTTCCCCACTTCCTGGAGGCTCAAAATTAAGACTGGTGACCACTAATGGCCGTACAAATCAGCCCAAATAATCTTCAGTACAGTCTTGCATGTGCTGACGCAAACCGGGCAAAATTCTTATGCCACAGCCATTGCCCCGCGTCTTTGTAGCAATATACCTAATCATTTTATTCATCAAATGTTTATCATGGACTTGGTGTTCTCGGCAAGCCATATAGGCCTTTGAGCTAATTGATGGTTATTAGGAAAATCGTACATATTTCAGGCCCA
This sequence comes from Themeda triandra, assembly GCA_018135685.1. NCBI lineage: Eukaryota > Viridiplantae > Streptophyta > Magnoliopsida > Poales > Poaceae > Themeda > Themeda triandra. The sequence goes on from JAENPR010000182.1 coordinate 335,324, forward strand.
AATATTTATATAAGCTATTTTATAGGTATCATGTCATTATTAAATTAGGCCTCATTTGACTCATACTAAATGGGCTATGTATAATACCAAAATTTCATATTACACTTGTCGTGTACTCGTCTTAGCATACACATACTAGAACTTAATCCATTAAATACTATGTATAACGTTACAACATGCCAAAATTCTATTGAATAGGATACCCAGAAGTCGTGTACTATGTATAACGTTAGGACATGCCAATTTTCTATTATAAATAGGATGCCAAAATAATACTTAAATAGGCTATATATAACGTTACAACATGCCAAAATTTCATCTTACACTTGTCGTGCACCCGTGTTATAGCATACATGTATACAGTACGTAATCCATGGGCCTGCCTTCTTGGCTCTCCATTCGGTTATATATATTTCCTGTCACACGTAACGTAACAGTAATCGTGTAATGCCTATATGGCTATATCTATCCTTTGTCAGCCTCGCACGCGAGATCCCGGACGTCCAGTGTGCCGGGATGAGAAAATTAAATCGGTTCTCCTGTTCACCGGTGCAAGAGCCATCCGACGCCGTGGCCACACCTTTTGTCACCGGTTCTTGCAGAAAGGAGCTGGGCTCATAGGAGGTGCAGCTGACAGACTTTTTTTTTTTTTTTTTGTGGGGAAGCTGACAGACTTTACTGAATTTTCTCCCCAAAAAAAAAACTGACACAAGTTCCCAAAAAAAAAAAACTGACACAATTTGCGGCCTCGTTCCGGTACAGGCACTACTGGAAACTGACATTCTTCTGAGCGTGACTAATTTTTCTGTGTGTACACATAGAAAAATTCATATTTTTCTGTAGGTTTTAGAATATACGCATAGAACAATATGAAAACTCACAGAAAAATGGGTATATTTTTCTGTGCGCGAACTTGACACTTGGAAATATTCAATACTCACAGAAAAAATGTGTTTTTTTCTGACGGTTATGTTTAAAACGCACAGAATAATATATACACGCACGGAAAAATTAAAAAGACAGCTCAGTTCGGCCTTCGCGCTCTTTATTTGGGCCTTCGCGCTCTTTATTTCGGCCTTGGCGCTCTTTTATTTCAGGGTTCGCGCTTTCCTCCGAGAAAAGTAAAAAAAAAAGTCCTAACCCTAACCCACCCAGCCGCCCCCAAAGCCCAAAACGCCCTCGTCACTCGCGCGCCGCCCCCAAACACCCGCTCGGCCGCCGCCCCCTCACGCACGGTTCACGCACGTACCCACAGGTTCGCCCGCCGCCGCTACCCCGCCGTCCCTCCGCAACCATGCCGTGCACCTCCGATTCAGCGCCTCCCCGACCTCCCCAAGCCCCCGCCGGCCGCCGCCACCCTCTCCCCGGTCACGTTCCCTCCGCTTTGGGTGGGCTTGGGTGCCGGCGCTGAGCAGGACGCCGATCGCCACCACCCCGGTCTTTGGGCGCCTGGGTGCGGCGCGGGGCAGACGCCGCCGCCACCACCCCCGCTACCCCAAGCCGGCGAGCAGGGGAGGTACGTATAGTCATGGCTTTAGTTGTTGCTTGTTGCCTGAACTTGTGGTGGTAGTAGTGTAGTACCCATTCTTCTTTTTTCTCTGAATTATTTATTTGTTTGCCTCTACTGCTCACTCCAGGAAGGAGCAGCCATCGGCATCAGCAAGTTGAGTAGCAGCCTTGTCTCAAAGAACCGAACAAGCATGTTTTTTCTCCTTCACAAATCGACATGTTTCTACTGCAATCTGTAATGCAGATTCTTATGGCTTGGTGGATCTATTCTTGTGTGGCCATGCTACAGTGAAGATTTTGGGCTAAGTGGAGTGCTGCATTGAAGATTTTGGGCTAAGGAAATAGTGCTGCAGTGAAGTTTGGACGTGCTGTGTACTACTTTCAAGACTGAAGAATTGTTGAGGACCTATGATTGAGACTCAAGGTACACTTCTTCTTCACTGGATCTATTTTCTGTATGTTGTTATTCTAAATTCTACTTGTGTGCCCACATGTCTGAGTTTGGAATGTCTGTTCTTGCACCAAAAATAATTGAGCTTTATTTGTTGTGATGTCTGATATATGAAAATTTGAAACAGAACTAGTTAATATGTCAAACCGAACATGGATGTATAATGGTTGGCAACGTGGCAAAGCTCCCTCAAATGAATGGGTTGGTGGAACCAATGGATTCTTGAAAAGTGCATTTTCAATTCCTGGTGTAGCTGAAAATGATACTATTAAGTGTCCTTGTGCATAATGTCAGAACTATTTTAGGCATATAAGATCAACTGTAGAGATGCATTTGTGTTGGTATGGTTTTAAGGAAGACTCGAAACTTGGACCGAGCATGGTGAGGGGCTGATTTCACATGATGGATACGATGGTGTGGGAAATAGAGAGGGCAGCGATGAAGTTGATCAAATGGATCAAATGTTGGTTGACCTTTGCTGGGCACCATCCACCTATACCGGATGCTGAACCAACAGCATATACCCAAGTTACCTTCTACCAATCTAGGAAGTTATTAGAGGGTCTTGGAGGAGGATGGGCAAAGGTTTCCCGGAGGAGGAGGGCGAAGGTTTCCCAAACAGAGAGTGGGATCCAAACAATTGCCCAAGTGAGACAAGAGCTAGTGGGCCCCCTTTGGGGTTTTTGCATTAATTGGGACCAAAAATGTCAAGGGTCCCCCCCCTTACACTTGCCATACCCTTGGTATTTATAGGCCATACCAAGAGTCAAATGGCTTTCTACAATAGGGTTTCAACTTTGATCACACTTACAAGCGGGCCTCAACAAGGGCAATACTGTACATTGTAAAATTAAATACACCTTCATCTAATCCTATCCCAAGACGCCAAGTGTCATGCCTTCCGGGACTCCACGTGTCGCCCTACGGGTGCCACCACGCGTCGGGTCATCGGCGCCGCCTTGCGTCCGTCTTGCAAGCGTCGTCGGAGGTCTTCCGCCGCCTATAGGGCTAGGTGGCTGAATACCTCCTTCGAAGGTCTTCGGGGACCCCGCTCATCGCGGAGGTCTTGGGAGACTCCTCCGAATCATCAAGTACTGCGCTATAAGAGGTTTGAAGAGCTCGGCTAGCGGAGGTATGACGTACCTTCGCCGAATCGCTAAGACGGACTCCGACGACCTTCGCCATGAAAGGGCATACGACGGCGAAGGTCGTCCGTGGTTGCTTAGTAGCTTTGTCTGTCTTGGCCCATGCTAGGGCCGCGGAGCTAAGTAGGGGGGTCCTAGCGGAGGTTGTTCCCCCCAACAGTAGCCCCACGATGGTTCGGCCCGGCTGGCGGGGTCGGAGCAACGCCCTTAAGAAAAGAGGGGGAATGGTCCGATGGCGTGTGGCACGAGGTCCACCTCCGCTTGCCGACGCCCAACCGTTGCTCGCGGCCCGTTTTATTTGGGCCCGGTTGCGCTTTATTTTAATCGATTAATGGGCCGGGCCCGGGCCGCGGCCGTGGCGGCGACGGGACAATTAGGGTTTGCGTGGCGCTTTACCCGCATTTGGATCGTCGGATCCTCGAGATTGGTGCCGCCCTTTACCGCGGTGAAACCCCCGGCTTATAAATAGTCGGGGTGGGTTGAAAGAGACACTTTTACCTGTTGCCGTGCCTTTGCCTTTGCAACTTGCTTCTACATCTTGCTTACATTCGCTCCTTCGCATCCGGAGGTAGTAGACTCGTGCGGGGTGAGAGGCATCGGGAAGTCGGAGGTTGTCTTGTGGGAGCGGAGGTAGTCGTTTGATGGCGAAGGGATCGAGGCGAAGGGGGGGTGACGCCATGGGCCTTGTTAGCACCCCTCCTGTCTATGAGATCGGAGCTAGTTCGGTGGCGGCGGGGATCTCGATAGGTTCGCTACCGAGGTTGGGCTGGAGAGGGCGGGGCGACGGCTCCGGAGGTGTGCGACGCCGCACCACGACGACAATCGGGTGGTGGTCTTTGAAGCTTTCTTTGAAGCGGGGCTGCGGTTTCCGCCTCACCGGCGTAGTCTTTGGGCGCCTTGCGGAAGTTCGGCGTGCGGTTCCATCACGACGCCCAATAGCTCCCGAAGCTTTGCGCGTTTGTGTGGGGATGTCACTCGCGGGGGTGGAGCCGGCTGTGGAGGGCTTCGCGAAGGTGCACGGCATGCATGTGCGAGAGGAAGACGAAGACGGTGACCACCGGCGACAAGACGGTGATGGAGGACGGTCAATTCGGGGTTCTTACGTTCCGTCGTCGGAACAACGCGAAGGTGCCGGTGCAAGCTCAGAAGAACAAGTGGGAAGGTTGGCTGAACAAATGGTTCTATTACCGTTTGGATGATGCGGAGGGGCGTGACTTGGCGGGCGACCTTCGCCCGCTCCGGACAAGGATACTCTAAAGGTGACCACCGCTTCCGACCAAGGATCACGGCTGCGAGGACGCGATGCGTGACCTCTCTCGGTGTATGGCGCGGCGGGATGTGTTCGCGGAGTATCAGCTGCGCGAAGGTCGTGCCTCGAAGGCCGACCATGATTGGACGGGCTGGTGAAGGAAGGGCCGTCATCTTATGCGGCTATGGGGTACGAGTTTCGAAGGACCTAAACTTGCCGAACCTCCGCGTTGTTTGGGCGGAGGAGTTCTCCTCCGCTTCGGCGAGGCGGAGGCTTTGAAGAAGATTCGTTGTGTGGTGGAAGCGGAGGTCTTGGAGCTCGTCGGGAAAGTGGACGCCGAGGAGCAACGAAAGATGAAGGAGGAGATGGAGGGGGTCACCCGGGTGAACCGGGTTTATGACCTGCTTGGCATCAAGTACCGGGACGAGGCTGAAACTATGGCCCCAGCGAAGGAGAAGCAGAAGCGGGCTAAGAAGCGGTCGGCAACAGAAATAGCCTCGGAGACCTCCGAGGTCTCGGCTAGCGCTGATGTCCCCGCCCCGGCCGGCGGAGGTGGTCGTGGGGGCGGGAAGATCCGGAAGACGTCGGCTGGCGGCCGCGGAGGTGGGTTGACGACGGGAACAACTCGTTCTGGCGCGGCCTTTTCATCCGCTGTGTCTACGGAAGAGGCGCTGCACGTTCTCCCTGTCGCCCGGCGACCTCCGGCGGCGCCTAGAGGTGGGCGGGGACGAGGGGGAGGAGCGGAGAGGACGCGTGCCCTCTTTGGCTTCTTGGCGGTGCCAAAACCCGCTCCGGTTGACCGTCGCGGCGGCGCGGCGCGGCGGCGCGCGCGGCGGGAACAAGTCTTACGGCGGCTCGTCTCCTTCGGGTCGGTCGGGCAAGAAGGCGGACGGGGACGTGGACATCACTTCGCCCCACGTTCCGAACAGCGGGTCCTTGCGGAGGTCCGGCAAGAGAGGCTGCGGTCAAGAAGGCGGCGGAGGAGCCACGAGGAGGAGAAGACCAAGATCGGCGATGGTGGATCTTGAGACTTCCTCCGGCGCTCGCAACGAGCCGCATTTGGAGTACGAAGGAATCCATATCGGGTTAACGGGGAGGAAGCTATACCTCCGCCCCATACGGAACTGGAAAGAAGGGTTTGGGAGAAGCATCGCCGAGCTCGCTGCCCTACTTCGCCCAGTCGGCGGGGGTCACGGACCCTAAAGCGCACCTGTATACTAGTGCCGACCTCCGCGACTGCCGGTTGATCTGCAGTGAAGGGGAGCGGAGGTTCCTGGTCCCCGCCTTTGGACGCGTCGGTGTGCCGAGGCGGAGCTATTGGCTTTGGCGGGCCGGAAGGTTGAGAACAACTTGGCCCGACATCGGCGAAGATGATTGAAGCTATTTTGCTTGCGCGGGGCTCGCGACGGCGTTGCGCGAAGGATGAGGCTGAAGCGCGGAAGAGGATTGCGGAGCTCGAAAGCGCGAACCGTCGGCTCGAACGGCGAGTTCGGGAGCTCCTCGCGGAGCAAGCTTCTCATGAGGACCGATATGAATAAGCTTCGCGAGGCTAATAAGAAGGCATATGAAGATTGCGATCTTTGCGTGTCACGGAGCGTGGACCGAGGACGGAGCTTCGGAATGCCAACCAAAGACTTTGAGGACATGAAGAAGCGGGCGGAGGACGCGAGGGTGAGAAGGAACGTTTTTGAAGCGTGCTATTGATGCGGAGGAGAGGGAGGCGGACTTAATGCGCGCCCTTGTATCCCGCATGGCGGAGGTCAAGGGGATCTTTGATGCGCGGTGGCACATGCGGCGGGGCTCCCACTAGCGATCGCCCGTGAACCCGGCGTCGAAGGTTATGCGGAATGGCTAAAGAATGAGCTGAATTACTTGACGCCCTTTTTGACCCATTTGGTCGAGGCGGGGATTTTCTGCGGGGTTCGGCCCTTGCACTGCGCCCTTAGGGATGTGGGGAGTAAGCACGCCCGCAAGATCATTGGCGCCGACTTCCGCTGGCCCACCGTGGAGGAGGTCCGCGAGGCAAGGAAGGATTCATTGGTTGCCTCCGTGGGCCACGCGGCTTTCGACAAGTTTTGTCTGCGGAGGTACCAGGGCGGCGTACGAGATCGTCGGCGAAGTTCTTTGCGGGGGTAAGGGTCGCGTGGCTTTCTTGTCCGTGAGTAAGCTGTTGTGATTATAGAGTTGCTTTGATTTCTAAAGGGACTTTTACGGTTTTTTTGCGGAGATTATTATTTGGGCCGAGGGGACGGGATTTGCCACCTCCGGAGGAAGGCAACGCCACAACGACCACCGGGACGTCCGCCGACGGAGGTTCGGCACCGGGACCCGTGAACCTAGGCACGCGGGGAGGCGATACTACCACCGCGATCAACCCGCCTCCGGAAGGCTCCGCGAGATGGACGGGTTGGTGTTACCCCGGTGACCGGGCTTAGAGTACCATTGATTGGTCCTATCTTCTTTTGGTGAGACTTAGAGAGAAACATTTCTTGAACAATTTGCCTTGTGTGCCTTACGGATGCTTGTAAGATACATTGAGCCATAAGGCTTCTCGGTTTGGCTAATTTGTGCTACCTTCGGGCTTGTTCCTTCTTAGATTTGATCGGTGTTTTGGCGTTACGCCTAGGTGTCTCCGCTTGTTTTATGCGAGGGTTTGGTTTCGTGTGTTAGGGCGGGGTTTGGCGAGCAGCGATCGTGTGCCTTCGGCTGCGCGCGGGTTCCTCTGGATTTTGGGCTGCCATTTTTAATGTGGTTCCGGCGATCTTTGAATCGTCAAGATTTTTTCATGACGGGAGCCAATTTGGATTAATACGAGGGCAAAAATCCTCATGCAAAATTTGATAGGATTTGGTGGTGGAGAGTAGCGAAGTATGATCGGTCGGTTCAAAATCGCGCCAACTCCTCCGGACCCGGCCGTGGGAGGCGGTCGAGGAATCCGGAGGTAGTGGCGGATTGCTTATTCCGAAGGAGGAACCGGTGGAGATAGACACGCGTGATCTCCGGCGGTGTTTTCGCTCGAGGGTGCTTGAAGGCGACTTACCTCTTGTGGTAAAAAGCTGGCGAGGTTCTTGGAGTGCCCGATTCTTATTGAAGACGGCGACGATGAGACCGACGCGAACCGGCAGCCTCCCGGAGGTGGTAGTCATTAGCGACGACGGGACGACGAATATGTTGCTGGTCGTGAGATAATTTTCACGGATGTGGAGGAATTTGTTGGCATGGTTGCGGAGGAGCTTGTTGACGACATATTGGAAGGGGTCGTGCAATCTATGGCTGCGGAGGTGACTCGACCACGATCTCGGCGGAAGCGTGGTCGAGTGTTGCATTATTATGTTGACCCTCAAGGTCGCCTGAGGAGGTGACTTGTAAAGGGAACTTTTAACTTGTTGTTGTTAATGAAAGTTGTGCTTTGTTCGCGGGGGTAATGAAATGCTGTAGTGAAATGCAGCCGCGCCCAACTCTTCAAAAGCGAGGCTCGCGCATGTTTTGCGGAGGTAGTAAGAGCGCAGCGACGCCCAACTTTTCAAAAGGGAGGCTCGCGCATGTTTTGCGGAGGTAGTAAAAGCGCAGCGACACCCAACTTTTCAAAAGCGAGGCTCGCGCATGTTTTCAGTAGTAGTAAAAGCGCGGCGACGCCCAACTTTTCAAAAGCGAGGCCCGCGTAAGTTTTCGGAGGTAGTGAAAGCGCAGCGACGCCCAACTTTTCAAAAGCGAGGCCCGCGTAAGTTTTCGGAGATAGTAAGAGCGCAGCGACGCCCAACTTTTCAAAAGCGAGGCTCGCGTAAGTTTTCGGAGGTAGTAAGAGCGCGGCGACGCCCAACTTTTCAAAGCGAGGCTCGCGTAAGTTTTCGGAGGTAGTAAGAGCGCGGCGACGCCCAACTTTTCAAAAGCGAGGCTCGCGTAAGTTTTCGGAGGTAGTAAAGCGCGGCGACGCCCAACTTTTCAAAAAGCGAGGCTCGCGTAAGTTTTCGGAGGTAGTAAGAGCGCGGCGACGCCCAACTTTTCAAAAGCGAGGCTCGCGCATGTTTTGCGGAGGTAGTAAAGCGCGGCGACGCCCAACTTTTCAAAGCGAGGCTCGCGCATGTTTTCGGAGGTAGTAAAAGCGCGGCGACGCCCAACTTTTCAAAAGCGAGGCTCGCGCATGTTTGCGGAGGTAGTAAAAGCGCGGCGACGCCCAACTTTTAAAAAGCGAGGCTCGCGTAAGTTTTCGGAGGTAGTAAAGCGCGGCGACGCCCAACTTTTCAAAAGCGAGGCTCGCGTAAGTTTTCGGAGGTAGTAAAGCGCGGCGACACCCAACTTTTCAAAAGCGAGGCTCGCGCATGTTTTGCGGAGGTAGTAAAAGCGCAGCGACGCCCAACTTTTCAAAAGCGAGGCTCGCGCATGTTTTCGGTGGTAGTAAAAGCGCGGCGACGCCCAACTTTTCAAAGCGAGGCTCGCGCATGTTTTGCGGAGGTAGTAAAAGCGCGGCGACGCCCAACTTTTCAAAAGCGAGGCTCGCGTAAGTTTTCGGAGGTAGTACGTAACTTTTCAAAAGCGAGGCCGCGTAAGTTTTCGGAGGTAGTAAAAGCGAGTGACACCCAACTTTTCAAAAGCGAGGCTCGCGTAAGTTTTCGGAGAGTAGTAAGAGCGCGCAGCGACGCCCAACTTTTCAAAGCGAGGCTCGCGTAAGTTTTCGGAGGTAGTAAAGCGCAGCGACGCCCAACTTTTCAAAAGCGAGGCTCGCGTAAGTTTTCGGAGGTAGTAAGAGCGCAGCGACGCCCAACTTTTCAAAAGCGAGGCTCGCGTAAGTTTTCGGAGGTAGTAAAAGCGCGGCGACGCCCAACTTTTCAAAAGCGAGGCCCGCGTAAGTTTTCGGAGGTAGTAAAAGCGTAGTGACACCCAACTTTTCAAAAGCGAGGCTCGCGTAAGTTTTCGGAGATAGTAAGAGCGCAGCGACGCCCAACTTTTCAAAAGCGAGGCTCGCGCATGTTTTCGGAGGTAGTAAGAGCGCGGCGACGCCCAACTTTTCAAAAGCGAGGCTCGCGTAAGTTTTCGGAGGTAGTAAGAGCGCGGCGACGCCCAACTTTTCAAAAGCGAGGCTCGCGTAAGTTTTCGGAGGTAGTAAGAGCGCGGCGACGCCCAACTTTTCAAAAGCGAGGCTCGCGTGTTTTTCGGAGGTAGTAAGAGCGCGGCGATGCCCAACTTTTCAAAAGCGAGGCTCGCGTAAGTTTTTCGGAGGTAGTAAGAGCGCGGCGACGCCCAACTTTTCAAAAGCGAGGCTCGCGCATGTTTTGCGGAGGTAGTAAAAGCGGCGGCGACGCCCAACTTTTCAAAAGCGAGGCTCGCGTAAGTTTTCGGGAGGTAGTAAAGCGCGGCGATGCCCAACTTTTCAAAAGCGAGGCTCGCGTAAGTTTTCGGGAGGTAGTAAAGCGCGGCGACACCCAAATTTTCAAAAGCGAGGCTCGCGCATGTTTTGCGGAGGTAGTAATAGTTACAAAGACTTATATTTAGTTGATACGGGATCTTTTGCGCGAGCGCAAGCGGAGCTTAGCCTACATGTGTTTACATGGCGCCGGTCGGCCTTTGGAACAGCGGTTCAAAAGAGGCTGAATTGTGTTCTTTGCCACGAAGGTTACGGTTGATGATGAACCTTGGTTACCGAATTCCGAAGGTGAGCGGCTTCGCATTGTTGGAGCGAGGGTTGAGTTCGGAATTATGCGCTAGTTTGCTTACTTTCGCGTGTTCGGATTTTAGCTCGGCACGGCTCTTCCTAGGTTCTCGGCGGCGGTTTGGGCTGCGGCGAGATGTCAAGTTGTGGCCTTGCGCGTGGATTTGTATAAAGCTGCTCTTGGGTTTTGTTTTGAGGTGGCTGGCGGAGGGTGTGTGCAAGTGATGGTTGGAAAGGGCATTGCGCTTCATGCCCACGACCTTCGGGAGGCGTAGGCTGCGGTGGTTGGGTTGGTATGGGCTAAAGGCTAGCTGAGGCTGTGCTAAAGTGGCTGTCTTTGCGGACTCGAGACCTTCGGCTCAAACAACGGCTTAGGCTCTCCTTCACGACTCCTCACATTCCTAAGGGAGTTTGTTAATGGCCGGACATGGTTTGGGAATGCTTGGGTTTGGCTATTGGGTCTTGCTTAAATAAGCATATTTTGGTGGTAATGGAGTACAAACAGGTGTAATGTTTGGGATTTGTAAGGTACTAGGGTAGGTGTGGTGGTTAAGGCGAGGTACAGGGCTTTTAATATACAGTCTGGCTTGTACGGCGAGGGTTTGACGATTGAAGGCTATATATGGGAGTGTAAACTTAGAGCTGGATGTGGATATTTTGAGGAAGCTGGGTGTAGGGTTGATCGATGTCTCGGATCTCTTTTTAGTTTGGGTGGCGAATCTCTCACCTCCGCTCCTCGCCCCTGCGGGGGTCGAGGTGGAGTTTGCCTTCATCGCAGCCCCTGGCCCGCCCGGCGGGGGTCTGCGGAATTTGATAGCTCCGCTCCTCGCCCTGCGGGGGTCGAGGTGGAGTTTGCTTTCATCGCAGCCCCGGCCCGGCGGCGGCGGGGGTGCGGAATTTGATGGCTCGGCTCCCGCGCCTGCGGGGGTCGAGGTGGAGTTTGCTTTCATCGCGCCCGTGGCCGGCCCGGCGGGGGGTCTGCGGAATTTGATAGCTCCGCTCCTCGCCCCTGCGGGGTCGAGGTGGAGTTTGCTTTCATCGCGGCCCCTGGCCCGGCGGCGGGGGGCGCGGAATTTGATAGCTCCGCTCCTCGCCCTCTGCGGGGTCGAGGTGGAGTTTGCTTTCATCGCGCCCCCTGGCCCGGCGGCGGGGGTGCGGAATTTGATAGCTCCGCTCCTCGCCCCTGCGGGGTCGAGGTGGAGTTTGCTTTCATCGCAGCCCCTGGCCCGGCGGCGGGGGTTTGTGGATGGGCTTGCATCGGGGTGACCTTCGGCGGGGTCGATTGTCGGCCCGAGGCAATCCTGCATTTATAGCGGCTGGCGATGAGGGCAAGGCATAGCCTAGTCCGTTTCGGCGGTGGTTGACATGCAAATCTCGGGGAAATAAAACTTTGCTATATTACATAATTTTCTTGCCTCATTAAAAAACCCTCATGCCCTGGACATAAGGAAAAAGAGTGCAAGGATAGTCTATGTATGCGAAGGAGAGAAGGGAAAGAACGATGCGAAGGTAATGATTACATAGTTGTTTGTGAGATGCTAAGGGTAGTACTTGCGGAGGTCGTCGATGTTCCATGTGTGCGGTAGTTTGCGACCTTCGGCATCCTGGAGGTGGAACGAGCCTTGTCTTGCAGAGCTTGTGATAATGTAAGGGCCGAGCCACTTGTCTTGGAGCTTGCCTGCCATCTTCGCGTTACGCTACGATCAAAACCATGTCTCCTTGGCGGAGGTCACGTGGTGAGACCTTCTTGTCTCTCCACCTCACGGGTTTCGGCACTGGTAGGCTGCGGAGGTTATTGATTTGCTTTGCACCTTACTTCTTCGAGTAGGTCCTTGTCAAGCGCTTCATCTTGAGTGTTGGTATCGGAGGTAGTTCTTGGTGACCCGTGGCGGAGCTCTCCTGGGAGCACGGCTTCTTCTCCATAGAGCAACTTAAATGGAGTGATGCGGTGGCCCCGCCATCGGAGGTGTTGTGAGACCAAACGACGGTGATGAGCTCCTCCGCCCATTTGCCCGGTGGCTTGTACGTGAGGTTCTTTTTGATTCCTTGCGGGATGATTGCATTGGCCCTTTCGACTAGTCCATTGAATTTGCGGATGTCGGCGAGGCGAAATGTATTTTGGTGCCGATTTGGAAACAAAACTCTTTGAAGGCGAAGCTATCAAACTGGGTTCCATTGTCAACTGTGAGATCCCTTGGGACGCCGAAGCGACATACGATCTGTTGCCAGAAGAACTTTTGTACCGTAGCGGAGGTGATGGTGGCAAGCGCCCGAGCTTCGATCCATTTGGTAAAGTACTCCACCGCCACCACCGCGTAGCGGAGCTTTCCGGGAGCGGTCGGTAGGGGTCCAACCAAATCCATGGCCCAACGCTGCATTGGCCATGTCGGGCAGATCAAAGTGGTCGGAGCCCGGGTGCATTTGAATGGTTGGCGGCCGCGGCAACCTTCGCAGTGTCGCACCGGCAAGGAGCGTCGGACAAAGCGGTGGGCCAATAGAACCCTTGTCGAATGCCTTTCCAACTAGAGCCCTTGGGCCATTGTGCGAGCCACGAGATGCCCTGGTGGATTTCTTTGAGTATGGCGATACCTTCGCTTGTGGCGACGCATTTTAGCCAAGGAGCCGTGACCGAGGCCTTATACAGGTTCTGGCCTTCGATTTTATACCCTCGCGCTCTTTGAATCATTCTTTTTTCTTCTTCCTTCGATTCGGGTTCATAGAACCCCTTGATGTAAGCTATGATAGGGGCCCGCCAATCTTATTTGGATATGATGTTGACCATTCTCCTTTGGAGGTGTGTTGCGGCGATTTGCGAGTCTTTGCGAAGGTCTCAAAGAAGACGTCCGGAGGTAGTGGGGTTAATTGAGCTGCGGCCTTCGCTATTTCGTCTGCCTCCTGTTCTCATTGCGAGGGATGGACTTTGTGGTGATGCCCAAGAAGAAAGCACGCTGCGGACGGTGTGAAGGTATTTACGTAGCTCCGGATCCTTTGCCTTGAAAGTTTTCTCGATGTGGCCGGCGATCACACGAGAGTCGGTCCGGATGATCGCCGCGCACGAAAGGGCACGAAGCTTCGCGAGGGCCAAGAGGACGGCTTCATACTCGCGAGTTGTTGGTGCATTGAAACTCGAGTCTTGCGGCGTATCGAGATGGACTCCCGAAGGTGAAGTTAGGATTGCTGCGATTCCGGCCCCTTGGGCGCCCCACGCTCCGTCCACGTGTCTTGTCCACGGAGGTTCGATGTCTTACGCCTTGTTGTGAGGATCGGGGTCCAATCTGCGATGAAATCTGCTAGAGCTTGCGATTTGATCGTGTGTACGCAACGAAGGTTAACGTGTAATCGTTGAGTTGTGAAGCCCACTTGGCGATTACGCCTTGCCTGCCTCGGGTTTACGAAGATGTTATCCAAAGGGACATGCGAAGGTATTGTGATGGGATGAGGCGAAAATAGTGCTTGAGCTTCTTTGCAGCCATAACCACCGCATATGCGATCTTTTCGAGCTACGAATAATGCTTCTTGGGACCTTCGAGGACCTCGATACGTAATACACGGGCATCGTCGTCTTTGATGTTCCTCGAGGGTTTCTTTGACCAAAACGGCCGGCTGCGTGAGGCGAAGGCTGCGACGTATAGCGTAGCGGTTCCGAAGGTTCCGGGCTCGCGAGGGTTGTTAACTTGAGTAAGTCGCTTGAGACTATCGAAGGCGGTAGCTGCTTTGGCGGGGCCCCACTTGAAAGGTTCGCGGGTTTTGAGTACATCAAAGAAGGGCAACCCCCGCTCTGCGGGCCGTGAGATGAATCGCTAAGCGAAGCTAACCGGCCCGGTTAGGCGGCGGCGAGACTTCCTTGACGTCGGAGGTGACATGGAAACGATTGCGTCTATTTTTGTTGGATTGGCTTCGATTCCTCTAGGCGAGACAAGACATCCCGAAGCTTCCCTTTGCGACTCCGAAGATGCACTTCTCGGGGTTGAGCTTGAGCTTCGCCTTTTTGAGCTTGTCGAAGGTTCTAGCCGGATCGGCTATATGGTTGATTACGAGTTTGCTCGGATCACAATGTCATCAACATAAGCCGAGCTGTTGGATCATCTTTGAAGACCTCCGCCGTCATGCGGGCGAAGGTTGGGCCTGCGTTGCGGAGCCCCTCGGCCATTCTTCTGAAGCAGAAAGTGCCATCGGGGGTGATGAAGCTTGTCTTTTCTTCGTCGTCCTTGTTCATCCAAATTTGATGGTAGCCGGAGAAGCAATCGAGCAGAGACAAAAGCTCACAACCCAGCGGCGTCCACAAGGGTGCTTATCTGGGTAATGGAAAGCGGTCTTTTGGACATGCCTTGTTGAGACTTGTGAAATCAACACACATTCGCCACTTGAGGTTCTTCTTTTGTACCAATACCACATTAGAGAGCCGGGTTGGATATTTGACCTGCGAATAACCTCGCTTTTAGCGGCCGATCTACCTCCGCTTTGGCGGCTTGTTTCCTTTCTTCCGACATTTTGCGGAGCTTTTGCTTGATCGGAGGATGATCTTTGCGACGTTTAGGTGATGCTCGATAAGTTTTTTGTCTACGCCGACGAGGTCGAAGCCGACCATGCGAAGGCATCGCTGTTATCACGGAGGAGCTGGATGAGTTGAGCTTCAAATTCGGTATCTAACGGAGCGATATGATGACTTTCTTTTCGGGATCGTCGGGAATATTTGAATCTTTTTGTTTCTTCCTCCATTTGCGCGCGCGAAGGTAACCAAGCTACGTCTATTTTCGGCTCTGCTTCTCGTTGCTCTTTTCGTTCTTCTTCTTCTTGCTTGTCTCTGCTCCTTCTCCCCGAGGCAATGGACGTTTTTACGCCGGGTGGTTTGCTTGCTCCGCTATTCGGCCGTGTTTTGGTCTCCGTAGACGGCTACGATACCTCGGGCTTTGGCATTTTCATGCGAGAGGTAACCGGGATGAATTGCGAGCATTGAAGCGATTGATGGTGCCCCTCCCGAAGATGGCGTTGTAGTTGTATGGGATATCAACTACGTCGAAGGTGATGTGCTCGTGCGGGCGATGGTTTTGTTGCCGAAGGATCTTGGTAGAGTGATTTTTCCGATTGCTCTAATCTGCTGGCCTCCGAACCCGAATAGCGGATGTCTGCCGGTTGAAGTTTATTTACGTCGAGCTTCATGCCATCGAAGGTGGATGTGAATAAGATGTCGGCGGAGCTGCCATTGTCCACAAGGATTTTGGTCTTTGTCCCGGACTGCGATGTTTGTTTCTATGACCATCGCATCGGTATGTGGGTATTGCTTGAGCTTGAGATCGAAGTTTGTTGAAGGTCAAGGGAATGTGCGACCGGTGATCATTTACGTGAGGACCTTCGCGAGGCTACATGATTGACCGGCGAAAGTGCTCTCTTATTTGTCTTTTGTTGCCATAATCCTCCCTGAACCTCCGGAAATTGCCATGATGACCCCGTAGGTAGTTGTGGGATTGTTGATCGATGTCTGTGCTCCCTGTGCTTCTCCCTCAACTTTAATTGGTTGTGGCGGAGGTAGTGCTGGTAGGGGTGGTGGCGGAGGTAAGGCTTGCGCTTGGGTTTGATGAGCGATTGGCTGAAGTTCTTGACTGCTGTTGTGCTTGGCGATGGTAGTATTGCTGCTGTTGGTTGTGAGCATATTGACCCTGAGCGAAGGGCGGTTGAGGTAGTAAATTGTTCTGCGATACGGGGGTTCTTGAGCTCGATGGTTGTGGTTGTATCCCTGGTTGCGGTTGCGGGGTTCGGTCTTGCTCTGCGGGTATGGTTGATTTGTTCCTACTGTGGAGCTGGTGGGGCTTGGCCGTCTCTGCACTCAAGCCCCTTGATGTACCATACGCACTGCTTGGTGTAGTGGTCGCTGGCTTTTCCACAGAAATGGCAATAATGCAGCTGCGGAGGTTGCTGCCTCTGCTGATCTGAGTTGGCGGGTCTTCTATCGACTTGTGGCGGGGTTGTGCGGGGCGACGAGGGTCTTTGCCGAGCTTGCGATCGTTGCGCCATCGATAGCGTTGACGTTTCCCATGTCGATGCGGGGGTATTCATTGCGAGGGTTCGGATTGCGCTCTCTTTGTTGACGTTGCGGAGGTTGGGACGGCGAGACTTGACACGTTCATTGTTATCGCTCCGATTTGCTTTTCCATGATGTCATATAACTCGGCGATGGTTCTCGGTTCCCTTCTTGACGGCTTCGATGAGCATGGTCCCATTTGGATGCAACTTGTCCTTTGCCAAAATCATGACTTCATCCGTGATACCGGGGTGCGATTCTTGGTATTGAGGAATCTTTTCCACCAATCTTGTAATGGCTCATCGACTCTTTGTTTGCAATTGAGAAGAGCGGTGGCCTTGGCGCGAGACCGACCGACACCTTTGAAGTTTGTGCAGATTCTCTCGCGAAGGTCATCCCAACATCGATGGATCCCGGCCGGAGGTTCTTGTACCGGGTTTGAGCAATATCTCTCGCCACGATCACGAAGGCTTTGGCCATGATGTCCTCATCACCTCCGGCGGTGAGACAGCGGCTTCATAGGACATTAGATATTGGCGTGGCTCGTAGGTGCCATCATACCGCGGTAGATGTTGCATGGCGAAGCCACAGGGCCACTCGGTGATCGAAGGTCGTATGACGGGGGGATTTGGAGTCGTAGTGCGGGACCCGCGGCGGCGCTCTTGGCTGCGGGACACCTCCGCCGGCGGCGCCGGGTAAAGTATGTTGGCGCGGAGGTCCGGTTCGGGCGTGGTGGGTGGGGGTCTTCTTGTTGCTCGATCGGAGGTTGTGCGGCGCGCGTATGTCCGGGAGAGCCGGGTCTCGTAGTTTCTCACCTCCGCGTCTGCCTCGGTTTGCTCGATGCTTTGCTCGATGCGGCGGCTCTATACGCTTCCTACGATGCTGCGCCGGATGGTTGCTTTGCTCTTGATTCCTTATTGATTTGTTCCGGGTGCCTTTTGCCGCGAGGATGCTTTCTTGGAGCTGTTCTAGATGCATGGCCAACTTTTCTTCTTCGGAAGCTTCGGCGTCGGTCGTGGATCCATTGGCGATGCCACCTCCGGAGGTATGAGGGTGCGGCTGGATGATAATGTCCGACCACCGACGCTCGTTGCCGACCTCCGGGTGCAACTTGGTGCAGGTTGGGATCAAGCTGCCGGGTTGGCCGGCTTGCTCGATCGGAGGTTGCTCGGGAGAGGATTTGGCGGAACGACACCTCCGCCGGCGGGTCGGATCCGCGTTGGTCCCCCTGTCTTTGAGGAAAATTCGCGATGTTTGGAGCCATGGCTTGCTTCTTTTGTTCGAACCCCACGGACGGCGCCTATTTGTTGGTACAAACTCTTGCCCCCCTACCTTCGCCGGGGTCCGGAGGAGGAGGGCGAAGGTTTCCCAAACGAGAGTGTGGGATCAAACAATTGCCCAAGTGAGACAAGAGCTAGTGGGCCCCCTTTGGGGTTTTTGCATTAATTGGGACCAAAAATGTCAAGGGTCCTCCCCTTACACTTGCCATACCCTTGGTATTTATAGGCCATACCAAGGGTCAAATGGCTTTTACAATAGGGTTTCAACTTTGATCACACTTACAAGCGGGCCTCAACAAGGGCAATAGTGTACATTGTAAAATTAAATACACCTTCATCTAATCCTATCCCAAGACGCCAAGTGTCATGCCTTCCGAGGACTCCACGTGTCGCCCTCGGTGCCACCACGCGTCGGGTCATCGGCGCCGCCTTGCGTCCGTCTTGCAAGCGGTCGTCGGAGGTCTTCCGCCGCCTGTAGGGCTAGGTGGCTGAATACCTCCTTCGAAGGTCTTCGGGGACCACTGCTCATCGCGGAGGTCTTGGGAGACTCCTCCGAATCATCAAGTACTGCGCTATAAGAGGTTTGAAGAGCTCGGCTGCGGAGGTATGACGTACCTTCGCCGAATCGCTAAGACGGACCGACGACCTTCGCCATGAAAGGGCATACGACGGCGAAGGGTCGTGGTCGTCTTGGCCCATGCTAGGGCCGCGGAGCTAAGTAGGGGTAGCGGAGGTTTTCCCCCAACACTATAACAATTGTATGCTATTCTACAAAGATAATGAGCCCATGCTGCACGCAAAGTTTTGGGCCGCGGAGCTAATGAGATCATATAGTCCCTCAACAAGTAGGGGTGCACCCTAGCGGATGGTTGTTCCCCAGTAGCACCTACGGTATATTGCAGAATTGGACACATGCACTTTGTTTTAGGCAGCTTCCATATTTCCATAAGTTGCTACTTCCACACAATATTGACGTGATGCATAATGAAAAGAATATGGGTGAAGCCATATGGAACACATGTTTTGACATAGCTGAAAAGAGCAAAGATAATGTGAAAGCTAGGCTAGATTTGGCTATTATATGTAATCGCCCTTCCATGCATTTGGTGCAAAAGAGCAATGGGCAGTGGGATAGGCCTAGAGCTCCATTCAGCGTTCACAAAGATGATAAGCCAACCATCCTACAATGGTTCAAAGATTTGAAGTTCCCTGACTCATATGCATCCAATCTGAAGCATGGTGTGAATCTACAGCAAAAGAAAATGTTTGGACTAAAAAGTCATGATTATCACATATTTATGGAAAGGTTGCTCCCTGTAGTGTTTCGTGGGTTTTTGCCAGATAATGTGTGGCGTTGTTTGGCTGAGCTTAGTTTCTTCTATCGGCAATTGTGTGCCAAAGAGCGTCGAAAAGATGTTGTCCGCTCTATGGAAGAGAATGTTGCAGTTCTTCTTTGCAAAATGGAGAAGATATTTCCTCCTGGTTTCTTCAATGTTATGCAACATCTCATCATACATCTGCCTTATGAAGCACGATTAGGTGGTCCTGTCCTAGCACGTTGGTGCTATCCATATGAGAGGTAAATCTAGAAACATTGAAATAATAACTAGTTTATTTATTTATGTAAGTTACCATAAGTTAGCTATCTATAATACGGTGCTCTCACTTCGTAGGTGTATCCAAAAACTTAGGAAAAAAGTAAGAAATAAGGCTCGTGTTGAGGCAGGCATTGCTGAGGCATTTCTTGTAGAAGAGGCTGCAAATACACTAAGTTTATATTTTAGACCCAATGCTCCATCTGTGAGAAATAAGGTGCCTCGCTATGATGATTGTGCATCTTCATTTCAAGGTACATGTGACCTTGATATTTTTAAATGCCCGGGTCGTTGCATGAGCCCTAGAGGTGTTCGTGAGCTCTCAAACCAGGAGTACAAGGTTGCTTTTCTATACATATTGACAAATGTGCCGGAGATGGATTCTTTCTTCACGTATGTTCTACAAGAAACATCATTACTGTTCTATTCTGGATTTTTTTATCATCTATGCATAACAAGAATTTTGTTCATGTAGACACTTTGATAATGAACAGTGGAAGAGTCATATAGCTCCCACAGACCAGCAATGTTGTGATTTAAGGTTAAATGGTTGGAAAAATAGTCGTGGCATACAATCTGGTCCAAATTTTTTTGATTGGTTCAAAGAGCAAGTAATTTTCACATACACCTCAGCCTTTGTTATATTCCAACAGTGTGAGTTATGATAAAAAAACTTATCACATAATTTGTGTTTTTTTAGTGCTTGAAATCAGCTAGCATTCACAATGCTCTGAGTCAAATTTCCTATGGTTACTGCCCTCGAGTTAGGACCTATGGGTGTTATGATGTCAATGGCTATAGATTTCATTCAAAGAAATATGAGAGTGGAAGAGTAGGGTTAACAACCACCAATAGTGGTGTTTGTCCAGTTCTGAACACTTTAAACATTGTCCAGTTCTACTTGCTTATGTAATCTTTTCCAAAAGTGTTATATTGTTGGGAGACAATCCACTCACTTTTGCAACTTTGTTCATATTCAGGCAACTGGTTCTTCTCATGCTGCCTCAGAATCTGACAACAATGCTAATGATGCTCGCCAAACCAATGAGGATCTTCATGCTGCAAACATTGGCAACAACCAAGGTTTCGACAACAATGGAGATCTAGCTTCGATAATCTGATGGTTTAGATGTAAAACATGGATGTGGTGGTAGTTTCTTTTGTAGAGTAGTGCCTCTAATCTGATGGTTTAGGCGCCTCTAATTTGTTAGCTTTAAGTTTAGCTCTAATATGACTCGATGATGATTGCTGGTACTTTATCATCTTAGCTAAAACCTGAACTGTTGAGATAAGATGCTAATGCTTTTGAATGTATCGATGCCGAACCATTTGGACATCATCTGTAGCCTGGATTCTATGAATGAATGTGCTGAAAAGTTGGATTTCATATCTATCCTATATATTATGCTGTAATGAAATTGAATGGAATGGAATGATATGATGTTGCTACTGTTCCCAAATAATCATTGTACATGAATGACATTTTTTCGACGGTGCTCATTATCGACACTCGGAAAATATAATTTTTCTGTGCGGTGACCGAGCCTCGACAGAAAAATTAAAAATTTCCTGTGTGTACCTTCTATAACTCTGTCGGGATAACATGGTCAGAAAAATAGTTTTTCTGAAGGTTTTTCCATTTTTCCTGTGTGTATTCACGCACACAAAAATACAACATTAATCTGGGCAAACACATTTTTCTGTGGGTGTTGTACGCACAGAAAAACCATTTTCTGACGGTGAACACACAGAAAATTACAATTTTTCTGACAACATTCTTCTGTGTGTATTTTTCTGACGGTACGCACAGAAAATATTTTTCTGACGGGATTGGCATTTTTCTGTGTGTTTTCGCACACTCAGAAAAATGTGTGTTTCCAGTAGTGAGGGCTGATGGAGGCATAATGAGCTGGACCTCTTCTCGCTGGACCTTGGGCCTAGGCGCTTGGACCAGGTTAGCAAACAGGCAAAGGGGTTTCGTTGCAAGGCCGAGGCCCATGTATTTGATTGGAAATGTTTTATCAATTCCTCAGTGATATGGTCTTAAGAAAAAATTAGATGAGTTTCTCAAAAAAAAAAAAAAAAGTTGGTTGGGGTTTGGGGAGAGATGATCGTCGACGGTGAACCTTTCCCATTGCCTTCCTCGTACATGGAGAGGATAACGTAAGCGAAGCATTCTTGTCAAAAAAGAGAAAAAAAAACGTAAGCGAAGCATGGGTGTTTGTATGGTACAACATGTGCCAACTTTTCTATGGTACAACGTTATGGGTTACAAGAATGTAGGAGAAAAAGTCATATATACCAGCTCCGTGCATGTGAAATGCCTCGAGGTGCTTCCTTCATCCACGTAGTCAATAAACCTGTTTGTCTCAAATATCTTACGTGACACAATACAATTTTAAACGTGCAAGTAACATTTCTGATAGATTATTTCTTCCACACGTACTTTTTTGAAGATTTTGAAGCAAGTTTGTTGAAACCAAAGGAACTTCTAGCAGTAGTATGTGCACCTGTTTGTTCTTCCCATGGAAGCAATTAAAAATCATTTGGTTGATTGGCTCCACACAATACTTTGAGAACTGTTTTTTCCAAGCTTTGTTCAAACAGAACTTGAGCATTAGACATACTGGTACATGCATGTGACCATTATTTTTTTGTCTGACTTTTGAATCCATAGCGGCCTGGCCTACATAATTGTCTTCGCTAGCCATATAGTATGAGTGCTTTTGTCAATGTGGGAAGGGAAGGGTACTAATTACTGAGCTTTCCAATTGCTTAGAGATTTCACCGTTTTTTTTTAGATAATGGATATTAAATACCCGGCTTCTTCTATCAAAAGATAGAATCTCGCCAATTGTTACAAAGTTTTACCATCGGGCTCAAAATACTGGATGCACCACACTTATGCAAAAAAACAGCAGAAACCAGAAGCGAAATAAAGTTCTTAAACTAAACATGACCAATATGTCTAGAGGACTTCCACCCATTGGAACCAAAAAATGCAACGCTGATACTTCTAAGAATTGTCCAACTTGGAGCAGTTGGTCCCGTTGATCATCATGGCGTTGCAGACTTGCCCATTGCCTGAGCCAGTGGGTTCCCCTGAAGAGTACCTGCAAGAAATTTTTTGGTCTACATTTATCAAAAACCACTTCGTTCCTGGTTAACCAAATTGCCCACAAAAGTGCAGCAGCTGCAGTTAATAACAATGAATTATACTTTTTGCTTCCAATTCTTGACTACTGTAAGAACAAATCCCCCATATTTAAAGGAGGTGTTAAACCAAACAGTATGTGTATAGCACACCATAGAAATTTGTCATAAGCGCAATCGAAAAAGAGATGGTCTATTGTTTCAGGACGATGACAAAAACAACAGTATTTGTCTCCTGTCCAATGACGCCTAAGTAAATTATCCTTAGTTAAAACCACACCTTTTTTCAAGTACCACAGAAAAATTTTAATTTTCAACGGTATTTTAATTTGCCAAATGTCTTGTGATCCTCTAACCCCATTGTTAATTAACGCAGCATATATGGATTTGACCGTAAAAGTACCAGATGCATTTAAGTTCCACACAAAGTCATCCCTTTCCTCCGATAAGTTAATATCTTGTACAGATGCAACAATTCTATGCCAGGTACTTAGGTTTGCCCCTACTAAGTTTCTTCGGAAAGAGATTTCACCTATATATAGTACCGAACTCTTGTGTTTGTGAGGCACACCGCTCCCACCCTAGCATTTTCAATGGCAACCAAGAGTCATCTGCAGCTGGTCCCTATCGCTGTATGCCTGCCCCTCTTCATCCTCCCTGCGGCCCATGGCCAGGAGGAACATGCTCGGGTCTTCCTTTGTGGCATAGCGCGATGCATGAGCAACCCCTCCAAGATCATCCCGGGTAAGCTAGGACTATTAAGTGATTTAACTAGAGACCCAAAGTAGTGGTCATTGTTACTAATTTACAGTACAAATAAATGCAGATGCAACCCTGGAGGTGAGCATCAATGGCACCACACTCATGACTGGCAAAACGACGGCTACAGGTCAGATCCTGTTGGCGGCGAACGTGCCCTCGACAAACCTACTGACGGCCTTCATGAACGACGAGGCGATCATCACCGCTCCTCCACATTCGTGCGGCGGCCGCGGCAGTGGCAGCGCACGCGATTATGTTATCTCGCTAGGTGGCGTTGAGGCCGCGCTTGTAGTGAAAACTATTTTAAACGATTTAAGTGACTATAGTATGGTCTCTGGCTACGATTTCATGAATGCAATCAACGCCCTCCTGAACATATGAGTAACCGTCCGAACAATGAGTATAACTCCACAAGTATACTGGCTGGCTAGCTAGCAAGTTGATATATAATGAATAATTCTGCAAATAAATTGTAGATCAGAGGTCTGGTCGAAGATAGCATATATGACTTCTATATATATATATATATATATATATATATATATATATATATATATATATATATATATATATATATATATATATATATATATATATATATATATATATATATATATATATATATATATATATATATATATATATATATATATATATATATATATATATATATATATATATATATATATATATATATATATATATATATATATATATATATATATATATATATATATATATATATTGGAGGCCTTGGGCTTTCAATAAGTTATGGGAAGCCCCAGCCCAACCTGCCTTCGTGGTGCCACCGAACCGGATTCCACCCAACCAGCCACCTCATGGCCTGCCAGCCCACCCACTGGCCCAGCAGGCCCAATATTCGTGGGCCCAATATATATTCTAGGAAACCCTAACTCCACTCTTCTGGCCGCCGCCCCCCACACCCCCACCTCACCCGGTCAGTTTCAAAAAAAAAAAAAAAACCTCACCCCGGCCTCGTCCATCCCCCCACCCCTCCAGTGCCCGCCGCCGGCGAGGCTCCGGCCGGCCCCCGAGCAGCTGCGGCGTGCCCCGCGCCCTCCTCGACCGGCGGCGGGGCAGCTAGCGGCCTCCCAGAGCTGAGGCGGCGCGACCCTCTCCCCTTCCCCCCACCACTAGCGGGCCTGGAGCACGCGGCGGCGCGGGCCATGGCCGGGGGCTGGGCATGAGCACGGCAGGCCCTCCCTGAAGCGATGGTGGCCCTTCCCGCGACGGTTCGCCATGCTCCTCCGTGACCAACGGCGGCGCGGCCCCGTGGCCACCCTGCACGGCGCCGCCCCTCCCCGACGTCTGGCGGCGCTCCCCACTCTGAGAGGCATGAGGACGCGTCGGCGCAGGCCATGAGCGCGCGGCGGTCCGTCCCAGGCGCGCAGGGGAGCCCGTCGCTCCGGCTTCTACCTCATCCCGTGGTGGCGCCCCCTCCTCACCACCACCGGCCGCGGTGGCAGCCCTCCCCTACCCCATCGCCAGCGGATCCGGTCCGCTGCGGCCTTCACCAGCAGCTGGTGCGTGAAGGCGACGGGGGTGCGGGACGGCCACTCCCTGTTCGGCGGCGGCGCGTCCCGCGCTCTCCCTCACTGGCAACGGCGTGTCCACGACCGGCAGTGCCCCCTCGTCGGAGGCATGGCGTCTGCGCGCCCTCTCCACCTGCGGCCAGGGGCCTTCTATTGCAGCGGCGGCCCATCACCCCGACGGCTGGCCAGACCGGCGGCCACTGGTTCAGCCTGGCTCCTCGTCGGCCCCTTCTCTACCTCGGTACCATACCAGGATGGCCACTGCCCGCCGGCTCTGATGGCTGTGACGACAAGGCCGTGCACCTCTCCAACCTGAGGCGGCGTGGCCCCACACCTTGTCGGAGCAGCAGGAAGGGGAAAGCGGTGCTATCATCTTGCCCCATGGCCTGCACCACCCCGGCAGCGTCGCCTACCCACAGCTGACCAGAGGTGAGGAGAATCCTACACCTGTTGCTGCAGCTCCCCACTCCCCTGGCCCCCATGTTTTCTATGCATCACCAAATAGGTTTTAACACATTCAGATATAGTCTTACTATGATTTTTTGCAGATTTGGAACACGGCACTTCAGTTAACTGTGCTTTGGAGCTGCTTTTAGTCCTATTTCTTGTATTTTGGTGCAAGCTAGTTCATGCGATGTGCGATGTGTGATTAACTTTCTATGCAGTTTTGGTTGAACTTTTATGCCTGGTATGAATAGGTGGTTTGCAGGAATGTACAGGCAATAAGGATTTCTTTGTGTTTGATTTTCAATTTTTATGCATCTTGATATGATGTGCCATGAAGAGGTACCACGTTTTTTTTGTTGGTTGTGTTCCTATACCTGTGTATATAAGTCTATATGTATGGCTAAACTGGAGTTGATTCAAATTTAAAATTCCAAAGGGAAATGTTTTTATGCTTGCAAGCATACGTTTGTATGCATCTAGAGCAAATTTTAATCCTTGCAGCAGCATGTGATTTTCTATACTTGCCATGATAAGTTTATATGCATATCAAAGTTAGCATGAATAGTTCTAGAATTTTGTGTTTGGTGCTGGCATGTGATTTTCTGAACTGTCTTTTATGCTATGGTTGGAGTTAGTGCTTGTAAGGTCCTGTGCCTATAAAAAGCATGCTTCTATGCTTTTGTTTGGTGTTGTACGTGGTTGTAGTTCAAAATATTGATGCCTTCATTTTTGAGACATTGTTTCTGCTCTTGCATAGACAAATTTCTATGCATGGTTAATGTAGGTTTCTAAAGAACTGATCTTTTTTGCGTGTTCCAGTAGTCTAGTTTGCCCTGTCTCATGGATAGCTGATTTTAATAACTAGCCCATGATTTCCATGTCAATCAGAAGATGATGAAATCTGCGCTCATCAAAGATTTGTACTTTGAAATGGTCCGTCTCAAGCAAGGTATCCTTTTTTTTTCTTACAAACATTCAACACTGCACGTACTTACTGTTGAGAATGATTTGGGGGCTGTGTACGCCAGCTGAAATCTTGATTGAGCGGGCTGTGTATGCGTGTATTTGTGAATGATTTGGGGAGACAAAGGTTTGTACGCATATTGAGTCTGTGTTGTACTCATACTGAACTTTTTGTCATGGGGGGTAGTATTGTATACATTATTTGAACATATGGTCATGGGGGTAGTATTGTATACATTGTTAGAACAGATTTTTATACATGTTGGAGCATACTAAATCATTGGGGGTTGAGTATTGTATACATTGTTAGGACATTTTATACATTATTGGAGCATACTAAATCCAAGCATTCTCGTCCTTCCACTCCGCCGTAGGCAGCACGACCACCTGGCCTCGATCAGCGCAAGCCCTTCTCCTTCCAAGCGGCAGCAAGTCGTTCCCCAGGCTCCAGAAGCTGCAGTGGCGACGGTGCGGCCGTGTTTGTATGCATTGTTAAACTCATTTTTATGCATCTTGATTAACATGCATAATAAAATCCTGGTTTTTATACATTCTATTCTAATTTGGCTAATTATGATGTGTGGCAGTCACGAGTAGGCTCACCGGTGAGCAGTAGCTGCGTTAGTGACAATGTGATTTTTATGCATTGAGAGCACTCCTCCCACACGTGGATGTGAATTTTGTGTGCATCTAGAGACTAATTTTCCCTTGTTTTCGAGGATGTTGCTCTGCCACCATGCAGTGTTGGATTTTATACACTGTTGCAACATTTCTGTGCATTTTAGAACACTTCTTATATACATTGTGCAATGAAATTATTGCTTTAAAATTATTTGTAACTCGCATTGACACACTCCTCAGTTCTTCCATTTTTGGAACTAGAAATTGAATGAGATTTCTAGAACTAGAATACTTTTTATACATTGTTGGATATTTCTAGAATACATATTTCTATACTTCTATACGTTGTTACATATTTCTATACTTCTATACATTGTTACATATTTCTAGAATACATATTTCTATACTTTCTATACGTTGTTAAAACTAGAATCTGCTATGGATTCTATATATTTATGCAGATTTCTCAAAGCTATGGTAGCGTAGTCCGTTTTTATGCTTCTTTGAGTTGTTTTTTTTGCATGCATAATTTTAATTCTGATTTGATTTGATTTTGGCCAGCAAATTGGACAACCATCCTCCTAGAGAACATGACCAAAGCTGTCGTTAAGGCCTAGGTCTCCTCCACCACAATGGCAGCGTCGCCCATCTGCAGCTGACTAGAGGCAAGGGAATCCTACACGGCTACACCTACTGTTGTAGCTATCCATGCTCGGCATCCCATCAGCACCCATGTGAGTTTTTGTTGGGTTCTTATGCATAACAAAGATGGTACTACATCTTCATTTTATCTGATTTACCTGATGTTAGCTTGCTTTGATTCAATTTCGTATATGTGGATTGATAGGATGCTCTTTCATGGCAGCATGCATAATTTGCTATGCTTAAGCATGCATACTTGTTTGGATATTTGCTATGCATGACTACACTATAACTTAGATGCATTCTTCATCTGTTTGCGAGCTTGAGTATTCCAGTTTACTTGTCCATTAATATGCATAAAAATTATTAGACCATTGCTTGCTAGGAGACAATAATTTCACAAAAAGTTTTATGTGCAAGCTAAAACATGTTTTATATGCACAAAGGATGGGTGAGTGCGGTTGGTGGGATAGAGGAATAGGTGGATTTTATACACTTGCAGTAAATTAGAGTTTTGATGCTTTCAGTCTTTTTCCTATGCATGGCTAAAGTATCTTTGTACGCATGGCTGAACTATCTTGGTACTTGTTCTAACGTAAGTTTCTATGCATCGCGCAAGACAAAATTGATGTGTGCTTCCTATTCTTTAATTGATGTGCCCCAGCAATTATCTTAAAAAAATGATGTGTAGTTCCTACATTACTAACCAACAGATTCTTTTTATGCTTTGATTTGTGTGGCGGGATGAGGATTTCCAGCCATGATTTCAGGCTGCACTTTTAGGTGATGTTACTAGCAATAGCACACGTCCTATACAGTAGCCAAGATTGAGGTGGAGGGAGGTTGCTTTAAGATTGCCGCAATACCTGGTGTGATTTAAAGGACAAGAAGGCCTTTGGCGATGGAGAAAGGACCAGGTCCATTAGAATTTGCATCCTATTTTTATACGCTGTTTGTAAGCTGGTGCTATTTCCACTATTCGTACCGACCGCTAGAAGTAGCAACCATGCTTTTTAAATGGAGGCATGTCTTAAATCATTTTAACAGTAATGCATATCTAATCATTATATATTGACACAGAGTTATCATACTAAAATTCTTTTATGTCATTCGTGGAGTTTTTCTATCATCATATTTGATTTCGAGACCAAAATATATTGTTAATCGCTTAATTGTTCGAGTTCAAGGAATTGTCCAACACACCAGTTTGTCACTTTTGGGACATTGCACATTTTAGGATGACTCTGTGTTTGTTACATTTGAGAAGTTCCATGTTCTTAAATTTTAGATTAGCTTCATAATGGTCAAGACATGAAAAGTTATCCCATCAGTATATGGAGCAGCATGCATCCCATCCCAATAAGTAATAAATAGGTTCAAGAGTTCTTAGGATCTCCTGTATTTGGAGCGACCGGTTGACCGATATTGGTTATGGAAGAACAGTACCTCTAGTACAACAGTCAGGAATGTCTTTGAGAGTACATTTCATAGTTCACACGGCTCTAGAACTTGAAAGCAGCATGGTAGATGGTGATGAGGAGCTTTCAACTGGGCTCGATAAAAGCTCAGCTGCTGTATGAGGAATAAGAAGATTCACTACTGGAAACTTCTATTTTTCGTGACGGTAAGTGCACCGTTAGGGAATTTTCAGCTTTCCAATAGTGAGAAGACATGTGACTGTGGCTATCAGAGGTACAAATGGCAATTTCATGAAGCATCCCAGTCCTATATACTATCATCCATCGCCTGTAGTCCTCAGCAAACTCGTTTTCTCAATGCTATATGATTGCTAAGACAGAGCATTAGAGAGCCTCCAGATATATATGCATATGAAGGACATCGTGATCTTTCTCATATTGTGAACAGATCATCTAACCTGTCTAGAACAGTGTTAAAAAGTGTATTTCTGTTGGTCTGCAGTGTTTAATTGAAAATCAGTCTTCAATTCGAGTACTGCGTGGAATTCACTGAAGGCATTATTCTATACTACGCCGTGTGCATATGATTTTGATTAGTAATAAGTAAATATTATATCCTCCTTGAGTTAGCAATCAGTGTCTCAACGAGGAACTATTTGAGATCCCCTTATCATAGACACTTCATAATGATCTTTCTCAACAAACCACCTTCAAGAGTTTAAGCACTTCATGATGGGCAATAAAGACAGAGTTATGTGTGCACCAACCTCGGACCTAACCACGGGCGGATCTACGTGGATGGCGCTGGGTGCGACCGCACCCACACGAAAATACGGAGTACTTTATAGTATACGAATCTTCACCGTATCCACCCTCCTAATCCAAATATTCGCACCCACAGCCCAGCTTGAAAAGCCCACAGTTGCTTCCTAAGTTGCAACTCAGCAGCCCATAGGCCATAGCCGAGAAGCCAGCAGCATTAACGCACGCAAATCCCTCCCGTCGCTTCGACTCATCTCACATCGACTGCACACATCCCACGGAGCCCGTGGATCTTAAAGCAAGATATGATGCACAAAATTACTTTCAGGTCAGTTTCCTTAATGCACATTGCAGCCTTGCACGTCAATTTCTTTTTCTAGTTTGATGCACAAAAATCTGTCAATGTGTTCCTAACTGATCGAGATGCGTCTTGAATTTTTCTAAATTCTATGCAAGCACATTTTTATACATTCTAGAAGCAGGCATCCATGCACCATTGCAACTTAGAAGACTTCCATTTATATACACTGTTGCAACTTAGAAGACTTCCATTTTCTGTATACTATTCAAGCAATTATTTGTGCACTTATTAAAGCACACTTCTATTCATTGTTACAACTGAGAACATAATTTTATATATGTTTGGAGCAGAATTATATGTATTTTTAGAACACCGTGACATATGTTTGGAGCAGAACTCCTATGCTTTGTGCACTCCATGTATGGTGAAAGTGATTCTAGCCATCCCCCATCTCTGTCCCGGCCACCCCAATTTTTTGTCAAATTTTTATGCTTCTATGCCTAAGTTTGCTAACTATTGTTCATGGAATTGATTCCAGCTGCAGAGATGGAGCAGCAATGTTTCATGATTTTTGTTTTTTATGCACTGTTGACTTAATCTAATCCTGTCATTCCTGTGTACATTAAGCTAATTTTTTTTGTGTAGGGAAGAGGATTTTCGGTCATGATTTCTATGCATTTCTTTGCCATTACTTCATCCTATTCATCACCGGTGAAAATATATATGGCATAGCCCTCTAGTTCTGTGAGCAGGTTGTGGTGGGCATTGCATCCATGTTTCAATTTTATTGTATCCTGCCTCGCAAATTATGTGCAGATGTTAATATAGATTTATCACACACCTGCTGCTGCAGCCCCCCACGCTCCCACATGTGTTCTATGCATCATCAATTAGGTTTTAACACATTCAGATCCAGCCTTGACTATGGAATTTGATTGTTCTTTTTTGCAGATGTGGAATGAATGTGCTTGCAGCTCCTAGGCACGGATCAATCTTGTGCTTGCAGCTCCTAGGCACGGATCAATCTGTAAGAACTCATGCTTTTATATACTTTTATGCTTCATTTGCGAAATTTTTTATGCGGCAAATGTGTTTTACAACTACAATTTGTGTCTGCTACTTTGTCGATAAGTTTCGTTAACTATGTACAATGGTTTTTATGATTGATGGCAGGCAGTGCATGGAGAGCATCAGCGGATGGAGGCTTTGGCGAGTACCAGGGCGGAGGCGTAGGCGTAGGCGGATGTCGAATTAGTTTTAATGCAGATTGTGAATTAGTTCAAATGCATATTTGTGAATACAAGTGTTTCATGTGCTTTTAGAAATTTCTGCCTTTGTGCTAATGTTTTTATGCCTTGTGCTTGTGCCCGTGATGGCTGATTTTAGTTTAGATGTTTGTATGCTCCCATATGTTAATTTCTATGGAACCGATGGTCTTAGATGGAGATGACTTGGGCGATGAATGTGGTTGGAATGTTTTTTATGCTTTGTGTACAAGTTTTTATGCTGTGTGAAGTTCATGTTGTTGGAGGTGTTATAGCTGGGTGTATCTTTGATTCATGTGTTTCTAGAACTTCATGCCTCTGTTCAACTATTTTTTATCCATCCAACTACTACTATGTGATGTCGGTATAAAAATATTTTTGTGCATCTTAAGCATTGATTCTATGAATCTGATCGTCGGTGACATTTGAAAATTTCAAATCTTTGAAAAGACGATATTGTTTCCATGTTTTATGCTTATGGACTCCATGTTCCATGCATTGTTCCACGTCAATTATACACACCCCTTAGTAGGAAATATAATCTTGGTGGAGTTGGTCACAATTTGTCATGTGAAATGCAATTTTTATTCATTCATACCCATTATTTTTATGCAACGTCGAGTCAAAAAAAAATAACTCATCCGACCACTAATTTCAATGCGATATCGGCACAAAATACCTTTGTACTTATCTTGACAAGTGTGTATGCATCTAATCGGTAATCATGCGGCACGATTCAGATTTCAAATTTATAAAAAACATTTTTTTATTCATTCATCAAAAGACTTTTATACAACGTTGCCGGTAAAAACTTTTGTATACATCTTGAGCTGTGATTTTATGCAACGAAACGGTCATCACATGACTCACTCAAATTTTAAATTTATGAATTTTAAAAATTTTCATAAATATATTCACAATGGATCTTGAATCGTGCACAAAAATGTCACGAGTTCAATGGTGGAACCCGTTTTTGAATCGGATACTTCGTTTAGAAATTATTGCGAAAAAATGGAAGAAAATTAGATGGGATGCATGCCTGCACGCGCGCGTCAGCTTGTGTCAGCGCGTCAGCCTTGTCAGCTTGTGCCATGTGCTGTGTGGTGGAACAGCCAGCTCGGCGAGAGGTTTTTATGCATTGACGAATTGATTTTAATCCATCCAACCACTGGTTTTTATGCATCGTCGCGACAACGCAGTCTGCTTCAGAATTTTATGCGTCCCACTGACTGGGATCTCTGGAGGTCCCCCACCTGCGCGTGTCAGCCCCATGTGAGGCTGGTGGGGTGACTATTTGAGGTCCCCACGTGTCAGCATGCATGGTGGGGAGGTGGGGTGGCAGGCTGGGGCTTCCCCTAACCTATTTGAGACCCTGGGCTCTAAATAGTACCAGCCTATATATATATAGGTGACTGTATAGCACTCGGCCATGGGAGTATGCTCGTGGCCTTTACAGTGACAGCATGCTACTATAAATAAATCCCAGAAATGACCACATGATTCAAAATATCTTTAATTATTGTAACTTGCATAACAATTTGTTTTTCAATTTTTTAGGCCTGTCCCATGAAAGTTTAATTCTGATCTAATACGGTGACACATAAAGTTTTTTTTTTTTTTTTTTGGGGGGGGGGGGGGGGGGTGGGGGGTTGGAATCGGTGACACATAAAGTGTGACGTACAAATAGTGAACTGATAACTGTTAAGCTTATGGCTATGGTTATGTGAGTTATATAATTGTCCGTATTCTACAGCCAATTGACCTGTGGGAGTCTTGGTTGAATTGATCTGACATTCATGGCACCACCATTACCATATAAGCCCATGTATGGACCGATATCGTAGCCCATTGACACGCACAACACACTGAGCAATTGGGCCATGCCATCGTAACTACATGGGCCACGCTTCAATGGGCCGGTGTTAAGTCAAGATGGACCACCCAATTGGCATTTTATAGTATCTATAATTTAGAAAAGGCCAATTGATGTGCTGCATATAGTAATCAAATTAAAATAAAATCTAATTCCTTCCTATTTCAATGCATGCAGTAACATGTGCTCCCTGCGTCTTAAACTGAAAGTCATTTTAAAAATCTTAAACGGTCAAAACATTTTAAGTTTGACCGAATTTATATGATAAAATATTAATAGTTAGGATATCGACTATGTACCAATGAATTGTTCGTTAATTATATTTTTATAATATATCTATTTGATGTCATCAATCTTTTACCAACCGTTGATATGTTTTCACCCTCCAAGATTCTCGAGAATGACTTATAATTTAAAATGGAGAGAGTACATATGAAAACTGAGCTTCAAAACTGAATTTGTATATACAAGAAAAGAATAAGCCAGCCTGGGCACATTTAGACCGAAAAACCAAAACCGAACCGAACCGAACCGCACCGAACCGAAATCTCGGTTTTTTTGGTATTCGGTTTCGGCTTCGGTTTATGCATCTGTGCACTTCGGTCTTCGGCTTCGGTTTCGGTTTACAGGTGCAACCGAACCGAAGCACCGAACAACCGACCAGCATTCAGCACCCAAGTAGGCAAGCAGCGAATGCAGCAGCTAAGCAGGATGAGGCAGGCCGCCGCCCAGCCCAACAAGGCCCACGAACAACCGATCTTTGACTCATAGTAGGAGATAGCCCAGCCTGGCAGCACCCACGAGGACCACTCGTCTCCCTCGTAACCTTATCCGCTATCTGGATACTGGAGCACGCGGCGGCGCCCCTCCGTCCTGCCGCGCTCGTGCGGCTCCGCCGTCGTTCTGCCATCCCCGTCCCGAGCGTGTCCGGCGTCCCTGGCCTCGGTCGCGTCGCCGTCCTGCCGCTCCCTTTCCGCGCGCGTCCGGCGACCGGCGTCAGCAGTGTGGCCGCGCCGCCGTCTTGTTGTCCTCGTCCGCGTCCGAGGTCTGCGCCTCCGTGGGCGCGTGCCTACGCCGCGGGCCTGCTGCCGCCTGCCCGCCGCCGACCAAAGCGACCTGACGACCTCAATCCCCATCTGGCCAGGTGCGGAGTCGAGGCCATGGAACTGTCTGCTTGTGCTTCCATCGGTTTGTTCGGTTGAAAACCGACAAACCGAATTAAAAAACCGAAACCGAACTCATCGGTTTCTGATTTTCTAACTGACCGAACGGTTTGTAGTTTCTGGAAACCGAAGTTCTCAAGCATCGAATAAACCGAACCGAACAATCGGTTAAAACCGAATGCCCAGATTGAAGAATAAGCATCATGCTACCTTTTCAGTACAGTGTGAAGCTTAAACATATGTGCAACGTGGAAGGAAAAGATTACAAGAACACAATGTTTCATAATGACAGAGAATTTTCACCGTGATGATGGATTTCGTTCCCAATCCGTTTCTAAAAATTTTAGTTCATCCCACCTTTCTTCAGTTGCGATTCTGATAAAAAGTTTTAGGTGACATCAGATGAGGATCATCTCTCAAAGAGTTTCTCTGTTCTACGAAATGAAATGAAGCAAAATGAAAATTTCCTGCATCTCTTTTTATTAGCCATCCATGCATCATGGTGAAAGAGAAGACGCATATAGTTCCCGTGCCTTTGTTCGACAAAAATAAAATGGACTAAATTCGAACAAACGAAGGATTTAAGCTCACTGTATGTATATGTACAATGTACACCTTATACTACCATACAACTTATAGAGATTCGTGCATGCTTATCACCAGTCACAACGCCGCCCTTCCGAGCTGCCGTGGCCGGCGTCTCTAGCCAGTGCCGCGACGGCGGCGGAGACGGCCGCGAAGGCACAGACAGCCGCCGCGATGGTCACCCGGCCGCAGAACGCGCCGGCGGCGTCGCACACGCTGCTGCCTTCAAGCACATCACGGGCCGCGAATGCCGCGCCGACCGCCGAGAAGAGGAAGCCTTGCGCCGCGGCATGGAACAAGGACACCAGCGGCAGGGAGCCGACCGTGGCGGCGGCGCACACTGCGAACAAGTACAACGCCGCCGCCGAGCAGACGGCTGCGATCGCACTGGACGCCAAGAAGTACCTGCACGCACGGACGACGGATCTCAATGCACGTTGGCAAGTTTGCCACCTGTGTGAATGTGCAGGCCTCTTTGTTACGTACCTTAGAGCGTTGTACTGGCTGTAGGAGACGGAGGAGTAGCTCGATGCTTCGGGGCCGCCGCCGGCGATGACCACCTGGCTCGCGGTGGCCATCACGATGGCGGCTGCCACGGACAGACCAAGCGCGGCGATGCGGAAGAGGAGGCTCAGGGCCTTGCACGACCCCTCAGCCATCGATGAGAAGAGAAGTCAGTTACAGCTGACAACAAAGGTAGCAGAACAATGCACAAACGAAGCTGTGTGTATAAATTGGGTCCAGAAGATTTGCTTTCAGTGGTGGATGACCTCTCTATGAATGAATCCGTGAAGCAATCAACAATTTATCCTCCATCCTAGGCTCATGTCAGACGAAGATTGTGTGTTGGGATATTGGCAGTTGGCACTTGCAGTTAACAATTAGCATTGGATTCCTCACCATTCCCCAAACTATGTGCTCTCCAATCCAAACGAAAGATTCAGATGACAGGCATTGGTACCGTGATATTTGACTATTCTGAAGAGAGTTGTAGAATCAAATCAGCGTCATATATTTATAGATTGTGGATACATCGGTAGTTGGAGAAGGGGTCTAAGGGTGAGCATGACACTCAAGAATGAACTTATCTTATTCAGATGGGCTTCTTACCTCCGAACTTCATTCCTTGTCATACAAGTTGCAGAGTTCGTTCTAATTGATTAATTGAGCTAAGAAAGAACATTGCGTCGATAGGAAATTCAGAAAACAATGTTTGTTTGTTTGTTTGAAGTTGTCGGACACTTCTCATTCCGAGAAGAAAGACATTTATCTTATTATTCAGTTATCACATTATAAAATTGAACACTAAGTTTTTCTTCTAATTGAAGGGTTCCAAAATACATGAACAGGTAAAATGGTTTTAGCATTGGAACAAAATACTTTTACCGTTAATTTCTAGGGACTAGAATCAGTGTTTCGATTCCTGAATAATCAAGATAACACACTACC
Organism: Themeda triandra; assembly: GCA_018135685.1. Classification (NCBI taxonomy): domain Eukaryota; kingdom Viridiplantae; phylum Streptophyta; class Magnoliopsida; order Poales; family Poaceae; genus Themeda; species Themeda triandra. The sequence goes on from JAENPR010000182.1 coordinate 371,176, forward strand.
CCAGCTCAGTTCTTTCCCCACGGCGAGAAGCACTCCCGTCGGGTCAGATTCTCCGACAGGGTCTCTCTCTCTCTCTCTCTCTCTCTGACGTGCATGGGAAACCCGAGGCAGAAAACGGTTCCACCATCATGAACGCTAGATCACCCCGAAAAACGAAAGACTTCACGAGGCCAACCTTGGCCAACCTTTTTCTCGAACATGACTTCACGTGTCTTTTCCATGAACACAACTGCGAAGGTGGCCACAAACACAATACGAATAACGACAACTACTACTACAAATAGCAAGAAAATAGAGGATCTCCCCACCAAGCCACACAACACAAAGCAACTCCACGAGGCGAGTTGCAACATCACAAAGGCCGACCCCGCTGGTGGATCCGCGAAGGGCATCACACGCTCAGCAGCGACTGCCTGAGGACGAGCGCCGCCGCTCGCCGTAGCGCTGCTGGTAGGGCAGAGCGAGCCGGAGTCGTGCCCCCTGCAGCAGCAGCACTAGCAGGAAGCCGCAGGCTGGAACTGGGCCCGTCCGTCAACCCAGCACCGCTGGTGGGGAGGACAGGCGCCACTGTCCGCTGGAGCAACACCGGCTGTGGCGGCGCAAACCGGAGCTGGAAGTCGCCACCGCCGCCGCAACACAGCGGAGGAATGGTTGGCACCGCGTGTGGAGGCACGCCCTTGCGCCACTGCCACAGCACAGACGAGCCGGGGGAAGGGGCCGGTTGGTCGTCCACGCCCATCCCGGGGGGGGGATGAGTCGGATCTGCCACTGGCGGCCGCCCAAGGCCCTCTTGCCGATTCGGGTGCAGAAGCACCAGATCCGGCCATCTGGGAAGAGCTCAAATTGACATGTAGTGCAGGATATAAGAGCTAGATCACGTGAGTTTAATTTTGTTGATTTTATCCATGAAGGTACCCAAACAAATATCGATGCCCACAGTTTAGCTTGAGGTAGTATTTATGCCTATAATGGTACAAATGTTACGATTATTTCTCCACGTGGCGTTTGGAACATTAATAGGTCTGCTTCTGATAAAAAAAGCTGTACGGATTTTGTTTTTTATATTTCTTTGTGTGCTGCATATACTCGTCATTCAAGTAAAATAAAATCAACTCCTACGATCATTTTCTCTTCCTGTCTCAATTCATTCAGTAACATACATGTATGGAAGCTGAGCTCCAAAGCTACATTTTTATATACAAGAGTAAGCATACATCGGCGGATTTTCATTCGAGCATGCTTGTCACCAGTCACAACCCCGCCCTCCCTTTTCGGCGTCCCTGGCCAGTGCTGCAACGGCTGCGGAGACTGTCGCCAAGGCGCACACGGTCGCCGCGACGGTCACCCGGCCGCAGAACGCCCCAGCGATGTCGCACTCGCTGCCTTCGAGCACATTGCGGGCCGCGAATGCTGCACCGGCCGCCGAGAAGAGGAAACCCTGCAACGCGGCATCGAACAAGGGCACCAGCGGCAGCGAGACGACCGTAACGGCGGCGCACACGGCGAACAAGTACAGCGCCACCGCCGAGGAGACGGCTGCGATCGCGCTGGCCGCCACGAAATACCTGCCGCGTAGCGTCAATGCACGTCAGCAATGTCACATGTGAATATGCATGTGATTGAGCAAGCCTCGTTGTTACGTACCTTAGAGCGTTGTACTGGCTGTAGGAGACGGAGTGGCTCGAGGATTCGATGCTGCCGGCGACGAGGACCACCTGGCTTGCAGTGCCCATCACAACGACGGGCCCCACCGACAGACCAAGCGCAGTGATGCGGAAGATGAGGCTCAGGGCCTTGCACGCCCCCTTGGCCTCGGCCATATCGATGAGAAGGGCGGATGTTGGTCCGTTATGCACGTTCGCTCCGCTGCTGTACTCCGCGCTGTCGACTAGAGGAAAGAAGATGACCTTGAGAGACGGCCTGTTTCACAACAGGTGGGCGCGCGAGGTTGTCGGAGCGCCGACGGTGCAGGTCCTCCTGCAGTACCTGCGCGTCTGGGTCATTCTGGAGCGCGTTGAGCTCGATCCGTTGACTACTGACCGCTTCGTCTGGAAGTGGTCGTCGGACGGCCGCTACCGGTGTTCTTCCGCCTACCGAGCTTTCTTTGCCGGGTCGTCGAAGCTGCTAGGCGCAAAGGAACTTTGGAAGACGAAGGCTCCCCCAAAGGTCAAGTTCTTCGTCTGGTTAGCGCTTCATGGTCGCCTTTGGACTGCGGATAGGCGGATGCGGCATGGACTGCAAGATGATGATGCCTGCAACCTCTGTGATCAAGAACCGGAGACGACGGCGCACCTTCTCATCGGTTGTGTTGTGGCTAGGGAGTTGTACCCCCTACGTCTGCATGTGCTTGCACCAACCCAGGAGGAGGACCTTGCATCGTGGTGGCTACGGCAGCGAGAGCAATTGGTACGAGAAGGGAGGGAAATTTTCGACTCTCTTGTCACACTAGTGTCTTGGTCGATTTAGAAAGAGCGGAATGCGCGGGTCTTCAACCAAAGGTCGGCGTCAATGACCACACTCTTGCAGGCGATTCACAGGGAAGCGGAAGCTGGGTCTTGGCGGGCTACTCGACGCTGCAGCCTTGCGTGGATTCTTGGTCGCGAAATTCGTTTTACATGTAATAAACCTTGTGTAGGATCCAGTAGATTAGGAGCACCCGTGTGCCTAAGGCTCCTCGCCTTCGCTCGTCTTGTAACTGTACTGTTTCGGTCTTCGGACCACCCTTCCATCTTAATGAAATACGGGCATTAAGCCTGCTCGCGAAAAAAAATATATCGATGAGAAGAGAATGTAATGAGTGACAACAAGAGTACCAGATCAATGCACAGACCAAGCTGTGTATATATAAACTGGTGGGTCAAGAACTCAAGATGCTTGCAGTGGTGTGGAGAACTTCTCTTTGAATGAATCCAGCTGCATAGTTTTATTTCAGACTAAGATTTTGTGTTGGCACTTGCAGTTGACAATTAGCACCGAATCCCTCTCCAATCCCCAAACTATGTGCCCTCCAATCCAAATGAAACATTCAGATGAGAGATCTTGGTACGGACATATATATGTAAGTATTCTGAAAAGATTTGCAGAATCAAATCTGTGTCATATATTCAGATTTTGGCATCTGTAATATAAGAAGTGGTCTATGGGTGAGCAACATGCTCAAGTATATGAACTTGTCTTCAATGGACTTCTTACCTTCCAACTTCCTTGTTGTCGTCCAGGTTGGGGAGTTTGTTTGAATCAAATTCAGCTAAGAAAGAACATTGGGTCGATAAGGAATTCAGAAATATCATGACAGGTTGGTAAATCTGAAAACGTGTTAAGAATTCGATGCACAACATCTCAGCGAAATCAAGTGGATTCAAGTGAAGAGGAATCATGTTCTGGATACATGTAGCTGTTTTGTTTAATCATGCATGTGTTTCTGTACTTTTTCCTTTGAATCTGTACTATACGTCTCTATACGCAGGCCTCTTGCATGATATGTTTCATATAAAAAGTAATTTATTTCAAGTGAATATTGCTTACAAGATAAAGATACACTTCTTTGGATCTTGCCATGATTTCATTTATTACTTTTGTAATGTGAAGGAATCGATGGCCCAGATCATACTTGTGGATGCAGTCACATGAAACACAGGTTGTTTATATGATTGACTGCGCTCTTTTTGAAAATAAAACGCAGCACATGTACAATAACTGAGCTTTGCCTTGGGTTCATCGCCCTTGAACCATGTGGAGAACTGGAAACTGGCACAGTGGCACGTCCTTCAGGTACCAGCCATGGCGACGGTGGCTGCCATTGAGACAGCCTGCGACACGTGGACCCACTGGCAGGACTCGCCGGAGGCCTTGCACACTGACGCTGGCGAACCCGGTGCGGCCGCAGTTGCCGAAGTCCTCCACCGAGAATGATGGCGTCGACCAAGAGTAGAGCAGGACCTGAGAGCGTGGGTGTCGACGAGCTAGGAGACCGACTTGTAGGCCGCCTTGCCCTCGTACGTCCACCTTGCCACGCCCCGACAGCGCCACAGACGACCCGTCGGACTTCCCACCCACCACCAGCAGCCATGGTTCAGAGCGAGAACTCAGCGAGCAATCGCATCACGGATCACGTCTCTTGCCAACTCGGCCCACTCATGGATTAAACGCATTTCTTTCCAACTACTACTATTGCAAATATCAAAGCAGCCTATGGTTCTTCCAATTGTTGGGACAGAAATAATTTCAAATTGTACCGTTGCTAACGATTGTGACAACATGTAGTTAGGAACTACTGCTGCTACACGTTTATGGATAGAATATAGAATATATATTAAAAAACTACTAAATAGTTTTATGCGGTCGAATGAGGTGGAAGCTACATGCTATGAATGTAACCGAAGATAGGAGTGAGATCGATATCATTGTGATGACGTGGTTAACTACTCTCACGAACAAACTTGAATATTATACATAGAAACTCAATTTGCACCAAAGAGGGGCGTTGACTAGGACACGGTAGAGACGTGCCAGTCTCCTTAATTAGGCATATCAATCATCAACCATCTTGTTAATAACCATTTCCAATGCTACATGCAAACATTATACGTTTTGTATTTGCCATTTGAGCATAAGAAGTTACTTGGCAAATACAAAACTTATAGAAGCATTTAATTAACTTGAATTAAATAGTATTTAAAAACGAGTTACTTCTTAAAATTTAAAAACGAGTTTTGAGTCGGAGAATTCATCCTATTGCTGGATATATAGAAGCATTTAATTAACTTGAATTAATCATCAACCCTCTAACCTAACTATTTATACTTTTTAAAATTTAATACACATTTCAAAATGCGACAGTATTTAAAAAGTTTTTCCAAGAACAAGGTTTGTTGGCATTAAGATGGACACAAATATTTATTGGAGCAAAATTTCCAAAAATTTGTTTTCTTCTATTAAATTGTGGTAGTCAGTATCAATGTTACAATGAATGTTCTGAGCTGGTGCATAGAGTTCCCATTGTATATCTCACCTGTTACTATTGTAGATTATAGAGTTCTGAGTTGTGTGACGTTAATTTATATGTACAAAATCTGTACGCGTTGTTCAGTAGGCACCAAGGTCCTCCAAATCCAGAGTAAAGTAACATGTTAGGCAACGAAACTACATAATTGCATAGCAATTTATGTCGTGCAACATTTCTACGAACTTGTGCATTAAAATGGGTCAATGTCCTCCAACTGCAAAGTTTGGAAGCATTCTGTTTTTGCTAGCACACAGAAGAGGTCCCAATATTGTTCTGTTGTGCAGTTTTTAAGAATGTGGGTCAAAGCAGTCTATTCAAGCTCCTTGTAGCAAACAATTGTACATGGAAGACGAAGTGCATTTAAAGATCATAAGTCATAACAGTTCTTATCTTTAATCATTTTTATTTTTCTACAATGCATAGTTGGGTTAGCCATCTTGAGAGATACAAAGCTACAGGTAAGATGCACGAATGGTAATAACTGTGCCGAATACGTTCTCGTTGCTCCAAGGTATTAGCTGGTCGAAGCGATGTGCTATATAGGTGATTCATTTAAGCAATCGAGGCTAACTTAGTTGGTGGCAATATTAAAAATCTACTTCATTAGGGGACAACTCCTTTTATTTAGAGGTGGTAAGATGTTTTATGAAAAATGTCACTATCTCCAAAAATGTCTAATGATATATAGAAGTTGGTGTATCTTATAAAGTTCACCCCTAGAAATGATTATTTGTAGAAATAGGTCTTTTAAGTATGTTGCCTCTGTAAATCAGTTAATATAATAAAACCAACTGCCTTAAGATGCTCGCCTTTATAAATAGTTGTCACAAAACATAACTTTTACATATGAAATCAAATAAGAAAATTTTTATATGAAAATTGTTTTTACATTCAATGATCAATTTACTTTCCTCTGAACATTCATTATGAATTTACTTTTCTTGAATACATACGAGGACTATGTATCGTTGTATTGATTCAATTTGTATATTTGTAAATTGATTAATTTTTCTTCTGACATAGTATTGCTTTTGCATTGCTTTAGAATATTGCAACAAAAGTGGTAGACACAATAGATAGACCATATCCAACAGCTAAAAAACTGGTACTCAATGATTTTTCCATAACCATAAAAAATAGGCAGCATGTTTGTTGGCTTTCTCCAACCAAAAATAAAAAACTAGAAGACAGTTTTCAATCACCCTATTATATTTTTTCTTCCTCACTTGCATACTTGCTTTGGGAATGTCCTTATTTTCTCCCACATCCTTCTTCCTCGACCTCCAGGCTTACCACCAGCACAAGCCTGCTCTGGCTAGGGCACAGCCAACCTGTAGCTGGCCACAGCCAGGTAGGGCGCCAAGCCAAGGGCAGGACAGCAGCCCACTGGCGGCAGCTATGGAGCCCTCCAGGCAATGACGGCGCATGGCTGGGCTGGGCAAAACCTACGAGAACTCAGGGCAACCCTAATCCCATGGCGTGCCCACACGTGCACTTTTATGTGTGTCTGAAGGGTTTTTGCCAAGTGCATAATGTTTTGAAGTTGGGATAAGTATTTGTTGGAGAGAGTGTTTTTTTTTTTTTGTTAAACCTGCAGAATATGATTATTGCAGATGAATTTTAGAAACTCCTGGATATATGTTCTAAAAGAAGTTTTTTTGGTAATATGAAATTTGGTAGAAACTTCAATCAAGTTTTTTTGTTGGGCAAACAATTCAATCAAGAATGTTAAGTAGTAGCAATAAAGTATGGGAGTTGCTAAAAACCAGTCGCCTGGGTTTTTTAAAAATCCCAGCGACGTGCTGAACCGTTGGATCGGCATCAAACAGCGAGATCTGCCTCTGGTTCTCTGTTTCTGTCTATGTGCGCTACCGGGTCCACGAATTGCACCCGCAAAGCAACCCAGCCACCTACCGGGCCCGCCAAAGCTTAATGGACGCAAGATCCGAAACCCACTAACTCAATATGTGCTCATTTGGGCCACAATGCAGCTATTGGCCCAATAAAAACATACACGGGAGTTACAACTCTATCATAAGGTCCTCTTCCACACTTGACTATTACCAGACTACATGGATTCCTCTCCATTCTAATGAATACGATAATAAGCGAAGTACACTGAGCATCCTTTTTAGCAAAACTTGACCACAAGACCACATGACAAGCATAGCACATGTTTACATAGAAATCTATAGAAAATATGCTCCACTAAGAGGTTTCAACACATAATTCTTTGATGAAGTGTGAACACATTAATCTTCAACGAGCAATATTCATCTTTATGTCAACGAGATAGCTCAGAACTTAAGGTGCACAGACTCACTATCAACAAAATTCAGCTTTTGTTATTCCCTTGACAAGAGTGTAGTGAAAAGGAGCCAATGGCAGTACTAATCGCAGGGACCAACAACAGTTTCCTTCTGTCCGTCACAGAACCTATACACAAGTAGTTCAGGTTGATCTCAGTGTAATCCAAGAATAAGAATAGCATTTAGTTTGGCTTTTTTTACAAAGAATGCAAGAGATTTGCACAAGCTTTATTAGATGATAGAAAAACAAAAGGAGACAAAACAGAACAACATATAGTAGATGATGGCCATGATTGCAAAATTGATAACTTAACATTGCTGCTCTCAATTGTGGGACACATATATGTACAACCTTGCTCTTTAAACATTTTTTTAGGACATGATTATTTCTTTGGCATCCCATCTTTTCCCTTGCTGCAGTGTAGTCGATAGGGGAAGAAAGAAAAGCCCATGGATGCAAACATGGGAATGGTAACTAGTGGAAAACACTTGTTAGCAAGTTGTTCTTCAAACTTACTCCTAAGGAAACCATTGTATGAACTGCATGAAAATTGACCTAACTACTTGCCACAAAGACAGACTCCCCATCATCTAAATACTCAGGTGGTGATGGTGTATGTATACACTACTCTCCACCTTGGCAGCACCAAAACAACAAATGATGTTCAAATGACTCACCCTTGATTATAAGGAAGTTAAACGTGACTTTGGCGTTCTAACTTGGGTCACTTGGGACCTTTTTGACTCAACCTCTACAGATGGGAATAGTGGAGTTCATGGTGGTGTTAGAAGCTAAAAAGTAAACAACTTCATTGTCACAACAGTTATATAATAACTTAAAAACTGCAATCCAGAAATGATATCAAATGAAATCTATGATGCAGCAGAATGGACTTAAGGCTGAATTTAGAGAGTACAAACAAAAGAAATGCCAAAATAGGCACAGTCGCTTGCTTGTTCACTAACAGCCTGGCAAGCTGCTGCAGCAGGTTAACTAGAAGTGAAAGACTTAGGAGTTGGTTGCAGGGTGCTTTGGCAAGAGATTTAAAAGACAATATTGAAATTTACTACAAAATTGATTCAAACACTGTAAACCCCAATTATACTCATGAGATAAATAAAAATTCCAGTTATTGCATATTAAGTAAACAAAAATTGTAGTGCTACAAACTTGCAATTTACACTATTCCTAGTTGCAACTTCTGATATTTGAGTTTCTTTTTGTTTGTTTCTAATGAAGAGAGATGACAATTTATGGAACACTTATGAAACACCATAAACTGCCTGCAGACAACAAAGGATAATTTGTCATCTATGGAACACCATCTATGCATAAGATGCGATAAATCAAACACCATCCCAAATAGGGACGAACGAGCACAAATTACACACAAGCAAAGGAACTAGCAAGACAGTAGCAAAAACACCCAAAGGACACCTTATTCCCATTAGTAGAACCAAAAGTAGTTTGAGCACGACTCAACCAAAAGGACAAATGACAGAGAACAAGGACAATGAGTGTCCATTGTTGATAGTAACTAGTGAGGAGAAGATGATTGGACAAATTACAGATAACAAGTAAAAAGACAATGGACAATTTTTTTTCTATGAAAGGACAAAAAGAGATATTTCTCCCTAGATCGGCACAAGCACAAAGACAAAGGACATTTTTTTCGTGGAAGGACAAAAGGCAAAAATATCTCCCTAGATCGGCAAAAGCACAAAGACAAAGGATAAATTTTTTTCTATGGAAAGACAAAAGACAAAATTTTCTCCCTAGATCGGCACAAGAACAAAGACAAATGACAATTTTTTCTATGAAAGGACAAAAGACAAAAATATCTCCATAGATCGGCACAAGCACAAAGACAAAGGACAATTTTTTTCTATGGAAGGAGAAAAGACAAAATTTTCTCCCTAGATCCGGCACAAGGACAAAGAAGAGACAAAATTATGGACAAACAAACGAAAAACAGAAGAGACAAAAAAGACACTGTTTCTACTACCTTCCGGGCTCCTCCATCTAATACAAAGACATCACAGATCTCATATCAAAGAGCACAAGTGACAATTTGTTTCTATGAAAGGACAAGAGACAAAATTATTTCACCATAATGACACATAGACAGAAAACTGTTTCAAGAAGGTGAGTTAGTATAGAATCACAAGAGACAATTTATTTCTATGGAAGGACAAGGACAAAAACTTTATACTTGCAGGCACAAATAACAATTAACAAAATTGAAGATGTGTTAGCACAAATGACAAGAAATATTTTTTCTATGAAATGACATGTGTCGGCACAAATCACAAGTAACAAAGATGTGGAGTGTGCTAGGAAAAAATAGGATATAGATTAATTGATGCTTACCGTATCAGCATATATGACACTAGCACCACCACAAGCAACCATTGTCCATATACGACATTTCGGGTTCAAACTATGAACTTCAAAGAGCCACTTTTGTCTGAAATAACAAAGATAGCGCATTAGTAGAAGTCAATAAAATGTACTATTAATTTAGTATTTATCATGCAAACTAATTATTTATAGGTGATAGACCTTAGAAATAAAAAGGAAACATAAAAACATAGCCCCGAGATAATACTTTCTCATCTAGTTCATGGATGAAATTTTACGTAGGGCTAATTAAGTACTCTTCCAAAAGGCTACGAATTCTATACTTTCCCAGATACACAACCGATAAGTAAGAGTAAATCTAACTATGACATGATGAAGAAAATGTATCCTTGTGAAATCTGAGACTCACTTTTTCAAGTTCTTGAAAGTTGTTGTGTCATCTAGTTCTCCTCTCATGTCCAAGGGATATGGCTCCGCATTGACCATGGTGCACAGATTCGTCTCAGGAACCGAGAAATCCAAGTCTACAGAGCAGAATCAACATGGCAAATCAGAAAATATAACAACACAAACAACTTCATAGTTACTACAGCTGCCAAATGAACATTTCTCAAATTTGTGGTACCTTGGAAGACAACAAACACTCCTTTAATTAATCCACAATTTTTTACATGTGCCTAATCAACAAAAAAAAGGAGTACCTCCAATGTAAGAAATAGATAACATGGAAGTACTAAGGTTAGAACTAAGGACGGTAGCAACAAGTACCTCAAGTGGAAGGGTTGCAATCAATGGACCTCACAGATCAGGTGTCATTGGCTTCTCAGTAGGAAGAGAAATTGTCTTAACCTCTGAAACAATCGAAAGGTAATACTCTTGATCATGGGGCACAAATAGATCAACGATGAAGGTCGTGATCGGAACCTTGCAGCCCCCCATCTCAACCTGAAAATTAGTGCATCACAGGAAAGAAAATCAACTCCTGTAGCATGTCAAAGAAAACCTTTTTCAGACAAAGCAGTTGCTATACCTCAACTAACCAAAAAGTCAACAAAATCACTGATTCACACTATAGTGGTAAAGTTATTTATGAGGACTAGATATTGCACATGTTACAAACAGTAATTACAGTATCTAAAGTGTGCAATTTACTATTAATAAATGTGGAATCAAGAAATATGGGGCTTCTACAAAAAGGAATATACAGTTACACATTACTGTTGTATAAACAATAGCTAGAAAATAACAATTGTTCCAATGAAGCCACTTAATGGGAACTTTAGAGTTAATATCAATCTTAAAAGAATCCAGTGCTAAGCATGAGAAATATTCAGTTAACCATAGCAAAAAGAAGAACAATGACACATTCAATTTTAGATAATTTCAGATCACGATAAGCAAGAGTTCATGAATAATCCTTACTGAATCCAAATGTGCTAGTCATCACTATTGACCTAACAGAATAGTATGGCTTACGTCCAGATTCACAAAACACATTAACACATCATTTTGTTATTGGAAGGCCATATAGTGTCAAAACTCAAAAACGTTTTGCATTAGGTTGGACAATACCAGCCTTGAACTTTCAGTTATCCAATCAGCACAATATGATTGGTTGCTATCATTCAAAGTTTTAGAGTTTAGTTAATTTCTAAGTGAAGGCTGGAACACATAATTTCAGATTTAGTACTTACAGGCTACAACACATAGTTTCAAATAAAAAATAACAAGTCACTTACATATTACTATGGAAAAACAATCACAGATCAAAAATACATATGCAAAGCTCAACTGGTGACATGGTAGTGTGGACAATGATACCCATCAAATGCTGGTTGGACTATAATTAACAGCTTACCCTGATGGTGCTTCTAATATCCATGAAAAGTCATACTTGAACATTTTGGTCTGCAAGAGCAAAATCAAACTCATAATTATATATCAGAAGACCCAATTGGTGTTTATCTAAAAACAAGAAAGAGAAGAATGTGTCATTAGAACATAGAGGACATTTGAGGAAAGTATATCATGCTCAAACTAGGAAAAATGGTAATGGAGGTAAGATCACTAACCAGATCCGATCATTATCTTTAGAAGAAGAGGAACATCCACAACCCTCAAGCATCTCCTTGTCTTCGCTGTGAAAGGTTACTAGAACACAAAAAAGGAAACTTATAGAGAACAATATAAATGTAGAATAATGGGTAAAAAAGATTAACATCAAGCATCCAACCAACTACTATCATACAGTTTAGTTTAGCCTATTCACTACAGATTAAAATTTACAACTAATTTGGCACCAAATGGAAAGATATGCAGAGTGGCAAGTACACCCTGACTGAACTTATCGCAATTTCTCAACTAACACACATCAGAAACACAGTCAAGGACGCAGATCAAAACATTTCTGAAATTAATCACAACCAAAGGTCAGACGGACGAGTACAGGACCAGAAAATAACTTCACTGGAAGCCACTTGACATACCACAAAGAAGCACACGGGCTAAATTTCTGACACAATCAATAGCTAGCATAGATATCTAGCACACAGTAAACACATGGCTAGGTGCATTGTTCAGAGGTATCTTTAGAACCAGAAAGTGCCTAATAAAGTAACTAGTAGTGATCAACTTACGTGCCAAGTGGAACACACAAGACAAGAAACTAGAGTGGTGGTAGCAATATTTCTCAATTTAGTTACAGTAAGCTTTATCTATTTGAGCTTTTGGAACGGCAGAGTTCACTATTTTCACTATTTTTAGATACTTTCAGTTAATGAGAAGTAGACCATTTAATATTGAGGGGGGAAAAGGAAAACAACACAAGATGTGGAGTTTAGTGAGTTCCTAGGTGGTCTTGCTTACCACTAGCTAGTAGTTCAACAAGTACGATAACCTGTTTAGGTGGGCAAACAAAATATTAGTCATCGAGTAGACCCCATACCTCAATTTTGCATACCAATAGGCTGTGTACAGTCTTTCACATTTGAGAGCATCATTATACATTATCAGTGCCTCACATTATGAGCTCAGATGGAAATTAACCATGCAATGTTTTAGCACACAGGTTTCAGCTTCTAGTGAAGACCATAGAGTCAGCATGGTATCAATAATGTTTTCTACTCAAAAGCCACAATGACTGAACAAATAAAGATGCAACCTGGGCAGTCCAACTTGCACAAGAAGCTTCAATCTTGCATGCTCCAAATTGCACTCAAACTTGAGTAGTCTACCATGGGAGCATTTTACAGAACTTTATCACCGAGTTGGATGCACACATACTTATTTTATGTCCATCGATTAATTAGAACATTACCATATATATAATACATTTCTCACAAGCTACATAATCAAAAGACAGATGAACAATGTAGTACTACTGTCATTTTGAGTTCCTTCTCCACAAAAACAGTTAGCAGGTCATGTATAGATAGACAACACAACACTTTATGAGTGGCACAGTGCTAGCACTACTTGCTAACATTTAGTGCTACAGATTTTCAAGTTAATCAAAAGGATAGTGAGCTACTGCATAACTGGTACTAAAAATATATGCCACCAGGATTGATGTGAGAGGATCCACACCATATGCCTTGACCTTACTGATGAGCAATGGGTATGTTAAAAAATATCACAATTGGCTGAACCCAAATGAAATGCATGAAAACACATCTAGAGTGACAACCACAGACATAAAGAGGCCCCTAATGCAAGGATTGTGCATTTATAAGGTGTGCTAACACAAGATCCGCTAAAAAAATTGACCCCAAGCACACCTACCACTGAGAGCAACTTTTAAACTGGGAGATTTTGCTTGAAGCTTCCAAAAGTCGTACCCTGAATTCTCACCGGGAACAGAAATTTTAAAAATCTCACATATGCTTTACCCGAACGGTGGAGGATCAGGGATCCATGACATTTCACCCACAAGAACTATATCCACAATCTAATTTTGTAAAAAAGTAGATCTGAGTGCCAACTATCAAAAGAGAGAGCCAAAAATAGAACAAAAGACCACAATACAATGCCGCAAAAAATGGATGGCAGCTCCCTCTGCCTGCGGCCTCCTTCGCACAAATTCCTGCCAGAAATAGCCGTCCTAGCTCGAAACGGTTGCTAATCGTCTCCCGCAGCTGCTAAGAAGCGACGACTTCCATGCGTTGGACCAGGCGCCGTGGACATCCAAGTACACTCACAGCGCCGCGCAAAAAAATCCTCGATTACCACAAGGCATGAGCGCGCGACAGATCCACCCATGGGAAACAAAAGCAAGCACACTGAATCATCGATTTGAAATCGAATCCTAGACCTACCGAACAAAGCTCAAATCCGTCCCAAATCAAACATCTGTGTGCGCCAAAACAAGGTACCTGACGACCTCTAGCGATGTCGGCCGCGACCGAGCCTCCAAATCGAGCGAGAGGAGCTCCGGCGCGGCTGGATGGAGAGGAGCATGGAGAGGGGCAGAGCAATCGCCCCCTCCGCCGAGACGAGCTCCAACTCCGTTCCTGTCGCCGGGCGAGTGATTCCCAATTTGGGTGTGGGAAGGGGTAGCGGGCGCGATCTGCATTCCTGGACCCGATAAAGAAATGTGGACCCGATTACAACCAAAACAGCGCACCCCGTGACGCATCGCCGCTGCTCGAGTCGGCCCCCGCGCGCGCCGCGTGTCGCCTGGTGACAACGACAAAATCCAGACGATGACAAGATAGGATTTCTGATAAAGTAATTTGTCGTTCTATTTAAAAAGTAACGAAGGACTCCAATATGACATCTATGGGAATATATATTCCAATAAGATTTCCATGATATACGGCTGATACATATATAACACAGAAGGGTCGCCAATGCAAATTAATTCAGAAGGTAAAATCGAAACACACCAACTAATAATACGGTTATTCTTCTTAATATTCGTTTGCAACATTTTTTTTTTCAAAAAGAGAAAATGGTCCAACATGCAAAACCTAATGCTTTTGATGGCACCCATGGCCACAACCGCCGGACTCGGAGCTGGAACTAGAGTCCGAGTCCGAATCTCCGCCGGACGCCGACCCACCCAAGCCCCTGACCACCTCGGCGATGGACACGGCGATGGCCGCGGCGAGCGCGAGGTAGACCGAGATATGCACCTGGCTGCAGAAGTTGCTGCTGCCGCCGGCGACACTCCCGGCGCAGACGCTGACGCGCTTGCCGTATGCAGAGCAGTAGGACATGTCGGCGCCCGCGGCGAACGCGGCGCCAGTCGCCGAGTAGAGCAGCGCCGGCACGGCGACGCCCAGCAGCGGCATGAGCACCCTGGCCCTCTTGCCCCGGCCCTTCTTCCACACGCAGAGGAAGATGGCGATGGCCTCCAGGAACGCCGCGATGGAGGCGGCGCCCACGAGGTAGACGAACGGCGGGAAGTCGCTGTAGGTCACCGTGCGGGCGCGCGGCGGCGCCGTAGTAGTACACGGTGCACTGGCTCGCCGTGGCCATCAGAACCGCCGCTGCCACTGCCAGGCCCATCCCCGCGATGCGGCCGGCGAGGCTCACCGCCGTCGCCCACTTGGATTCCTTCTTCTCATCGTCGTGCATGGTTGACGTCGTCGAATGCCGCCGGTCGATGGATGAGCAGCAGGCTAGCTTGTTAGAAGCTTGATTGTTGACTTGGAGCTTGCTTGAGCTGGCGCATGGACGTATATATACATATATGAGCATTGGGTGACAACGAACAAGTGGAGGTTGAAGAGAGGGTCAATGGCAGTGATTGGAGGCGGCATGTTTGCACGCTCAACTACCGTTCGCTAGCACACGACGAGCTCACCTCTGATTTGTTTTATTTTCATGGTAATGACTAATGAGTGGATTAGCATCTAATCTCACTAGCTTGATTCTACTAGTTGTTACATACTTGCATACTATATCTACTAGTTGTTAGTTGTTAGTTGTTACATATATAGGAATTATATATATGTTTGTATAACTCGATGCTAGTTTTCGTGGCAAGCCAAAAAAATTGGCTAGACTATTGGGGTGTTAGCAATGATTAGGTTCCATGGTTAATTTATACTAGCAGTTTATTTTATTTAGCAACGTTTATCTTATTAATTTGTTATTGTCATTTCTGCTCATATGAGCAGGGGCCGAGGCCAGCATTTGCTTTTTTTTTTTTTTTGAGAAACCAGCCCAGCATTTGCTTTGCAACTCAAACTAATTAACGGCCCAACGGACCAATTAAAACATATTGATAACTAAAAATGCTACAGGACATGTGTCCAAATTAAAACTCAAAGGGAAAACAAACAATTGATTTATATTTATTCATTTACCAAGAAATATAAATAAAAGCATCAAAGTTGGTACATCCTAATTATGTACTTCCACATTTTCGCAAAAAATAATTATGTACTTTCCACAAGTATGTGATGGCAACGTACAGCCAACTGCCGAGAGTAGATGTTAAAGAAACAGTGAGCCTGGAAGTTGCACCTGCTTGTTATAAGAGTACGACTATGTATTTCTTGGGACACCATGCATGCTCATGAACAACCGTTGGCTACATATTATTGCGGCTGACCAGTTCGTGATAGTCCTTTCCTCCATGTTGCCGGTTGTTTACTCGCACATTTTGTTATTTGTGGCTGAACCAATAGTTTTATTCATCAGCCAATAAGCACTACTGCAAAATTGATTTTGCGAGGCACCACTCAAAACTTAACGGAAGCGAGCACCAAAATCAATCATCTCAAAAAAAAAAATAAAAAAAAATAAAAAAATAGGCTTTTAACGAAGATGCATGATGAGCGTGCACACTGCTGCAGGGCTGATGGCGAGGGCAAAGCAAAGTCTGCGGGTGAGAGGAATATGATAAGGAATACAGAGATGACAAATAGAATATAACTTGGTGATTAGGCCATCATCAGTCACCGAACGATTTATGCTCTTATAGAGCATCTCGAATAGAACCTCAATAACCTCGCTAACGCTGACTACATAAGGGCAGTCCCAATGCAAGACTCTATCACAGAGTCCAAAACTATTTATTAACCTCTTATTTATTGTATTTTGCTGATGTGGCGGCATATTTACCTCGAAGATTGTGGACATAGAGTCTAAATAAGACTTGGAGTCTTGCTTTTTCTGTTTCTCTCTTTAATAAATATACCGCCACATCAGCAAAACACAATAAATAGAAGGGTAATAAATAGTCTTGGACTCTGTTGTAGAGTCTGCATTGTGAATGCCCTAAATAAACAAAACAAAAGCACGATCTTAGCAACATCTAATGAGGGCAATTTAAAAATTACATTATGCAGCATGCGTCCAGTGCCTGGACACAGATATCAATGAAAACGGCGATATACAGACGAAACATTTGCCATCTTCGATCCCATTCCAATTTACCACGGAAATCAATGAAAACTATAAAGAAGAAAAAAACTGGAATTCACACGTGTAGCTCGTATGCGTAGGGCAAGGGATGAGATCGGCGAACTCACTGGGATGTGAGATGCATGGGGTCCTTGTAGCCCGGATGCTTCTGCTCTGCCGTGGAATGAGAAGCATCCAATCCCCGCGACGGTAGGGCCCACGCAACAACTCAAATCAACCAATCTGCCTGCCCTGCTGCCCACGCTCCCTCCTAGAAATTCCCAGCAGCTAGCTATCCTCGCAGCAAAACCGCGGCCGCAGAGGAGGCGATATAAGGGCACGTACAACGCTGATTAATGTGCCGTCTGTATGACAAAAAATTTGCAAAAAGCCCCCTCACGCGCAACAACCAAGGCAGTGCCGTCGTCTCGCGAGTCGACGGCTTCGGCCCGTGCTCCGAGAAATCAACTAACGCGTCTTCTACCGGCGTCGATCCCATGCGGCCATGCAGGTGCCCGCGAAAACTCATTCCTCTCTACGCTTTCTCCCTGGTATCACTTTCATCCTACCTGTTCTCCGCTCTCCATCTGCCTCCTTGCGCCCGCACGTCCCAGATCGGAAGCACATAACACATGAAAGTGCCGAAGTTGACAGTAGCCATGCGGCGTCCGATGGCCTGGCTGTGGCGTGGCCGTACTCCGGCACGACGGCAGCCCTAGCAGTCCTGGCCGGCCATAGCGCTCGTCAGATAGTCCCAGAATTTGCAAATCGGCTCAAACTTATAAAGTCCGTTTAAAATCAAAATCAAATCCAAATCCAGAAAATCATGATTCAAATTTGTGTGACTTTTAGTATAAATATATATTAATATCTTATTTACATTGATGCTTTGTCTAGAATAATTATGTTTTGATCTTGTTGCCACAATTACTAGTCTAAAACTATCATGTTCGTTTTTAACTTGAATATGTTTATTTGTTTTGTGTCAACTAGCAACATACTAGTGTACAAGGATCATAATCATACTTGATCATAACTATGTGCAAGTATTAAATAACTTATAGACAGTTAAATAGACAACCCATTGTATGAGCTGTCTATTCAGCTGTCTGTACACAGATTTCAAAAACTTGTAGACAAAGCAAGCTGTCATGCGTGGGTTGTACATGCCCTAATGTGGGGCACGAGGGCAGTGGAGACAACTGGATCTGGTTCGGATGACGTAGAATGGGGTTTTGACTGTAGCTTGGGTTCTTCTAGCAAGTGACGATATGAGGCCTTCAAGAGGGTGGGTGGGGAAAAAAGGAGGTTATGATGATATGCGTGACGCGGCGTCGATTGGTTATTAATGGTTATGGTGCCGACATCAAGATCGAGCGACGACATCTATCATGGGACTGTCTTGCGTGAGAGGGGACACCACGCGAGACCGATCCCAACATAGCAGAGCGACAACACAACGTGGATTTTGCACCAAATTGGTGTCCACTCCTTAGTCTTTTTATATGTGAGAGAGAGATTGTGAGAGATTTGAATAGGAATGCTACTATGCAAAATACGCTACTTCGCAAAACATAACTCTTTCATTTTTCTCCTCTTCCACATCAGCTCCGTCCGTTCTTTACCACGCTGTCGTTGACCTTGGGTTACAGAGAAGGTGCTTGCATAAATAAGAACTAAAACTAACCACTATGTAATAAGTAATGTGAAAAAATAAAATAAGTATTTGCAATTAAATATGATTTGGGAGGTAATTGAATGAATTTTGAAAAGAAAAAAAATTTAGGGAAACTTAGAAAAACAAAAAAACCTTCCTAGGCAAGTTTATCTAGCCGAGGCCAATTTGATTTGAGTGTTCATTATCTAGCAATAGAGAAAAACTAGCCTAGAATATATAGTTTCTACTGCTAGCCTGCCATACCTTGCGCAAATTGGCCTAAACGGTTTTGGAAAGTGGATCAAGGAAGTTTTGGTTGTCTGAGTTGCTTTCAAACTCTAATTCTAGGTGAATTGATCTAATCAACATCAACTTATCTCGCGAGGTTTGCACTATTGTCATGCCTGCCAATTAGCCTTGTTGTTTTTGATCTCTTTCTTTTGCATGCTAGGATGTCGATAGCTTAAATCTAAGCCACCTTGCCTCAACTTAGGCATGGCTAGGATGGAGTGCTATCTAGTGGACATGGCCATCGCTACCTCGGTTCCCTCCTGCCTTGGGCAATTCAGAATAAATGGAAAGCTTGGGGTAAATTAAAATAGAATCTTTTGTTTAGGAAATAAGATTGTGTTGGTCTAGGAAATAAGATTGAATTTTTAGTATTGAGAATGTAGGAAATTTTCATCTTAAAACTAGAATATAATCATGGAAATCTCAAATACTAGCATGTAAAGCCCCATAGTAGATAGATTGGACAACATGAACAACTGCATAAATGAATATCATCATAATCAAAACATGAAATTGCTAGGGTTTGCTCAGCAGACACTTTGAAAGCTCCATCAAAATTTGAAAATTTCATCAAACGACCGTAGATCCATCGCAAACTTTGAAACAAGTGTTCATACTCACACAAAATAAAAAATCCATCGAAAAAGTTATTATTTTCACAAAAATCCTCCAAAGCTTGAATTTTTCTGCTCTTGATGAGTCTACCCAATTCACTTCACAAATATGCTCGTCAAAGGGTGATAGCACATATTCTAGCCTTCAAACCATCTCCTAAAACGTAGGAATTCAAAATCCCAATAATGCTAGTCCCTCTAGGGGTTTCAACAAGTTTCCATTCTCATTTATTGCTATGATATATTAGCGTATAAGATAAGTTTGTAGGTTAATTAAGAATAAAGAGAAGGTTAGAGTTTCCTAGGGATGGAATTCATCCATTATTCCACTCACTCCTCCTATCCTGAGCCTGAAGTCTTTTGTCATGTCGTGATCATTCTAGCTAGCAGCATCCTCGCCAGCGCACGACCTCACATCCGCTAGGCCTGAAGTCGTTTGAGGTATGCCTATCACTAGTTATCAGTAATATCATAGTCTTCACCCATATTTAACTTGCCTGCCTAACACTGAGCATGCATCGACAATGCAATTGGCATGAGGAATACTGAGTTCATGTTGTCATAATTAGACATCAATCTATAATAATAAGCTTTTTTACCGATGGCAGGAGAGATTACCTTGTGTTGTCCGTGATAGCTAGATTTTTTGTGGACCAAAGATAGCGGTGGCGAAGGCTGTGGCGCATAGTAGTCCCACTACAACCCACGACCTCAGTGGAGAAGTTCAAGGTGACTTGGGCTTAGCCGCCGTTGGTAGTGGCATATATCTAGGATCACAGTTGTTCTCGTCTCGAGGTACCGATCAACGACACCCCACAACTTTTACTAGTTCCATACACTTGGTACTGATAGGTTTGAGAGATCAAACTAGGCCGCATTTACAACCCTACATTGACAATCCTGCTCAACAATCATCCAACAGCAAGACAACACAGAGCAGCTGGAGTATCTGTCTCAACTGTGTAGACTTTGGTCATCTGAGATGCCATTAGTGGTGCACCCAGGTGACAATGACTTTGTCAAATGTGCGGCTGCAACGGTTCATGCATATAATTTGTATTATTATCCCAACAAGCTCTACAGCTCTATAAAAAGTGTCCAACAGTCTAGAAATAAGATATCAATATAAGAATTCAAATCAGATTGATCGTGGATTCATGCATATTGCCTCCTCCCTTCAAATCTATGTACATCCGCTTAAGTACTTCCTATTAGAAAGCTAGTTTTGTTTCTCAATCCAATTTTAACCGATGCAAGTAAACATGTGAATGGGGAAATGAAATTTCATACTAAGAGAGCTAGCTTTATGTCTCAATCCAATTCTACAAAGGTGACGTGGTTGTCCTGGATTGAAATGAAACTCACCATTTAGACTGGCATAACCAAGAAAGAAATGGAGAAGGGGATAAAAAAAAAACTCAAATAATCTCAGAATAACGACTTAGATCTTAGAGAACATGATTGCTACTTCCTAGATCTACCATGTCTCTTACAAAGGAAAGGTTAACACAACAATGTATAACACACTTCATCTATCGATCTCAACCGCAAAAAACAAAGGAAAGATTGAACTCCAAATATTGTGTTAGGCTAGAATAGAGAAAGAGAGATAACAACTGAAGAGATAGTTGGTTGGGGGCAGCCTTTATTCTTATTTTAAGAGCTACACATTCCTAACTTACCCATAGATATTTTGGCTAAACCAATTAACAAGGTGGCAAAATGGTCTATAAAGGTCTACGGTTTCGACGGCCAAGAGCTCTTCACGACTGTGGTGGTTTGTCGTGGTTTTGAGGCCCTCCTGTTCCAACGTGAACTCCAATGAGGTTTTCAGGACCATAGCTGAATAATTGTTTGTCGGTGGTTTTGAGGCCCAAGTCATGAAACCGCCCTGAAGATGCGTATCCTCTATGCCTCCACTACAATCACGACACATGTCATCAAGTCCTCCTGCACCTCCACTTCTTGGTCTCAATTGTCATCTTGACTTCGTCATTAACACGGTCCACTACGCATGTAGTCTTCCTTGTCTATGTCCCCAAGTGCCAAAAAACCCACGCTGTATCCTCCAACACCTCGGTCCCTCGGTTTTAGCCTCATGTCCGTTCTTTACCACTACCAGTCCATTTGTACGGCAAGTCTCTTTATTGACCTTCTCCATTGCCATAAACTATTTTAGTGCTTCACACTCGCAAACCAACACGTTAAGGAGACATGTTGGACACACATCAATGCTAGGGTTAGTAACGCTCAACTAAACCTTGGCCATCTCTTTACAATCATTCATCAACTTGACACAGAAGGGCACATATCTACCATGTGTTTGCAGATCCATTATTTGCTTTCATGATAATAGGTAACGAGGAATGTTACCTGTGCGAGAGCGCAAAGAAGCACTTACGAGTTCTTCACGTCGCGTTCTAAGTCACTTGCCAACCCTATTTTATTTGATACACTTCTTTGACTTGACAAATTCGGAATTTTTCATATTTTTTTGAGGCCTAAGCATCTTGGTTCCAAAACGGCTCCACGTACCGACTTTGTTCACCAAAAGTATCCAAATTGGGATGTTAAGCATCAGGCTTTCGAAAATATAAGATGTTGCTCTGCCTTTCACGGGGTTAATGTTAGCACCAAATGAAATAAACCTTTGAGAATATAAGGGAATATACATCGTCATTAAAAGTAACACAAATCTATTGGTGGGCCGCGATGTTGGCCGAACGGCCCAACAAACTCGTCGCGTTGCTATAAACAAATACGCAATACTCCGATGTCACTTGCAGGGCTGCAGTGGTGAACCACCCCACTCATTCCTCCACATTTACAAGCAAGACATCAAGCAGCTCTGTGCAACGCAAAACATGAACCAAAGAAAAATAGATATAATTTTTGAGTTTTTTTACCTCCAAATTTACAACTTCAAATGGAGAAACGGACAATACCAAAGTTGTATTAATTACTCGACTATCTACACACTACAGGAAATCGTGGGTTTGCCGACGGCTTAAAGCGTCGGCGAAGCCCCGATTCTGTCGGCAAAGGGTTTGCCGACAGGAATTCCCTATTCCTGTCGGCAAACCGCTGTCGGCAAAAATCCGTCGGCAAACAGGACTTTGCCGACAGAATCGTGGCGTTATCGGTGTACTTTCACCGACACCACGTGGTCTGTTCGGCGAAGGAACAGCCGCCGTCAACCGCCGTTCGCTTCGCCGACAGCCCGGGGCCGTCGGCAAAGTCGACAGCTTCTTCGACAGCCAGGGCTGTCGGCAAAGTCGACAGTTTGCTGACAGCCAGGGCTGTCGGCAAAGTCAGTGTTTGCCGACAGTCTTGTGGACCTGGCTGTCGGCAAATTCACCTCTTTGCCGACAGCCATGGCAACAAGGCTGTCGGCAAAGTGGATTTTCGGCAAAAAAAAAAAAATATAAATACATAAATAACAAATCTGACCACAGCACAATATATATATAATATAATCCTGGATGTCCATTAGATACACAAAATCATCAATAGATAGATCAGTCTATCATAAATCCGTTACATACAAAGATGTTTGCATCAAGATAAGAAAATACATGAGATGTCCAAACTAAGTATAAGATACAGAGGTCTTGTTTACAAAGAGGTCTTGTTTCAATATCTCATTGATTTCTGAAAGAAATGAACATACATACAGGGAGAAAAAATAAATTATGCTAAATCACCACTATAAGATAGTATCAAAAAGTTCCATTGAGATGCATGTAATACTTACTTGACATTGTACTCCTACGCAAGGGAGGAGGCATATGCCTAAAAACTTAAGTTTAATCTGCAACAGCAAGGGGAGGAGGCACATATGCAGTGAGAACATGGATAACACATATCAATAGGTTACATCATGAAGTAAATTATATGATAAGCAAAGGCAAACTGTTTACTCTAGAGAGGAGGCACATATATAGTGAATTAGCAGAGGAAGCACATAAAGATCGACAAACCTGATAAAGGAAGAGAGAAATTGCAGCTATTAAATAAGGTCAACACAATTCTTATTCACAAACTTTTAACCAACACAGCAAGGTGCAAAATGCATTTTCGTGAAAAAAACAATGCACCAGGAGTACCATACATCAGTACGCAAACGAGGGTTAACTTTCTTATGAACTTTAGCAACATCACTGGTCACATATCAGTGAAGAAGCAATGCAGAAACCTCATACGAAATAAGACAGGTACTCCCAGCTATCAAAAAATGAGACAAAAAAATTAACAGCCGCCTCTCATGCAAATTGAGAATTTGTGTTCATCAGTGAAAATGCAGTTAGTTCCAAACAGGCAAACAGGCCATAAGAACCTAGCTGATAGACCTTGAGTCATGTCCACAAGACAACATCTGAGCACAAATGTCCCCAGAGTACCAATCAAAACACCAAACAGTGCATAGCAATAAACACCAAATCCACAATGGTACCAGCTGCAAATTTGACTACAACTCAACTGTAACAGCTAGTAAACCAACCAGCATTCTAAATATGAGAATGGAGGGATTCCCAAGTTTCCAGGTCAGCTGCAAGAAAGGCTATACTAATTCAATGCAAGTAAAAGTCATAATCCTAAGGTTGTTTGTTCCAAATATCGCAAAAATTCATTTCAGGTTGAAGCGGTCCTCTGGCTATGCAATTTGTATACTGTACCAACTGTCAACAGAAAACAAAGGAAACTGCATATTCATCAATTCAATAATTTCTTGATAGTTCGCCATATAATCATGAGTGAGTGCATCTAAACACAAATTTCAGCAAAGTAAAGTAACTAGAGATCCTCATCAAGCACGCAATAAGATAATGTGACACTCCAGGCTGTTCCACAAAAATGTGATTGAAGTGAGAAGGAGATTCATAAAAGGATTAAGTCATGATCTGTAACTACGATAAAGATGGGCTTTCGTTTCCTGAATTTTCAGTATTCTTACACTTCACTGAACAGGAGGACTACACTACATGTGCCCATGTGATAGGCATTTAAAAGAGCAGGATAGGATAGTATGGCATGAAAATATGGAAAGTCAACCTAAAAGTGTAGCTACTAATCAAGAGTACTCCCACCATTTTTCATAGTTTGACGTTGGTTAATTGAAATTTAAACCAACCAGCATTCTATACATATGAGAATGGAGGTATAGTACACTAGTAGGGATTCTCAAGTTTCCAGGTCAGCTGGAAGAAAGGTTATACTAATTCAGTGCAAGTAAAAGTCATAATCCTAGTTGTTTGTTCAAAATAATCCAAAAGTTCATTTCAGGTTCAAGCGTTCCTCTGGCTGTGCAATTTGTATACTGGTCCAATTGTCAACAGAAAAAAAAGGGAACTGTATCTACATCAATTCAATAATTTCTTGGTAGTTGGCCATGTAATCATGAATGCATCTAACTGAACACAAATTTCAGCAAAGTAAAGTAACTAGAGAACCTCATCAAGCACGCAATAAGATAATGTGACACTCCAGGCTGTTCCACAGACAGGCCAGCATAATTATCATCATAAACAAAAGATATCACACAATGGAAAGTCGTCAGTTTAGTTACCTTGATGACATTTGGATGATTGAGGCGCGACAGAGTGGTGACCTCCGTGTGGAACTGCTTCTCAAGCTGAGCCGCCAGCTCCGCGTCCTCCTCATCATCCGGCTGCCTGATGAACTTGACAGCAACCGGCTGCTCCTTGTAGATCCCGTGGAACAGCCGGCTATGCGCCCCGGACGCGAACCTGTGCCCAATGAGCAGCTAGGAGCAATCAACAGACCATTTCTCGAGCACCTCCAGTGCAGCGTCTTACAGGTTTCATAATTGGTACCCAAAGGTTCCGATTTAATATATATATATATGCAGTCGAAAAGACAAATCCAAAGGCAAGAACAATTATAGGGACTAATGAATAATAATGCATCTAATTTGCTTAATCGAGTCTGCATTGTTGAGGATGGTTGAAGATGCTAAAATTGACATACCAGAGTTATAAAACTACGAAGCCAACAACATGGATCGATCTAAGAATTTCTTGGGTACTAAATGCTCTAAGACTAACGTCATAGGACAAGATCTACTTTGCAATTCAGGAACATTACACGAGGATGACACCTGACTAGATCTGGAAGGTGGGGATTCGCTTCTGATTCTCAAGCAACACCATGAGATTGAGGGAGGATGTGGCTGGGATGGTGGAGCGAGCACATACCTTGGTGGCTTGGAGGGGAGCAGCGCTAGAGCGCTCGTCGCTATCCAGTGGGGGAGCAAGCAAGTAGCGGCCGTCATGGGGGAGCCCTCGACGCCGTGGGGCGTGAGGTCGCAAGCCGGCGACTGGGGGCGCGGAATCTGCAGGGGCACGCGACTGAGGGCGCAACCCTCGGACGACGGGCAGCGCGGGATCCGACCCTAAGCTTTCTCGCCGCCACCGCCGCCGGGCCACCGTTGCCCCCATGCCCGAGTCGGAGCCGCCTCCCTCTGCTCCAGTAAACCGCGAGCCGACCCACGCCTGAGCCCCCACCGCTCTCGCGCTTCTTGCAGTTTGGGGGCCGCCGCCGCCGCCGCTGCCCGCCCCTTGGAGGTTGTCACGGATCTGAGGAGAATTGGACGGAGGGGGACGGGAGTGAGAAGGGGATAGGGCAGAGCCGAGCGGAGGGAGGAGGTGTGTGCGCCGGTGAGGAGGTGCTCAACGACCGAGTGCGAGAAGCGCGTCCGCCGCACCCACGAGAAGCGCGGCGGCTGAGGGGCGGCGGGGCGGGCGGATCTGCGCGGGCCGGAGCGGTGGCCGGAGTGGCGGAGTGGCGGCGGTGGCGGCGTCGGGTGGCGGCGGTCGCGCGGTGGGTGGCGGAGTGGCGGCGGTCGAGTGGGACGGGGAATGGGGATGGGGATAGGGTTGTTAGTTCATGGGCCGGCCGGGCTTTTTTTTTTTAATTTTGGGCCGCTTTGCCGACGGCCCGGCCCACGTGCCGGCAAACAATTTTTCTTTTTTTTTTTTTAAATCTTTTCGCCGACAACTGCCGGCCTAGCCATTGTCGGCAAACAATTTTCCTTTTTTTTTAAAAAAATTTTTCGCCGACAGCCCGATGCCCAATGGGCCGTCGGCAAACAAGTTTTCTTTTTTTTAAAAAAATCTTTTCGCCGACAGCCCTCCCGACAAGGTTTGTCGGGCGAACATTTTTTGCCGATCGCATCCAAGTGCGTCGGCAAAAAAAGTTTCAAATTTTTGTTTTTTTAATCCTTTTTTTTCTCGGGTCCCGAGTAACACAATTACATCTCAAATTCAAAACTTGGGAATGTTTTGAGTTATTTAGCTATATTTCATTAATTTTTTTCCTCACTTCAATTTTTCCGCATTATTCAAGTTTGAACCTGCAGTGCATGAAATAATGAAACTTTGGCCTTCAAAAAATGATATTCATGGTGAGGAGTGTGTTTTAAGGCCGTGTACCAACTCTCACCCAAAAGTTCCAAGTCCTTGTCCACGTAACAAGAGGCTCCAAGATTGGTAAAGTGTTTTTTTAATTATATAAAATCCAAACAAAGTCAAAAATCACGAAAATTGACGGGGTGTCGTGTTATCGCATGTGGAGGCTATGGAAAAAATTTGAAAAAGTTTGGAGCAAGTTGCGGCGTCACATGCTCAAAAGCCAGACAACTCCACATGTGATCACAAGTGAGATGTGTGGAGTTGTCTAGGTTTTGAGCATTTGACGCCGCAACTTGCTCCAAACTTTTCAAATTTTTTTCATAGCCTTCACATGCGATAACACGACACCCCGTCAAGTTTCGTGATTTTTCAACTTCGTTTGGATTTTATATAATTAAAAAACATATTTACCACTCCTGGATGGTCGTGTTACGTGGACAAGGACATGAAACTTTTCGTTGAGCGTTGGTACACGGCCTTAAAACACACTCCCCACCATGAATATCATGTTTCGAAGGCCAAATTTTTGTTATTTCATGTACCTGCAGTTTAAATTTGAAAAATGCGGGAAAATTCAAGTGAAGGAAAAAAATTAACGAAATATAGCTAAATGTTTCCAAAAAGGACCAAATTCAAACATGTGATTGTAAATAATGTATCTAGGCAAGAAAAAATTTTGAAGTCACAATTCGAAAAAAAATATGTTTGCCGACAAGATATAATGTCTGTCGGCAAAGAGAATAGTTTGCCGACAGCCAACAGTGGCTGTCGGCAAACCATGGACTTTGCCGATAGCAGACAATGGCTATCGGCAAACCTGTCTTCGCCGACAGCTTGTGGAGGCTGTCGGCAAACTTTGCCGACAGCCCTAACGGCGTGGCCGGCCGGCAAACGGCGCCGTTTGGTCGAGAGCGCTTCGCCGACAGCCTTGGTTTGCCGATGCCTCGGCCGGTTTGTCGGCAAAAAGAATCTTCGCCGACAGCCTGTATTCGTCGACAGCCCGTGGATCTGGGGCTGTCGGCGAAGTTGAATTTGCCGACAGCGGGTTTAGGCTGTCGGCAAACAGCTGGTTCGCCGACAGCCCAGATCCTGGCTGTCGGCAAACCCCTGGGCTGTCGGCGAACAGCCGGATTCCTGTAGTGACAATATTGTTGTTCAGCCTAAAGGACACATCTTATTTTCGATGGAAGAAGGTAATGAAATAGCTATCATGTTGTATCGAAGTGTTTCGACTTACTTAGGATCAATGGATAGGAGGAACGGTGACTGTGGTCCTCAAAGTCAAAGCTGAGTTAGCTCCTCAAGGCGAAGGGGACAAGGATGGGGACAGGTTGGAGCGAGAGAGTGAAAAAATGAAAAATAAAATGCTCTTGATCAAATGGCCCGTTAGCTTAGCACGAAACATTTTACAAAGGTGACTTGGTCAGTTATTCCTGCAGTAGTGAACCAACACTCATTCCTCCAAATTTACAAACACGACATCGAGCAGCTGAAACACAAAACATGAACCATAGAAAGTTATGAAATATAGATATGATTTGTACTTCTAGTTTTTGTCATCTTGGTGAGAGGGATAGCACGACCTCGGGCTGTTGCTGAAGCTACAGCTCCATCACTGGCCATCGGCGTCATCACCACGTGAGCTGCTAGAAACTGCAGGTCCAATCCCTGTCCTCCCTCGATAGATCTTCATCTTTGTCCATGGTCTAAGTTGTCGCAATGGCCTACATCCACCGGAGGTGGCCCCCGCACATCTTGCGCAGCCACTGAGCTTCAGGCAAGGGCCACTACGTGAAAAACTTACTATGGGAGCGCTTGGCCAAAAACTGTAGGGGCGGCTGGTGATGGAACCGCCCTTACAGTGGGTGGCCTCTGGGAGCTGGTTGGCCAGATCACCAGCCGCCCCTAGAGTGGCACTGTAAGGGCGGCTGGTGATCCAGCCCGCGCCTATACACCATCGTAGGGGCTGGCCGGTGATCCACTCCGCCCCTACAAAGTGGTTTTTCACAAAGTTAGTTAAAACGAGACACTAAATGACCTCAAATAAAAAACTTTTGAATACAAAATAGTTACATCTCATAAAGATACACATTTTATATATAGTACACTTTTACATTTGGAAAAGTTTCAGTAAACTCTTGTCACATGTTTTGAAAATTCAAGGCGAGATATGGTCAACCCTAGTCAAACGAGACGCCAAATGACCTCAAATGAAAAACTTTTGAATACAAGATAGTTACACCTCATCAAGATACACATTTCATACATAGAACATTTTTGCATTTGAGAAAGTGTTGGTAAACTCTAGTCACAAATTCTTAAATCCCACACGACTTAATGAAATTTCATGCGGGCGTGTGGATTTAGAACTACACTTTCATAATGCTTCGTCAAATGCAAAAATGACCTATATATCATTTGCTGGTCTTGATGAGTGGATCAAACTTGATGTTCATGACTTTTCGAGGTGGGCCCGTCTAGGGTGTTGAAAACCCGCGTGTAGCCGTGAAAAACGGAGTTTCAAAGTTTGAGTGGTCCAAACAATCTCGATGAAAAGGTGACCATTAGAAAAAATGTGTATCAAACTTGTTGTTCATCACTTTTGCACCTGAGGCCATCTAGGGTCCGGTCAACGCGTATTTTCTGAAAAAATGAAGGTTTGACTTGGTCAACTTAGGTCAAACGAGACACTAAATGACCTCAAATGAAAAACTTTTGAATACAAGATAGTTACATCTCATCACGATACACATTTCATATATAGTACACTTTTGCATTTGAAAAAGTTTCAGTAAACTTTTGTCACATGTTTTAAAAATATAAAATGTGACTTGGTCAAATTTTAACAAACATGGTATTCATGATCAAGTTTCCATTTGAAATAATTTAGGGTTTTAAAAACTGAAGTCAAAGTTTCATTTTTTTTTTAAATTAAATATTGAATCGGTCAAACCATTCAAAATGAAATACTAAATGACATATATTAATATATCATATATTAAATATTTCGTATATTAAATATTAGAAACACTAAACTGAAGCCCAGCGCCCGCTAGCCCACAAACCGGCCCACCTTTTCGGGCTTATATATATTTGCCCCAAACCCTAATCCTCACCAGCTTCCCCTCCCATCCCCTCCCATTCCTGTCACCACCGACGACGGCGCCGCCTCCCCACCTCCTCCCGCGTCAAGGCACCTTCCTCACCACCAGCGGCGGCGGCAGCCCTCCCCTACTCCATCGCCGGAAGATCCGACCCGCTGTGGCCTCCACCAGCAGCGGTTGCGCGATGGCGACGGACGTCGACCGCGCGCGGAGACAACACAGGCATGGCGCCCCTCCTCGATCCGTGACCGTGCGATCCACTCGGCTCGCCTCGGCTCGGCACTCGGCACTCTTCCTCCACCGCGCTGCACTTCAGGTCGAGCGCGCCTCGATCCAGATCCAAGGTAACCCCTCTCCGTCCTCTCGTCTCACGGCGGCCTTCGCGCGCTCCGTCTCCTCATCCGGGACCGGTTCGCGCCTCCTTTCGTTCGTCAACCATCGTCGGGATTCCCTAGCCCTGGGTGGCGCGGGCGAATCTGCTGTTACGTCTTGGATTGGGTTGCCCTTTGGTTTGCTGGCAGTGGTAGACTGGTAGTGGTAGCCATGGAAATTGGAACCTTCATTTCTGAAACTTGAATGGATAAGTCTAGCCATATCTCTGAGTCTCCTAGTCCTAGGAATTAACGCCGTGAACTGGCTTTTGAAATTTGATGCAGGAGAAGATAGATTTGTTCTGTAGATTCAGCTACTGTTAAAATAGTCTTTTAGGTTTGTTGGGGAAATTGAAACGCATACTTTGGTCCACCTCACCTGGTAGTGGAAGGGGAGTTGGGAAATTACCTTTGAAAATTTCTGTGCATGCTAGTTATGGGAAATATGCATATCTGTCGGTTTGTGGAGTTATTAATCAACGATAGGACACTCAGTTGAGTGGTGGCTGCATTACGGGAGTGGTTGTTCCTCATCTTGTGTAGATAGTGATGCCGCTGGCTGAGCCAAAGTGGTGCCACAAGGCCACAGATTTCTTCTCCACATCTAGTAAGTGTGACATCTAGTTGTTTGTTGTAAATCACTAGGTAATCATTTTCTGTACAAATATTCCTACTTTAGTTTGTTGCAAAGTGTATGAATGTCCAGTTAACTGAGCATAGTATAAGTGAGTGATCTGTACGCCACTGAAACGTGTTGGAACACAGACTATTCCTTTGCCTAACCAACTTCAGTTAAAAATGTGCTTCTCTGCAGTTTGATGCGCTTGTTGCGGCATTGCCACTATCATCAGAAGAGGATCATGTGAAAAGAGTTCAAGAGCTACAGGTAGTTATCTGACAGTAATAGATTTATCAATCAAGTTTATCAAGGATGTGCATCTGTCAAACTCCTACTTTAAATTGTATGAAATTTTGAAATTTGCAGGCAGAGAATGAAGTCGTGGGATTGGAGCTCCAGAAGCAACTTGAAGCTGCTGGTAACATGACCCCCACTGTTTAGAGTTCTTGGTATTATATGGCTAATTACTGATATGGTGCACCTCATTGCCTTACAGAAAGGGAGTTGAAGCAGGTTCAGGTGCTGTTCAATGAAGCAATGGCCACCTCCCTAGAAAATGACTGTCAGGTATAACTGTGTTGTCTTTCCTGCTAGTTTTGTATGTTCTGTTTGTTAAGTGTAATATCTCTTTATAACCCTTTCTATTTTGGAAAAGAGGAACTGAGAATAGTTAGAGTACAAAGAAAATACTATCAGGTTGGCTTAGTGTTTGTTGGTTGCTGCCTATGTGATATTATTTATCATGTGCCATCTCCTCCCTTTCAGCTCCACATGTCTGTAAAATAGTACTGTAGTAACTAGTAGTTTGTGTAATCATATACTACTGTAGTCTGTATAGCTACTGTTAGGTACCCTTGATGTCTTGCTTTATTTAATTACTACTCCTTGTTGCATTAATCTTTACAGCAACCTACTTTTTAATCTAACTTGTTTCTACTAACAGGGGAAGAAAGGAGCAGACACTCAACTCATGGCTTGGAACTTAGGTGGGCACACTAAACTTGAGAATTTACCTGATCATAAATCATGTAATGGCACCCAGATTGGCTGATAATTTTTATGTATGTCCAAGATTTAGTTTGGCTCCAATAATTAGTGATTGTCTTGCTTAGTAAAAACTAGAATAAGAGTTGCTGAGGCATTTACTTAGTTGTTTCTAGAAATCATTCACTTGAGCATGTACTTGTACTTTAGAAGTGGACAATTTATACAATGTAAATAGTGTAATGAAACATGTTGGCGAACATGTGCTGTGGTTGAGTCTGAATTTGAATTATATTTGTGGATGTATATATGTACTGTGTTGTGGTCAGATTTGATATTTATGTATTTATATTTTTTTGCTGAAAATTCACTGTAGGGGCGGCTCTTGATTGAGCCGCCCTTACAACATTAGCACTGTAGGGGCGGCTGGAACACCAGCCGCCCTTACAGTGGAAGGCACTGTAAGGGCGGCTGGAACACCAGCCGCGCGCCCTTACAGTGCTCGTGTTGTAAGGGTGGCTGGTGTTGAGCCGCCCTTACAGTGCCCCCCACTATAAGATCGGGGGCGTAAGGGCGGCTCGCCCAGCCGCCCTTACAGTGGCTTTTTAGCCGCCCCTACAGTGCCTCAGTGTAGTAGTGGGCTTGGCGCCCCTGCCATCGCCATTTCGGTGATTTCCCGAGCGACCGAGAGCAAGCCCATGAGACAGCATGCTCAGGGGTATTGGTGCTGCCATGTTGGACTGTGCATGTTGCCTGTGTGGTGGATTTAGAACTGGGTTACCACAAGGCCAGGCCAAGTGATAGTCAATAGCCAGACATGCTAATAAAAAATAAACAGAGATCGGATCATCCCCAACCTCATTCTTTTTATTTTTTATGGAAACAGGATGGCTGGTCTGCTGAGATTTACTAACATTGGAAGTAAAAAATGAACCTCACATAATGCGTGCCTTACAAATGCAAACAAAGCTATATGGTGTAGAACTATAACAAAAATGAAATATTCCATTCACACTAAATTATAAGAAGTTTTGGCTTCTCAAGATAGATCACTTCTGTTATGCATCTATACATGCATAATAATATGCATATGAAAAGGTTAAATATCTTATAATTTGGAACGGAGAGAGTAGAAATATATAAATTGCAAATGGAAAACATGAACATAGTAGTAGCACTGAAAATTCTCCTCACATCGGAAAGTTCATCAAGGATGATCTGGCTAGATAGGTTTATGGCTCCTTATTTCCCCCGGTAGTTGCATTCTTCTCGCCTTCAAGGCTCTTCATCATAACGTTTTGACACATTGTCATGACATTGTGACACATCTCTGCTGTGACCTTCATGACGACTTCAGCAGCAACAGACATGGAGACCGAACCCACTTTCACCGATGCCGAACCCAATAGATCAGCAAAGGCGTGTGGTATAACGCCATCAGCCGATGCTCCGTCTTGCAGGTTCGCAGCCCCCGACGTCGACCCAAAGCTCCTCAGCATCTTTGGGATGTGCAACTCACCACCCCACATGCCAGCCATCGTAGCAGAGCGGCGTCCTCCTACATTAACGGCTGTGCCAACACGCCTGTCCTCCACTATGTGTCCGCATGTCTCCACCTTGGTTTCGCCATTGCCGATCTCGTCGTCCTCCTGCTGCTCCGCCGGCCGCACCACGTCCACTTCCACAACGTTGCTTGGGTTTCCTGCATTGATGGCGTTTCCGTCGTTCTCCTGTTGCGCCGCCTCGACAGTCTCGATCTGATGATGGAGATGGACGGCTGTCACCTGACCGGTGGGCTGGCCGGTGCCGGTAGGGGCCAAGACGCCGCGCAGGATGGCGAAGAAGCGCGTTGACGACGCCGCCGCCGCAGGGACACCAGAGTCGTCGTCCTTCCAGCAGGTGGAGGCAAGGTGGTCGAAGCGAGTCTTGCACTGCTGGCCTGTGCGGTGCGAGCCCAGGCCCGCTGCGTCGCGGCACGCGTTCACAGCGGCCGCCACGACGCGCCAGTCCTCGGCGACGAGGCGGCGGGACGAGCGCACGCGGCCGAGCCAGCGCA
This sequence comes from Themeda triandra, assembly GCA_018135685.1. Taxonomy (NCBI): domain Eukaryota; kingdom Viridiplantae; phylum Streptophyta; class Magnoliopsida; order Poales; family Poaceae; genus Themeda; species Themeda triandra. The sequence continues at coordinate 405,331 of JAENPR010000182.1, forward strand.
CCGGAACCCACCGGTCCACTTCGCCGTTGCGGCGGCGCTTGTAGATTGGCTCCCAGGCCTCGATGAGCGCTCGTCCGCAACAGTAACCCCGGACAGTCCGAGGTGCTACAGTAACCCCGGACAGTCCGAGGATATGAAACGTACAACGTCCGTCCGTGCGCCTCCCCTCTCAGTGGTGCGTCCGTGCTGATATAAGCTATGCAGGGCACGCCCTCTACCAACGACGTCATGATATAAGTGATCGGCATGTGTACAAGAATCCAATTTTCTACATTATTTTGTTTTTCTTCTTGCTTGCCAATGGTTGGTACTTGGTAGGCTCTCTTCTTGGAACGTCCACCGGAATGACCGGTAACGGCGACCAGAGGGGGGTGAATAGGAGCCTCAAAAATTTCTTTCGAAACTTTCACATCCTAGGCTCAAACAATCAACCCAAGAAACGATACACAAGACGTAGCGATCACGACCCTATTGAGAAGGTGGATGTTCCCAAGGAACACAGCGGATAACCACGAAACCAGCGGAGAAAACGGAAAACAAATCGGAGTTCGAACAGGCAAGTTACGGAGCAAACAGCGAAACTGCTACAGTACCGGACAGTTCCGCAACAGTAACCCCGGACAGTCCGAGGTGCTACAGTAACCCCGGACAGTCCGAGGGTCAAAAACTGAAAACCACACCGATCTGTACAGAATCTGGAGAGGAATAAAAAAGTTAACTGCGGACAGTCTAGGAAATGAGCACGAACAGTCCGAAAGTCACAAATACGAAAACACACTGTTCTGTCCAGAATCTGACGACGAGCAAGAAACTCAACTGCGGACAATCCGGGAAAAGAGCGCGGACAGTCCGAGGTTCAAAAGTGAAGAACAACTCCGAAAACTCAGAATCTGACCGAGACGACCCCGACGTCCGGACTGTCCGCATGGGAGGGCCGAACAGTCCGTGACCCCAGAAAACAGATCGCCCGGAAATCGCCTCCACCAAATTTCGTCCCAAACTTTTTCAAATCAAAACCTCTTGCAACCAAATTTAGAAATGTTGTTGCTTATGCAGAGGAGAGCCTATCTACCATGAATCATCGGCCAATTTGAAGTAGAGAGGGAGAAATCAAATGAGGGGCGAAAAAGGTCGTTCTTGGACAACCAGAGAGGAAATTGCGTGGATCTTTGATCTGAAGAGGAATCAATGGATTTCCTTCGGTGGAAACATCACTCTTGTGTCATAGATCGATCCAACGCAAGAAGAATGACTCAAAACGGTCTAGAAACGGAGAAATCACGCGAAGAACAAAGTGGCCCAAAAGTCAACTCAGGAAAAACACAAAATCCATCTCAGAGACACAGGCACAGATGATTTACTCGCAGAGGAAGCAACTGAGACTCGGCGCTCAGCTTGCCATACACGCTGCTTGAGTACGAATCAAGGATTTGCAAACCTCTCTCTCACAAAGATCTAGAGGAAGGAAAAAGCTAAGGGAAAAATGGAAATAGCAGAGGTGACGGGGAAGGTGAACCCTCATCCTTATTTATGGAGGGGGCAAGTCTATTTTACATTCCTTCTTTGCCCTTGGATACATGAGGAGCCACACCACTTAGCCAGGGGCATAAGGGTCCAACTCAGGCTTCACTTGATCCGACGGCCACCGCGCCTTCTCAACGGTAGCCTTGCTTCCAAGCAATCTCCCGATGCCCCCATGTGTCGTCCGTCCGCCGGGACCTCCGCCCCCGGTTTTGAGGCGCAAACCGGGAAACCCGCCGCCGATGGTTTTGAGGCGAAACCACCAAACCCTCCGCGAGTAGCGTAGCCCGTACGCGTCCCCCGCCGTGTACACTTGCGCTCGTCCATGTCCCAGCTGTCAGCCACCACGGCTGGCCGCCCGGTCCTCAGATCTCTCGATCCAAGCCTGACGTCCGTCCTTCACCGCACCCGGTCCGTCAGCACGGCACGCCCTACTTGATCTTGACCGACCGTCGACACCTGCAGACAACATGAGCCAAGAGACACTATTGTTTGACACGAAACCGCGTGCCATCGGTTAGTAAGAACACACACTCCTTGTGTTGGCATGTTGATAATCACTCATCACACAAAAGTCCACACACTGGTTATGGTAAAAACCATGTGTCCTCACCACCTCCGCCTCACACTGCCAGGTTGTTTTCTAAACATTTTTTATTAACTCATGGAAGTATTACGTAAATTACACTACGCCACATAAAGGAAGGATTTCATTAATCTATAGCGTTTACATCGAGTTTGATACAATAGATGTAAACCCATCCTGGTTTTTGAAAGCCCACAGCCTAATGATGTAGATCCGTATATGTGTTGTCATGCGCTTATAGTTCGGCCACCGTCGACGTAGATGACCTGGCCGGTGACGTAGGATGCCGCCGGCAAACACAGGAACGACACCACGGAAGCCACGTCCGCCGGCTCCCCGACACGACGCAGTGGAATTCGCTGAGATTCGTGCTCGATGGCCTCCGAGTTTGCTACCTGCTTGTGAAGACTGATTAGTATGGCAAAGAACAATGGGATTCTGTAGCTGATCGAGCGTTATCTGTCTCATGGTTAACAAAAAGTATATATATGGTAACAAATGTACAAAAGACGAAGTGAATAGTCCATGCTGTCAATCTCATGTATGTACGTACGTTCTTAACCATGTCAGTCAGGACCATCCCTGGTGCGACGCAGTTCACACGAATCTTGTCAAGGGCCCACTCAACAGCTAGGCTCCTTGTGAGCTGGTTCATCGCTCCTGTGTGCCACGTATTTAGTTTGCCATTTCATCGTCATATAATATTTGGACTAAGCACATCAAAATCATACTTATGCACATTAATTATTTTTCTTGGAAGAAAATACTTTCTTATTATTACAAAATTTTTATGTTTGATTATATGTGAGGATATTTCAGTATAATCTTCGTTAGGAGATATGACATCTTTTGCACATATATATAAATATAAAAATATGCAAACTAGCAATCCATGCAGCGTCCTTATATCCTTAGGTATATTAATATGAAATAGAGGTCTTGGTACTAAAATGCACTACAATAGCTTCTTTCAGTAATTAGATGTCAAAATCCAATTAATATCGTCATCCTCCATTTCTAATTTCTTTACAAGCCAAAAGTTAAGAACAGACCTATTAGTTTGCTCTCTAAAGTGCATAGAAGCTATAGAGAAAATGTTCGAGCATATGAAAAGACATAGACCAAATCATATTTTTAAAAATGACCCCGATATAAGGATTTTATACCAAAGACCGTTGAAGATGCTCTCAGAAATTGGTACCTTTAGCAGTGCTGTAAAGAACCACCCCAGGCATGCCGAGGCAGCTTGCGATGGAGGAGATGTGAATGATGCTTCCGCCACCGGCGATGGAGGCGTTGTGGAGGAGCGGGTGCGCAAGCTGGCTGAGGTGGAAGCACGACTCCAGGTTGGTCGCCATGAACCGCGAGTAGTCCTCGGCGGTGTACTCTGTGGCCGGCTTCACGATCACTTGTGCCGCGTTGTTGACCTGCCAATCCAGGCCACATCATATGTAGCCATGTCACCGTTCAATCAAAATGAGCATGTGATTCATTGGCAACAATTCGATGGCATATACGCTTACGAGGATATCGAGCTTGCCAGCGAAGACATCCTTGACGGTGTCCATGAGCGCCTCCCTATCGGCGCGCACGGCGACGTCACAGACGGACATGGTGACCTGGAAACCCTTCTCAGCCCACTGCCGACGGCTCTCCTCCAGCTCTGCCGCGTTGCGGGAGCACGTGTGCACCCGCGCACCGAACGCCGCCAGCTCCTCCACGATGGCGTGTCCAATCCCCTTGCTCCCGCCAGTGACCAGCGCCGTCGCGCCAGCCAGGCTCCATCTCTCGTGGCCAGCCGCTTCAGTCATCCCGGCCGTGTTAGACGCCTAGATCGTATCCAGTTGCTCACGCTACAGCTCCCTAAACGCTGCACAGGAGCCACCCGTCTTCCGACGGAGCCCATGGACTTTTATAGACATGTACGTGGATGTTCTAATGCCACGATCACCAGAAATAGTGGACGGTATGTTTTTGCTAAATGGCACGGAGATACCAAACAAAATTGAGCAAACTCATTGCGAAAATGAAAGCAGTCATGACAACCACCATAGTAAACACAACAGCAGCCATACCACGAAAATCACCGATAGAGAAAGACCATCAAACACACTAGAGATAAAGCCAAATGGCATGTTGTCTAGTGGTTACAATAGCCTCAATAACACCTCTGGCACCTTAGGACCTCAGTTCGGCTATCAGTGAACTGAATAATGCAGGATTTAATGGCATTATGCTTTTAGTAGCAGATGTTGTTCGCACCGATAGCATAAGCGAGACGCCTAAGGTGACTTCACCAATCTTGAGAATGCATATGCAGGAGTTTATAGGGGTGAGTGCGCTTGCTATGTGAGTGTCTATGTTATATTGTGTAATCAAAGAGATTGGGATGGGATGCTCTTCTCGATAGTTTTTTTTAGAGAAATGAGGCGCAACTCACCCAGCCTTAAAGAAGGCTTAACGCGCGGGGCCGTGGGATCGAACCCGGTTGGCTTGGCCTCACACCTGGAGAGCCAACCAAACGAGACCACCAAGGCCAATAAGAGGACCGAGATTTTTCAACTAGATCCCTAGGACACTATTTCAGATCCTTTCTATCCCATACACATGTTAATGTCCATCACAGTTGGCTTTTGGAAGTGTATGATAATTTCGTTTGTGATGAGACCTCATCTCGATGTGTATACACAAAATACAATGTGTTGACTACTCATAGGGGAACATATATACAGAAAAAGAAATCAGTTATGACTACTCATCACAGACGTGTGGAGACAAAACACCAATGATGACGCGCCTCTTATGGTGATTTACTAAAACAACAGAAAAGAAAAACATCTGCCACTCTCTTATATACAAATTTCGAGTATATTTGCACAGCACCCATAAAAGTGACAAATAGAATGTAGATCAACTAATTGGATACCTTGTGATAGAACTTGTCCATCCAGGTTGAAGTAGTCTACTTAACATGATGGGCTTATATGGGTAGGGAGATCGATGTACCAATGATGACATCTACCGGTTCGGTCTCGATCCATCGGAAATGCTCGTGGGGACAAAATGTTCACAGAGTGACCAGAGTCCAGAGTCTCATATCCAGAGGCCGGCCGCTGCTGCCATCCCAGCAGTCCCTATGCAACAGTGCCTTGTGTGGTTCAGTTTATATCCAGTTACTCACCGTTCACGTCTCTGCATGCAAGCAGGCAGCGCGCAAGCCACTCGATCATATTGCGATCGAGCCCCATGGATAGGTACATGTGTTGACTGATTTACTGGTCTAGGTTCACATTTTCTGTCTATGCTGAATTGGTAAAAATCTCTGAACACACGGGAAAGTCAATCATACTACTATCTCCAATTAATTAGCGAATATTTGAGGAATATTTTTTATTTGAAAAAGAACTCTGCGACAAATCCTCCTGTGTCTTCATCATATAGAACACATGGATACATAATCCATGGCAGTTGTTTTCTAGATGAAGTAAAGTTGAATACAAAAAAATGGACCTTATAGTGGTTGGTGGGTAGCTATCCTAAGGTCTATCTACAGCTAAATTAAAACGTTCCAAAAGATATTACTACTACGGAAAGGATTTTCTGAGGCAGTCAAAATCAGGGGCAAGCAGCACAGTCGCGTCTAACAAATGGTTTCCAGAAAAACATAACACACTCTCTTTTGTAAGTACTTCTAGATACCAATAATTTTTATTAATATTTCGTAATATTTTATTGAATAATGATTCAACTCCCAAATGATTTCAAATGAAATAAGTCTCAACTACAAAGTTTTAGCCTTGGCGAGCACTTCAATTTTAATAATTAAAGAGTTAGTCTCTAGCCAACATTGTATGAAAATTTCAAAATTTGGACCAACACTCAGTTGGGCTTGGGCCAAGATTTGAGTACAGCTTACGCAACACTTATGGTCCCCTACACGTGCACGCCCGGACCTTTCAATTTTCATTCCAGAAGCAGTGACGTTTTATTAGTGCAGTTACTTCGTTTCAGAGAAGTACATGATTTCCCATTTGGCCAACAAACACATCACACAAAATTACATCTTTTTTTTTTTACATTAAGTCCATGAGAACATGGCAGGAAAAAAGTAGACCTACTAAAGCCAACTTTCTATAGATTTTTAGCTCCCACTGGTTGTTCATCACTTCGCCGGTGATTGGCTGCTCAGGCGGTTATGGACCGGCCACCGTCGACGTAGATGACTTGGCCGGTGACATATGAAGCTGCCGGCATACACAGAAATGACACCATTGACGCGATCTCCTCTGGCTCCCCACTCCGCTTCAGCGGTATACGGGACAAATTTTCTTCCCCCAGGATAAAATCCACCTGTCAACACATTTACAGGGGGGATAGATTTTCACAAAATTTTATAGATGGTGTTATGGTGAATATAAGGCCATTTTGGAGCGCAAGATTTTTATAGAAACTATACAAGAATTGGAAAACAATTAGTTCATTTTTATAGGAAAAACATAAAACGTGTTTAAAGGGGCTTAAGTCCAAATTAGGAAAAAACATTTAAATAGTTGGAGTCTTTTCTTTTAAATAGATGAGATGTGCTTCAAAACAAAACTAGTTTAATTGTTTGCTGGACATTCTTGGATGTCGTCCATTTGAGGTGGTAGCTAGGCACATACTTGTTTGGCCATATCAGTGATGACAGTGCCCGGTGCGACGCAGTTCACACGAATCTTTTCAGGGGCCCACTCAACAGCGAGACTCCTTGTGAGCTGGTTCATTCCTCCTACACGACTCATCATGAAATCGATTTATGTCCAACTACACCAATTTGCCAAAAGAAAACATAATTTTAAAACAATCTCTGTACATTTATACTGAGCTCATAATTAAGTTGCTATCAGTTTCTCTTTTTTTACCCTTGGTAATTACAGTTTAATGTGCTAGGTAGAGATGCAATACCTTTGGAAGTGGCGTAAATAGCCATGTTGGGGCAGCCAATGCAGCCCCCAACGGAGGAGATGTGGATGATGCTTCCACCGCCGACGATGACGGATTTCCTGAGCATCGGGTGCGCGAGCTGGCTGAGGTGGAAGCACGACTCCAGGTTGGTCGCCATCATCCGCGCGTAGTCCTCCGCCGTGCACTCCGTCGTCGGCTTGAACATCACTTGGGCCGCGTTGTTCACCTGGGTATCAGCAGCCAAAAAAATATCGTATCGACGTGCATATCCATGCCAGGGGAAGCTTTTATATATGCATGAAGCTTTTATATAAGCGTCTTCGCTTACTCACAAGGATGTCGAGCTTGCCGGCAAATACGTCCTTGACGGTGCCCATGAGCGCCTCCCTTTCGGCGCGGACGCCGACGTCGCAGACGGAGACGGTGACGTGCATACCCTTCTCCGCCCATCGCCGGCGGCACTCCTCCAGCTCGTCGGCGTTGCGGGAGCACGTGTGCACTCGCGCGCCGAACGCCTCCAGCTCCTCCACGATGGCGTGCCCGATGCCCTTGCTCCCGCCGGTGACCAGTGCCGTCGCGCCGGCCAGGCTCCACCGCTCGTTGGCCTTCACTGCCATCGCCGGCACTCTCTGGGAGCTAGCCATTGCGCCTGACAGCTTGTATCGCCCACGTCAATAATATAATTCGTCAAATAATTAGCTGCACGGTACTGTACTAATTAGAATGTTGTAACAGTGCGATCCATTGTGTGGTTCAGTCAGTAGTCCAAAGAGACACGTCAGTAAAGAAGCACCACGCAGACGCTACACACCGCTGCTGCACAGCACGTCTCTACCAGCTTGTCACTGTCTTCGTTTTAATTGATAACCGACACGAGAGACTCTCATCTTCCGCGATCCAAGCCCAAAAGACGGAAAAGTCCTGTTGGCCCATTGTTGAGTGGTTTGGTTCTTGATTTCGTGTGAATGATTAGGTAAGTAAACATGTGGATTCTGAAAAAAAAAGGCAAGTAAACCTGTGTTTTTCCATTCACAAGATGTATATATTAATGCATCTCTAAATTGATTGAATCTTATATAGAAAAACATAGAAGTAGAAAAAAACATAGGAATGAAACGACTTAATACTTTAAGTTGGAACTGAAACCAAAAGAAAGTTTAACAAGATGTCTTCAAAAGCAATGTAGGTAAACAAGTGGAAACAAAACATCGAGGTCGGAGATCATGTTTAGTGACAACCATTTCCTTTTGAGCGTGTTTGAAGGAAAGAAATATAAGGCCTTACTCGTTTCCATTGCATCGGCCAGGAGTGATACCCAATCCGCCTGGATCAGAATGGCCTGGATCGAAAATGACCCAATAAAGAAGAGATGTTCGGTTAAGCTTGGTTTGGAATGGAACCCAGCCCATCTTGGAGTTGTGGTTTGCTTCCAGGTCTCTGGACCTATGGAACCAAAAGACTTGGATCTCACTCATTCCATGTTTGGCATCATTCTTGCCGGAGTTTTGTTCCTACGCAAACGAACAAGGCAAAATAAAGGAATGGAGAAAAACACACAATAGGGATTGAAGCACAGTAGCAAAAGAGAGCAAGAGAAAGTACGTGAAAGGAACGAGAGTGTTTAAAAAGTTTTGAAATATGCAAACTAGACAAGAATCTCAGACTAAAGTCAACAACAGATAATGCTAGTTCTTAATAGTAATAGGTTACATGATCTGATTACACGTCGTGTTGTGTCCGATCCGAGTGCAATCTTTGGATGTGAGGTCACTCATGTGTGCACTCACAGTACACGTGGGTCCTTAACCCAACTGTGACCTGTCGTGGATCATAAAGTGCAGAGCCACGAAGTCAGCAGCCTTGTCCAGCAGCTACGGTGTGGCCCAATACCAGTGGCAGCCCAACATGTGTCCGGGTTTATCCGCGTGGGCTGTCCGACGCCTTGATGTGCCGGTGGGCTGTGCTTGGTTGGCCATTACATTACTTTTTCCTGAGCACCCAATAAATACTTTTAGACAACATTTAACACAAAAAATTAATACTCACTTTGTTCCAAATTATAAATTATTTAGGTTTTTGTAATATCTATTTTGCTGTGCATCTAAATATAATGATATGTCTAGATACATTGAAAAATAGATGAACTAAAAAAAGTTAAAACTCCTATAATTTAGAACGGAGGAGTATAAATTTATAAGTTAAAATAGTCCATCACCATGATAAATTAAAAATGAACCATAATACAAGAAAAACAATTAAACAAATAACAAGCACCTACCAATGCCTAATCTATGGCCCATAGGGCTTCTAGATTCTTTTTTTTATAATGTATACCAGTATTAATTAATGGAAATAAACACATCCAAATACAAGTACACTGAATAAGGATATATAGGATAGCTGCCCAACCTATATTCTACGAGAAAGAAAGCCTAAAATTTTAATAAAATGGAACCACATCCTAAAAGCCTCACAAAATGATAAAATTAAAGCTATCCGAAAAGAACTTAAAGACATAACATAAAAATCAATCAACTGAATGAATAAGTACTAAAACTGACTGACCTAATTGGCAATCAAGAATTGTAAGTTATGCTCTCAACCTATTTTTGAGGGATCAGTAGGGGTGGCTTCTACTTAAAGATTTTGATATTGTATATATCTGCAGAAGTTAAAAGGATTCCAAAGGCCAAAAAGAAAAGGAGATTACAATTAAGGGATACTCTCCTTCCACAAAGTTCCAAGGCCTTTACATTTTCCTGCCTTTGACACAAATCAAACCATGCTCTTTCTTGAAGTCATCTTTCCAAAAAATGATTTGGTTCCTGGTTCTCCAAATAATCTAGCAGACTGTTATTACTATTTCTTTGCAGATGTGATTGCCAGAAACATTATTTCAGGCTTCAAAGACTCTAAAGGTTACCTGGAGGTTCCAACTCATAGAGATTGACTGCCAACAGTTTGTACCAGTTTGTACTGAATGGACACTCAGAAAAGAGATGCATGCTTGTCTCTTCACAGTCACTACCACAGATTGCATAGGGCACAATTGCCAAATTTTCATTTAAATCTCTAAGGTTTGACATTTTCTTTGGACAAATATTATTTTTCATTTATAGACCGAGGGGAAACAAAGTCGTTGGCCCCACACGATACAATCATTGATAAACCTCTAAACCTCTCTCATAATGTATGGGTTAGAGAAGCACACATTTAGGAACAACACAAAGTTTGATTCTCAGATAATTTGAAACGTTTAACATGACTGTCAAATAAAATCTCAAGCCATGCAAGAAATATAACAAGCTAAATATCTCATTCTAACCCACGTCCATATTTAGAAATATAGATATTACTTAGAAGCTCGTGCCATTTATGGTCCGTCCACCATCGATGACAATGATTTGGCCAGTGACATAGGAAGACGCCGGCATACACAGAAACGACACCACCGACGCCACCTCCTCTACTTCCCCCCACCTCTGCATCGGAACCTGTGAAGTCTCTTGTCTTAGATTTTCTGGTTCTGCCTGTCAACCCAAAAAATCAAAATAAGTAGATAAATTTCATCGTCTATGCACTGCGTAGATAATGTACGTACTCTCATTATATATAGAGCCATAGTTATCTAATGCACTGTGATATATACATGAGAAATGCAATTTTTAAGCAAGCATATATGTTTGGTGAAAAAAATTGTCTTATTTGCTATGTTGTGGGAAAAGAAAGTCATTGCAGCAGATGTATTTCGTATGTACACAATTTGCTATGGAACAAATTTTCTTCTATTTGCGTACTAGCTAATTAATCATCTTTAGTAGAGAAATGAAATTATGTAGAACAGCCACATACAAAATGTAAGTAATCAGAGATTTGTTTTTAATATATATATGTATAAGAATTTTATTATTCGTTTGACTTATTTTTTCTGCCATACAATCAGAGGACCAAGTCCATATTAGATGGATCCAGATAGTTCCTTTTCAATTCGTGTTAAAAGGTTGTAGAGGACCAAGTCCATATTAGATGGATCCAGACCAAGTTCCTTTTCCATACTTATCTGAGTGAGTCGTGACAATCCTCATACTCTTGTTTCGGTTCTCAAACTTGTTTGTGTGTGTCATGCTAGTCCTCATACTCACAATTGCATTGTTTCTATCCTTGAACTTGTCATGGTTTGTTAATGGTGTCCGCATACTCTCAAATTGCCTCATTTCAATCTTCAAACTTGTCAAAGTGTGTTACATCATATCTCATACTCTCAAATTGTATCTTTCCATTTCTTAACATATGTTTGATTCTTAGTGGTCATTCCAAATGAGTCGTGGACCCATGCCACATGCTATTATGGTATGTTGAGCATGTGTTAACATAGACCTAACTTGTGAGGCCTGACATTGGTTGCCAAATTACGATTGGATTACTTAAAGCTAGCTTTGGATGTGGCGCTTAGGGCCGGATAACATGCCCTCATTGGTAAGATCGCGTGGTTGTGTTCCTTGTCATCTCCAAGCTCCACCAGCACCTGCACCTACCACTTTCACACGTACTGGCGGCCTGTGCTACCACCACTGCATATGCCCTAGCTGACAAGACAATCCACACCCCTCAACCTTCCTAAATGGCTGACAAGTGACAGTAGGCAATAGCTACGAGTGAGGTGACAAATAGAGAGATGGAAGTGTCACATGTATGTCACGCCAATGTCCGCATACCGCATCAGTGCATGGACGTGGCATAGACTTAATTTGGATTACCACTGAGTCTTAGGGCTGAAATGATACATTTTAAGAGTACGAGGTCCAGCGTGACACACATCGACAAGTTCATGGACTTAAATGATTCAATTTGTGAGTATGAGGATGCACATGACATGCGCCTAGTCAGATTTAAGGACAGGTAATGCAGTTTACTCTGAATATAATTTAGGGAGATGACTCGCACGTCTATAGTAGCTATGCACCTGTTTGATCATATCAGTCATGACTGCACCTGGGGCAACACAGTTCACACGAATCTTGTCCTGGGACCACTCGACAGCCAGGCTCCTTGTAAGCTGGTTCATTGCTCCTGCATGATAATAGAATTTTGTCATAAACAAAGAAAGCACATTTTTGCATGACCAATACAAACTTTTGTCCATGTTATCTAATTTAATTTAATTTACTTATATGTTTGGGTAGTGAGATTTGCTCTCTTTCGACTTAGACTATGAAGAAACATTCTTCCACCTCTTTTTCGAGTGCTCGTTCAGCAAAGACTGCTGGGACAATATATCTGTTGCTTGGGACTTTAACCTTGACGCACTGGACATGATCCTACAGAGCAGAATTGATTTTGGGAGCAACATTTTTAGAGAGATCTTGATAACAGCTGGTTGGGCGATTTGGAATATTAGAAACAAGATAATCTTTGACAATGGCCAAAGGATCTTCGATGCGTGGAAGAGTTTCTTGAAGGACCTTGGATTGGTTTGTATCAAGGCCAAAAGTTCTAAGAAACTGCTACTCAATAACTGGAGAGATTGTCTTTTTGATGTTACTGTTTTATTGCTTTGGCCCTGGCTGCCCTGTACTCTTCTTTTCCTTCCAGCTTTTCTTTTCGGGTTTTTTTTTTCACAAGCCTCTTTCTGTATCTTGTACATAAACATTCTTTTATTTAATTGAAATTAAAAAAAATAGTAGGTCAGGGTTCCTCGGCCCATTCGGTCAAAAAAAAAAAAAGAGTACTAGACTACCTTTGGAGATGGAGTAGAGGGCGAGCCCTGGGTAACCAAGGTAGCTTGCGATGGAAGAGATATGGACGATGCTTCCTCCTCCGGCGATGGACGCTCTGATGAGCAGAGGATGCGCGAGCTGGCACAAATGGAAGCTCGACTCCAAGTTGGTGGACATGACATGTGAATAGTCCTCCGCCGTGCAGTCCGCTGCCGCTTTCATGAACGCCTGACCGGCGTTATTCACCTATGTGTGTGCATACACGTTTAGTCTAGCGATGGTCATCTATATAAGGCACATGGCAGCAAATTCTTGCCGTCAGCCTTACCAGGATGTCAAGCTTGCTATCAAAGGTCTCCTTCACCGTGTCCACGAGCTTCTCCCGGTCGGCCGGCACAGAGACGTCGCAGACGGAGACGGTGACGGCGAGCCCCTTCTCTGCCCACCGCTGCCGGGACTCCTCAAGCTCTGCCGCGTTGCGTGCGCACGTGTGCACCCGCGCACCAAACCCGGCCAGCTCTTCCACGACCGCATGCCCGATCCCCTTGCTGCCGCCGGTGACCAGCGCCGTCGCGCCGGCCAGGCTCCACCTTTCTTGCCTGTTCCCGGTAGCGGCCGCCATGAAAGTTTAGCTGCTATCTGATGATTTTCTTAAGTTTCAATCTAATTATATATGTGCTTAGATAATGCGCTTGGGTGACTGATTCGTCTGTTATGAGTAGGCCGATGCTCAGAGACGCAGTACGTCGATAGCACTAGCAATTAGAGCCATGCTAAATGCCAAGAACTAGCGACGATGATTATGTGTAAACGCCAAGAATATATGTGAATATGGGCGGATTATACAGAACCATGGTACCAATTCTCTCCGCCTACAGGTGGAAGCTTCAGTTTGATCCATTTCTTATATCATATTATTAAAAAAAAACATCTCCGAAATATTTTTGTTTATATCTCATTCTTTTTTGCCGCGCGAAACCTTAAGACGTGGCCAACTTATTCTATCACACGCCACATGTTTTGGAAGTTGCAGTAGTTGGTGCACGTACAAGTTGAGGTAAGCTCGGGTGGCGAAGGCGTATTGCTGTGGCGCCACCTGGTGTTTACATTGCCATAGGAGGAAGAGCATGGGTCGCTTCTGTGATGTCTCCTCTAGCGCAATTGAGCCTACGTAGTGGAGGCGCTGCGCAATTGAGTCTGGTCACAACTCGGGAAGGAGAAAAGGTCGTGTTGGGTGAGAGCCAATTCCATTCAAGTGGCCGTTCAATGGGTTGAAGAAACCTAGTGAACGATCAGCTCCTCTGGCGGCATTTCTTTTTTGGAAAATATCCTCAACTTTCTGTTTTTAGTCTTGAGCTCTTGTTTAGCCACCTTTAGTTTTTCCTTTTACCTTTTTTTTAATTCCTCTACTTTGTAAACGTTTCGCCTTTGCTTTAATAAATTAACTATAGGGGGTAAAACCGCTCCAGACCCATCAAAAAAAAAACTTTCTGTTTTTAGAAAATAAACTAAGTTATGCTTATACGTTATGAGACATAACTTATATTTCTAAACTTTATTGACAAACATATAACATTTTGTGGAACAAAAGTTATCACTATAATTCTTTCATAAATTTTTACATAATTTAATAATAGACAAACAAGTTATATAATTTTCATACACACACTACGTGAAAAAACCACTATGGGAGCGCTATCCCCTTTTATCGTAAGGCGGTTTTAAAGCGGTACCGCCCTTACTGGTGGTCCACCATTTGTAGGGGCGGCTGCTAATGTGAGCCGCCCTTACATATCATTTCCCTGCCGTCCTTTTTAACTGGCACGGAGAGGCTAATCGCAGATGAGTAGACCTCCGCATTTTTCTCAAATGATGAAACGGCTTGGCCAATCCTGGGACACACGCATGCTGCATGCAAGCGAGCTATTGGGACACAAGCAACGCTTGGTTGCTAAGGGCCCTTAATTACCTCTCGATAATACCAGCGTCCACTTTTTCTGCAAAATAGTTGACACTTGTCAAAAAAATCAATGGCCACACCCTTCTGCAGCCACAGGAATTGCTACACAGATTGAAGCCACACCTGGATCGAGCCTGCTGCTCTGCAACCAGCACATGCAGCCAGCACATGCAGCCGCTTCAATTTGTGCTTTCTCCCACGGATCGCTGACGTGGACGTCTTGAATGGTTGGATCATAGGCCACGTGAATTCATCTCCACCGCTCATTCAATTTGTGCTTTCTCAGAGTCTATGACACACTGGCCCTACCTCGTGTCAGCACTACCTCCACCCCTTCTAATATTTTTAACGAGCCGGATCAGAAGTACACGCGTACAGCACTACCTCCCACCCCATCTTCTCCACCTGTGCGTGCCTCCGATGGCTCCAGTTCATGGCGACGACGCTCCTCCGACGGCTCCAGTTCCCGGCCGCGCTCCTCTTCCTCGAGCGGGCAGCCAGCACGGCCCCAGCCCGGCTGGCGTTCTCCAGCAGCTCGAGCGAGCGGCCAGCACGGCCCCAGCCCGGCGATGCTCCTCCTGCAGCTCGAGCGGGCGGCGCTCTTCCCTCTCGGCAGTGGCTCCTCCAGCGGCTCGAGTTCCCGGCGGCGCTCCTCTTCCTCTAGCGGGCGGCCAGCACGACCCTAGCCCGACCGGCGCTCCTGCCTTTCGGCGGGGCTCCTCCCTCCCTCTGCGGCGACCCCGACAAGGGCCAGTCAGGCAACAGCGTGGGCGGTGGCACCGCTGCAGACCTAGCCGCGGTGCTCCGGCGGTGGCGGGTCGGAGATCCGGTCGGCGACGGCGGCGGCGCGCGGATGGGCTCGTCGGGCTGCGGATGGGCTCGGAGGGCCTATTGGATTATTGGGATTTTTATTTTTTTTGTGCTGAAAATTTGCGTAAGGGCGGCTCTAGATTAAGCCGCCCTTACAGTGACATCACTGTAAGGGCGGCTGGTGTTGAGCCGCCCCTACAGTGCCCCCCGACTGTAAGATCGGGGGCGTAGGGGCGGCTCACCCAGCCGCCCTTACGGTGGCAAAAAGCCCGCCCCTGTAGTGGCTTGCTGTTGTAGTGACAATTTTCATATTTCTACTAATATATTATGATTTAATTCTATATCTAAGTCTGTAAATATAACATATATGTCCAACTTTACATCTACGTCATTTTAGTTATATATCTAAGTTATACATAAACATTTTGTGAATAATTTTTGTTGCTCCTAAGAAATCATGTGTACTCTGAAGTCATGTGTATAAATTTATGTATAATTATATGTAAAAGTTTTGTGTATAACTTTGAACATATTATTTGCCAGAACTGAAAAACATTTTTTTTTAAAAAAAGCATTTTGCTAAAAATAAAAAGTCACAGGCTGTAAGAATGGTTCGCTGGAATTAGGCGTCGAAGATGGCCAGGCTCAAAAGAAAAGAACTCTATGTTCGTTTCCTATGGTGCTGGCAGGCTTTCAGGTTCTTGTGCTAGCCTGGCTCACGAGGCGTAGTTGACAGGCCCAATGTTTGTACAGGAAAAACAAACAGGCCCAATTAGGCCCAATGAGGTTTCAAATGCAGCACAACGACCAGCTATGTTCAACTACTTGTGCTGGTGCTACCTTCGTTAGAAAAAAATGTTTTTCTACCCAGCGAGTCCCAACTACATGTGCTGTGACGTTTGTAGTGACGTTAAAATCTTTTCTGTTGAGCCTATTTTTTATTTTTATTTTTTGGCATCACTCCTTGCTATGGACATATGGAATGGAAATTCAAACAAAATCATCTTGGGCAATTAGAAGATTGATACATTCAATGAGAAAAACAAGACATGGCTACAGGCCAACAAGGATGTATTTGATGGATGTAATTACGAACTAAATCCTCAAGAGAATGCAATCTGGTTGGTTGTTGATGCAGTATATATGCCTCTAGCTCTCTACAACTGGTTTCGCTTCGTAGCTAAGATATAGTGCGGCCACCGTCGATGCAGATGACCTGGCCGGTGATGTAGGACGCTGTCGGCATGCAGAGGAAGGCAACCATGGATGCCACCTCCTCCAGCTCGGCCATCCTCCCCATAGGCAGCCGTGCCGTTTCATTCTTCACTAGCTCTGGGTCTATTGCCTTCTGCACATAGTCATTAGTGTCAGTGGCGGAGCTCGAACCAAAATTTAGGTGTGGCGCATCGCAAACACAACTTTTTAATGACAACACAATGATACACATCAATAGCCAAAATTTAGGTGTGGCGCATCGCAAAAAAACTAATCATATCTAGGTTTTCTTGGTGGCCTAGGCAAGTCAAAGCAGCCCACGAGCACGAGGTAACCGGTGTGGGCTTGAGGGCGGCCAAACTACGTCCGACCTGAGCTAGACTGCGAGCGGCAGAACACGGAGTCGCGGACTGGAAGAGGCGAGCAGGCAAGTAGCGAGCATGGGGAATATGGGTTTGGGGCACTTAAACTTGGGCCGGCTGGACGGCTGGGCTTATTGGGCCTTTAGTTTTTTCTCATCCCGCTTTTCATTCTGTCGCTGATGTTGCTGCACGTACGCCGCACGCCGCGGCTCCGTCGATGTCTGGCTCGCCGGAAGGAAGACATGATGGTACTATGGTGCTACCCCGGCGGTAGGTGTGGCAGCTGCCACACCCTGCCAGATGGGGAGCTCCGCCTCTGATTAGTGTACTCAATTATTAATAGTCGTCACTATTATATGAATTATGAAATTGCAGCTTTCAAATTATGCCTTGTCTGGATATCGTTGTCGGACTCACCCCAAGCCACATGTGTCGGGGGTGGAATTAAGCTCATGTTTTACTCCAATCCACCAACACACATGAATCTATGCATACCCGACTACATACAAACGGCCTTATTGGTAGAACGAAGGAAGAGACTTATTTGGAGCTTACATCGGCGCTCATGTCAGTCTTGACGCCTCTGGGCGCGACGCAGTTGACGCGGATGCCATCGCCGGCCCACTCGACGGAGAGGCTCCGGGTGAGCTGGTTCATGGCGCCCTTGGTCATGGAGTAGATGGCGAGCGCCGGGAGCCCGATGAAGCCAGCGACGGAGGAGACGTGCACGATGCTGCCACCGCCGACGACCGAGGCGTGCCGGAGGAGCGGGTGTGCGAGCTGGCTGAGGTGGAAGCACGACTCCAGGTTGGTCGCCATGATCTGCGAGTAGTCCTCGGCTGTGCACTCCGCCGTCTCCTTGAACAAGGACTTACCAGCGTTGTTCACGAGGATGTCGAGCTTGCTGCCGAAGGTGGCGGCGACGGTGGCCATGAGCTCGTCACGGTCGCCGCGCACGGAGACGTCGCAGATGGAGACGGTGACATGCAGCCCCATCTCCTCCCAACGCCGGCGGCACACCTCCAGTTCCGCCGCGTTCCGTGAGCACGTGTGCACACGCGCGCCGAACCCTGCCAGCTCCTCCACGATCGCGTGCCTGCGAACACCAACATATCTAGTCTGTAACATGTACAAACTTCGGTCACATTTTGAGCTTTTATCACGTAACGCACCCGATGCCCTTGCTGCCGCCGGTGACGAGTGCTGTTGCGCCGGCGAGGCTCCACCGCTCCTTCCTGCTCCTGCCACCGGCCGCCATCTTACTGCTTCTGCCCCTCCCTGCTCTTGCCACCGGTGTTGCTAAAAGATGCTTACTCCTCAACGGTTCAGCACGTACTTATATATACTGGGAGGCGAGCCAGGAGCTCAACTTCTATGGTCAGAGTTCGGGTCTTATAAGACAAACAGATCGATGGTGTGAGTGTAGTCTTCGAAGTAAAAGAAGCATGACGCACAAAACTTTCTAATGTTTTTCTTTTTTTTGAATTTATTAAGGGTAAAGCCCAAGCCTCAATATTAACAAAGACTACAACAGTTTAATCATTCGATACCGCGATAAAGACCAAAATAGTAAAAAAACTCTAAGCTAAATCACTAGGACGCCGGCTCCTCCAACTTGGTCGCATATAACAAACAGGTGGTGGGTGACTTGTGAGTGTAGTTCTGGAAGTTTTTTTTTTTTTTTGAAAGAACGGGAGGGGCGTGAGCCCCGACAGGAATTTATTGAAATGAAAGGAGTCTTACAAAAAGCCTGAAGAAAACAGGAATAAAAGAAGAAATAAAAAAAAGACTACAAGACTAAGACTGAAGCTAAAACAGAAGCTAAGGAACAAAGAAACTGTAGAAGAATATAGAACTGAGTACAGATTCTACTCCATCGAGCTGCACCATTGATTAAACAAGATTGTAAGGCTGCTCTTGACTCGAAAGGAGACAAGTTTAATTTCCTTGAAGAATTGTCTTCTGCATTGCTGAATGGAGCATTGGTTGTTGTTGAAGATGATTTCATTTCTAGCCTTCCAAATCATCCAGCTCATTAATATGATTGCTATCATGAAGAACTGAGAATTAAGCTGAACCTTTATTGCTTGAATGTTGTCAAAGTTGTCCACATCATTTAGTGTTTCTAAATTCAAAATACCCCAGCATTGTTTGGCAAAAGGGCAATCCCAGAACAGATGTTGTACTGTCTCCTCATGTGGGTTTAAGCAGAACACACAATTGTAGGACTGTATTACCATTCCCTTTCTTTTCAAGATGTTTCTTGTACTTAGTCTGTCCTTCATTAACAGCAAACCGTAGTTCTGGAAGTAAAAGAAGGATGACGCATAAAACTGTCCTATGTTTTTTTAGTTTAAGGGCAAAGCTCTGTCCCCTATATTACCAAAGACCACAATACTTTAGTCATTGCATACATCGTGATCAACATTGAAACAGTAAAAAACTCCAAGATAGACCACTAGGACGTGAGCGACAGATGGATGGTGTGATGCGGTTTTGGAAGTAACAGACATATGACGCACAAAACTTTTTAATTTTTTTTTTCTAGTTCAAGGCCAAAGCCCTGGCCTCTATATTACCAAACACCACAACAATTTACTTATTTGATACAGCGGTCAACACCAAAATCAGTAAAAAAACTCCAACCTAACCACGAGGATGCTGCCTCTTTCAACTAGGTCGCATACGACAAACGGATGCTGTGAGTGCACTTTTGGAATTAAGGGAAGCATGACACACAAAACTTTACAATACATTTATTTTTTTGAGTTTAAGGGCAAAGACCCGGCCTCAATATTACCTGGTTCAGCCAGTAATCTTTAGAGGTCTTGAGGAGACGATAGATTTCATCCGGTCCAACCGAGCCATGAACTCCCCTTGCATATCCTTTGAGCAAAGAAGAGACCAGCTCAGAATCATTTGTGTTACATTCTGTAACAGAAAATGATGACCATTTCCCCACCTAATATCCTGGAAGCATGGACTGTTTCTCAGCTACAAAAAAAATATTAGCTACAAGACACTTCTTGTTACTGCGCCACAAGGTTCCTATATAAATAAAATTTGAGCCTACATCTGTCTATCACCTCAGACATATCACTCCAAAGCTATATCAATAATACTTTGGCTCTCTAATATTTGGTATAGATATATATTAAACCGCCCCTCGCCCACACCGTCTCTTTCTATCTCTCTATATATATGTAAAGATGAAGATACAACTACCTTATTAAAAATCGTGCTCTTCTAGTCTTTTTGATTAGATAATGACATCACGACCTGCGTTAGTCATCACTGCCGCCGGCCGGATTTGGACGATATGGAGCACTGGAAGACATCGTTGCCTAGCTGCCCTGCCGGCCGTTGTGTTGGCCTAGTAATTTATTCCAAGTGACCGTCCACAACTGCATGCTCTCTAATTCCGTTACCAGAGGACGAAATGCAATTGAATTTGAATACTACTATCATTTAAAGGTGAGATGTCGTACTGTTGGGGAGCCCATATTCTAATAGGCTAGCTCCCCCGTAGAAGAGGCATACACTAGTAGAAAACTAGCCTTTTGTCTCGGTTCATAACCCCTTTTATTCCCGGTTATGGGTTGGGGAATACGCGTTGGGGAGCAAATGTTTTAGAACTAGGAGTAAAAGTTTACTTTTAGTCCCAGTTGGTTATACCAATCGAGACTAACTTGGCGGCAATGCCTGCAACGTTGCAAGGAACCATTACTCTCAGTTTGTATCACCAACCGGGACTAAAAGTTTCCCTTTTTTTATTCTTTTTGTTATTCATTTCATTTCATGATTCCTTTTGATTTCAAAACATGTTTTCAAATACGCATTTATGCATTGCAAATAATATATGTATACGTGTGCGTATGGTCGGTTCAAGCAATGAATACCCAACTAACACAACCAAATGTATTACATAATTAAGTAATAAGTAAAGTACAAAAGCTTGCATTGTTTCAAAGTACACAACTAACACAACATGCATGTTTGAAAGGACACAACCAAACATATTCCAAGCTTGCATTGTTCTACATGTCACGACTACATACTAAGTTCCCATCACTGCTTCGGAAGCCATTTCACGTTGGCGTCATAGTAGAACTAAAAGTATGAAACTAAAGTACAACATGTATATACATACAATTTGTGCACCATATACATAGACATGTGCTGCAAATAACACAAGCTTGCATTAATTGTATATTTATCATGCCCATTGAATCGATAACAAATGTTGTCGTCATCACCCTGCTCGTTGGGCTTCCATGTTTCACTAGGGTCAAAGTAGAACTCGCCATCGGGCACTAAGATTTGGTTATTGAAAAATCTTGCTATGGTCTCTTGCATTGCCTTGAGATGATCTTTTCCCATGGTTTGTTGCCTTCAGTCTTCAATTTGAGTAAAAAAAATATTAATATATATATATGATACCCTACCCTACTTATATATATCAACAATAATAATAAACAAATTATGACCTATATATATACAATAATATTGCACAAATAAGCATAGGCACTTCACTTAAGCACAAATAAACATATATAGTTCACAGTGCACAAATAGTTAGCATATACAGTGCTCCAACTTATCCAGAGTTATTACACAATACACAAATATGCATATAATTCACAATGCACAAATTAAATAATAAACTAAATGGATTTATTGGCTAAAAAAGACTTTGAGCTCTGCTAGCTTGCCGTTGTGCTAACTAGCTTGCCGCTCTGCTAGTGCTAAGCTAGCTTCCAGTCCTGCTAGCTTGCCATGCGTACCAACGAGAAGGGGGTTGCACACCTTATATGCGAGCTGCTGGTGTGCGGCGGTGGAGGCAGCGTGAAGGAGAGTCGGGGAGCCTGAAGCCCACAACTACTGGTGGAGGCCGGCGGCGTTGACGAAGTGGCGACATAGGAGTCCCGCGGGAGCAGCAGCGTCGCAAGAGGCATCGACTGCAGGCGGCGTGGTGGACGAGGCATCGACGCAGGCGGGACGACGGGCAGCTGCGCGGGTCCGGGGCGCACTGCACGCGATGGAGTGGTGGCACGGGGGCTGGATCCGGCGACGGTGAAGAAGCACCGGCGCGATGTCTGGCGGCAGCAGTGGAGATTGATGAAGACGAAGGATTGGAGGAGGAAGAAGTGTGTGTTATATAGGGGATCACGACCTTAGTCTCGTGTGGTAATACCAGCTCACTACTACAGGGCAGAGATACAGTAACACCAACTTGTGTTATTATAGGTTGAAAAAAGTGTTACTAGTTTTATTAGTAACACATTTTTGTTTGTGTTCCAATAGGCCATGTTACTATAGACTAGTTTATTGTAACACATTTAGTTGTCTTTAGGAACATTTGTTTAGTGTTACAATGATTTTTGCTGTAACACTTTTTTTGTTCTAGTAACACTTCATGCTATGGTAGAACACATAGTTTGTAATACATTTATTTATTTATTGGAACACTTGCCAAGTGTTACAATGATTGTCCACTGTAACACTTTTTTTAAGTTCTAGTAACACTTCTACATTATGGTAGAGCACGATATGGAACAAAGGAACATATGGTTTGTAACACTTGTTTATATCTATTGTAACATACCATTCAGATTGTGAAACAAATATTTATTTCGCCTATGCATGTGGTGCACGGATTATTAGTCACAAATTTGACACATTGCAAAATCACATGAATCATAAATTTCAATAATCATAGAAAGATCCACGTATTATGACAAGGCTTCAAACAGAGTATTTGTTCACATCAATTGATATATCTTCAAAAAGATATGTGTCTCTAGAGATCAAACATACATAGATTGCAAAGTACAACTCCATACTACTAGCAAACGAAAAATTTGCATCTAATCTAATATTCTTAAATTTCATTGCTCCTTCATCCAGTATGGTATGCTTCAGCATAGGAATTTGGCCATTGATCTTAACCTGCATAGAGAAAGCAAGTTGTAACATTACATTTTGTGTCAATGTACCCTAGAATAAACATAAGAAAGCTAGTTCAAACATACAAATATGAACAACCAAGGATTTCTACTCCATTGGCTAATGGATCAACATTTTTAAAACAGGTTGACCAATAATATGCACTCTATAGAATTGCCTGCTTGTCTCAACTCCACTAAAACTTGCTTTTACTTTAGTGCTCAAAAGAGTTACGTAGGCCACTGTAGCCTTATATGAGTTTTGTGATCAAGAGTAGCACAATGGACCCAATCCACAATTAATTTGACATATTCACATAGCGACGAACAAGCATTAGTAGTATCAAGATAATGCAGTTTGAACAAGTGATACTATTTGTCTACCATCAATGCAGGAGGTTGTGTATGCTTTTATGTCCACTGCAGGTATCCTTCTGACGAGCTATTCTGCTTTGTAATAGTTGCAGTATCTCCAAGCACTCCATGATGACCCTGAAATATACAAAATAAGATATGAAAAATACAAAGAAAAAATACTATAATAAAAGGAAATGCCTTTTGTTTCTTTGTTAATTGTTATTCTACATCTTGTAAAATTCATGGGCAACAAGTGAAATGGGAGTAGCGCAAGAAAATTGTATTTATACATTGCTATAATATCATGCAATACTTATATATTGAATAAATTAATTTGACACTACAAGTCTAATATATTTGATTCAATGGTTTATTGGAAAGTTGAACCTCTGTTTGTCTTGAATCACCAGGACATCATTTTGAGGATAAAACAAAGGTCCAGGTTATGATTTTTTACTAAAACATAAAAACCACTATGCTATATAGAATATAGATCCTAACACCCTGAAATTTTCTAGCTCACAAGTTCTACGCTATCTGAAACATGTCATTACAAAAATAATTAATTATAGGTAGCAATGTGAAAAATAGCAAATAAGATAAACCCAAAATTATAATGTCACATGGTGTTTCTCATTTGATACTGTCTTCCAAAAATCTAATGTCACCTGGTGATTCTAATTTGTCACTATCTCTTCTCCACCTGTCTAAGCTAACTTGCAATTATCCACTTGAGTCTGCTATCCTGCAGAATACAAACAAGTAAAAAGGATGAATACCAAGTTAACCTGATATTCGAGTTTGAGGTTGCTTTCTAATATAAATCCAACGAGAAGTTCATGGGGGGAAACCAAAATTTAATCTATTTTTAACATCACATGTTTCGCTGCATATAAATGATACTGCAAAATAATTGTTTGCATTGTATTTATATTTATGCTTATGCCAAAAAAAAAAGCTCAATAATTACTGGAGTATTTCTGATTGTGCATATTAAGTTTCCTGCAAAGTGCAGACTCAATTTCTTTAGCATATTAAAATACCCTCTAGAGACAATATTTGTTTATGTATGCACCACGACTAAGCCAGTGGAAAACTATACTAAGTCTAGACAATGCATCTGAGATCCTGAACTAATCACTATCTGAATACTTTATCAGCTAATTATAGTTGGGTTTCATCATGGAAATACAAAAGAGGCAGAATTGACGGAGATAAGTAAAGCAATGCAGTTGGCGGTTGTACGTGATTATATCATGCAATTGCACAGATGGAGGAGAATACCTTGCGTCTTCGAAGTCCGAACATTGTCCAGAGGTGCGTGAGCGGAGAGAATCACACTAGTCGTTCCCTTCCCCAATCCACCTGCCAAGTAATTGGATCTAGGACTAATTAAGCCAAGTCCATTCTCAGGTCTACTGCAAGGAGGTGCCAGGCTGCGAGACGCACGGCAGCACGACCCCGTGATACTAGAACGGGGGAAGGGAATTAAAGAGCGTACGTGTTGGGAGAAATCAATCTGCGCGGAGAAGAGCAATCCCACCAAGTCACCGGAGAAATCAAAACCTAACCATATATAATATAATCAACGACACAGTTTGCAGATGAATGAACAGGGAGGAGCGCCAAAACCTTCGTGAGGCGGCGGTTATCCGCTAAGGGCAGCGGCACAATTACCCTGCAGGTTGCCATTCGTGATGTGTCGTGATGCTTGCGGTGGCGGTGGCTTTGCTCTGATGCCGCCGGCCGGCGTGCAGCAGGTCAGGAGGATGTGGAGGACTCCTGGATCTATCGGGAGATGGACTAGGGTAGAAAATGACGGAGATGGAGAAGTAATAACCAACTCAATTTTTCGCGCAAACCGAAGGGGAGCGGGAAGATTAGGCGGACACTAGTGATTTTTGCAGATATATAGAAAAATAAAAAGTAAGGTCATCCCTGCCGTCGATTATAAAAAGTCTTTTCTAATCAAGGGAAAATATTCATTTTGTAAAAAAAAACTTATATTTTAAAACATGATTGATAAATATATTATTGAATCCTTATGAATTCTGGCAATTAAATTTCTTTGCCTTGGTTGAATTTTATAATAATATAATATAGTCACATCGAGTTGAATTAAATATGATTTTAAATATTACTCAGGGTCACACCCACACTAATGTCTGACATGAGTTGATGATGACTTGATGAGGAAGGATCCGAGGACAAATGCGGATATAGATCTAAATATTCTCGTACATGAATTCTATATAAAAATCAGAAGCTTATTCATATTGTTGTTTCGAATGTTTATTTGATTTAGTTATTTTTATGAAAAAATTAGAGTCAGAAGTATTCGTTTCAAAATTCTAAAATTGATTCAAGTTTTTCAGTTTTCAAATTATCTCAGATTGAGACATACCCTATATAAAATTGTAGAACTAGACATTATCTACAACTTCTTAGTTAATAAATTATTTATTTGAAACCTTTAATTTACAAGACACATGAAAATTTTTTGGGCTCTCAGAATTTAAATTTAAAGTTCAAAATTTTTAAACAACCTCAAATGTTAAAATGGCCTATATAAAAGTTATAGATCTCAACAACTATATAGTAAACTGTTTTTTATTGAAATTCATTTATATTCATTCCTAAATGTTTGTTTTAGTTCTAAGATTTTGAACTATAAAATTTACAAATTCAAACTCCATGGATGTGGACATAATCTACTCCAAAGCTGTAGTTCTCAACTCAATCTATGAATATGAAGTTGAGGATTTTTTATTTTAAAAAAATAGCGTCCTAAATATTTGAAAATTCTTACATTTTAAGGTTCATATGCTTCAAATTCTCAAACTATCTGGATTGTTTGAAATTTTCAGACTATTGGGTGGAGACACACCCTATATAAAAATTTTGGATCTCCAAGTGATTTTTCAGATTTATTGATGATAATTTTTTTATTTGAAGCCTTTAGAGTCGTCAAAATTCATTTTGAAGAAATTAGATTTTGAATTTTAAAAATTACAAATTCGAGCTCCATGAGATGTTGGCTTGATGTATACCAAAGTTATAGTTCTCAACGCAATCTACGACTTTGTAGTTGAGGATTTTTTATTTAAAATCAGAGTAATTAAAATTTCAAAATTCTCACATTTTAAGGTTGATATGTTTGAAATTTTTAAACTATTTGGATGGAGACACCATATATAAAAATTATGGAGCTCTACATGATCTTTCAAATTTATTGATGATATTTTTTTATTTGAAACCTTTTAGAGTCCTCAGAATTCATTTTAAGAACTCAAATTTTGAACTTTAAAAATTACAAATTCAAACTCAATCGAGATGTTGACATGATCTATATTAAAGTTATAGTTCTCATTGAAGATTTTTTATTTAAAAAAATTAGAGTCCTAAATATTTCAAAATTCTCAGATTTTAAGGTTCATATGTTTGAAATTCAAATTATTTGGATGGAGACACGATAAATGTTATGGAGCTCTATATGATCTTTAAAATTTATTAATGAGAATTTTTTAATTGAGGCGGTTTTGAGTCTTCAAAATTTGGTTTAAGAACTCAGATTTTGAAGTTTAAAAGTTATAATTTTCAAACCGTCTAGGATTTAACATGGTCCATAAAAAAGTTGCATATTCTCAATTTGACATGCAGCTTTGCAATTAAAAAGATCTATTAAAGTCATTAAAATTCCTAAACGTTTGTCTTAATTCTAGGATTTTAGAATTTAAAATTTAAAAATGTCAAACTCCACCGAACTTTGACATGATCTATATCAAAGTTGTATTTGTCAAGGCGATCTCATGATTTTGCACATGAGCAGTTTTGCGTGCTTGTATACAAGTCAAAGGGGCTGACGTGTGGACCCACCAACTTGTGTTCCCGATCCTATGTGTATCTCAAAGTTTCATCTCCCTTTATCCCTTAAAAAAACATATATGAATGTAATGAGAAAAAAAACTCCCGCATTACTGTCCCAAAATCCGGCAAGGCGGGAACTCTACGCGCGCTTCCGAAACACCCATGACCAATAACCCTCGTTCCAATGATCCAGTCCGTTTCCAGATCAAAACTGTTGTTGACCTCTCAAACAAACTAACCGCCCGTGAGACCTGATCTCGTTTCCGCCGCCAGTCTGGGCAGCGCCTAGGAGGTTAGGAGCTGAGATTACGGCATGGCCACATGGATCTACACCGCCGTCGAGTGCCAAATACTTGAAGAAATACTACAAAAGGGAAAGGCTAAAAAAATACTACAAAGGGGAAATACATATATATTGGGAAGAAAATTAAGTCCAACGTTTGGAGATCTATTTTTACGAAGTTGACGATTGTAGTCCCAAAACTGCCAAGTGCAATTTTCTCGCACATGGGGAAAACGAGCGAGCGAGAGAATGATTTGACGATGTCCAGGACCACAGTGTGGGGATACATGCGTGCAAGCATGAGGAAGCGCGAGCAAACAAACTGAAGAGCCTCAGGGGATGATTGCTCTATTAATCTTTGTAACACCTGGAGTGTAACGTTATTTTGTGTTACTATAGGACATGTATTTGTAACACATTTTATACGTTCCATTTATGTGATACAGTATAGTATGTTTTTGTAACATTTTACTTGTAACATTAATTTTGTGTTACTATAGTTATTGTCAGTAACACATTTTTATAAAAAAAGTGTTTTGTGTTACAACCAAAGTCTGTAACACACTATTATGTGTTACTATAAAATTTTGCTGGAACACATTGATAAATATGTTACAAGAAAGTGATACAATATCCATGTTGTGTAGTAGTGGCTGGGACTAAATACCTTTTAGTCCCAGCTGGTAATATTAGTCGGGACTAAATGTCACACCTTTAGTCCCGGGCACTATTACCAACCGGGACTAACGGAGACATTTAGTCCCAGCTGATAATACCAGTTGAGACTAAAGACTCTTTTGGCGGGCTGCGAAAATGCATTTTCATTTCCCGCCTCTTTCAAGCACCATTGTCTTTCCTTATATATTTCTTTTTATCTAAATGTTAAATTCATGTTATTTGTGTATTAAATTACATGCTAGGCATATTTTTTAAAAAGTTTGCTTTTGCTTAATTGCACACATGAAAAATATGTATCTAAACTATTTTATTTTTATTTTAAATATTAAACATAAGGGATTTTAGTATTTCTACCCCTATTCCAAAGTTCAATGGTGATTTTGCCCCTCTTTTTTTAACTTTGTGATTTTACCCTCATTTTTTTGAACGAAGCTCCAGTTTACCCCTAGTATGTAAAATTATCTAAGACATATTGATTAAATAGCCAAAAAAAGGAAAAAAAAGACAAGGATACTCTTATGTCCCTCTCCTACCTCTAGCTAGGACGCGATTACACATTTGGCGATATTAAATTGTATTCATGTGGATTGTTAATTAAAGTGTTGCAGAATTTTTTTAAAAAAAAATCTGTCCAATAAAAATGAGAGTTTGATGTCTAAAAATAGGGGTAAAACACAACATAACACTCTAGATGGTCTCAACTCGAAATGTCATGAATACCAAGATTGTTCCACTCATCAATATGCACATTCGATACATGGGTCATTTTTGCATTTGACAAAGTGTTAGAAAAGTGCAGTTCAAAATCTATAAGTCTCACATATAGTTTGATAAAGTCTACATGTGATTCAAGACTTTGTGACTAGTGTTCACTGACACTTTCTCAAATGTAAAAATGTCCTGTATATCAAATGTGTATCTTGATGGATTCTAACACCTTTGTAGTCAAAAGTTTTTCATCTGAGGTCATTTAGTGCCTCAATTGACCAAGTTTAACCAAGTTAAATCTTGAATTTTTAAAATATGTGACTAGAGTTTACTAAAACATTTCCAAATGGTATAATGATCTATGTATCAAATGTGTATATTAATGAGCTATAACACCTTTGTCCATGTATCAAATATAGATCTTGATAAGTTCTACAAACTTGGTATTCTAAATTTTTTCATCGATGTTGTTTAGTCTCTCATTTGACCAAGTTTGACCTAATCAAAATTTATTTTTAAAAAAGACACTTTGACTCCAGTGTTTCACGCTAAATGGCTTCAATCAAATCCGTACACTAATCTTTTATTTTTTTCAAAATTTTCTAAATATTTGGTACCAAATATTTTTTTATAATATTCCCTAAATAGAATACAAAAAATCAAAAGAAACAATAGTAAATAATAAAACATCATACTGACTGTGTTGGGCCGGATAAGTAGTATTTATTCTGCATTCCATACGAACACCCACCTCTACCACAGCGGCTAAGACTCATGTGCCTCAGGATGTAGGTTCGAATCCTGGGTCACTAAACTTTTTTCCTTTTAATTTTCCTTTTGAAATATGATTGTTGTTAGAGGGTTCTCGGAACAAAAAGCTCCGGTGGAAAGAGAGGTAAAAGTATATGTCGAGAAAGTTTTTACCCCGGTTTGGCTTACAAACCTAGACTAAAGATTGTCCTTTAGTCCAGGGGTGAAGCGTCCAACCGGGAGTAAAACTTTAGTAACATTTAGTCCTGGTTAGAGGCTTTACCCGGGATTAAATTGCGACCTTTAGTCCCGGTCGAAAAATTCACCTGGGACTAAACATGCCCGACCGACGAAGGAGAAGTTGGGCAGAGACCTTTAGTCTCAGGTGGGCCTTCCAACCGGGACTAGTTGTGTCTTCATTCCCGGTCGCAAAAAATGCCGAGAATAACCCAAAAATGACCTCGAGACAAAAGGCTCATTTTCTACTAGTGATAATAGGAGCTAGAGTGCTAACTAATCAATTCCGCCCCCCACCAGGGGGGCACTTTTAAACTGCCGCTTGCCTATATAAATACCAAGAGAAGAAATAAAAGGAGAGCTCTCTCTCCCTTCCAACCCTATTTCATAAACCCTAATTCGGTGGCTATAGCTTTAGTTCTCTCTCATACTCTTGGGCGAGCCTCGGCAGCCGAAGGCCTCCACTCTTCCCGCTCTCACTTGGCGAACCATGATAAGCTACTCGCGTACTTTCACAGTGACCTTCTACCGGAACCTTCGTCGAAGGTTCAGTCAATGATAAGTGCACATACATTACCTCCACCCGAGAACTCCGTGTGACCTCTCGTGTTGGGACCTCTCGCCTATTGTTTTCGGATTTCTTAGGCAGAGGCCACTACCCAAGTCAAAGGCCTCTCCTCACCTCTCTCACTATCTTTGGTACCCATAGTCCAATTCTTTAATTTTGCTGACCTAGGACCAAACTAATAATGTGTATACTGTATTTATACCTAAGCTGATCACAATTGTCATATCCATGCATGTGGGCATATAAATTGTTAGAAAACAGGGTCTTTTCCTTATATATGTTGGTATATTAACCCATTTTATGCATGGCTTGATTCTCTATGATAAAGACAGGAAAGGCCGGCCCATGCATCTAAAGAGAGATAGTCACTACATTGACAAATATGTATCACACAGATCCACGTCTTCAATCTCAGCCGAAATTCATTAAAAATCATTTCTCATGGCCATTGAGGTAAAAGCCATTGAGGTAAAAAACATTGAGGTAAAATGAGGTAAAAGCTAATGCGAGCTTTCAATATCTGTCACTTCTGTTAATTTTGTTCACCAAACAGAGTGCATATGGCACATCAACTAGATCCATTTCCAACAATATAACACATACCAGCACTACATTTTACCATAGCTATTATACATCGGCATCGGTTCTATCGAAATAAAGGGTCATATTATATCATGGTCCTTATTTATATTTTTTGTCCTAGGTTTATAACATACCATTTCATTGTTGAATCATGACATGCGCCACCAATTAAAATTGTTTTTTTCTAAAGATGAAAATTGGCCCAACATCATGGTACAGGGTATATAAAGGAATGGCGCTCTCGATGAAATGGCGCTCTCTCTCTTCCTTAGTAGTGGGCTCGGCGGCAACAACATGTGTGGAGGCCGGCGACGCAAGTCTCCGTCGGCGTCAACGACTTACAAGGGCGATGGTAGCTCATGGAAGTTGGTCGGCACAATAATCCAATATGCGAGACGACACCACGCTAATCATGGAAGCTTGTGCTAGATAGCTACTAACTCTAAAGGCACTATTGCATACTTTTGGGGAATCAACGGGTTTAAAGGTCAACTACCAAAAATCAATCATGGTGCCCATCTGTAACATCCCGAAAATCTGAACTACAAAATTTTTTCTAAATAAACCCATGTTTGATGCTTGTCATATAAGAAACCCCACTAGTTGCATATAAAGTATCTATATTTAGTTGTTAAGCATTGCGCTGCAACAACATCACATGTGTATTAATATGGATCTTAAGCCACATGTGAATAGGACCGTAGGCAAACCTACTATACCTATGAACGAGAGCCTGCTATGACCAACCTTTCACTATAGTATGCCCTAGTGTTAGCCCCTAGGCCATGAACCTAAACCCTAGTAATCCTATGATAGAATTAGTAGCAATGTTACCAAGGTGTAATGTGTATACATGTACACCTGCCTATAGTATAAACCCTACGATCGACTACAGCCAAACTAGAACTACCCAGTGGTTAGTGTTACCACACCAACCCCTGACATAGTACCCTAGACCCAAGACCTCGGCCCCACCTATGAGAGGTTTTGAACTTAAACCATAGGTCATAGCCCAGGGTGCTATCCTCATGTAGGTAGTCGACTACTTGACCCTAGTTGGTCAGAGACTAGTGGCACCATGCCAAACCCCAGGGAAAGCACATCGACCCTTGAGAAGGTAGTTGCTCAACCACATACCCTGATAATAGGACCTATCCTTACCTAAAAGGCTAACTACTGGACCCTGGTAGCACCGCGCCCACTCCATGTAAGTACCTCACCCCCGAGAATGTAGTTGCTTAACTACATATCTCGATAACGAGAAACTACCTACCTCGGCGTGACTAGCTACTTAACCACTCTAATGGTTAGACCCTCCCCACAAGACTACCATGGCAAGACAACCTACATAGAATACCAAACCGGTGGAGCATACCCAAACCCCGGGCATATAACCTAGTGGGTCGCTACAAGCCATGAGTGCATAGTAGATGTAACTAGAAAACTAAGACCCTAGGTGACAACTCGGAATCCAATGACCTGGTTAACCTACTAGTGCATCTAGTGCTAACCCTAGGAATCATACGGTACCTAGACACTCCAACTATGGAGATATAGTAGCTCATGACATGAACTACCTATAGGACATGAACTCCCAAACACTCCAGGGAAGAGTGACCTATAGTGACTCACCATATATCATGATGCAAAGATCACATGTTTAGTATATATACAAGGAATCATGCATCTTTTCCTTGCATTTGAGTTCTATGTGTGATTTGGATTTTTATTGGATTCTTTTGTATTGACTATAATAAATCAACAACACACATATTTATTTAATACAATATACTAAAGTGTTATGGGGAAAAATATCCCAACAAGCCTATGACACGGTAAGACCGCCATGGAACTTTATGCAAGAGATGCAAATCACAATGTATATACATACATGTATAAAATAAACAAAACGAGAAAATGAAAAGAGATAAGATGAGGAATGGAAATATGCCAAAACATATTCGGCCCATAGACCCCGATCAAGACTGCTGGCCTTTTTCTCCTCTGTTCTTTTTCTTGGCCCAACCACCAGCCGGCCCATTCCTTCCCTTCTTCTTTTTCCAACCGAACCAGCCCATGCCGACATCTCAGCCCAGCTCGGCCGGCTTCCTTCCTCCCACCCGAGCCGGCCTTTCTCCTTTTATTCCACTTTCTACCGGCCCAGCTTGACCCGCCGGCCTGCTACCTTTCTTTTGATCTGATCCTCAACCTCTCGGCCCAAGATGACCACCGGCCCACCACCGCAAGTGGACAGACCAGCAGTCCCGCGCCGCTGATGGATAGACCCCACAAGGACCCCACCTGTCATATGTTCCACTCCGGCCCCCCTCTGCTTTCCTCCCCTGCTTTGACCGAAGTGGAGGAATACTTGAGCACCAAGTTGAACCGCCGCCGCCCGATCTTCCCTCCGCGGCATCGGCGATCGCGGCCCGCCGGCTAGGCCGACCGCCGCCGACAGCTCGGGTGAAAGACACCCGCGGCCGCGACGCTTTTCTCTCCGCGCGCGCACGCACATGGTGCTGTCGCCCGGCGAATTTCGGGAAGTGGACGCACAACTGCCTCGCCTCGGATGCCCTGGCTCTCGCATCAGCTGGGACCCACCGGACCACGCCGCGCGCGCTTGCCCACGCCGCACTCGCGCCAACCTGGACGCGCGTCCTGCCTCGACGTCCGTACGCTCGCCCCGGATCAGCCGCCGCGTGTCCCGGCCATCGCATCACACGGACACGGACGCCCAGGAGCCTCACGAACCCTAGCACCACGGGTACAAGTACCCCATCCAGCCAACGCCTTTCTCCCAATTCCCCCAAGCAGCCGCCGCCATGTCTTCTTCTTTACCCTCCCTGCTGTCCTCGCTACGCCGCTAGTGCCATCGCCGTGCACGGTCACGATCGCCGCCTCGCCGTCGCGCGCCACCGCTGCCTAGCTCGCCAAACAGCACCGAGCCGAGAGCAAGTGGGAAGAAGAAGTGGGGGAGAGGAAGGTGAGGAAAGGAGAAGGAAGGAGGCGGGGAGAAGGACGAAGCGGAACATCGCCGCCGCCGGAGAAGAAGGTGCCACGCCGGACTTGGAGGAGAAGAGCTCAGCGGGGAAGGCGAAAGGAGCGAGGCGCTGCCGATCTTCTACCGCAAGCGCACCACGACGTCGACTACGCCTTGCAGTCCGGCCTCGCCATCTCAGTGCCCCTACTTCCTCTACCGCGCAGGTGCGCCGCCGTGCTTCCTGTCCAGCCTCGCCCTTGCTACTCCGGTCATGGCGCCGCCTCGGCGCGTAGACCATGGCCATCTCCGGCCTCATGGCACATATGCACCCACCGAGCACGACCAGCCCAGCCACAGGGAGACCGACGCCACCACACGCCGAGCTCGGACTAGACCGCCATGTTCGCCGCCGTGGTCGGACCATGCCACGGTGCGCCGCCGTTCCCCGGCAAAACAGCCCGCTTTGGACACCTTGGACACCGGGACTCCGTCCGCCGAGGTGAGGCGCACCCCGTGCGCACACCACCGGCGAGAGACGACCCCGGTGGAGCTCGTTCCCCTATCTCCCACCAGAGGAAGGTCCGCACGGGGCGCTCTGCGCCACCGTGGCGCGAATTCGCGCCGGCCCTAATTCCGGCCGCCTCACCGTCGAGGATGCGTCGTGGAATCGAGCCGCGGGCCGCCGCACGCCGTGGCACTGTTGGTTAATATTACGCTGTACCGGATTTGGGTAAGGAATCTAGTTCCCCGGCAACGGCTCAAGAAATACTTGTTAGCAGATCTTAGCGCAATCACTAGAATTAAGTAAATGTGACTAGCGTATGGTAGCTAAGCCTCGCAAACCCAAACTACTACCGAGAGAGGGTGTCACAATTCCTCTTCTTAGGCAATGGCCTAAGAATGCTAAGCCAAGCTAAACTCTAGTGACAACATAGGACTAACCAAAGGGTAACTCGCAAGCGCACGTACCGATGTAGCACTTCAACCGGGTGAGTACTCGGTGTCGAATTTATAGTTCGCTCACGGGAAGCGGATTAAGAGTCTCTAGCAAATATGTGATGGAAATCCGTGGTGGTTCTACTCAATCTAAGCTATTGATATTGATAAAGGGTATGAGTGTTGTTATGAGTGATAACTAAGGGTAACTAGTAGGTAGCTAGCTAGGTGGGAGGACAACGAGTGAGTAAGGACTCCTATGTATCTAACTATACTTACGTGTTCTAATCTAACTAGTGTAACGACTTAACTAAACTAATGCCTAGACCATCGATGTGATAGGGAGATCGACTGACAAATAGGAGGGTAGCGTCTCCCGAGGGACTAACTCCTATTCCAGCGGACCTATGACTTTAATGGGCGCCCTACACCCTACCCCTAACGTAAACGAGATATAAGCGAAAGGCTGCGTTCCGTCACAACCGCCCCGCCGTAATACGTTGGACAGTGAATGGACTTACCACTCAAGAGTGAATGGAATTACCAATCATCGATAGGGTGCATCCACTATTAAGCACTAGCCTAAGCACCTCGCCTAATCTAGTCTTAAGACTCGGCTACCACGTAAGTAGCCTCGGCCTGAGTTGGTAGTGAAACACACACAAAGGATCTAGACACTAACTAGTTCGAGACTCTACACTAATGAGACAAAGACACAACACTACTACACTAGTATAGCAATGCACTAAGTAAATGCGAAAGTAAAGTACTCAAAGTAAAGACTTAGTAAAGTAAGCAAGACTATATTAATATAAGGAAAGTACTTCGAAAGTAAAGGTACAAGAGCTATACCAGATTCTCCGAGAAGACGACTCGGAGACCGAGCTTCGCTCGACTCGACTCTAACTCCCACTCTAGACTAGACTACACTACTCTTGATCTCCCAAGAGAGCTTGAGCTTGAGAACACTAATGTGAACTAATTGGGGACACTTTACAATGAGAGACTAGGGGGTATTTATAGTGGAGGTGGAGTAGGGGTTACTCCGGCGCCACGTCGCCGATCCGTGTGCTCTCCGCCATGCGCCGTTGGATCAAACCGACCTTCAACCGACTTGAATGGACGTCTCTCGGTGCGGGACACGTGGGAGTCATGCGGGAAGGCGGTGGAAGCGAACCGACCCCAAGTGGGGCCCTGCGCAGTCGGCCGACCGGGTCCGGCGACGACTGTGGGTCCCACCGGCCTTCTAGAAGGTCTTGGTGGCGGTGGGACCGGTGCCAAGGTGTCCCGCCACCAAAGGTGGGTCGGCCGACCCGGCCCCTGGACCCTTGGTCCACGTGGCGGCTTCCCTGGTGCGTCCCGGCTTGTCACGTGTAGTCTTGTCCGAAATTGGGTTCACTTGATATCTTGCTTGCTTCCATGTGGATCCTTGGTCCATTGTACCAATCGAGATGGAATGTTGATGTGTGGTACATTTGGATCCGGGATCGGGTTCTCTGTAGAGTTCGGGGACCCCGCATGGTGGTCGGATCTGGTGAGACCGAGAATCGGAGTCGGAAGACCGGGTTTTGGTCTCACGGGGCCTGTTTCCGGCTTTCCGCATTTCACAAGCTAAGAATACAAGTGGAACTTTATTAGTGATAAATATGCTCATGTGATGCTTATCTTCCTTCTATCGAGGACCTGTTGACGGGTTTCGAGTGTACCAAAAGCTGGTCTTTATTCCCGTCAACAAGATCCCCAAGCTTAACCTTTGCTCGTCCCGAGCAAACGATTAAAACTTGGTTCGATTGGATCGGGTATTATTACTAAGTTAACATCTCAATAGTACTAAGTGCACAACAAAGAACTTCTCCTTGAATGGAAAATTTAGCAATGTTAACACACCCATATTACTCTAGCACCCATGGGGCTTATGGCATTAACTCGGTCTTGGGATGTTGAAAGACGAACGGTTTTGATAGAGCATCTACCTTTCTCATTCTTTTAGCAAGTTTCATGCCGGAGGTTTTTGATAAGTTTTTCCAAAGAAGTCTTAATGTTCCTCAAATGGTTTCTCTCAAGTCACTCAAGTGGTGTATAAATCCTCACTAAGGCACATAATGTGTTTGCCTTTCAAAGACATCCTATCTCTAATAAGGCTTTATATGGAGCTTGAGTAGGTATGTCAAGGAATAGCGTACTTGCAAGGCATATGTTGTCTTAGTTAAGAAGAATGAAGTCTTGGACCACACGAGTCTTATCATACCCTTAGATCAAGATGTAAGATGGAATGGATGAATGTGATGGATGATAAAGAAATGAGGGGAAGTGAATGTATGGTGGATGAGGTTGCTCCTTTATTTTATGCTATCTCTCTTTCTACCTCTATTGAGACAAGGCTAGCTCTTCTCTCTCTTTTTTTTCATCCTTTTTTTTCAGTAGATGCCTAGCCTTTATGAGATGTGTCTCACCTACAAATGATAACTGAGAGAGAATCTCTAACTGTGGAGCATGGAGCAACTCATGGGATAAAATGGTGAAGGTGCGTACTTCCAATGTAGAAGCAGCACAAGAATGGTGGTATGGATGATAATGCGTGCTCCCAGTGTAGGAGTAGCATAATTATGATAGTGAGATGCGTACCCCCAGGGTAGGAGTAGCATAATTATGATAGTGAGATGCGTACCCCCAGGGTAGGAGTAGCATAAATGATGGATGGTGAGATGCGTACTCCCAGGGTAGGAGTAGCATAAATGATGGTAGTAAGATGCGTACTCCAGGGTAGGAGCAGCATGGTTGCGTACTTCCGGATTAGAAGCAGCATATTTGGTGATGTGTGGTTCTTGATCTTAGGGACACGACAAACCTCTAGCAAAGTTTCTACAAGTCTTAACCAAACTCAATGCAAGCAAGTAGCTTATGTAGAAGGCTTATGATATATCAAGGTATATGTATGGCCGTGGTAGGTATTTCAACACCATTGAGGAACAATTAAGTTTTTCATTCATTTTAAAAGGAAATCTCTCGGCAATCATGCGTGCTTAGAACAATAGAGTAGAACTCCTATCTTAACTATCTCATATCTCACAACAACTTAGACTTTGTATTAGCACTTGCAACCCACTAAGTGATCAAGTTCAAGGTGGTTAAAGGTGCCAAATAATCTAGACTTAGAGAAGTGCTAAGTTGTAAACAAGCACTAGAGAAACATTAACTAGCAATTTCATCATCATTTCCATAGAAAGACTAGCACACATGAAGCATATATACAAAAAGGGAAATAAAGCAAATAAATATTTTTGGATTTTTGAATTTTTAGATTTTTTTTTTTAAATGCAAGAAAACAATAACTAAAATGCAATATGACAAGAATTAAATGAGAAGGATTAGAAACATACCTTAGATGAACTTACCTTAGTGGGGAGAGGATCTCCCCCAAGCTTGTCTCTTGCTCCTTGTTGTGAGAACCATGCGTTCCACTTTGGTCCCAGCGGTACTCGTCCTCCGTGATGACACCTTGGACCATCTCCAAGTTTGTTGCATGAGCTGCAACGTGGCTTGATTCTCGATGTGGAGGTTTTCTACTTCCGGGTGAGTGCTTCGATCTCGGTCGGTGGGCGACGCCTCCCTCCTCTGCTGGGGGGCAAGGGGTATGTGCCCAGGAAGGTGTCCTGGAATGAGGAGGTGCTTCCATGTGGGAAGAGCTCACCTCCTCTTCTTCATCGGGTGCAGCATGAGAGGGACCAGCTTGCTCCTGAGCAGCACGGGCTTGTGCTCTCGTCATTCTGTCCATCCCTGCAGCAGGACAAGGTCTTCACCTTCTGTCCAGGGTTAGTGTTGAGACATTATACAGCCAAAGTCCCTCATTAGGGAGAGGTGTCTCGACTGCATTAGTCCCATATGTCATCTTAAGCGTACCTCTTGGACCTCTTTTAATTAGACCAGCACGTATAAACGTTTCTTCACGAATAATTGGTCTCTCCTTAGGCATAAACTCATAAACATTCCCCTCAAGCACACCCAAAGATTCAGCAATTCTAGTCATGAATGAAGTAAAACCTATGGGTGTTTCTTGAACCACGAGTTCTCCCGAAGTGTACTAGCATTTTGACGGGGGCAAACTTGATTTTATTAACCATGACATACATGAGTTGCATCTCTTTAAGACCTATCTCGATAAATCAGCCCTAGGAAACAAAGTGATTGCGATCCAATAGAACATAAACCTTAAAGTTGGATTATGAATTTGCTTAGGTTTAGGATTGGACCCGTTAGTTGACAAAGCAATTGATTTCCAATAGACAACAAAGTTAAAATTTGCTAACGCAACCTCTTCATCTAGTATGCAATCATGATCAAAGCCTAGACCAACACTCAACTCATTCCAAGACAGTCGTAGTCATTATTAAGCATGCGAAAGTTAACACCCAAAGCATTTGACTTAAGTGAGCAAAGAAATTCTTGGGTGAGTAACTCTATGCCACGTTCGGGAACTTGCCAAAATGAGGACCAACCAATAGTATTGAAAACTATAGCAAAGTCGGTGCTCATACTGTTTTGTCGAGGAGTTCTTGGTCGAGGACGGCGGAGTCTTGGAAACCGCAAGTGCGAAGAGTATAGAGCTTTCCTAACTCCTCATGGGTGACCATGAGGTTGCTAATAGGCTCCATCATCCGCCGGGCATGATGGCGGGAACAAGTTGGTGCACTTGTTCTTCCTCCTCCCTCTCATGACTCCTACCTTCGGATTGGCGAGAGCTCGAGGACGAGCCTTCGCCCTTCTTCTTGCTAGACTTTCGGAAGGGGTTCTTCATCCTAACTAAGCTAGTGGGCAAACAAGACCAAGCTTTTCTACTACACTACTAAGAGAGAAGAGAAATGTTTTTGGGTTTTTTGACTACTACTACACTAAACTTGAGAAGGCTTGAAACACTAAGAGAGAAGAGAAGGCCAAGTGAGCTCGAGATGATTCTGCTGGTTGTGGTGTGGGATTGAGCTCACCTTGGGGTGGTATTTATAGGGTTGAAAGGGCAAGGCCAACCCTGCCAAAGGGCAGGTCGGCCGACCACCCCCTTGGGCCATGTGCTCTCGGGTTCCACTTTAGACAAGGAATCTTGCCTCGTGCTTGCAAAAAGTCGAAAAAGGGGACCAAACATTGGTCGGCCGACCAAGGATTTTGCCCCCACTACTTTGGACATGTTTTGTCCGGTTGTCGATAAAGGTAGTGGTGGTCCTGGTCCTAGATTCCTCGGTTGATTCGAATTCCTATGTCTAGTGTTTGGTGAAAGAGAAAAGGAAAAAGGGCAAAAGTGGAGACAAGAATAAAGGTTGTCCCCTAGCATGCATTGCTATTCCCTATGCTTGCTTTAGTGTTGGGATGTTCTCCAAAGCATTCTCATGCTTAAAGTAGCATCCTAAGCTAAAGTCATGAGCATTGGACCATCTCTCTTCGAATTCTGGCTAGTGGGATGGGCATAGGATCCAAGTGTGTGAGCAGTGGGTGGCAGCTGGATGCCTGGTGGGACCAGGTCCAGGTCGGTCGACCTGGGCTTGTGAGCCCCAGGGCACCCAGTGCACTTCCTTGGATCCCTGCTTCTAGCCAGAGTGAAGAAAGAGGTGGTGGACCCCAAAGGACAGGTCGGTCGACCATGCCTTGGTGGCTCCACCAGCTCAACTTTTCTCTAAACACTCTTCTCAAGTTTTATTACCTATATCTAACTTCATTTTATTGAAAATAAAAAAGTGCAATTGTAAAAGTAAACATGCAATTGGAAAGGGAAAATGCAGAATTGAAATGCATGAAAATAAACATGAGATAACTATTGACATACACGGTCGGCGGAGGGCTCCGTGTTTTAGGTCCATAGAGTAGGACCTCTCCTGTCGGGTTCATTCAGTGGACACCTCAGTCGGTCCCGGAGATGGGGACCGTGAGGGTGTCTCCTTCTTCCGCCATTCTTGCTGAACTTCGGCTTTTGGTTCGGCGGGTTCTTCTTTCGCTTCGGCCTTCTTGGCCGACTTAGCGGTCTTAGTGTTCTTCCGTCGGCGGTGTTGGCGTGCGGCTTCGGGGTGCTTGTGCCCGCATGTTAGCTTTAAAACCATTGAAAGGCACTTTCACATACCGTCCTTGGACCGACATGTACATCTCGCCATGTTGCACGTAGATAGTGGCGTCCACCGTGCTCAGGAACGGTCGTCCCAGGATGAGCGGTACTTTGACGTTGTCTCCCATATCCCAGTACTAGGAAATCGACGGGGATATACTCATCTTGAACTCGAGTAAGATATCCCGTGCCAACCCCTCAGGAAACCGGATGGTTTGGTCCGCCATCTGCAAACGCACATATGTAGGGTGCAACGGGCTCCCTAACAGATTATCATAGGTTACCTTGGACATGATGTTGACACCGGATCCAAGGTCACAGAAAGCGTTGTCGAAGATCTGCGGTCCGATCTGGCAAGTGATAGTCGGCAGGCCAGGGTCTCCCTTCTTCGGGACAAACGGTGAATCCACCGTTACCCGAACAGAACGAGAATGAGGCTTACCGAACTTCGTAGTTACCAACCTGACGCCCTCAATAGGGTCCTCAGGCTTTGCCGGAATCTTACCTTGCTCATAAGTGGAGACAGCTGCTGCTAATTGAGCTAACTGGTTTTCTAACATTTTATTAAAGCTCAATTGGTTCTTCATAGCAGAGTTAAAGCTATCCATTTTCTCACTAAGACTTTCTAAGATCTTGTCATTAGCCATCATTCTTTTATTAAGACCATCATTAATTTTAATTTGACCAAAGACAAGTTCTTTCAAGGAAGGTTGGATATTAAAAGAATTACCAGAATTATTATGGTAAAAATTATCGGAATTACTATTGTAACCCATACCTTGGCCTTGGTAGAAGGGGCGTGAACTCCATTGCTGTTGTTGGGGCCGATTCCCGTTGTTGAAGTGGTTGTTGTTGTTGATGAAGTTCACCTCCTCCTGCGTCATGGGCAGTTGTTGCCCGAATGGTCCTCCTCTCTGCAAACCTCGCACCATGGGTCGGTACCCACAGCACAGACCGCGGCAGGAGTCTGGATGGCCTCCACTTCCTTGTTGGAGGGCGATCCCTCTATCTTCTTCATCAGGAGGTCCATCTTGGCAGAGAGCATGTCCACCTCGCTAAGGGCGTGGACACCTCTTTTCTTGGGCTGAAGGCGCTCTTCGTTCCATCCTTGGTTGACCACCATCTTCTCGATGAGCTCCTTGGCATCCCCGACATTGTGTGGGAATGCCCCTCCGGCGGAAGCATCAAGGTGACTCGGGCTACGCCGTCGGCCCATGGTAGAAACCTTGAATAATGAGCCATTCGTCTATCCCGTGATGGGGACGGGCTTGAATGTACTCATTGAGACGTTCCCATGCTTCGGGAAACGTCTCGTCGGACTTTGTTGGAAGCTTGAAATCTTCCCCGCGGGACACTTGGTCTTACCCGCGGGAAAGAACTTCTTGAGGAATGCGTTGGCACATCTGTCCCAAGTTGTCACCTCGGCCTTATTCTTGTAGAACCATTGCTTCGCCTTTCCCAACAATGAGAATGGGAAAAGACGAAGGCGAACGGCATCTGCGGTGACGTTCTTGACCGTGAAGGTGTTGCACACTTCCGAGAAAGTGTTGGAGGTGGGCATTGGCATCCTCATGTGGCTTTCCACGAAACGATTTGCTTGCACCATGTTGATTAGTGCGGGCTTGAGTTCAAAGTCGCATCGCCCAAGTTCACGTTCGGACTGTAGCGACAAAGTCGGCGACGGCGACGAGAACTCGGCGATGGTCTTTTGAGCCATGACTGCCTCAACAAGCTGGTGTGGGACTTCCTTCCACGAACGGTTCGGGCTCGACGGTTCGGGCTGCGAGATGATTCTCGAGGAGGGACTAGACTGCGTCTAGCTCTCTTCAGTAACTTCTCAGGGTCTTCGACGTAGTTCGATGGCAGACTGAAACCGCTCATGCACTGTCTAGAAAAGGATAATAACAAAAAAAAACAAGACAAGTGAAGGGTAAGCCCCTAACACTACCGAATACTTAAATTAAGAGTAGACCACGGATTCCAATTTGCTAGAAATTATTAATACGACGCTTCCCCGGCAACGGCGCCAGAAATGCTTGTTGGTTAATATTACGCTGTACCGGATTTGGGTAAGGAATCTAGTTCCCCGGCAACGGCTCAAGAAATGCTTGTTAGCAGATCTTAGCGCAATCACTAGAATTAAGTAAATGTGACTAGCGTATGGTAGCTAAGCCTACGCAAACCCAAACTACTACCGAGAGAGAGAGGGTGTCACAATTCCTCTTCAAGCAATGACCTAAGAATGCTAAGCCAAGCTAAACTCTAGTGACAACGTAGGACTAACCAAAGGGTAACTCTGCAAGCGCACAGGTACCGATGTAGCACTTCAACCGGGTGAGTACTCCGGTGTCGAATTTATAGTTCGCTCATGGGAAGCGGATTAAGAGTCTCTAGCAAATATGTGATGGAAATCCGTGGTGGTTCTACTCAATCTAAGCTATTGATATTGATAAAGGGTATGAGTGTTGTTATGAGTGATAACTAAGGGTAACTAGTAGGTAGCTAGCTAGGTGGGAGGACAACGAGTGAGTAAGGACTCCTATGTATCTAACTATACTTGTGTGTTCTAATCTAACTAGTGTAACGACTTAACTAAACTAATGCCTAGACCATCGATGTGATAGGGGAGATCGGCTGACAAATAGGAGGGTAGCGTCTCCCGAGGGACTAACTCCTATTCCAGCGGACCTATGACTTTAATGGGCGCCCTACACCCTACCCCTAACGTAAATGAGATATAAGCGAAAGGCTGCGTTTGTCACAACCGCCCCCACTGTAATACGTTGGACAGTGAATGGACTTACCACTCAAGAGTGAATGGAATTACCAATCATCGATAGGGAGCATCCACTATTAAGCACTAGCCTAAGCACCTCGCCTAATCTAGTCTTAAGACTCCGGCTACCATGTAAGTAGCCTCGGCCCCAGTTGGTAGTGAAACACACACAAAGGATCTAGACACTAACTAGTTCAGACTCTACACTAATGAGACTAAGACACAACACTACTACACTAGTATAGCAATGCACTAAGTAAATGCGAAAGTAAAGTACTCAAAGTAAAGACTTAGTAAAGTAAGCAAGACTATATTAATATAAGGAAAGTACTTCGAAAGTAAAGGTACAAGAGCTATACCAGATTCTCAAGAAGACGACTCCGGAGACCCGAGCTTCGCTCGACTCGACTCTAACTCCCACTCTAGACTAGACTACACTACTCTTGATCTCCCAAGAGAGCTTGAGCTTGAGAACACTAATGTGAACTACTTGGGGACACTTTACAATGAGAGACTAGGGGGTATTTATAGTGGAGGTGGAGTAGGGGTTACTCCGAGCGCCACGCGGCCGATCCGTGTGCTCTCCGCCATGCGCCGTTGGATCAAACCGACCTTCAACCGACTTGAATGGACGTCTCTCGGTGCGGGACACGTGGGAGTCATG
Source organism: Themeda triandra (assembly GCA_018135685.1). Taxonomy (NCBI): domain Eukaryota; kingdom Viridiplantae; phylum Streptophyta; class Magnoliopsida; order Poales; family Poaceae; genus Themeda; species Themeda triandra. Next base: position 449,862 of record JAENPR010000182.1, read on the forward strand.
CAGGAAGGTGGTGGAAGCGAACCGACCCCAAGTGGGGCCCACCTGCAGGTCGGCCGACCTGGGTCTGGCTGACCTGTGGGTCCCACTGGCCTTCTAGAAGGTCCTTGTGGCAGTGGGACCAGTGCCAAGGTGTCCTGCCACCAAAGGTGGGTCGGTCGACCTGGCCCTGGACCCCTGGTCCACGTGGCAGCTTCCTGGTGCTGTCCTGGCTTGTCACGTGTAGTCTTGTCTGAAATTGGGTTCACTTGATATCTTGCTTGCTTCCATGTGGATCCTTGGTCCATTGTACCAATCAGATGGAATGTTGATGTGTGGTACATTTGGATCCGGGGATCGGGTTCTCTGTAGAGTTCGGGGACCCCGCATGGTGGTCGGATCTGGTGAGACCGAGAATCGGGTCGAAGACACGGGTTTTGGTCTCACGGGGGGCTGTTTCCGGCTTTACGCATTTCACAAGCTAAGAATACAAGTGGAACTTTATTAGTGATAAATATGCTCATGTGATGCTTATCTTCCTTCTATCGAGGACTGTTGACGGGTTTCTGACTGTACCAAAACTGGTCTTTATTCCCGTCAACAGGCACCTCGCGTGGTGGAGATGTCACTCGAAGTTGAAGCCTTGACGACGTGCTGCGCGCCGTCGTGCTCGCTGGACGCCGCCGCGCGCCGCCGTCATGCACCATGCGTCGCAGTACGCCTTGGCCACCACTGGCAAGCCGGACACGAGCCTGAAGCCCCCAATCGACGAACCGCCCTTTCAATTTTGGCCAGAGACGCCCACTTAGCCCTTGCCGTCGGCCGCCCCCGCGGCGATGTCGCTGTTGCCATGGCCGACCGCACCGGGACGACCCGCAAACTGGGCTAAAGGCCCTACCATGCCCGCCATGCCGCCGCAGAGCGGGTGCGCTCGCCGGAGTGGTTCGGGAGCCGCCGGAGCGCCGTGTTGCGCCGCCGTGCCACCGCCGGCCGTGCCATGGCAAGAACCAGAGCGATGGGAAGGAGATGAAGGGGATGAGGAAGGTGGAACGGAGAAAAGGAAGATGAACTCGGTCCATGGGACCGCACCCACTGACGCATGGACCACACTGCCACTGCCCACCATACACCGAGCACCGTGAACCAACCCGACCGGAGAACAGGTTCCTTAGACCTTGTCTACACGAGCCGTCTAAAGAAAAGGCAGAGATGAACATGGTCCACCATGGACCACGTCATGGTGCATAGACCCGCTGTGGACAGTCCACCATGGACCAGACGAGGGGATACACCCGTACACCAGACCCGGATTGAGCCCAGATGGACCCGGACGGACGACGTGGCGCATCCGCAGCGCGCCACGTGTTAGGCCCGGCCCGGCCCAAATCCAGCCCATCTGGCCCATTAGCGGCCCATTTGGAGTTGACTGAGTCAACGCTGATGTCATGCTGACGTCATCATGGTCCCACATGTCGGTGTCCGGTCGGCGTGCCACGTGGCCTATTACGGTCGACACGTGGCGGCCTATTATTTATTATTTTCGAGAAAATGGTATAAACTTCGAAAATTCATAACTTATTCATACGAGCTCTGAAAATTATGATCTTTATATGTAAATTCATCTAAAATTGAGATGTACAGTTTAAGACTATGTTTGAGTGCATTTGATTCTTCAATATTTCATTGCTTCTTTGTGGATTCTATAGGAGTCGCTAACGCGACTATTACGTTTCGGTTTCAGAGTCGATTCGGGAAAGGAGCGACCTAAGGACGTGAGGTGGAGATCCGCTGTACGACTACGGAGGAGGACTTGTACCACTACTGTCGGAATCGTACCACTACTACCTCGACATCGCAGGTGTCATGGCAGCACCCTCTTTTAGAGAATCCTATTAGACATTGCATGTGTAGAATTGCTAGTGCTTTATATTTATTCCTTTGCTAGTATATGATGCATGATATTGCCTGAGCTATATTTACCTTGTTCGAAGCCCTTTTACCATGTTACCCAGCCTTGCGCTCGCACTTATATATTACCGCCCTTCTGCGTGCTTGCATTTATTATCACCATACTTATTATAACTCCACTTCGCATTGTATATGTGGTGCGGGTGGTGAACCCCTGGGAATGGTTTGGCTTGGGATGCCGGACTTGTGGTTATGGTGATGAGCGGTGTGCTGCGTGAGTCTTGGGTGTGTGGTGAGGGTTGAGTCGGCCGGACAGGGATTACGACGAGCTTCGAGCGAGTCTTGCCGAGGGGACACGGCCTGGGTGCCCCCGCTTTATGAGAGTGCCTGTGGCGGGTACATGTGAGGACTGAGGAGTTCTATTGTGCGAACCTCTGGGAGGTGGAGCCGTGGGAATGGGGTCTTTGTGGCGGCACGTTAAAGATTAGCCCATACGGGGAGACATCGCTGTCGGCCAATACCTAAGGACTTGAGGGCTAGTGACCACATCATTGGACGCTTACTTTCCACTCGCTCTCTAATGGGAAGGAGACGGTCTAACCATCCGGTAGAACGAATGCCATTACCGTCATGGAGTAAGCGGATGTGTCGGGAGGTACGGGCCGAGAGTGCTCACACCCTCCTTAACCAACATAGTGACCCGAGGAGGCCTGGTACTATGTCTCACGGTCTCGGCGGCCGGGGTCGAGTGGCGGGATGGTATTCGCTCTAGGCTTATGGCGATCGATATACGCCTAGATGTGCGCGCATCGATGATGGCTATCTTGTGGAATAGTGAAACCTCTGCGAGTGTATGGTTGATCGATCGATACATAGCTGACTTGTCGGCTATGGACCAGTCCCGTGTGATGCTTGCTTGACTAGGAGAGGAGTCTTCTGCCTTTCTTGGGATATGGGTATGTTACATCCGGCCGTGAGCCTGGGAGGCTGCGGGTCGTTGAGGCCTGACGAGAGGGAGTCATCTTGCCGGCCACATGAAGCGTGATGGGGGTGGTGTGTGGTGTGTGGGGGTGTGGTGATGTGTGGATGGGATGGATGGGATGGTGGATGGATGTGTGTGTGGGATTTAGGAATGTGTTAAACTTGATTATTATAATTATTACTATACTTGTTGCTACCTCGCTGCGCTAGGATGCAAACCACGGCCAAATATAGGATCGCGAGATCCCTTTATTTTCTCTTTCCACTAAAGCTCATTCGGTCGACCATGGCACGCACACATCGGCGGTGTGCAGATTTTCTGTGATGTTAGGATTGAAAGGATTAGAAGGTCTCGTGCTGCGCTCAAGTTGGAGATTGAAGCTGCTTCCGCGTTTACTTCCACCTTCGCAAGCGTCCGGATGTTAGAAATACTTTGTTTGCGCCGGTGTGGCGTTGCAATTATTAATGTAAACCCTTCTACTTGTACTCTGTATTCTCAGAATTCGATGTATGGAATTGATTATCAACTGTTGTATATCATTCTGTGATTTTTCCCTTCGTGGAAAATTGAGGATGTTTCAGTTGGTATCAGCTCCAGTACTTGACCCTAGGACGAGACCCTTAGGATTGGACGATAGAATAGGATAAACCAGCCCTTCTTTCGGTTATATCACCGACCTTGCACCATTTCGTGCATGGCTTACCTCTTATAACGGACTTGCTAACCATGTTCTTATACTCCAATGCAAATGATGGTGATCGTTTAGAAGCATGCCTTCTACCTCAAGTACCATGATGGATACGCCCAAGTACTACAAGAAGTGCTTCAATAGTTAGAGCCCCTAACAATAGACGTGCCACAAATAGGTAGTGCCTAGAAGAGCCGAAGTCTACTACATGATGACCCTGTAGAATCTCCTAGGAAAGGAAACGCCGTACCAAAGCCTTGTACCATTCCTATGGTAGAAGACACAGTCCTTACTGCTGTGCAACCTATTGTCCATACGGCTATTCATGCGTACGAACTCTTCGAGCATGGCCTCCTGCCGTCTATTACCCCGTGCCCTCGATGCCTTTAGAAGTGCCATAGGGTAATGGGATGAAGCCGAACACATCTAGGCAAAGGGACTGATGACAACCTCAAGGTTATTAAGGAAGAGCCTGCTTATCCAAGATAGACTCATGCTAGAGCTAGACAACACACCAAGCTGCTAAAGCGCTATCAAAAGGAGCCCTGTGAAGAAAGATTTGCTTTAGAGCCTTTAAACCTCACCATCGTTGCTTACTTCCGGCCGCACCTTTGAATCCACCCGAAATAGGAGGAAGCTCGCCAATGCATATAGAGAAAGTTCCCCGACTCATGCCCAACCATGTAGATGGAAGAAAGTTATTCAACCCCACCTATCTAGTTTCTTAGACAAGACTCATCATGATAAGGGGGTAGGAAGAGGATGATTAGAATAAGCCATGTATAGCTAGAAGTTGTGCCATGAGTAGAGTAGAATGTCTACCACCATGGGCTACTTACGCGTAGTACGTTTTCTTCGCGAATCTTTTGGTGTAGCTACCAAGGATATCGCCTTGTAATCAACCCAATGTAATGAGTGATTGGGTCTTATCGGTTTTTCTGGTTCTCCTTGCTTCTTTGTATGAGTGTAGGATAGATTTAAATGTATTTAAATTGTTTAAATCATCTAAACTCAAGTTAAGTTGTTAATAAATCATGTCACTTGCACATGATTCCTAATCCTTATGATCCGTACAACGGGATGCCCAACCACTAATTTGGTAGCTTGAAACTTTGCTCAACCCCCTTGGAAAACACCATGGACAATGATCGGGGTAGTCACACACCACCCACGGGACTCAACCCGAGAAGGAAGAACTCCATACTACGCTACCCAATGGAACCCCCACTGAAGGACCGTCCAACAAACCTCAAATGGGCAAGGGAATTCATCTCTGATGAAGCTTCCTACCTTCGACAGAACTGATGATGATCCTATCACCGCTGTAGACTTACTATATGATATGGCGGAGGAGTTAGATTAGACCACCTATCTCCCCAAATGAATTGGAAAATCAGCTCATTTCAAAACATCTTTGCGAAAGTCTTTCATTTCAAAACAAAAGTTTTACCTTGCACACCAACCTTTGATAAATGCTTGCAAACTAAAAATGGCTCAAGTTTTATTTTAAAATCTTTTGATTTCAACCAAGGAGCCAAACCTATTTTAAATAAACTTTATCTTTAAAATGTATTGCAACACGTTTGCCAAATAAAAATATTTGTGAAAAGGTTTTGTTTGCAACTACCCCAAAAGGAACTTTTTCAAAACCTAGTTTCAAAAATTGCAATTGATTGCGAAAACCAAGATTTACAAAATGAGCGGTGATCTTGAACCATTTTCAAACTACCCATGTTTCAATTGATTGAAAAAGGGTCACGCTTTGTTTAAAGAGGAAAACCATGTTTCAAAACTATTTGATTTTAAAACACGCTCTGAATTCAAACCTCTTCAAAATCTCCCCTAGATTTTAAAGGCTTTACTCATCTTTTTCTAAAAATCACCCCTTTTCTTTTGCTTGGGATATCAAGTCGATACTAGTATCTAAATGGGTAGGGTTGTCATCAGGACACACGGTGCCGCTACGAAACCACAGGGCCCCATGTGTGATGCATCCACATGGCTTGCCGCGAGGGCGTATGCGGGTATCGTGGTTGCGACCATGACCATCCCAAATGGAACTAGGGTATGACTGCAATTCTAAGCCTTGTCTTGTTAAAAACTCTTTAAAAAAAAACCAAGTTTGTGAAAAAGCCTTCGGCTTAAAATCAATTTGATTCTAAAAGGTTCAAAAATTACCCCTTGATCATACCAACATGTTTATAAAGGAAAAGAGATTTCATCTCAAATATTTACAAAGGCGAATTCCCCTTGTTTAAAAATTTTGACTATGAAAACCATGCTTTGCAAGATTGCAATCTACTCCAACCATTGGCCCTTGAACCACACAGTGCCTTAAGCACCTTGGATACCACGTAAAATTTTGGATCGAGTTACCAAAGAAGGCAAAGGACGACAATTCCTTTTGCAAGATCTTGTGAAAAGGCCGCGTCGACTGGAAGCAGAAATAACAACAACTACGCTTATTAGAATAGCGCAGCGGAAGTGTGGTGGAACCATAACCCACTGGACCCTAGATCGAAATTAGGAGCCTAAACGACACCCCTTAATTTAGGAAGACATGATATAGTCTAAACTAATCTGGGTCACTCCCACATGCTAACCCTATGTTGAAACATCGTACAACGACAATTCCTTGACCATCGTCGAAATGTCCTTTTTTGAAACCCTCAAGAACTACCTAGTGCACCTACACTAAAACTGTACACACTCGACTAAGGATCTAGACAAAGAAATCAAAACTTTACTACTCACTCCTTCAACTCGGTGGAGCAACTACTTCAAGCTACGAGGAACTGGAAGTCAGATTCATGGATAAGTGTCACCTTACTACTTCGTGGAGTACTACACACCTTAAATCTTGGGGACCAGATTCGATAAGGGGTAGGACCGTAACATCCCGAAAATCTGAACTACAAAATTTTTTCTAAATAAACCCATGTTTGATGCTTGTCATATAAGAAACCCCACTAGTTGCATATAAAGTATCTATATTTAGTTGTTAAGCATTGCACTGCAACAACATCACATGTGTATTAATATGGACCTTAAGCCACATGTGAATACGACCGTAGGCAAACCTACTATACCTATGAGCGAGAGCCTGCTATGACCAACCTTTCACTATAGTATGCCCTAGTGTTAGCCCCTAGGCCATGAACCTAAACCCTAGTAATCCTATGATAGAATTAGTAGCAATGTTACCAAGGTGTAATGTGTATACATGTACACCTGCCTATAGTATAAACCCTATGATCGACTACAGCCTAACTAGAACTACCCAGTGGTTAGTGTTACCACACCAACCCCTGACATAGTACCCTAGACCCATGACCTCGGCCCCACCTATGAGAGGTTTTGAACTTAAACCATAGGTCATAGCCCAGGGTGCTATCCTCATGTAGGTAGTCGACTACTTGACCCTAGTTGGTCAGAGACTAGTGGCACCATGCCAAACCCCAGGGAAAGCACATCGACCCTTGAGAAGGTAGTTGCTCAACCACATACCCTGATAATAGGACCTATCCTTACCTAAAAGGCTAACTACTGGACCCTGGTAGCACCGCGCCACTCCATGTAAGTACCTCTACCCCTGAGAATGTAGTTGCTTAACTACATATCTCGATAACAGGAAACTACCTACCTCGGCGTGACTAGCTACTTAACCACTCTAATGGTTAGACCCTCCCCACAAGACTACCATGGCAAGACAACCTACATAGAATACCAAACCAGTGGAGCATACCCAAACCCCAGGCATATAACCTAGTGGGTCGCTACAAGCCATGAGTGCATAGTAGATGTAACTAGAAAACTAAGACCCTAGGTGACAACTCGGAATCCAATGACCTGGTTAACCTACTAGTGCATCTAGTGCTAACCCTAGGAATCATACGGTACCTAGACACTCCAACTATGGAGATATAGTAGCTCATGACATGAACTACCTATAGGACATGAACTCCCAAACACTCCAGGGAAGAGTGACCTATAGTGACTCACCATATATCATGATGCAAAGATCACATGTTTAGTATATATACAAGGAATCATGCATCTTTTCCTTGCATTTGAGTTCTATGTGTGATTTGGATTTTTATTGGATTCTTTTGTATTGACTATAATAAATCAACAACACACATATTTATTTAATACAATATACTAAAGTGTTATGGGGTAAAATATCCCAACAAGCCTATGACCTGGTAAGACCGCCATGGAACTTTATGCAAGAGATGCAAATCACAATGTATATACATACATGTATAAAATAAACAAAACAGAAAATGAAAAGACATAAGATGAGGAATGGAAATATGCCAAAACATATTCGGCCCATAGACCCCAGTCAAGACTGCTGGCCTTTTTCTCCTCTGTTCTTTTTCTCGGCCCAACCACCAGCCGGCCCATTCCTTCCCTTCTTCTTTTTCCAACCGAACCAGCCCATGCCGACATCTCAGCCCAGCTCGGCCGGCTTCCTTCCTCCCACCCGAGCCGGCCTTTCTGCTTTTATTCCACTTTCTACCGGCCCAGCTTGACCCGCCGGCCTGCTACCTTTCTTTCGATCTGATCCTCAACCTCTCGGCCCAAGATGACCACCGGCCCACCACCGCAAGTGGACAGACCAGCAGTCCCGCACCGCTGACGGATGGACCCCACCTGTCATATGTTCCACTCCGGCCCCCCTCTGCTTTCCTCCCCTGCTTTGACCGAAGTGGAGGAATATTTGAGCACCAAGTTGAACCGCCGCCGCCCGATCTTCCCTCCGCGGCATCGACGACTGTCAGCGCTGACAGCTAGGCCGACCAGCGCCCGACAGCTCGGGTGAAAGACACCCGCGGCCGCGACATGGTGCTGTCACCCGGCGAATTTTGGGAAGTGGACGCACAACTGCCTCGCCTCGGATGCCCTGGCTCTCGCATCAGCTGGGACCCACCGGACCACGCCGCGCGCGCTTGCCCGCGCCGCACTCGCGCCAACTGGGCCCGCGCATCCGCCTCGACGTCCGTACGCTCGCCGGATCGGCCGCCGCGTGTCCCAGCCGTCGCATCACACGGACACGGACGCCCAGGAGCCTCACGAACCCTAGCACCACGGGTACAAGTACCCCATCCAGCCAGCGCCTTTCTCCCAATTCCCCCAAGCAGCCGCCGCCGTGTCTTCTTCTTTACCCTCCCTGCTGTCCTCGCTACGCCGCTAGCGCCATCGCCGTGCACGGTCACGATCGCCGCCTTGCCGTCGCGCGCCACCGCTGCCTAGCTCGCCAAACAGCACCGAGCCGAGAGCAAGTGGGACGAAGAAGTGGGGGAGAGGAAGGTGAGGAAAGGAGAAGGAAGGAGGCAGGGAGAAGGACGAAGCAGAACATCGCCGCCGCCGGAGAAGAAGGTGCCGCGCCGGACTTGGAGGAGAAGAGCTCAGCGGGGAAGGAGAAAGGAGCGAGGCGCTGCCGATCTTCTACCGCAAGCGCACCACGACGTCGACTACGCCTTGCAGTCCAGCCTCGCCATCTCAGCGCCCCTACTTTCTCTACCGCGCAGGTGCGCCGCCGTGCTTCCTGTCCAGCCTCGTCCTTGCTACTCCGGTCATGGCGCCGCCGCGGCGCGTAGACCATGGCCATCTCCGGCCTCATGGCACATATGCACCCACCGAGCACGACCAGCCCAGCCACAGGGAGACCGGCGCCACCACACACCGAGCTCGGACTAGACCGCCATGTTCGCCGCCGTGGTCGGACCATGCCACGGTGCGCCGCCGTTCCCCGGCAAAACAGCCCGCTTTGGACACCTTGGACACCGGGACTCCGTCCGCCGAGGTGAGGCGCACCCCGTGCGCACACCACCGGCGAGAGACGACCCCGGTGGAGCTCGTTCCCCTATCTCCCACCAGAGGAAGGTCCGCACGGGGCACTCTGCGCCACCGTGGCGCGAATTCGCGCCGGCCCTAATTCCGGCCGCCTCACCGTCGAGGATGCGTCGTGGAATCGAGCCGCGGGCCGCCGCACGCCGTGGCACCTCGCGTGGTGGAGATGTCACTCGAAGTTGAAGCCTTGACGACGTGCTGCGCGCCGTCGTGCTTGCTGGACGCCGCCGCGCGCCGCCGTCATGCACCATGCATCGCAGTACGCCTTGGCCACCACTGGCAAGCCGGACACGAGCCTGAAGCCCCCAATCAACGAACCGCCCTTTCAATTTTGGACAGAGACGCCCGCTTGGCCCTCGCCGTCGGCCGCCCCCGCGGCGATGTCGCTGTTGCCGTGGCCGACCGCACCGGGACGACCCGCGAACCGGGCTAAAGGCCCTGCCATGCCCGCCATGCCGCCGCAGAGCGGGTGCGCTCGCCGGAGTGGTTCGGGAGCCGCCGGAGCGCCGTGTTGCGCCGCCGTGCCACCGCCGGCCGTGCCATGGCAAGAACCAGAGCGATGGGAAGGAGATGAAGGGGATGAGGAAGGTGGAACGGAGAAAAGGAAGATGAACTCGGTCCATGGGACCGCACCCACTGACACATGGACCACACTGCCACTGCCCACCATACACCGAGCACCGTGAACCAACCCGACCGGAGAACAGGTTCCTTAGACCTTGTCTACACGAGCCGTCTGAAGAAAAGGCAGAGATGAACATGGTCCACCATGGACCACGTCATGGTGCATAGACCCGCTGTGGACAGTCCACCATGGACCAGACGAGGGGATACACCCGTACACCAGACCCGGATTGAGCCCAGATGGACCCGGACGGACGACGTGGCGCATCCGCAGCGCGCCACGTGTTAGGCCCGGCCCGGCCCAAATCCAGCCCATCTGGCCCATTAGCGGCCCATTTGGAGTTGACTGAGTCAACGCTGATGTCATGCTGACGTCATCATGGTCCCACATGTCAGTGTCCAGTCAGCGTGCCACGTGGCCTATTACGGTGCTGACACGTGGCGGCCTATTATTTATTATTTTCAGAAAATGGTATAAACTTCGGAAATTCATAACTTATTCATACGAGCTCCGAAAATTATGATCTTTATATGTAAATTCATCTAAAATTGAGATGTATAGTTTAAGACTATGTTTGAGTGCATTTGGTTCTTCAATATTTCATTGCTTCTTTGTGGATTCTATAGGAGTCGCTAACGCGACTATTACGTTTCGGTTTCAGAGTCGATTCGGGAAAGGAGCGACCTAAGGACGTGAGGTGGAGATCCGCTGTACGACTACAGAGGAGGACTTGTACCACTACTGTCGGAATCGTACCACTACTACCTCGACATCGTAGGTGTCATGGCAGCACCCTCTTTTAGAGAATCCTATTAGATATTGCATGTGTAGTAGTGCTTTATATTTATTCCTTTGCTAGTATATGATGCATGATATTGCCTGAGCTATATTTACCTTGTTCGAAGCCCTTTTACCATGTTACCCAGCCTTGCGCTCGCACTTATATATTACCGCCCTTCTGCGTGCTTGCATTTATTATCACCATACTTATTATAACTCCACTTCGCATTGTATATGTGGTGCGGGTGGTGAACCCACGGGAATGGTTTGGCTTGGGATGCCGGACTTGTGGTTATGGTGATGAGCGGTGTCTTTGCGTGAGTCTTGGGTGTGTGGTGAGGGTTGAGTCGGCGGACCGGGATTACGACGAGCTTCGAGCGAGTCTTGCCGAGGGACACGGCCTGGTTGCCCCCGCTTTATGAGAGTGCCGTGGCGGGTACATGTGAGGACCGAGGAGTTCTATTGTGCGAACCTCCGGGAGGTGGAGCCGTGGGAATGGGGTCTTTGTGGTGGCACGTTAAAGATTAGCCCATACAGGGGAGACATCGTTGTCGGCCAATACCTAAGGACTTGAGGGCTAGTGACCGGATCATTGGACACTTACTTTCCACTCGCTCTCTAATGGGAAGGGAGACGGTCTAACCATCTCGGTAGAACGAGTGCCATTGCGTCATGGAGTAAGCGGATGTGTCGGGAGGTACGGGCCGAGAGTGCTCACACCCTCCTTAACCAACATAGTGACCCCGAGGCTGGTACTATGTCTCACGGTCTCGGCGGCCGGGTCGAGTGGCGGGACGGTATTTGCTCTAGGCTTATGGCGATCGATATCTGCCTAGATGTGCGTGCATCGATGATGGCTATCTTGTGGAATAGTGAAACCTCTGCAGAGTGTATGGTTGATCGATCGATACATAGCTGACTTGTCGGCTATGGACCAGTCCCGTGTGATGCTTGCTTGACTAGGAGAGGAGTCTTCTGCCTTTCTTGGGATATGGGTATGTTACATCCGGCCGTGAGCCTGGGAGGCTGCGGGTCGTTGAGGCCTGACGAGAGGGAGTCGTCTTGCCGGCCACGTGAAGCGTGGTGGGGGTGGTGGGTGGTGTGTGGGGGTGTGGTGATGTGTGGATGGGATGGATGGGATGGTGGATGGATGTGTGTGTGGGATTTAGGAATGTGTTAAACTTGATTATTATAATTATTACTATACTTGTTGCTACCTAGCCTGCGCTAGGATGCATACCACAGCCAAATATAGGATCGCCAGATCCCTTTGTTTTTCTCTTTCCACTAAAGTTCATTCGGTGCTGACCATGGCCTGCACACATCTGGCGGTGTGCAGATTTTCCTGTGATGTTAGGATTGAAAGGATTAGAAGGTCTCGTGCTGCGCTCAAGTTGGAGATTGAAAGCTGCTTCGCGTTTTACTTCCACCTTCGCAAGTTGTTCGGATGTTAGAAATACTTTGTTTGCGCCGGTGTGGCGTTGTAATTATTAATGTAAACCCTTCTACTTGTACTCTGTATTCTCAGAATTCGATGTATGGAATTGATTATCAACTGTTGTATATCATTCTGTGATTTTTCCCTTCGTGGAAAATTGAGGATGTTTCACCATCAACACTAGCAATGAAAAACTCAACCATCTGGCAAGAACTTTCAACTGTGAAACTGGTTCCCTGCCCTTCACCTATTTAGGCCTTCCTTTGAGTTTATCCAGACCAAAGGCCATTGACTTCTCTCCTCTTGTAACCAAATGTGAAAAAAGACTTGCAGCAACTTCTTTCTACCTGAACCAGGCAGGAAGACTTGGAATCACCACTTCTGTGTTGACAGCTATGCCAACCTTTTGTATGAGCACCTTTCTTTTGCAACAGAATGTAATTGACCAGATTGACAAATTCAGAAAATTGTGCTTCTGGAGGGGAGCAGATATAAATGAAAAGAAAAGGCCAAAAGGAGCTTGGACAATGGTTTGCAAATAAAAAGATGAAGGTGGGCTAGGTGTCTTGGATCTTAAAGCCCAAAATGAAGCCTTTCTCATAAAACACTTGCACAAGTTCTTCAACAAGGAGCAAGTACCTTGGGTTCAGCTAGTCTGGGAAAAATACTACAGCAATGGAAGACTACGGGGTACAAAAAAAGGATCTTTCTGGTGGAGAGGGATTTTAAAACTTCTACAAAAGTCCAAAGGATTGGCAAGGGCTAACATTAACAGCGGCGGCTCTTGCTTCTTGTGGACAGACTTGTGGGAGGAACAAGTTCTAGAACAAAAATGGCCTAAATTATTCTCATTCGCAAAGGACAAAAAGATCGGTGTGGCGGCTTCCTTGCGGGTGGAATGACTCATAACTTATTTCACTGCCACTACCCTGGCAAGCTCACATTCAGTTTTTAGCTACGCAATCAGCTTTGGAACAGGTGCCAAACTCAGGGGAGAATGATGCATGGACATACATTTGGGGTAATGGAAACTTCTGTGTCAAAAAGGCTTATAGGCAACTCAAAGGTCATCAACAAATTCACCTAGCCTTTAAATGGAACTGGAAATCTTCATGTCAAAGCAAACATAAAGTGTTCCTTTGGTTAGTATTGAAGGACAGAATAAGCACTAGGGAGTTACTCAGAAGGAAAAACATGAACCTACAAAGCCACAACTGTGTTCTCTGTAACACAGGGGTGGAGCAATGGCTGGCACATTTGCTTCTTCATTGCCCCTTTTTCAATACAGTGCTGGGGATGGTTGGACATCCAAGTGGATCCACTTTTAGATCCTTTCAGCAACCTAATGAGTTTCAGGAATCAGCTAAATATTCAGTTTTTCATGGAGGTTATAACTTTAATGGCCTGGGCCATTTGGAAATCAAGGAATGATCTGATCTTTAGGCAAATCAATCCAAGCCTTCAACAAATAAAGACAAACTTCTTACAGGAATGGGATTTGCTCCTTTTTAGAGCAAAACAGAGCTATTTTCCAGAAATTCAACAATGGACTACAAACCTTCAGTAGCTTCTTTGTTTTCAGTGCGAAGATGATTTTTTTATCTCCTTCTTTGTATCCCGAGTTGGGTAGCTATTGGCCGGTTGACCGCGGGGGAGGGGGGCAAGCCCTCTCCTCCTCCCCCTTTCTTCTGTTTTCTTTCTTTTCTCTTCCTTTTAGTTGTAACTGAACCTTTTTATTCTTTAATAAAGCACTGTAGGGGTGCAAACCCCTCCAGTTTACATAAAAAAACCTAGCTTGGATAGGGTAGCAACAACTTGCAACGATAGTAGCAAATTTGGTTAGCAGCAGCAATCTTTCTGTACACCCTTCAGTTATTTTCACTCGGTACACCCTTCAGAAAAATATTTTCCTATTGGGATTCAAATTTTTCTGTCGGTTTTTGCAGCAACAAGACAATTCATACTTCAAGTAGTGAAGGGAGTATATGGATCCAGTTCGGCTATATATAACTTGCATAATTTTCTGCCACTGTACCAGAAATAGAAATGATGTGCATAGCCTCCAACCATACTAGATAAATTAGCTCTATTCGGTGAAGGAAAAAACATAGGCGATGAGTCAACCTAATTAATGCACTAATTAACTAATTAATTAATTAATTAGTTAACTATTCTGTGATTTGAGCTGCCAATGGTGTCAATGAACATAAATACAAACAATACAAAAATACCTGAATACACTAAGGTACGCCAACAAAAAAAACATAAAAAATGATCAGGCTAGACAGAAATTTCGCGTAGTCATATGCAATAAAATTTTGTGCACAATTTTTTTAGTTAGTGATTGAAGCTTGCACAACTGGTATATGTTGGTTGTAAATCATTGGACGACAATATGTCAATATGGTTGAATTGTACTCACTCTTAAAATAGCCAGCAAATAAAAAAGTTGGGCCAAGGATTCCCTAGTTTGTACATACCATCATTGGAAATGTCTACAGTTACCTAACTAAATATGCCTGTATCAATTAATAAAGTACCCGAGGTCAACTAGTTTTACAAGTTTTACTAACTCTTAAAATAGCCTGGAAATAAAAATTGAGTTGGGTATTCCCTAGTCTGTACATACCGGCAACGGATCCTATGCAAGGCATTCCGTGCAAACATAAACTAACGATCGGACCGCGAGGATGTTGATCCAATGGGGCGCATGAGAGAGGTGGAAGGAGGGATTTGTAAAAGTGTGATTAAGAGCGGGCGGTTAAGTGCAAAATTACCCAATCTCTCCGCGTCTCTTGGATCAACATCTGCGGTCCGATCATTAGTTTACTGGTTTGCACGGGACGCCTAGTTTGCATAGCATCTGTTGCCGTACATACCATCACTAGAAATGTCTGCAGTTACCTAACTAAATATGCTTATATCAAAATTAATAAAGTAACTAAGGTCAGCTAATTTTCCAAGTTTTACTCACTCCTAATATAGCCTGGAAATAAAAAGTTGAGCTGAGGATTCCCTAGTTTGAACATACCATCACTGGAAATGTCTGTGTCCAGCATTCCGTGGGCCTCCATCTCTTAGTTTCCCAATTTTTGTCACATTTACAGCCTGTATATACACAAATCTATTTTAAACCATTTTCCTTCCCATCTTAAAAATCAGTATTTTCCCGGAAGGTCCGTTGATACTTTCAAAAACATTTCAAGAGCCTGTGTTTACAAAAACATTTCACAGAAGTTTCAAAAGCATTTTGGAAGGATAAGTTTGCTTGAGAAATCACTTGTACTTTTTTGTTTACAAACAAAAGCCTGTGTCACCCGCAAAAAAAAAAAAAAAAAAAAAAAAAAAACCCTGTGGTTCTGGAACTTCCTTCATCATATTAATCGCCGAGACCAGCTCATATCTCCATTTTCTTTGTTCAGTGTTGCATCTGACCATTGAGAAAAATAATGTACTATTAACTTTACTAAGTTTTTTTGACTATTGACTTTAGTAAGTTAGTGGTGGATATGCTAATGTCAATGTAGTGCAATGCAACTAATACATGAATGCATTAGTCTACCGTTGCAAATATATTACCATCCATAGGACGAAATGCATCAGATGTTGAAATCAGAGAGACGATTTCTAATAGTTACCATCCATAGTCTACCGTGGCGCGTAGTCCTGTTAGAGTACAATATAATGCTTACCAAAATTTTTTGCATGAGAACGACATGGCCAGCGACTACGTACACTGGATAGGGCAATCTCGTTGTGCCGTCCATATCTTCTGTTTCTCAGATTGAGATACTCAAAGAAAGTTCCATCTGGCCATTTGAGCTTGATGACAAAAGTTTACAAAAAATCAAATGTGCCATTAATTTGACCTAAGCCGCCGGCGCTATATATTGATTGCCCAGTGTCAATGTAACGCTAATAATGAATCTCATGTATATTCTTTTGTTATCTAGGCATCAAATTCATGCATATATATGTTGAATAGTATGTCGGCAAGAATACTCCAGTATAATTAATATAGGTATAAACATGTAACACTCTAATATAATAAAAGAAACTATGTTAGGAACATGGCAGGGGGATTTGCTCGACCGTCACTATCTTTAGGTGCATTGATCGTTACATCAAGAAATTGACCTTACATATCTAAGTGGTGTGTTGCGACTGTGAGGCTGCTAACAACTAGAGTGGCTGTTATAGTTAACTCCAATGAATGATATGATTAGGGTAGTAGCTCATAAGTAAAAAAACAGATACCAATTAATCTGATATAGATGGTCTAGAGACGGGGTTATAATTAACTCCCACAATATGTATATTACCGCAGAATGAAGAAATTAAACTACATAATATATATATGGATATATCTAGGTGGCATGGCTGCTAATAATAACTATAGCGGTTGACGGTTGTTATAGTTAAGTCCCATGAATATGATTTGGGTAGCTCACAAGTCTCAAGTCTGATATTAATTAATATGATACAGATGGCCCATACTAGAGACGGGATACTGGCGTATATTACTTATTGCAGGAGATACGGTATGTATGGCTTTGCAGATACGCAATCTTTTTTCTGTGACAAAAGAAGCTCCGAGTAGTGGTGATCACGTGCAAGGAGATGCAGCTGAAATTTTTTTAAGAACCCAGTGGAAGTCAAACGATGTCGAAGGCGATGCATACGTGTCAGCAAATGATGCAAGTCAATCCAGGACAATTGTGTATGTACCCGATTCGTTGTCAAGTCAAATCCCAAATATTCTGTTTTCGTAGTGTAAGTCAACACAAGATTATTGCCGATTTTGGGTGGATCAACTGAAACCCAAAAAAATTGTTCAGTTTTACGTTCACTGTATACGTACTGCAAAGGAAAAGGCCAGTAAAAGCTCTATGCGAGGGTGGGCATATATATATCCGAGACTTTGTACAGAAGTGATACGAAGGTAAAAAGTTTGGTTTAAATTGTGTACTACTTTCATAGCTTTTCACGAATGGTACGGTGATTGCTCCAATAAAGTTTTTTTTTGGGACAAAAGCAAATATTATATTAGATTAAACATCCATCTTACACCAGGGTCCTCCGAAGAGTACCAAATTACAACAAGGCCCAAAAGACCGGATAAGGTCAGCTTCTACATCGCCGGCGACGACGTCAACGGGCTCGTCGGTGAGGGCCGTAGGGGCGCCAAAGGCGCTTACACCCAGATGAAGAACAGCGCAACGCGACGGTTGAAGATGGGGCGACCGAGCTGTTGAGGAAGAACACTCCAGGCGACCGAAGAATCGTTGGATTGCCGTCGCCGGATCTATGTGAAGAAACTCGATGTCGACTCCCCAGTGGACGTGAGCTCGTCGAGGCAACACCTGATGTAAATCCGCCAGTCTTGCAGAAAAGATGGATGCTTGGATCGAGGTCGGGGCGGAGACGATAAAGTTGGCACTTTTGCAAAGACTTAAACAATTTATTGCTAATTAACCAGCATTAAACAGTTTATTGGTGCAGATTGAACACATAGAAATTTTATGTACAGTGAAACATTATGGGGTCTCTACACAAGATTTTGGACTCACTTTAGAAAACCCGATTCAAATTCATGTTCTAGTGGATACTTTAGCGCACAAGCAGTCTTTATTTCAACATAAGTAGTCTAATATTACATATAAGCTTTAATTCACAACTAAATTAATTCTAACTAATTTAGAAAAAGGTCTTATATGCTAATTAATAAATTAATGAAAAACTACATCGGTTATATTTGAGGCATGATTGCAGTTTGTTGTCAATCAGCCAACTACCTGCTGGTGCAGTAAGGTTTTTCTTCAAACTATCACTTTCTCTTCCCCAAACTCAACAAAGTCACTCATGGTATTAGACTACTTGTAGTTCAATATAAGAGCCAATGTCAACCTAGCAGGTCACTACTGCTTGTGAATTGTGATTGAGATAAAACAACTTTTTTTAGATAAAGGATAACAACTGAAACCAAAAGGCTTATATTACTTATTTTCACACAAGAAAAACTAGAATATATTACAAGATCCATTCGATGCAAACAAATCAGAACGAGAAAATCACCCTCAGCACAATGCACGCAAATGTACTGATAGAATGTACGTGTGCCGGCAGCTGGTCTCTCATGTACACATATACATACATACATACACGATGACGTGACTAAAACCAATGCAAGCTAAGCTATGGTGCGGCCGCCGTCGACGCAGATGACTTGGCCGGTCATGTAGGACGTCGCCGGCATGCAGAGGAAGGCGACCATGGACGCCACCTCCTCCGGCTCACCGAGCCTCCCCATGGGCAGCCGCGCCATCTCATTCTTCACCAGCTCCGGGTCTATCGTTTTCTGCAAAAATAAATCACCACGTAAGGTCATATATAACCATGTAATTACAAGATTCTAGGTTATGTAGGTAGCTGCTGATTGAAGTGAGGTAGGGAAGCTTACATCACTGCTGATGTCAGTTTTGATGCCCCCCGGGGCGACGCAGTTGACGCGGATGCCGTCACCCGCCCATTCGGCAGCAAGGCTGCGTGTGAGCTGGTTCATGGCGCCCTTAGTCATGGAGTAGATCGCGAGCGCCGGGAGGCCGATGAAGCCAGCGATGGAGGAGATGTGGACGACGCTGCTGCCTCCACCGCGGGCGCGCATCAGCGGGTGCGCGAGCTGGCTGAGGTGGAAGCACGACTCGAGGTTGGTAGACATGATCCGCGCATAGTCCTCGCCGGTGCACTCCGCCGTGTTCTTGAACATCGACTGCCCCGCGTTGTTCACCAGGATGTCGAGCCTGCCGCCGAAGGTGGCGCCCACGGTGGCCATGAGGGCCTCGCGGTCGCCGCGCAGGGACACGTCGCAGACGGAGACGGTGACGTGCAGTCCCATCTCCTCCCAGCGCCGGCGGCAAGCCTCCAGCTCCGCCGCGTTGCGTGAGCACGTGTGCACCTGCGCGCCGAACCCGGCGAGCTCCTCCACGATTGCGTGCCTGCATGCCATGGAAGCATGTTAATATAAGTGCACACGTAAAAACGAAGCAGTAGATCGCATGTAAGATCATCAGAGCACGACGAAATGTACCCAATGCCCTTGCTGCCGCCCGTGACAAGCGCCGTCGCGCCGGCGAGGTTCCACCGCTCTGCCCTGCTCTTGCCCGCAGCCACCATCTTATCTTCTTTCTCTGTGAATCTCCTGACTTGTATTATATGTATCAAAGAGCAGAATTAGCTAGTGTGATGGTCGATGGTTGTAGCTTGTAGAATGCAAATGGGACGGATGAGATGCTACTCCACATCCATGCAGAAGGTATTTATAGTGATCTGATCGGACGGCACCAACGTTGAAATGTGCAGTAGCGCACTAAGCAGAGAGCTGCGGCTGACTTTGAATAAACTAGTGTAAGACCATGTTTAGTCATCTGACGGCCGGATTTGGACAGATACGGCGCACAAGAAGACGGGCGCCCAACCACCTGCTGGTTTATTCCAAGCATCGCATCCACTGCCGTTGAAACTATCATTGTTACGTGCCAAACTGTGAATTTGCATGTTGACCTGAGCAACGAGCATCCAATTACTTCCCGGATTATTTAAAAACAATTTTTATAAACTTCTAATACATCGCAAGTAACAGAAAGGCTGGTACAAAAGATGGAGAAACAGATACGAAATGACCACTAAAAAATAAGAGTACATCAACGTTTCAAATGTTTTAGAGCATCTCCAACCGTTGTGCAGTTTTGCTTTTGCATTTGCTGTCATTTGCCAACTCCGAAAACAAAATGTAAAGGAAAAAAAGAGGTCATCTTCAACCGTTTTGCATTTTTGACTTGGCACAATTACCCAAATATAAAAGGCGCGGGTGGAGGGAGGAGGCGCGAGTCGCGTGGGGAGCTACGGAGGAGGCACGAGTCACGATTTGCAAAGCGCGAGGGGCTTGGCATATATGCCAAGTCTTTCCCTCTATTTGCCAAGTTAATAAAATTGCAACGTCTAAATACAAAACCGTTGGATAGGACTTTTTAAGACTTCTTTGCAAATTAGTGAATGCAAAGTCTAAATACAAAACGGTTGGAAATGCTCGGCCTACCACACGAAATAGGCCCAAAGCCTAGCCAACCCATCACAACAAATGGGTTCGAATCATTGTGTTTCATCTATTCCCCGAAAGCACTGGTCTAGTTTCATTCTTCCAAAACAATGGATCACCTTTTTCGTCTCTTCTGCATCATAGGAGCATTGATTTTGCTTTTGCAAAACCATGGATCTGATTCTTGCTGTGATTATTATTAACTAAGGAGAACATGGTTTGTTGTGTGAGCCCTAAGGACTCACTAACATGTTTCTATAGAATGATTTTTAGAAGTCAAGGCTCTAAGTGTCGGTTTTGGATTTTGGTGTAGGCTAGAGTTGTCACAATTAATTTTGAGTCCAATTCACCCCACTACTTTTGCCTTTTTCTATTTTGATCAAATCGACTTTGCTTCTCCAGACTTTGCACCACTACGGATCTTGGTCAACATGTCTCCTTAGCACCAATGTAGTCCTATGTTTGAGTTATTCATCATAATTAACAAAACCACAATAGGATATTGGAAGGGGCCATACTCCTTGTGCAATGCATTTTCATCCATAATCTTAGAGGTGGGAAATTTAGATGAAAATTAAGAAAGTTATTTTTTGTATTTATTCCATTATTTATTCCATTTTCATACACCACTAAGAAAGTTATTCATCATAATTAACAAAACCACAATAGTTTATAAAGTTATTTTTTGTATTTATTCCATTATTTATTCCATAATGCTGATAAGCAGTAATAATAACTTTAAATCCTAAGGTTTCTATCGATTTAATGTGATAATTTTCTAGGTTTATTTTTCTCTCACACATCTCACAAGAATTAATATAGAGACTTCGTTGGAGGACTCCAGTTAGTAGTATTATTTACATTAACACGCACCTAAAATTACAATTATCAAATAAATAATATTTATACATTTTTAACTAAGTAAATAAGCAAGCTAGACCCAAGAAAATTGTGACCTATGTGTCCATTCAATCACATGTTAATTAATTTTATTTGATTCCTATAAATGAACTAAAAATACACAGTTACCCCTTTTTGTCCTTGTCATCCTAAGTAGTTAAAGCATTGTTCGTAACAAAGAGAGGCTAGAAATGTTTGTTGTTTAGGTGACTGTCCCGAATTTATTTTTTAGACCTGTTGGGTTGTGAATTTGAGACGGCTATATGCATACGAAATATTCTATGTTCTTCAATATTTTATGAACAGATTAGATAAATTTGAAACGAGGATCTGCTAGGCTGTCCATATCAAGCTGACATCAGTGGGAATACTTCGTTGGGTGCTTATATACAAGAAATTTTCAAGACCTAGAGAATCAAACTAGGATTACAAGAAATTATGCTTCAGACTTTTACAGCACATCAGGAATGCATAGAAAAAATCTATTTTGGCCTGATTAAATGTTAAGAAATCAACCATGCAAGTTTGCAACAGAACCTCAAAAAACATATCATGCCTCTAGCTCACTGGGATACAAAAGCAAAGAAGATTATTAGGATATTTGTGCTTACGCAACAAATAAATGCCATTCTTTAAATATACATCAGTATCTATACTTTTTTATTAAAAAATGGAAGAGTGGTTTGAATTTGTAATTGCATTTGTTACCTGCATTATGAAAAACATCAACTTTGCGGGAAATTCTTAACCGGAAATTAGAATTTCTAGAATGTTAGGGGGAAAAAATCATTCCTGGTGGAGAAGTCTCTGCAGACAACAGTCATCAGTAAAAATATATTACATATTTCTTTTGTGCGGTGAACTCATTTGAAAAATATGCAGCCTGATCCGCATTATGTTGCATAAGAATTAATGTGACACAAAAAACAATCTGCCGTCCATAGAGCACTGCTCCCTTGTTGATGCACACACGTTACATAAGACTAACAGAATGTTAGAAAAGACAAATCCAGCATTGACTTATAGCCGGCCGGCCATTAGTTGACCTGCCAGTGTCAATGGATCTCAAATAATGGTATGCATGTCAGCAAAAAGACGACGACTCTACATATAGACAAGGAACTCTACAACTACAATATATGTCGAACTTGGCAGGGGGATCACTAGCTCCGCCGTCAGTATCTTTGGGTGCATTCATCTTTGCAAGGAACTCACAAGATCAACATTTAACAACATGGTTATCATCCTTGGCACCCAGTGGCCTTCTAGAATGCATGATGGCTAGTACTGGGTATAGTTAACTCGCGTGATCATGATTGTTAGCTTATTATCTCAAGCAACACTGAGTGATAATACTCGTCGTATATGTTGACTAATTTAAAAGCGTACAACAGTACAAATAGTATACATATCTGTGGCCTGTGGGTAGTAGATACAACGAAAATTTTCCCAGTAAACAAGCTCAAGATTGCCATGGTTTTATAGCCAGGCAAATGAATCAAAGTCAATACCATGTGCAAAGGTGCAACAACCGTGTAGACAAGTGATTATTTAGCAAATATATGCCTGTATGACATGCACGTGTTTGTGAAAAGTATTTCAAGTGCATTGGGATTATTAATTGCATTCTTGATATGTCAATTCATATATATCATACATAGAAAAAATCTATATTTATAAATGGGTTCTCGTATGGGTGTTAGAGTCTAACATCGACTCTGTTATGCAACACAAAGATTACACTTTACTAGTCTGATGAAATGAAAATATAATATTTATTCTTTTATAGTGTCAGGATATTCATAAAAAAAAATTTGGCCGTCAATGTGTAATTGTAAATAAAATAAACGAATTTATAGATCCGGCCCAAAACAGGGTGCACCACATTGTAACCCAAAGCAATATGTGCTTAAATGGACAGCATAACGGCCCAGGTGGTAAGCAGAAGCCTAACGCTCGACTACGGCCCAAAATCAGTGAAAGAATTCGTCTTAGATTTTTAAAATCTTCTGCGACAGTACGGCTGGACGCGGCCACGATTATGTTTTCAACCCAACACAAAACAAACGGCACACCAAGTACAATTTCTTATGAACGATGTAATGAAGCAGTTTGGCACATTTAATTTCTGTCAGATCCAAGTTTCCAACAGATAAATTGTCAAGGTCAATTATTGCTGCTCCAGCTGATGACGCCTTGACGGTGACCAATGCAGTACATAGTAGACCGCATTTATTCTTCACTGGCCAGTGATGGTCCGGCGGCCGTCGACGCAGATGAACGACACCAGGGACGCCACCTCCGCCGGCTCGCCAAAACGCCGCATCGGGCTGCGTGATATCTCCTGCTGCACCACCACTGCCGATAGCTGTATGTTTCACAGCTTACATTTACCGTCAAAAAATCTAATGCTGCCATGTATCATCATGTTGACAATATAATATTTTTGCAGAGTTGATCGGTTAGAGCACTTAAAATGATATGTACATTTGTTCAGGAATAAAAAGTATGTTTTGATATGTACATTTGTTCAGGATAAAAAGTATGTTTGACTATGTTTATATAAAATACTATCAACATTTGTCAGCATTTTAAATAAGATAGTAAAGCAAGGATGACAATTTTTGGGGGTTGGATCCAGTACCTCTTTAGCCATGTCAGTCATGATCACACCCGGCGCGACACAGTTGACACGGATCTTATCGTGGGCCCACTCAGCAGCTAGGCTCCTCGTTAGCTGGTTCACACCTCCTACGTGAATAACCATGAACCAAGCGCAATCCAAGATATAAATATATGCATGCGTGGACACACTGAATTTCAAATATATCAACGTTATAGGTTTTTGCGTTCTAGTTTTTCGTTATTGATGGTTAGTTACGGTTTGGGTATAGTTTTGGGGGAAAACACAATGCTATAACTTGGGTGAGCAATTCTAAGGTGTTCCCCCATTGAATCCTCACTGTTTGTTCGAGAGAAAAAAAAAACTCACTTGATCTCGGCAGATTCTGAGTTATCCGAAATCCCACAGTTTCTTAAGAAATTCATGAGATCGATGAAAAGCTACATGGATTTTAGCAATATCTCGTGGGAAAACCTTCATCACTACAAAGGTGTGTGCCAAAATTTAATGATTTTGGAGCCTATTAATCATGTTTTGTATTTTCATTTTTTTTGTTCGAAGGCGGTATTCTTTGTAATCCGTAAATTCTGGACCAGTTTCCTGACCTAAGTTTTGGACATGAAAAAATTCAGGACATCGGTTCAGTAATTCTAGGCGTCCAAAACATTTGGACATTTTTGTGAAACCTTGGCACTATAATCACCTACAAGTGTAGTTTTTGACATGTCCTTACTTCTGCGTTTGTCTTTAGATATTCCTATCGATTTTAACGCTATGAGGTATTATATTTGCTATAAGAGAGATCTTTGAGTCCAAATTGATACATAAGAATTTGCTTTATTGCTCCATTCTGTTGGTAAACTGATTTCTGGCAAACGCCCCTTTCCCCATGTGTGCCTCATCGCGCAAAGCTAATAAGAGGATGGCTCCCACTTCTGAAGATCTAATGTTCGGTGGTTTGCCAATACCCATTGCCCTCTTAAGATCGGACTAACAAAGGCGCTTTGTGGTTAGCCGATACTCATTTCTCTCCTAAGATACGACTATAACGAAGGCGTTCAACTGACGGAAAGGCCACGGTCATTCCTCTTCCCCACCGTCAACAAGGAGGACATCGGCGTCTTCCTCCCTAACTTCTCTAAATTCATCCTATCTCTAGTTCCCCTATTTGGTCCTTTCATTTTCAAAAGGACTTGTTACATACGTATCGTTAAAAAAAAAATAAAGAGCAAGAAAAGTGTGACGTACCTTTGGTGACGCTGTAGAGCGTTTCCTGTGGGAAGGCCAGGAAGCCGGCGATGGAGGAGACGTGGACGATGCTTCCGCCGCTGGCGACCGAGGCGTTCCGGAAGAGCGGTTGTGCGGGCTTGCTGAGTTGGAAACACGACTCCAGGTTGGTCGCCAAGATCCTAGAGTAGTCCTCCGCCGTGCACTCTGTCGACGGCTTGAGGATCAGCAGCACCGCGTTGTTCCCCTGTTCGTGCACTTATTTTGCCGTCAAGCTAACATCACTGATGAGGCGAGGAGCCGAGGAGGATATGCTTGGATACAGCTTCAGCTTACCAGGATATCGAGCTTGCCGTCGAAGGTCGCCTTGACCGTGTCCATGAGCTTCTCTCGGTCAGCGCGTACGGCGACGTCGCAGACGGACACGGTGACGCTAAGCCCCTTCTCGGCCCACCGCCGGCGGCACTCCTCCAGGTCCGCCTCGCACGTGCACCCGCACACCGAGCCCGGCCAGCTGCTCCACGATCGCGTGTCCTATCCCCTTGCTACCTCTGGTGACCAGCGCCGTCGCGCTGGCCAGGCTCCATATCTCGCCGCCAGCCGCCGCTACCATCCTCTGTGTTCTGTGTATCTTGTGTGTTCAACTTAAACTTCGACTTGTGCTATAATGGTGCGATGCAGTACCTTTTAGTGAAATACGGGCCACCGTGATGTCCTTGTTGGAAAAAAAATGTCCCACCATGTTCATGTTCAATTGTTCGAGGAAAAATTCTTCCACCATGTGCTTCTTCTACATAAAAGAATGTTGTGACACAAGTTGCAAATAGTATAATGCTGTTGACTTGATTGCAGTACGCTGCAGCTGTACTTGTACTTTGAGCCTATTTTGTCATTGCAAGTGTTAAATAATTTGAGCCCGACTAAGCACCAATTCTATCCAGCACAGCTGTACTGGTAGTTCGAGCCTTTTTGTCATTGCAAGTAACAAATAACTTAAATGTTAAGTTTCAACAAGCACAGCTGCTGCCACTTGCCATCCACACTGTACATTTTCTATCCAACACAAATAATAAATAACATATACGATGACTTTTTTGATAGATAAGTATAGTTCTTTTAACTTGTCTGCTTGGATCAAGTTCTCGATTTGACACGTGTGTTTCAGTTTATATAGATTTTTATATAGATTTATTATTAGATTTAATGGTATTATTACTTTAGTCATAGTGTAACAAGTATAATGATGATGGTCCAGCTACTATGCCAAGAAATTGGGCCAACTCTGGCCCAAGAAGAGGACGACGACGTCATGGGCCGTGGCTAGGGCGCCGCTCGCGCCAGGAGAGGAGGCAGAGCCGCCGCCCCCTACGCGCGCATGTCAGCCTTCTACCAATAAAGTATTTTCTATAATTTGGGTATGTAAAAATAAAGAAAGAAAATATCCGCAGAAATTCTTTAGAATTGTTTAGGATCTAAGCTAGGTCAATTAGGATATAAATACTTCCCAGATGAAATCAGGTCAACTCAATAATAGAAGGGGTTTATCCCAATCTCTCTCTCTCTCTCTCTCTCTCCCCCTAGCCAGCGCCGCCCCTTCCCGCGTCGCCGCATGCCCTCGTGCGCGCGCCACCCTGCCGCCGGGTCGCCGCCACCGCGCCACCGCCGTCGCCGGCCGCCGCCTCCGTCTCCTCCGCCCTCGCTTCTACCTCCACGTGTCATCGATCTTCAGACCTCTTATGCATAGATGTTAGACTTTGACATCAAGACATCTATGGTTTACTGACATAATTTTTAGAAGGTGATGTTAGAGGTATGGTACATGCATATGTGTAGACGACTATATTGAGTTTTTTTTAAGTGGATCCACTAATTTTTTAATAGAAAGTCAATGTATATAACCAATTCTATTTCAGAATAAAAAAAAGTAAAGTGAAAATCATTTAGCATCCTCTCAATTTCAATTGACCTCTACTAGATTTAGTATATCTAAGATGAATTGGCGAACAGAACAAATATGGATAATTTCTGAAAGGTTCTTGAAAAAGAGATAAGTTTTTTCTGGGCCTGTATTCTTTTTCTAGGTTCATTAGGATTCACAAGAGCGAATGTGCATGCTTGGATATAATTCTTTGTCTCCATTGATATTCACATGACTATGCTGGCTTCGTCAATCTTGAGATTTGGTGGCTCGGTCTTTTCCATGGTGCTCTTCAGGGGCATAGTGTGTATGTGTGGATATATATTAGGTCTTGTTTGGATCCTACGATCCAAAGTTTAGATGGCTAAAGTTAAAAACTAATACTTTATATGGGTTTAGTTTAATTGTGTGGATTATAGTTTTTTTTAAATTTGGCTAAACTTCAGACAACATTTTAGACCCCCTGTTTAGAGGCTCCAAAGGTAAAGTAGTCTATTGACTAATAGATATTATGTCAGTTTATATTGTCCGGCTCGCAAAAAAAAAGAGATTCGTAATTTCGTATATAAAATGAGACAGAACCATTCTCTAAATCATCATTCGGTGAACCATTTAATTGAAAATCGGTCTATATATTTTTTTCAATCTCTAACTATTTCTCTATTTTGTTGGTACTCTGTAGATATAGCCTCGCCTTTATCTTTGACCCATGGGAAATCCAAAATAGAGGATGGTTATATTTGAAAACCTAATTAATAATGTTGTTGCACAATTTCTTTTCACCAGCATTATTAATCCTATCAATTTAAAAGGATCAATAAAGAGGCCCCCCAAAGTTGCATTATGTCGCTAACACTAATCTGCCTTAGAGAAAGGGCATGTGGTCTAGTGGTAGTGGTATGGTAGTGGAGTAGATTCAAGCCCTAGTGTCGCACCATTTTTCTAAATTTTTTCCAGAAAATCTAGTGTACACGTGTTCGATCATATTACGCGTTTTCCATTAGAGGCTATAGAGCCTTCTAATCTTTTCTTAGCGTGTGTATGGACACGTGTGTGTACGCACGTGTGGTGTGAGTGTGGAGTATGTGGTTTGTATGTATCCAAATTGGATCCGATCAGAAAAGGTCCACACAGAATAATGGCCCATGTGGTAAGTGGTGGCCCAACTATCGTGTGCGGCCCAAATAAAAACTCAAAACTATTTTCAGCTTGCTGACGTCATCTAGCATGTTGTCTCTCTTCATGTCTGGGCGCTTTCAGACTCATGACATTACATGATATGTTCAACTGCTCATGACTGAACCTAATGGGTAGTAACCATTTACCAGTGTAAAAGTTATTTAGTACCAGTTATCAAAGCTGTGAATTACATATGGAAAATTAGTGTGGGCTATGTTTTACCAAGGTATTTGACCTCATATATATTTGCCTTCCAAACACACCATAAAGATAGATTTTGACGATGCGTTCTTTTTTCCACGACTAATTTTGATGATGTGTTTTGGTGCGTAAATTTGACACCGTCACACTTAAGGCTGGATGAAAAACTCAAACCTCGTTAGCTCGCTCGGCTCGTGGTTGGCTCGGCTCGGGCTCGACTCGACTCGTTAGGATAACGAAATTTGAGCCGAGCTAAAATTTTAGCTCGTTAACTATAATTGAATATTTCGAGCCAGCTCATGAGCCGCTCATGAGCTAATCGACCCATGCTTCCAGAAAAAATCAGTAGAACTTATACTAGTTTTGTAGTACATCATGTCTTATATTTTGCAATTGATTGATGATTGATCTAGAGCCTATAAACTTGAGATTATTATGAATTTTATTATTTTATTTTTAATGGCGTATGGATAATCATAGACCGTATTATTATATTATTATACTAATTTTTCGTTCGATTTAAGACGGTTGGGTTATATTATTTTTTGTATTATTACTATTTAAGTTTAGATAAATACAAATATTATATTTTTGTGTATTTTTCATACCTGTCTCGCGAGCTTAATGAGCCAACTTGAGCTTGTAAACGAGCCGAGCCGAGTTGGCTTTCTGGCTCATTACGATAATGGGCCAAGCCGAGCTAGCTCGTTATCTTAACGAGCCAGAACGAGCCGAGCCGAGCCGAGCTGAATATGACGAAATAGGACTAAAGTCTAGCTAACCCATCACAAGAAATATTTCTGAATCATTGTTTTTCATCTCTTCTCCAAAAGTGGTTTCGTTCTTCCAAAATGAATGGATAATCGTTTTTGTCTCTTGCAAAGGTGCACATGGTTAGTTGTGTTAGGCTTAAGGACTCACTAGCTTGTCTCTTCGAACTTAGTAGTCAACGTGCTAAGGGGTATTTTAGAATTTCTTGTGCTATGGTGTGTGGTTGGCATGCATAAAGAGAACAAGCACCTAAATGTTTATAAGGGCTTATGTGGTTCGCGTCGGCACTAAAATTAAGTAAAAGGAACATTTAATTTCATGACTCAGAAAGAGCTGGTAATCATGCCAAACTTATTTCTTCTCTCTTCTTAAATACACTTCCATGTCATCAAAAAGATTTATGTGGTAATCTACTTAATGCAAATGAAACTCATACTGAGACTGGTCTTATGTGTGAAGGGAAACAGACACGATTAGTTTTCAGTGAGTTGAGCTGCTAATGATGTCAAGCACCCTGAATATAAAATGATACAAAACACCTGAGTATACAAAGGTACACAAGCAACAAACACATGCAATAAGAAAATGATCAGGCTAGATAGAAAATTGGCGTAGTCATATGCAATGCACAATATTTTTCTGGTGGTTATGGAGGTTGGTTCAGTTTTTGCAGCTTGCATTCCAACTGCAATGTGTTGGTTGTGAATCTTTGCACGACAATATGATAAAATTGTAGCACACTCTTAACAAATATCCTGGAATAAAAAAGTTGAGACAAGGATTCCCTAGTTTGTACATACCATCAAAGGAAATGTCTGCAGTTACCTAACTAAATATGCTTATATATATACAAATTGATGAAGTAACTGAGGTCAGCTGATTTTCTAAATTTTGTACAGCCAGCAAATAATGACACAAATCCATTTTCAACCTTTTTCATTTAAAGCTTAAAGATTATATATTTTCTCAAAAGGTTTGTCCATAGCTTCAAAAACATTTTGGAAGGATGAGCTTGTTTGAGCAACCATGGTTGCATTCACAAATAAATGCCAGCAGCAAATCGTTTGTACAGATTTAATTACATGTCTTGCATAGTATACAAGTTTGTGACTATATATGTCCTGCATCATCTTAATCACTTAGGCCAGGTCATATCTTTTTTTTTTTTTGGAAAAGGAGAATTTTATTAACCAAGTCCCATCCTCTGCAAAAGGACATAGCGTGAACCAAACAAATAAAGAAACTGTTTGGCATTCTAATGACTATCAATCCTAAGATTGGATCGCCACCCATGTTCGCGCAAGAAAAACACCATGACCATTTGCGGCAATTGTTGCGAAGCCGTCACAACCAAAGCCTAAGAAGTATGCTTCTGGAGGATAGCACATGTTTCAAGCCAATGGATAATCGAAGATACCACCTGCATAGGTGAATAGCAATTTTTTTTCTCAAACACCAAATTATTTTTGTATAAGCAAAGCGACCAACAAGTAGCTACCACTCCCTATGGAACTAAAGGTTTTAAAATTCTCCCGAAACCTGTAACCAACTCCCAAATGTATGAGGAATACTACAAGGTTGTTGAAGGCTAAAAGGAATATTTATGCAGCCCCAAATCACATGGGCAAAGCGACATTCAAAGAATAGGTGTTTAATTGTCTCATTTTTGTAGCAAAAGCAACACTTTTCACCGACATGCCAAGTTAATTTGGCTAAGGTATCCTTTGTCAGAATCACTCCTCTACGTACTAAGACACGAAAGAAAAAATTGTATTTTTAGTGGTATCTTTAAGTACCAAATAATTTTGTTTAAGTTGAAAACATCTACACATTAGAGCTGAATAATGTGATTTCACTGAGAAATGCTCTTTTGGGTCCAAGTTCCAGCGGAAAACGTCACGCTCTTTTGTGTAAAGCAAAATATTAGCAATACAAGGAGATAGTTTATTTCAAGCAATTTATTTAGGACCAATCAAATCACGTCACCACGAAATATTTAACGGTGATGTACTGAAGACCACAACACCATTTTATTCTTTTATTAATTCTGAGTTGCATCCGACCATTGGAAAAACATTGTACCATTGACTTTACTAATAAGTTAGTGGTGGATGTGCTAATGTCAATGTCGTGCAATATGCAGCTAATACATGAATACATCAGTGTCTCCGGTTGCAAATATACTACCATCCATTTATGGACGAAATGCGTGCATCGATCAGATGTTGAAATTTGTCATACGTTTTCAACTACTTTAATAATTTGTCTTAGTGTACATGCTCGACAAACTGTTTTGCACGAGATCGACATTCGGCCAAAATCCAATGAATCCAGCGACTACATCGGATAGAACAATCTCCGTGTGCCGTCCATATCTTTTCGGTTTCGCGGGCACAGTAGCGCTCGGACGTCCGGCGCCGTGAGCGCGTCCGGACGCCGGGGCTTCTGCCCGGTCCGTGCAGCAGTTGGTTATGTATTTTTGTGTACGTGCACATGCAAGATTAAAAAAATCATATCTCATAAATCAAATATCATAATTAAAATACGATTGCACCATCGTGTTTCTCGTGATAAGGTCTTCAAAACAAGACTCCACATGAATATATTTTGATAATTTTTTTCAAAAATATTTTTTATATGGGTGTACTAGTTTTGAAACAATTCAAAACGACGTTGAAACAAACAGGGGGCATGTGTCGAAACAACTCAGAATACCTATTACAACACCCAAAAATCAGCAGTTGAAACATGACCGGGATGTTATCGAAACAACCCTGAAACATATGTTGAAACAACCCATAAATATCTATTGCAACCACCAAAAATTTGTATGTTGAAAACACCTTTGATAACCTGTTGAAACAACCCAGAGACATACATTGAAACACCCAGAAAACATATGTTGAAACAAATCCAGAAAACTTTGTTTGTGGAGAATCCATAAACATTTGTTAACCAGAAATATACGTTGAAACAAGTCGTAGACATATGTTGAAACAATTTAGAAATACCTGCTGTAAAAAATCGACAAACCTATGTTGAAACAATCTATAAATATGTGTTGAAATAATCTAGAATTACCTGTTTGTAAATAAAAATAGTAGGAGATCAACTGGAGGAGCCCGCAACTAGTTAGGTGTGCCTACGTACTACACCTACACTATCCACATGCACTGTTCTTAAAAAAATGGCGTGTGTTACTGTCCTAAAAAAAGAAAAAAAAGAAAGTAAAAAAAAAAAAAGCAGCAGCGTATGTGCCTGGGGCCGCGTGGCGCGGTGTGTGCCCGGGGCCGCGTGGCGCGGGCGGACTTGCCCGTCCGTCCCGTCCGGATGCTCGGGTCTTACGGTTCCCGTTTCGCGCGGTTTCTCATGTTGAGATACTCAAAAGAAAGTTCCATCTGGCCATTTGAGCTAGATGACAAAACCTTATGAAAATCAAATGTGCCATTGACCTAAGCCGCCCGCCCATTGATTGTCCAGTGTCAAGGTATTACAAATAATGAATCTCATGTATATTCTTCTGTTATCTGAGCGTCAATTTTATGCATATATATGTTGAATAGTATGTCTGCAAGAAGGCTCTAGTATAATATAATAGAATATAAACAAGTAACATGGCAGGGGGATTTGCTCGACCGTCACTATCTTTGGGTGCATTCATCCTTGCATCGTATCAAGAAATTGACCTACATAGATGGATATATCCAAGTGGTGTGTTGCGACTGTGAGGCTGCTAACAACTAGACTGGCTGTTATAGTTAACTCCCATGAGCATGATTAGGGTAGCTCAAAGTCACAAAACTGATACTGAATAATCTCATACAGATGGTCCTGACACGGGGATTACATTGGATACATTTAAGTGGCGTGGCTGCTAATAACTTGAGCGGTTGACATAGTTAACCCCCATGAACATGATTAGGGTAGCTCTCAAGTCTCAAGGCTGATACTAATCTGATACAGATAACCTGTACTAGAGACGAGATACGGTACATATCGGTATGCAGATACGCAATCTTTATTCTATGACAAATATGCTCTGAGTAGTGGTGATCACGTGCAAGGAGGTGCAGCTGAGATTTTTTCTAAAGAACCAAATGGAAGTCAAATGATATCGAAAGGGCGTATACGTGTCAGCAAGTGATGCAAGTCAACACAAGGTAATTATGTCTGTCCCTGATTCGCTGATAAGTCAAATCCAAAATATTCTGTTTCCTCAGTGTAAGTGGCCTAGTCAACACAAGATAACTGCCGATTTTGGCTGGTTCAATGTAACGCCTCGACCCGAGATGACAGCTAAGGCCCACTCTACAAGTTGAATGGACCACACCTATTAATTAACTCTCAATGCTTTCGTCCTCACTTCGCGCAAAAGGATCGATCTGGACTTTGGCCACTACATCAACCATGCCATAACCATAGCTACAGTAACTCAAATCTAGCCTAGCCCAACTGGCCCATTGGGCTGGGTCCCACACTCAACTGATACCAAAAAGAATGACTCAATTTTGCGTTCGCATGTATACTGTAAAGGCAAAGGCTGGTAAAAATTCTATGCAAGGGTGATCTAGAGCGAGCCTTTCTACAGAAGAAACCAAAAGCTAAAATGTTTTATATAAATTTTGTACTACCTTCTTAGCTTTGCAATGACTTCAACAAAATTTATTGCTCATCAGCATCAAACAAAGATATGTATATGTGGACCATATATATTGTGATATGAGGAAAAACATGACATGAGCCATTTATGAGCAGATAGAGCGTATATGAATTTTGTGTTGGGTGAACCTTTTTTGGGCTCTACATAACACAAGTTTTTCGACTCACATTGCATAGAAAGTTGCAGATTGAAGTGCTAGTGGAGCCTCTAGACCACAGGTATTTATTTCAATATAAGTAATCTAAGATTACATAGAAGATTTAATTTAACTCATAATTAACTAA
This sequence comes from Themeda triandra, assembly GCA_018135685.1. Taxonomy (NCBI): domain Eukaryota; kingdom Viridiplantae; phylum Streptophyta; class Magnoliopsida; order Poales; family Poaceae; genus Themeda; species Themeda triandra. The sequence continues at coordinate 483,976 of JAENPR010000182.1, forward strand.
TTTAATCCTAACTAATTCATAGACAAATAAAGTTTTATGCTGCTAATAAATAAATGAATGGAAGTTACCTCGGTTATGTTTGAAGCATGATAATTGTCAGTTGTCCATCAACCAACTACCTGCTGGTAAGTTAATTCTTCAACCTTAATCTGTCACCTGTTCTCCCCAAAACTCAACAAAGGCACTCATATCATCTACTTCCTTTGTTTCAGTTGTACAAAAACTATTTCAATTAGCGGTAACAATTCATTTCTACCATCATTTGTTTTCAGCCGCTAGTATGAAACGCTAGTGAAAATAGGATATTTCCACTGGATGACTGTACCGTTGGTAGAAATACATTTTTACCTGCAGTATTTGGTTAAGTCACCCATCAATATTAACGAAAGGCCAATGACTCGGCGATGGGTATATCATATATATTCTCATTGCTTGGTAGATGTTTGACCTGATAGTTACCATTATCCTATTTCCTTCACTGTTTGGTCTAGCATTGACATGGCAGTGATATCTCCTTACAATGCCGGGTTTGGAAAACAACAATTATAGTCTATCACTGCCAATTACCCTCTATTGGGTCCAAATTCAGCATTAATATCAGGTATGGACATGATATTCATATATAGAACTCGAGTAGTAATTGTTTACTACCTTTGACATCTAGCTATAAAAAGTAATGTCAACTGTGGCATTACTTCATTTATGTAGGGCGATATAAGTTCAGGCTTAATGGGAGAATTATGAGTTTCAATTGCATTAAATGAGCAGCCACGTAGGCATTTTGGATGATATGACAACGTATTTAAGAAAAGAGAAGAAATGGGTTTTATTGGGATGAAACATACGAACTCTTTATGAGTTATGAAATTTAATGCTATGAAATTATGGAATGAAACTCTCAACTGAGAGTGGGGATTTCATATGTGCTTCATTTCATTCTATATGATGAGACAGTTTTGGAAACAACGCTATAAAACTCCCTATTGAGACTGGCCAAAGAGCCGATGGTACGTTATATAGCTCTGTTAGTGTGTTAATTATTGGTGGCAACCAAGCAAGATTGTACTAGTTGTGATTGGCACTGGAACAACAACATTATATTACAAGATGGATTTGGTGGAAGTAGATTACAAAGTCGAAACAAGAAAATCATTCTCAGCACAACGCACGCAAATGTACAGACCGAATCTACGTGTGCCGGCAGCTGGACTGTCACGTACGCATACATACATGATCTTGATGAACGTGACAAGTGCACTAGCTAGCAAGCTAAGCTATGGTACGGCCGCCGTCGATGCAGATGACTTGGCCAGTCATGTACAACGCCGCCGGCATGCAGGGAAGGCCACCATGGACGCCACCTCCTCCGGCTCGCCGATCCTCCCCATGGGCAGCCGTGCCATCTCATTCTTCACCAGCTCCGGGTCTATCGTCTTCTGAATAAAATATCAATCACCACATGAGGTCTTGTATGATCATGTAATAAAATTGTTTCTAGCTTTGAACTGAAAAGCTTAACAGTATGCAATACATATGTAGGTTATAGGTAGCAGTCACTACGTGAAAAACTTACTAAGAGAACGCCCCCCACCCCCACCCCCCATCGCGTGCCTGCCATGCATGGTACTGCAATGTGAGTGAAACTGTACAAACGAAGCCGTAGCATCAAGAGATTATCAGAGCACGTAATGTACCCAATGCCCTTTGCTGCCACCGGTGACGAGCGCCGTGGCGCCGGCGAGGTTCCACCGCTCCGCCCTGCTCATGCATGCAGCCACCATCCTCTTCTTTCTCTGTGAATCTCCTGACTTGTATGTATGTATGTATGAAAGAGCAGAGTTAGTGTGAATGGTCGATGGATGATGTAGATACGAGTGCAAATGAGGTGGATGAGATGCTACTCCACACATCCATGCAGCATGTATTTATAGTGATCTGACGGGACGGCGCGTCCATTGAAATGTGCCCTAGCGCACTATGCAGAACTGCGCTGACTTTGAATAAACTAGTGTAAGACCATGTTTTTGTCATCTGACGGCCGGATTTGGACACACTACAGGAATCCGGCTGTTCGCCGACAGCCCAGGGGTTTGCCGACAGCCAGGATCTGGGCTGTCGGCGAACCAGCTGTTTGCCGACAGTCGAAGACCGCTGTCGGCAAATTCAGCTTCGCCGACAGCCCCAGACCCACGGGCTGTCGGCGAAGATGCTTTTTCCCGACAGCCTGGCTGTCGGCAAAACAAGGCTGTCGGCGAAGCGCTGGCTCGACCAAACGGCGTCGTCGCCGTTTGCTTTGCCGACAGCCACGCCGTTAGGGTCTGTCGGCAAAGTTTGCCGACTTGACCTCCCCAAGGTTGTCGGCTGAAGATGCAGATTTGCCGATGCCATTGTCTCGGCAAACTCGGTTTGCCGACCCCACCGTTGGTCGGCGGCAAACTATGCTCTTTGCCGACAAGAACTCGATGTTGTCGGCAAACATATTTTCTTTTTTCGAATTTTGACTTCAAAATTTTTTTTGTTGCCTAGATACATTGTTTACAATCACATGTTTGAATTTGGGCCTTTTTGGAAACATTTAGCTATATTTTGTTAATTTTTTTCCTTCACTTGAATTTTCCCGCATTTTTCAAATTTGAACCGCGGGTACATGAAATAACGAAAATTTGGCCTTCGAAATATGATATTCATGGTGGGGAGTGTGTTTTAAGGCCGTGTACCAATGCTCACCGAAAAGTTTCAAGTCCTTATCCACGAAACACGACCATCCAGGAGTGGTAAATGTGTTTTTTAATTATATAAAATCCAAACGAAGTTAAAAAGTCACGAAACTTGACGGGGTGTCGTGTTATCGCATGTGAAGGCTATAAAAAAAATTTGAAAAAGTTTGGAGCAAGTTGCGGCGTCACATGCTCAAAACCCAGACAACTCCACACATCTCACATGTGATCACATGTGGAGTTGTCGGCTTTTGAGCATGTGGACGCCGCAACTTGCTCTAAAGTTTTTCAAATTTTTTTCATAGCCTCCACATGCGATAACACGACACCCCGTCAATTTTCGTGATTTTTCGACTTCGTTTGGATTTTATATAATTAAAAAACACTTTTACCAATCTCGGAGCCTCTTGTTATGTGGACAAGGACTTGGAACTTTTGGGTGAGAGTTGGTACACGGCCTTAAAACACACTTTTTGAAGGCCAAAGTTTCATTATTTCATGCACCTACGGTTCAAACTTGAATAATACGGGAAAATTGAAGTGAGGAAAAAAATTAATGAAATATAGCTAAATAACTCAAAATATCCCCAAGCTTTGAATTTGAGATGTAATTGTGTTACTCGGGATCTAGAAAAAAATGGATAAAAAAACAAAAATTTGAAACTTTTTTGCCGACCGCACTTGGATGCGTCGGCAAAATTGTTCGCCGACAACCTTGTGAGGAGGGTTTGTCGGCGAAAAGATTTTTTTAAAAAAAAAGAAAACTTGTTTGCCGACACCGGCCGGGGCGGGGCTGCTGTCGGCGAAAAGATTTAAAAAAAGAAAAATTGTTTGCCGACCGGCCGGCTCGGCCATTTCGGCGAAAAGATTTTTTAAAAAAAGAAAAATTGTTTGCCGACGGCCCGGATGGGCCGGGCTGTCGGCAAAGCGGCCCAAAATTAAAAAAAAAAGCCCGGGCCGGCCCATGAACTAACAACCCTACCCCGACGCCCCATCCCCATTCCCCGTCCCCACTCCACCGCCACTCCGCCACCCCCCGCGACCGCCGCCACCGGACGCCGCCACCGCCGCGACTCCGCCACTCGGCCACCGCTCCCGCCACCGCCGGCCCCGCAGATCCGCCCGCCCCCGCCCCTCGGCCGCCGCGCGCCCGAGCGCGCCCGCCCGCTCCATCCCGCTCGGTCGCCGCCCGAAGCGCGGCCCCGCCCGCCCGAAGCGCCGCCCCGCCCGGCGCTTCCGCGCCGCCCCGCCCCGCACACCGTCGAGGAGAGGCCGAGCAGCGGGGCGCCTCCATCAGGCGCGCGCGGCGGCAGCCACTCCATCAGGCACGCGCGGCGGCGGCCACTCCCTCAGGCGCGCGCGGCGGCAACCCCTCCCCACATCGGCGGCGATGTAGCGCGTTCAGCCCCTCCCGGTCCCACGGCGACGCGCACTCGCGGCCTCTGCCTGCTGCACGGCGCGGGCAGTGCTCAAACGCCGGGTTCCAAGCTCCGGCGACGAGTGGTGCAGTCCGTGGGTTACAGTGCTTCTCCTCCACAGCGCCGCTCAAGCACCGTGCTGTGCATCGCCTGTGAGCCCAAGCCCTGCATCCTTGCTGACTGCTAGCCGAGCAAAGAGCAGCTGCTCGTTCGTCTCCTGTCTCAGGTAACAAGAAGTAAAATGCAGAGTGCAGCAATTCTTACTTGCTTTGAGGTATCGAATTCTATTTGGTCCAAAGCTGCGTACTTGCATCTGTGAATTGCCAAAGCAATCGTGAGCATTCAATGGAGTACTAGATTACTTCTATTTTCTTGACATGGTATTCACGGTCCTGCTGTTTTTGGAAGAAGAGAGGAGGAGGAAGAAGAAGGGAGGAGAAGGAAGAAGGAGGGAGAAGGGAGAAGGAAGGAAGGAGGAGGAGGAGGAGGCTCGATCGCCGTCGATCACCGTTGTCCCGCCCTTGCCGTTCGTCCACGCGAGTGTCACCACCCTCGACGTTCGCCCCCGTCGTCGTCCACGCTTGACTCCACCGCCGCACCCAAGGTATAACCCTTCTCCTCCGTTGTCGGCCTTCGTGCCGTGTATGTGATTGACGGCCTTCGTGCCATTTTTGTCGTTGACGGCCTTCGTGCCGGAATTGTGGATGTATGGGCCTTCATGCCCGAAATGTGGATGCCGGCCATCGTGCCGCCCTTTTCTTGCAGGTTTTGGAAACCTCCCGGGGAGGTTACGCAAAATTTTCAACTAATAGTGAAGTCTTTGTTGTATTGCAGAGTTGAACGTGTCGGAGGGTACTTGGAGCACCTCTGCGCCGCCTCCTAGGTATAAATCACCTCTGTGTCTTATAGTTGTTGTAATTACTTTGCGTAACCGAGTTAGGCATCTCCCGTCCGAAAGAGATTCGCGGTCGTTGGTATGCGGATCAGTGCATATCTGCGACGGTGTCTCTTTCGGATTGTCCACGTTTTTTGGACAGCCCGAGGATGCGTAGATGGGTTAGCTTCCATGTTCCGCCCCCGTTCGAGTCGGAGTTTCGGCAGCCCCTCCCCGTTGTTCTCCGGATGCACACTCTCCCAGTCGGGACGTGTATCGGGAGAACAGCGGGAGGTGCTGCCGAAATTCCGTCTCGGACGGGCGCGGAGCATGGAAGCTAACCTCATCTACGCATCCTCGGGTGGGATTAGGACCTATCCTTCACCTATTAGATGGTAGGAACGCCTTGTAGATGCATATGCTGGTTTTATTGCTCGCTTACATTGGCGCATGTCAGAGGATGGCTGACCGTGAGTGGATGTACACTGGCTAGACAAGGGAGAAACAGACCACTGAATGGGTTAGGGGGACCGGTGCTTTCTGGAGTAGGCATTTGACCGATTTTTGCTAGAGGGTCGATTCGGATGCGGTGTCCGTGCGGCAAATGTAAGAACAAGAAATGGAGAGACAGGCGTACGGTTATGGAAGATCTTTTCAAGTACGAATACGTTCCAAACTATACGCGCTGGGTCCACCATGGTGAACGAGATCCTATTAGGGAGGTGCCGGTGAGGCAGCTCCTCGAGGACCTTGATGCGAGATGCGGGATGGCAGATCGATGGAAGACTACCAGGAGGGGGTTCCCCGAAGGAATAGAGGCGAGGAGGAGGATCCGGAGGAAACCGCAAAGGCATTCTACGCCATCTTTGGAGGCGGCACGAAGCCCCTTTACGAGAACACACATGTTTCGCGGTGGATGCCATTTCTCAACTAATTGCGTTGAAGTCGTCCTTGGGCATCGGTCGAGAAGGTTTCGATCTCTTGTTGGTGACGGTTGGCAACTTGCTTCCTAAGCTTCACGTGTTGCCGAAGAGCACGTACGAGTCACGAGAGGATGCTTCGAGCACTCAAGATGCCGTACGAGCCGATCCATGCTTGTAAGAATGGGTGTGACCACGAGGACGCAACACACTGTCCAAAGTGCAAAATCTCTAGGTATGTGGAGGTAGAAGGCAGTGATGGCATCAAGCGACAGTCAAAGATCCCGAGATGGTCATAAGGCACCTTCCTTTCACACATCGGCTCCAACGGCTGTATATGACAGAGGATACCGCGAAAATGATGGTGTGGCACAAGAAAGGCAAAAGGTACACTAACAAGATGGTACACCCCGGATGGTGATACATGGAGGCACTTCGATGCCATGAATCTGAAAAGGCCGAGGAGGCTCGGAATGTACTCGTAGCCCGGCAATGAGATGGGTTCAACCCGTTTGGAATGATGGCAGCCCCGTACACTTGTTGGCCGGTGTTCGTGATCCCCTCAATCTTCCCCGGCGTCATGTTTCAACCGAGGAACGTGTTCTTGACGCCGATAATACACGGACACCCGGGCAACAATATGGGTGTGTTCATGCGGCCGGTGTGGGATGAATTGCAACATGCTTGGGACGAGGGGGTTTGACGTACGGCCGAGCTACAAAGAGGAACTTCACAATGCATGTGTGGTACCAAGTATTCATTGCATGACTTCTTGGTGTATGGCTTGTTCGGCGTGTGGTGTGTTCACGGGAAGTTCCCTTGCCCAACATGCAAGACGAGATGTGATGTTCACTGGGCTGAAAAAGGGTGGCAAGTACTCTTCTTTCGACAAACATCGGCAATTCCTGCCCGAGGGCCATGAATTGAGACGGGATGAAAAGCATTTCACGAAAGGTGTTCAAGTCACCGACCCCATTCCTCGAGCCTAGGAGCCCCCGTCCTTGCCGAGCTACGGGCTCTCCAAATTGATGAAGTGAACGGTGGTTTTATTGGATATGGTACCACACACATGTGGACTCATATATCGGGCTTGCATAGGCTACCGTACTTCAAGGACCTTCTTCTTCCACACAACATCGATGTAATGCACACGAGAAAAGAATGTCGCGAGGCACTTTGGGCAACACTCATGGACCTTGGTAAGAAGTCGAAGGACAACGTTAAGGCTAGACTCGACATTGAAACGATTTGTGATAGACCAAAGCTTGATGAAGACCCCTGCGCCCAGGCAAGAGGTGGAAAAGGGGCCCGGCCGATTACGTCCTGAAAAGGCCAGTTAGGAAGGAAATACTGAAGTGGATGAGCACGTTGCGGTTCCCTGATGGGTATGCGCGAATCTGGCCCGGGGAGTGAACTTGGAGACTATGAAAGTGTTAGGGATGAAGAGTCACGACTTCCACATATGGATTCGGCGGGTCCTTCCCGCGATGACCCGAGGATACCTCCCGAGCCGGTGTGGCGCGTCCGGCGAGAGTTGAGCTTTTTCTTCCGACGGCTTTGTGCCAAGCGTTATCTCGAGAAGTTTGTCTTGAACTGGAGAAGGGTGCACCTAAGTTGCTCGCAAGTTGGAGATGATATTTCCACCCGGCTTCTTCCTATCGATGCGGCATCGATTTTGCACCTACCAAGGGAGGCACGGTTGGGGGCCCGTGCGGACCGTTGGTGCTATCCAATCGAGAGGTGTCTAAAGCTACTTCGGAAGAAGTGTAAAAATAAAGCCAAAATTGAGGCTTCTGTGGCAGAGGCATTCATTATAGAGGAGGTGTCGACATTCATGTTGACATTTCTAACGCCACTCAGTGTTAGGTTGTCATCCCCAACATGGCGCCAAAAATGCTGGTACTAAATAATGCAACTGCTACTAGAAATAAATATGGGATCCGCAAGCGCACGAGATAATACCGATGTAGCATTTTAACCAGGAGTAATCCAGGTATCGTTATTTATATTTTTACCTTTGGGAAGGGAATGCACTGGATAATGAGTGATGAGCAATGCACATCTTTGTAATGGAGAGCTTAACCTTGTCATCCGTATCGATCATCTCATACGGGGTAAGTGTCACATAAAATATAGGAATGAATGATAAATGACATAAGATAAATGAGAGCATTTAGCCACATAAAATAATAGTAATAAGCCATCTCAACTTAGCACTCTAAGCTTATAACACTAGCATGGACTAGGACGATCTAGGGTATAATCCTATGTTATTCTAACTATAAGGTCAAAGCATACAATGATTAGTGCAAGAACATCTAGCAATCATGGCGGGGAAAAGGTTACATCTATGCATAGTGATATTACCGGAGAAGACAAGAGACATAGCAATGACTTCAATGTAATAGGTTGTTCTACTAAGACCTACCAACGGGGATGGAATACAAAGGACTCAACGGAACTGTCACTTCCGCGATCTACCACACGACCCGGCCAATAGGGTGTAATCGCGGATAAATACGGTCTAGGCACCACGCCTACACAATATTTACCACTCACCCATCGATCTAATGAGCAAGCGCTATACGATCCTATGCATAAACATAATTCTAGTCCAACTATGCTAAACATATAATCAAAGTAAACTAAGAACAATATAATTGAGAACATAATCAAATAGAGCAAAGTCAAGTCGATATAATAGAATAGAATAAAGTACTACTCATAGTATCACGAACAATGATGAATATTACAAGAATGTAGAGGGGAATTACCAAGAACTCCGACAGATCCGGACTCCAAGCTAGGCTTGATTCCCTCTAGATCTATTCCTATGTAGCTATGCTACTAAACTATGGAGCTCTAATTGAGATGGTGGCTCGGCTTCTACGGTTCGATGAGAGAATGAACTCTTGAATGAATTAGGATGAATTAGGGTTTCACCCGGGGGGCCGGGGCTCGATTATATAGCCCCCTAGGATTAACCACAGCCCTCGGATCAAACCGACCTAAATGGACGATAATTATTCATCCTCAAAGGCGGTGGAGGCGGGATCCACGAGACTCCACCGATTGGTGGAGGTGGGGAGTCGGCCGACTCCCCTACTGGGTCGGCCGACCGCCACCCCGCAGTGGGCCCCGGCTTCCGGGGTTTGCCTTCGGAGTCTTCTAGATTATACAATTTTACCCGTTCGGTCTTTATCTCTATGTAATCATGACATGTGGGCCTCCTTTGGTTCTCTTTCGATAACCCCCGCGAGAAATAGACAATCACCAAAACTCGTGGAATTTCGTCGGTGTAACCCCTATATCTAACATGTGAACTCATATTAGTCCTTTCTCTTGCTGCGTTGACGGTATAAAATTGATACTTAACGACCGTCAACAATTCACACAGGCGTACTATACCGAAAACTTCAAAGACCGCAAGATCCAACCCCTCATTACAACATCGAGGAGAACTCATTGAACCTCAGCCTTTTCAAAGGGGATGTCGGAAGAGGAAGCACAGCTACCAACAAGAACTTGACCCATGAGGAGTGGACCACTATCATGATGTACTTGTTGTTGAACCTTGATGAGTGCCTGGATTATTAGAAGTAAGTTCTCAGTACGCTTGTTTCATACACCGTCACTATATCATCTTACCTATCGATTCGACCCCCTGTCTCTTGTTTTTCAGGGAATTCATTAATATTCACTGGAGGGGCAATACTGCTCCTACCTCACAACAAGAGGACTGTCTTCTTAGACATGGCAAGCCCAACTTCGTTTCCTGGTTCTGTTCAAAGGTACCTATCGTTTCCCGACTTTGTGATTCCACTTTGCTCCTAGGAGGCGAGTAATTTAACGAGTCGAATCTGTCCTAACCTTGCGAGGCCCGGACCGATCCGCAAATGAGTGCTGAATTGAGAGAGGTGGGCCTTGGCTTCAACCGTAAGGTCAAATCATACACCGTTTATGATGTCAATGGCTATCGCTTTCGCACTAGAGGCTACGAGGAGAGCCGGCCCCAACTAAAAACCACGTGCGGCGGAGTTCGTACTCCTGGCAATGATAAATTGGACTATTACGGCATAGTCGAAGAGATATACGAGCTCGAATTCAGGGGTGGCAGTTCTTTGAAGACAGTGGTATTCAAATGCCATTGGTTCGATCCTTATGTCATGAAACAAGACTCTAAGATTGGGCAAATCGAAATTCGACAGGATTCCAAGTATAATGGAGATGATGTCTATATTGTGGCTAACCGAGACGCCAACCAAGTTTATTACCTTCCATGGGCGTGCCAAACTGACCCAAGGCTTGCGGGTTGGAGCCTTGTGCACATGGTATCGCCGCTGTAAAGCCGCTACCCCAAATGATGACGATTACAACTATGACCCAACGACGAGATGAGTTCTATCAACCCGAGGGGCTAGATGGGCAATTCGAGATAGACATTTCTGCGCTAATGAGCATGGAAGTAGACAACGACATCGATGAGGACGAGGGTGATGACGCGCTGGATGCTAAGGACTTACAACTCCATGAGCAATGGCAGAGGAAGCGCGAAGGAGTTGTTCTGGACGATGACGATGATGATGAGGACGATGATGAGGACGATCGAGAGCTCGACAATATCAATAGTGATGACGAGGAAATTGGTGACGACGTCTCACCGGTCGTATTGCCATACTCGGAGATTATGTCGCCACCACGTAATACAACTACTTGTCATTTACAATTATGTTTCTTTATTTACAACTATTTGTCATTTACAATTATTATTATTATCACCTTACAATTTATGCTAATTGTTTTAATCCTTGTCATTGCGGGCACTCGGCGGAATGCCGAGGCGCGCGAGAAGAGGCGCCTCCACGGAGGCGCCTCTCGCGCGCGCCGGTCGCGGCGTGCGAGAGCGGGACGTGGACGAGGAGACCGGTAGGGAGGAGGTGCCGGTCGGTACGGAGGAGACGGCCGGTACGGGGGAGACGGCCCGCTCCGGGCGTCTCCGGCAGAGGAGGCTGGAGTTCACCACGAGGACGACGACGACGACGACGACCGAGGACGGTGGCAGCGGCGGCGGTGGTAGCTGCGGTGGCGGCGGGGGCGGCGACGTCGACGACGACGACGACGATGACGACGACGAGGGGGCCACTGCGACGGGGGCGACGGGGGGGCCTTCCTCAGGTTCGAGGAAGCTCTTCGAGCGCGGGCCCTCGACGCTCCCTAGCCGAAAGCCGCTCCCCCACAACCGCAAGGTGATTTCACCCGTCGGTGAGAGGTAAGTAAACTACTTTGTTCACATTGTTCATATGGCATGTAGGAAACCGAACTGCAGACTAATGACCCGTGCAGGAGCTGGATGTTTTCGAGGGAGGTGGACCCCTGTGCTAAACGGGACTCACGCAATGTCAATGGCATCCTCTCCCTGCTGATTAGGGAGTACTACCCGGGCATGGTCACCATCGACGGCGTTCGACAGCCACCCATGCAGTGGGACCACTTCCACCTGCACACCGTCCCCGTCCCCGAGCCCGAAGGCGGCGATTGTGCTGATTCACCTGCACGCGAGCCACTTGCGGCAAAGATCAAGAGGGAGTTTTGGGTGAGTGTCTTCATCACAACGCATTTCTCAATACTACACATTCATTGGATGTTCTTGAAACAATGAAATGATACATGATGTCTGCGTGCAGGAGTACTTCAGGTGCGAGGATGGGAAACAGGCCAGGGTGCAGGTGGTGCTGGAGAACACCTGCCACTCACGCCTCAGGGACTTGTACCACGAGGCGCGCATCCAGTGTGTCATCAAGCACTACCGCAACATGCTTGGCGAGGCGATCGATAAGCAGCGAGTCAGGCAGGACATCGTGCTGGAGAGGGAGACCGACCTCACCGAGGCGGAGTACTTGCGGGTAAGTAAGCAGGAAACATTCGTTCTTATTTCTTCCGTGAAACATTCAATTCATTTTCTAACATGTCAAATACTTGATGTTTCTTAGTGGATACCGGAGTGGTGCGACGCGCACCGGAATCTTTGGGAGGAGATCGTGCACTCGGAGATCGGACAAGGCGTACGAGGTGAAAACGAGCGTCGGCGGCGCCGGCTCAAGAACAAGGGTGTAGCACACCACCAAGGGAACCGGTCGCTCCGCGAGTTCATGGGCCTTTGGGTATGCTCCTTTTGGTACACATGGACTCATATAGCGCTCAATCTATTTACCTCTAACCATGTTTGTGTTTTCCTCTCGCAGAGGGACTCCCATGATGGGGAGGAGATCAACGTGGTGGTGGGGTGCGCCCTTTCTAAAAAGGGCAAGGCGATGGACCCGAACAACAGGTTCGACCCGCAAGACGGGCCGGACGCGTACACCAACGCCGGCGTCCACCCCAAGCTCGTCGAGAACAGCGCCGCGTTTCGCCAGCGCTATGGGGACGACAAGGACCCCACCACGAAGCCCCTGGACCCGGAGCTCGTGATGAGGTTAGGAGGAGGGAAGCAGCACGGCTCCTACTGGATGGCCAACAGCGCCATCGACCCGACCACTACTCCCACGCTGAGAGAGATTCGAAAAGCCAACTCGAGCAGCTCCTCCGGCATCCCCATAGCGCCACGACGGCCGAGCACCGCCCAGATGTACACGCAGATGGAGGTAAGTGCGGTTCCATTCATCGTTCACACACGATCCACCTTCGCTTCACATACCATCAACCATGTGCGGGTGTAATATTGCGAGGCTAGGATGGAAGAGCTGGAGGCCAACCGGGCGGCCCGGGACCTGGCCCACAAGATGCGGCGGGCGGCGGTGGAGGCGGCCCACGAGCGCACTGGCGGCACCGGACGGAGCACCACCGGCGTCGGATGGCGGACTGGCGAGCTTCCTCCGGACCCGGACAAGCGGGAGCTTCCTCCTCGCTCTTTGCTCCAAGACGGTCCAGTCCCAGTGCCCGCTCCTGTTCAGCGTCCGGTGAGTATAATACTAATTGCCTCACTTGCTTTAGCTTGTGCGGCCATCCTGCAGGTACTTTACTAATTACCTCATTTGTCCTTTGTGCAGGCTCCGTCGGCGGGTTCGAACCCGACTCCTAGCCCTCCACTGGGTGCCAGCCCTACACAGCAAGGCTGGCCAGGGTACCCGACCTACCCGACCTACCCCACGCAGCCGTTCACATGGGGCCTCCTCATCCACAGTCGCAGGGCTACTCTTCGTGGCAGCGCAGACGCAGCAGGGGCCTCGCGCAGGACTATGGCGCTACGACGCCGCGCCGTCAGGGTGGACTCAGGCACCACCACAGGCAGGGTGGGGTTCATGGGAGCAAGGTGGGGGCGATGGGACCCCTGGGGACGGCGCCACGAGCTAGGTACGTTTGCCTCCCTTAACTACTTGTCGGCCTTCGTGCCACGATGGTTGTCGGCCTTCGTGCCGCTGTGTTTATCGGCCTTCGTGCCGTGGTGGTTATCGGCCTTCGTGCCGTGGTCGTTGTTGGCCTTCGTGCCATGTTTTTTGCGGGTCTTGGAACCTCCCGTGCGGGGGAGGTGCTGCCGAATTTTTGAGTGGATACTAATTTTTTTATCTCTTTTTGTAGGAGGAGGACTGTGGGGGTACTCGGTGACGAGCTAGGTACCTTTGCCTCCATCTTCTCGACTAGGATGCATGTTAGACCCTTTCGCCCTTATGTTGGACTTGTAGGACTTGTTGGACATGTATGTTGGACATCCATATGTATGTTGGACATGTATGCACTTGTTTCGCAACGTTATGTGTATTTCGGACATGTATCGATGGATTTGATGATGTTCATGTGTGGATTCATGTTGAGATCGAATCCGATGATGAAATGCGGTTTATATGCTATATTGTTGTTATAAATGTGATCTGTGGTATATATATATGCTATAAATGTGGTTCGAATGCAATGAAACAGCACAAAAAAAAAAATTCCCAGCTTTGCCGACGGCTTTGGCCATAGGCGTCGGCAAAGCCTTGTGCAATTTTTGCCGACGCGGAGTTTGCCGACAGCCTTGGCGGGGCTTTGCCGACAGCCTTGTGGACTGGGCTGTCGGCAAGAGAGGAGTTTGCCGACAGCCAGTTTTTGCCTTGACCATGTTGACTGGGCGTCGGCAAACCTGACTTTGCCGACGCCACGGGTTCGTCGGCGAAGCAACGGCGAGTTGGACGGGCTTGTTCTTCGCCCGACAGACCACGTGGCTGTCGGCGAAAGTACACCGACTGCGCCCTGATTCCTGTCGGCAAAGTCCTGTTTGCCGACAGGATTTTTGCCGACAGCGGTTTGCCGACAGGAATAGGGAATTCCTGTCGGCAAACCCTTTGCCGACAGGAATCAGGGCTTCGCCGACAGCTTTAAGCTGTCGGCAAACCCGCGATTTCCTGTAGTGACAGATATGGCGCACAAAAGACGGCCGCCCAACCACTGCTGGTTTATTCCAAGCATCCGCCCAGGGAACAAAATATTTATAAATTTGTTTAAATTCCACTGCCGTTGAACCTGTCATGCGTACGTGCCAAACTGTCTGAATTCGTTGACCTCAAGAAAATAAGATACAAAACGACCTCTAAAAAATAAGAGTACATCAAAAACCAAATTGGTCGTCTTCTTCCTTCGAATGTCAACTGCTTTTGGAGTTTGAACATCAAGATACAAAAAAAAAAAAAAAAAAAAAAAAAAGAGACACCAACAAATACACTCGTCAAACAAAGCTTTGAAGTGAGTATACAAAATATATAGAAAAAAGAATGAATGAAACCCCAAGATAAAACCTTATTCACTCCTATGCATCTATATTCATTCTAGAGCCGTAGTCTTGGGTACTGAACGAAGTATGATTTAGGAGACAATCCTTTTTTTATTTATTAATGTGATCTAATTGTGTCTGTCTAATAAAAAAGCAACTGAATTTAGAAGCATCTTATCTTATTATTACTAATTGGAGGCTCCAACGGAGGCTCCACGTTAATTTTCGCCAGACGCGCTAGAAAAAAAATAAATCCTAGAAATTCTCACAATAATTAGAAACATCTAGCCATCTATTTGGTAGTCTCTAACAATGATACCCACTATTGCCATTATGAAAAAATAAGCACCTCAATTTTGCATAAAACATATCTCATTATTAAACCTAGATATGACGTCTAAACTGCAAAACCAAGCATCCGGTTACCCGGAGATCGCGGCCATCACCGCCGGCAACGAGGTGCTGCTGAAGCCGTTCGATGTGGCGCCGGCCACGTCCCTGAAGATCACGGCCATCGCTGCCGGCAATGAGGTGTGCTGAAGCCGTTCGATGTGGCGCCAGCCACGTCCCTGGAGATCGCGGCCATCGCCGCCGGCAATGAGGTGCTGCTGAATCCGTTCGATGTGCTGCCGGCCACGTCGTCGCTGCTCGCTGACCTGCTCCCACGGAACATGGACGCGTCCTGCGTCAGGGTCCGTTGTTATAGTATACCGAGCTTCTTCTTAATTCCATGGCTGTAACTGATCGTCAACAAATAACAACATATATAGAAGAAACTGAAATCTGGTGTTTTACAGATCTATGGGATGCTAAAAACTGCAGGAAACAGCAAAGTCGGACGTATTGTCAGGTCCTACTCTGCCAAGCATCTAATTGACTCCTGTCGTCTTGGAACTCGGCGCCAAATGCCCCATCGTTGTCAATTCCAACGTCAATCTCCAGGTATGTAAACAAGCATCCCGGCCATTTCTTTATCTTGTGTGCACCTCGCCGCCATCACCAAGTCGTCCTGTGATCACAGAGAGTTATCAATCTAAATAAAAAATTGAATCAAGTAACACTTTTGCCCGGCTCTTCATCCTTCCGATCGATATGGCATATTAAGCGTACGTGGGCCTCCGTGCAAGAGTTGCATATATGCAGTCCTTTTGCCTGATTTCCTATTTTCAGTTGTTGCAATCAGTTAATTTGTTGCTTCTGTGTTTTTTATCTCATATGCAGGTCGGTGCCATCGACTAACTAAAAACTCGATCTGGACTTCCATTAACAAGAACTACGGAAACATGCATTGTCCATGGATGAGAGAAGCGACCTGCATCTGCACTGTCGTAATGTAGGTGTGTCCCAAGATGACAAGGTGTCGGCAACAAAGAGGAGTTTGTTTTATGGCGCAAAGCAGTTGTTCGGTCATATCGCGTCATGACTCCATACAGGTTAGAGCCCAACGCAATCCTTTCATACACCATTTAGTCTACAAGTACGTAATTTATACCTAATGTAACATGTTCACTGGATCATGTTTACCTATAACAAACAATAACAGCCAAACTCAGCCTAATATTCAAGATCGACTACAAATACAAAAAAAAGTATAATATTATTTATTCTTATATCCAAGAACACATATATTACAACACTATCTCTATCTAATGGGCACTCTATTCCCTTAATAAGAAGATAGCATATTGAGAATTCCAGTAGTAGAGTAATATTGACAAATAAAATACTACATGAGTGGAGTGTTTTTTTGTAAGTTATTGTACGACCATTTTTTAAAGGGACTGGATTTCATTACATTAAGACTATTTTTATAACTGAGACCTCAATATAAAATAAAATTAAATTGACCATACCACTAGGTCCCTATACTTCATCTTCCTTGCATCCAGCCGCGTACACTTCTTAAGGAAGCTCCATTGCAACCATGTAAGTAAACAAGATCTAGAATTGAGAACCACAGTCCTAACCAACAGAATATTTCACAAACATGGAGAGCAAACTGGCGCGGTATGCTCAACCACTCTAGAGAGTAGAGGGCGTCGAGAGCACATCGGCCATGTCTTCGAAGGCTGAACCAAATATAAGACCCGACGTCGCTAGCATAACCACTAGCAACCGAAAAGGACAGATCCGCTGCCGCTTGTGGCATCATCGGCGGTGGAAAAAATGATCTCACTGAAGTGGAAAAATAGATGAAATCCCTCCTCAAGAAGGACAATTCCAACATAGAGGATTACACAACAACACGCACACTCAACCCTATGAATGCACATATGCATACCCTATACCCTTATGAGCACCTCCAAAGGACTGAGTCGATAGATCTTGAAATTCATGAAGTCACACAGGGGCCTCCCTGTCAACGGGGACGTCGCCTACCACTAAAAGTATAGTGTCGTTAAATCATGAAATAACTTTAGTAAAATGCGAGCACACATGCCAAGTCGAGGGCTTGAACCCGAGTGAGCACGATTCATCACAAGGAATCCAACCAGCAATGATCTATTATCGGTCCGCTATATGGCCATCTTTGGAAAGACTATAATCATCATTAACAATGATAGTCGTTAGATTTTATCTATTTTTTCAAAAACATTACACACCTCTACCATTTTCAAAATAATAATAACTAACCATTAAATCCTAATCAAAATTATAGCACCAGTATAGCATAAGAATAGCCTAAAATAGGCCTGTAATATTCTTCTGAATTATATTAGTACATAAGATATTATCAAATAAATAATATAAAGTAATACATAAATTTGTATCTAAATTACCCACATACACTATGTAATTAACAATAATATAAAGTATCCATAAATGTAAATTATACGTGTCATTAATTATAAAATGCTTTACTTTTATAACGGTTTTAATTATTCACTCATGTTATGGTTAGTATGTAAAGAAACTTATGTCTACCAAAGTATGACAAAGAAAAAATAATGAATTGGTTTTATTAGATCTGACATAAACACAACTTATGTCTAACACAAGTAGGGTAAGATGCAAAAGCGGAGAATTATAATTAAGATGGAAAAATATATACAACGATTGAGAATTAAAGCTCATCATGACTAATATGTAAAACTATTTGTTTTACGGTGGAGAAAGAGGCTAAGTTGTGCTCCCTAAATTTTTATAAAGATTTAAAAAATACTTCTATACCTTCAAATAATTAGCCCATGCGGTAGCACGGGTTGAGGGCTAGTTTGTTTAATTAGTGGAAATATCACAAAAACAAACATCTCTACAGTAGTTTATTATAGAGGCAAACCTCTTAAGGAGTCCACCTTTGAATATTAGAGTATATTTTAAGGAAACCTGCCTCACGAAATAGACCCAAAGCCTAGCCAGGCCAACCCATCACAAGAAATGGTTCCAAATCATTGTTTTCCATATCTTCACTGAAAGCACTGGTTTCATTCTTCCAAAATAATGGATCATCAATTTTTGTCTCTTCCGCGCCACAGGAGCACATTGGGTTCGTCCTTGCAAAACCATGGATCTGACTCTTACTGTGATTATTTGCTAAGGAGGACATGGTTATTTGTGTTAGGCCTAAAGACTCACTAGCTTGCTTTTGATAAGAACTTAGGAGAGGACTATTGTGATTATTTTTGCTAGTTTCATCAATTTTACTTGCTTCTTTAGACTTTGCACCACGGTCTTGGAGCTAGGTGAACATGTCTAACACGTCTTAGCACTCCTATTTTCGAGTTGTCGTCACAATTAGCAAAACCACAGCAGGATATGGCAAGGGACCATATTCCTTGCACATTTAGATGCAGATTTACAATGTTAATTAATGTATTTATTTCATAAGATAGATGTGAATACGTTGACACAAAAATTTGTTTGCGCACGACACACTTGGAGGCCTGCAGGATCGTGTGAAGCAGAAGACTTCGGGATTCCCACAACCTTAAACTAGCCAGATCGGATTTGAACGGACCAAGGCATGCCAGTCAATTTGACCCTGCAATTGACAAGGAGACGACAGATCACTAGCATAAGGCGGAACATGCCGGTTTTGTTGGCAGACAGTTCCAAATATATGGCTAAATAGCCAGTAATGAAGGCTATTGACTAGAAAGTCAAAGCCTAGCTTGATAATCAGAGCGTAAAGAGTAAGCTAAAACAGCTATTTAAGTGTACATGTAAAGCATAAAGACTTCAACCGATCTAGTTTAGTCGATATGAGTAGGATAGGCGGTATACATGCATAAACTTAGGGTAAGCCTCGAAGGATCCCACAAACCTACCAAACATGCCTCGACATAACTAACAGTGGGGATCCTTGGGATGACAGCTGTAATAATAATGCCAAAATAGGTCTAATAAGCTTACGAGACCAATCAACGCTTAAACAGATCCATACATGCATGCTGCACAAGAGAGCGCTACCATATGGGCTATTTAGCAGATACAGGGTTCGTACGTCACGGACGAGCTGCCTGCCTAACCATGGATAGATCTAAGATCAAAGTAAACCTGGCCAAGCATTACTGACAGTGGGGTCCGGAGATACAACCATAACAATAACACCAGACTAAGCTTAAATCAACATTAAACCTACTCACAATTATACAAGCATCTTGAATGCACAGTATGGAATGATCAAGATTGAACAAATCTAGCCGATATAAGAAGGAAATCAATCATCATAGCAAGAACAAGCATTAAGCATAGAAGACGATTGAATTCAATAAGATGTAAGGCCAAATCTATCAATCTTGATCAGGCAATGATGGTGTTATAATAAATAACAATAAAAAGCATAAACAGCATCGGTAACTTAATGAATCTATTAGATCGCCACATCTAACAGCGCCGATAACTAGCTTAGATCAATGCTTCGCAAGAGGTTGGACCTAACCAATGCAGCCTCATGGGTAAGATCTAAACCTATAACTAGCTTATATCGAATCTACACGAGGTTGGCCTTAACCAATGCAGCCGTACAAATATGATATAAACTGTGGCAATACCCACAAGCAAACCGGAGGTCGATCAGCCGATGCAGCCCTGTTTGTTTGAAGATTTCACCGGAATCTACATTACTCCTACTCCTAAGGGGTGGACTGAGCCGAAAAGATAGTTGTATTGATTAGTTGGATTGATAATTTACAATGGCCGAGGGCTTATATTTATACCCTGGGCTAATAAGTTACGTACGTAACTTGACTCAACAGAAATATCTAAACAAATGGTAATAATAAGATACATGGACTCTAGCTTTCCCTTATGTAGAATCCGTGCTAATAAAGCTTCCCTGGCCGGCGTATCTTTCCCTTATCCGAATCAATCGGCACAGGTTCTGAACATAGGCATATATTACCTTGCCGAGAGTATATACGGATGTGACACCTAACCGGCCATGCACATGCATATACTTTTTTTTTGAATGATCTGGAGGGGCAAAGCCCCTATAGTTGATTTATTGAAGGAAAGAACAGTGCAACATCAAATACAAAGTGGGAGTTACCCAACAAACAAGTAAACCAAAGAAGAGAGAATTAAGAAACAAAAAAGGAAACGAAAAAAATCTGCCTTAGGCAGCTGACAATTCCAGAATTGTATCCATGCTTGAAACTGTGACTGTCGATCTTGCCTTAACCTGAACTTGAGGAGCTGAAGTTCTTTGAAAAGAATACTGATACAACTTTCTCTGTTTGTTCCCAGACCCCTGAAGATCAACTCATTTCTTGCAGTCGAAATTGTCCAGCACACGAGGACAGTTAGTTCCACAAAGAAGGGGGAGTTTAGCTGAACATTGAGTGTTGAGGCAAACTCTGGGAAGCTTGACTGTAAGGGTACTTGTACCCCTACTATATCCCAGCACATTCTTGCAAATTCATACTCCATGAAGAGATGTTGATTTGTTTCTTCAATCAGCTCACTGCAAAGGGCACAGTGGTAGGAATTTAGATCCATTTTCTTCCTTCTCAAGAGATTTTTGTGTTTAGTCTAGCTTTGATCAGCAACCAGTAGAACACCTTGTGCTTAGGTTGTAAAATGTTCTTCCAGATCCACTTGTAGACATGGTGCACCTCATTGTGTCCAACCAGAGTTCTGTAAACTACCTTTGTTGAGTATAGCTTTGTTTTTCCCCCCACACAACCATTCATCAGATCCTGTATCATTGCCCAACTGTTGGAGTACTGCCTGTAATGACTGCAATTGGCTGTGTGCTTGGTCAAAGATCGGCAACTGCAAAAGTTCACTTATCTGTGTCTGACTGAGAACCTTTTTTACTGTGACTTGTGTGTTCCTTGCAAAGGAGTATAGCTCAGGGTACTTTTCTGTTAAAGGTCTGTCATTACATGAGTCTAACCAGAATAAGATTGTGGAGCCAATGTGCAGCTGTGGCTTAGCCATAATTTTGAATTCTGGAAGCAATTTGAGTAAATCCCTCCACCAAAAGGAGCCCTTCCTGGTGTGGTTTGGCAGCTTATTGTTTGGGTAGTGTTTTTCCCAAATTAGATGTACCCAACGGAGGTCCATTCTATTGTAAAATTTGCTTAGATTTTTCAAAACGAGAGCTTTGTTCTGCTTTTCTAAATCAATGACACCCAGTCCTCCCTCTACCTTGGGGATACAGACCATTTTCCAAGCTGCTTGTGGATATCCCCTCTCATTAATGGAGGAACCCCTCCACAGGGAATGTTTCCTGCACTTGTCAATCTGTTTGACCATTGATTTTGGCAGTATGACAGAACACAGGTAAAAAGTTGGTGCTGAAACTATCTCGATGAGCAATGTAACAAAGTTGCAAACAACTGCTCCTACGCCCAATACAGAAGTTTTCAACGACAGCTGCCAACAAAAGACACTGAATGAGTCCATTGCCTAAGGCACTATGTGGATCCCCTTAACCATGGCCTTGGATGTCTCCACCGACTCGCGCCTGAGCTGCTCCGCGGCGTTCACATCGGTCCCCGTAGCCAAGCCTTCCTTGAGGCGCTCCAGATCTATGGTCGGGTAGTGGGAGCGCACCATGGCCAGAACATGCGATCCCACGTGCTCGGCCACTTCCTTGATAAATTCTTGGAGTCGTGCCCAGGACGCTTTGCACGCGGCGACCACAACAGCCAGCGGCGTCGCAGGGGTAATGTCCTCTGCTTCATCCTCGGCCAGCACGTTCAGCACAGGGGTGATTCCTTCAACAAGCTCGATAATCTACCCTTGCACGCGCTCGGCTTCCGTGTTCAGGGCGCGGATCTACTCTTGAGACTCCCGGAGGTGCTCTGCGCAACAAAAGAACTTCAGTCACACAACTTACGGCAAAGACGTGCAAGTACGGGATAATTCCCCTTACCTTGCATATCTCTCCAGAGTGGCCTGACTGGCCGCCAGCCCCTCATTCTGCTTCCACAGCTCCTCCACCCTCTCCTCCGCCTGCTTGGCACGCTCCTCTGCATCTACGATCATGCAAGCCACGTCAACGCCTGAGTGGATCATGAAAGGAAAAGCATACACCATTGACACGCTCACCTTTCCTCTGCTGCAGCAATGATCTCACGTGCTCGGCCGTCTCCTCCTGTTCGGCCACGCGAGCCGTCAGCTGGGAGTTCAGCCCCCGCACCGTGCCCCTCAGTTGCTCCACCTCGCTGCGCAATTTGGCGTTCTCGGCCACGGTAGTCTGGACCTGGTCCAATGACTATTTGCACTACTCGGCAACCCTGGCGACGGCCTGATTGCAAACAAGCACTGTCAGGATCAAACCCTGCAAATTTACTATGGGCAAAGATACCTCGGTTTCGCGATTACCTGCACTTGATGAAGCAAATCCGCCACCGTCCTCTCCATATGCTGGGTGGCTCCCTCTGGGATCTCCTCCTCTCTGACCACACCCACAGCTTGGCCTCCGAATGTTTGGCCACGCTCCATCGCCGCCGTCGGCTCACCCAGCTCAGGGCGTCGTGGTGGCACCAGAGCCGGTGTGTACGCCACCACCAGACCGGCATCGCTTGGTCGGGCAGCGGTCGTCGTGTTTACCTCAGAGGCCGCCTCTTCCTCAGCAGCGGCCTCAGCAGTAGTCAACATAGCCCCCATTTCCTGATCATCCACAGGGCTGTGCAACACACGCACTTTTTAAGCTCCAGACAGCGACATGTATACAAATCAAATGACGACAACGATACTTACCTGGTGGCTACATTGAAGGAGGACTGGAAACGGCAGCGCAGATGACTGAGGCCGGTCTTTCCTTCCCCACCAGACTCTCCCGCACCATGCGCCGTAGACGCAGCCGCGGTATTCCCTCCGGCCACACCCTCCGGCGCCACGATGTCCGCCACATCCGCCGTCAAAGCCGGCACTACAGGGGCAGGCTCGTGCTCAGTAGCAGGGCCCACAGGGTGTCCGTCCGGCGACAACGGCCGCTCCCCCCTCACCAACCAGGGTGGACTCCTCTGCCCCGACCTGTTTGCCTTGCGGTACCGACGGCTCACGCCTCGGTGAACTGGTCGGCGTAGGGCGATCTTGAGCGCCTCTTCCAAGGGAGCCCACAGGGCTAGCAGCCTGCGGTGTTGAACTTGATGACGGCTCCACGAGAGCCTTCTTGAACACTTGGCTCAAGGGAACATTATCCCTTGAGTCCTCTGATGACGACGCTGAAATCAGTGCTACTCTCCTCTTCCTGGGGGCTCTCTTTTTCTTCTTCTCCGGGGTGACACGGGAGCTGGGCTGCTTCGCAGCTACCCGGTGTTGTGCTCTCTACGCACGCGGCATGGAGCCGAGTTCGGATGACTGCTGCCCGTCGCTCGCGTCACTGTCAATGGCCGCCATCCGGTCGACCAGCTGGGTCACCGTGTGTTGACAATGCACGGCTTCACCACGCGGCCAGTCCTCGGACGAAACGTCCGATGTGAAGATGGATCGATCCTGCATACAGACATCAGAAAAAGCATCGGTGTGTTGTTTCCTAGGCACACACTTGGAATGACAACATACAAATACACGCAATATGATCTTCTTAAAAAGCTTACCGCGGGTGGCCTGTGTGCGGCGTTGAACGGCGTCTGGGGTTTCTTCGGCGCCATCTTCGCCGGATCGAAGTTGTGGAACACCTCCCGGCACCATGCTTCGAGCTCCTCCACGTCGGCATCCTCCGTTGATTCCCGGGATGGGTCTGTCGACCCCCGATACTCATACATCTTGTTCGGCCGCTCCTTGCAGGACTGCAGATTCAGCAGCCACCAAGTCATGGCCACCATCATGCCGTGCACGTGCTCCCTATTAATCAGTGGTAGCAGGTCGTTCACCTGCTCCATCTCTATCATGTTTGGCCTCACCGACCATTTGGCGTTAGGCTTGGGGATCTGCGCAATGTCGCAGGGGACTGGCCTCCCATCTGGGTTCTGTCGCATGTAGAACCACTTCTCAAACCAATTTTTCATGGAGGTGGAGTGGGGGATGGTTATCCACTGGGATTTCATCTCGTCACGGAGCACAATGTAGCATCCGCCCACCACCTGCGACCCCCCAGTGCCTTCTCCTTTCTTCTTCAGATAGTAAAAATGGCGGAAGAGGTTGAAATGTGGCGGTATCCCAAGAAACGCCTCGCACACGGTGATGAACTCCGAAATCGTCAAAATCGAATTGGGATGCAGGTTGCAAAGCGAAATCTCCTAATGGTGGCACAAATCCCGCAGAAATCGATGCACAGGTGACCCCAATCCCCGGAGGAAATAATCTTCCAAAACCACAATCTCCCCATCGCAACGGTTGGGGAACCGCTCTCTGGTGGTGGCGCGCCATCCGCGGTCCGCCGGCGGCAGCACGCCCCTCTCCACTAGTGCCTGCAGCGACTCAGCCATCGACTTGGTGGCGGTCCAGTGCTCCGCCAGGAACTTATGCCTCGCCGCCTCCGCCCGCTGCATCTTGCTGTCCGCAATTTCCGCCTCGCCTTCTTCCTCTTCGCCTTCGCGCGACCGCTACGAGACGACGACTATACGTTGGTTGAGGATTCGGTGAGTGGAGGTGCGCTGCGCTAGTGGCGGATTTGGCTAGGGTTTGGAGGCCGAGAACAGAGCGCTCGAGAATGAAGATGAAGAGTGTGGAACTGCCGAGTGAAGTGAAGACGCCAGCACCTGAAGTGGTGGCGGTTCCCTATTTATACGGTGCGGCGGTCCCCGTGGATTCCTAGGGTTGACCCACGCGCGACCATTTTCTTAATGGGCCGTATGGGCGGGCCCTTCTTTATTCCTCCTGTGATGTCTTTATTTCATTTGGCCCGATGCGCCATCGGATCAAAATGGAAAGGCCGATTTGCTTCCATGGCATTTGGCTGGATCCTTCCGTGCCGCACGTGGACGCACGTGTGTACGAAGGTGCATTTTGTTTTCTTTTTACCAACACAGCGTACCGCTCTTACGATGCATTTCTTCATCCATTGCCATTGGCCTAGTTTGCCAGTATAAACTGGGGACTGGGTACAAGGAGCCAAGCTCTTTCATCTCTCTTAACAAAGTTAAGATGACCAATGACTATTTTTTGGACAAATGGTAAAAGGGGGCTCGGCCGACCAGCTAAGCTCCGGTCAGAGTAATGGCTTAAGCCATTTTCCCCTACTTCACTTTTACTCGGCAACTACCATTTTTTCTGGGACGGTGCGAAGCTCCAACTAGAACACGGCTCAGCTGTGGTCCGCTCAGAGACTTTGTGTCAAGCACTAGTCCACATACCTGCGCGTCTTACGCTAGGATGCATCAAAAGGTGCATTGTTTTGTCGACCATTTAGCCCTATGCACAGCTGGGGACTGGAGTCACGAAAACTTTTCGTGACTCCCTATGGCTTAGCCATGGATTTGGGACAGACACCTTCTATGACCTTGACACATGGCACTTGGGGCTTGGTCGGTACGCGAAGCAATCTTCTAAGCAAATAGCATTGCTATTTTTCCCATCTTCCCTTTTTGAGTTTTTTGCCATGTTCACTAGGCAGCAACCAAGTTGCGCGCCTAGACACAATGAAATTCTGATCGAATCTCCATCCGGGCACCTTTTTACCGGGGTCTGGTCGAGTACAGTGAGTGACCATCAGATCACCCTCAGTTTACAGTTTTCGTTTGTACTTTGACCCTGAAACAACGTGCCAAGCACCTTATGTCGGGCTCGGGGACTACGTGGGCCCATGTCACTTTGCAGTGACTTGGGCTATTTCTCTTGATATGCAAAATCTTCGCATTTCAGATATTCCTACAGCACCAACGGTCAGGAAATTTTCTTTGACTGTGGGCCCATGTCAGGGGATATGCGATGATTTTTTTCTTTTTTTCACCAAAGAGCAACATGCATCTTTTGATGGGAACACTTAAAAGTTCAAAGAACTTGATCACATGATGGTTGGCATGAAATGCAATATCTCTATCAAGTCTTCGAACATCGCTGGTCGGCAGAAGCTGAAGATTGCCAATATCTCAATATGCATGGTGCTCGGGGACTAGGCCGTGGGAGTATTAACCCCTATACCCTCACGGCATGCTTTTAGGCTCGCTCGAGAATGAGCCTTGGCCCAAGAAGAAGGCCGACTGGGCTTATGGCGGTCGGATGCCTTGGAAGACAAGGAAGGAAGGCCCAGCCAGATTGGCGTCCCGGGTCGGCGGTAAAGATATCAACAACTAGAGATCAAATCTCGTGTATATTGTTACCTTTTCCGTGTAAATCATTAGCCCGAGATATCCGGACTTGTAACCCGCGCCCTCCCATTACATAAGTCGGGCGGGGATCCCCCTCAAAACCCACCTCATATACCACCAATTATAATCGATCAAGGACACAGGACGTAGGATATTACGCAATTTGCGGCCTGAACCTGTATAAACATTGTGTCTCGTGTTCTTGATTACATCTCGTTCGTCATCTAGCGTGCCTCTACCGATCAAACTACTACCGTCGGTATACCCTAGGTAGACTACCACCAATATTTCGTCGACATGCAGTGAGCACTGCATTCACCATTTGCAACCTTCCAGCTTGGTTTAAGAAAGGGGAAATGAAGGTCAGTCTTCTTTCATATTTTGTTACCATTGTCATGAAATCCGTGTTCTCGGGTCTTGAGATGCGAGTGGCAACCCCGAGATATGTGAGTGGTAATGTGCCAATGGAGCAGCCCAGAGTCCTAGCTAGGATCTGCAATTTTGGCTCACTAACATTTATGGGGACTATCATTGATTCATCAAAGTTAACCTTTAGTCCTGTTGCCAGAGAGAAGTTATTCAGTAAGCTTTTGAGGAAGAATAGCTGCTTGACATTTCCTTCAGCAATAGTTAGTGTATCATCTGCATATTGAATGATTGGAAAGTCCTCTGTGTGCCTGATTGGTATTGGTAGATTCAACAATGCCATTCTTCTGGGCTTGTTTATCATTGACTGTAGTAAGTCAGCTGCCATGACAAACAATAGAGGTGACAGAGGGTCCCCCTGTCTGACCCCCCTACTGCAGTGAAAAGTTTTTGCCCTGGATCCCATTTAGCAACACAGCAGATGTTCCAGAATTGAAGATGTCCTTCATCCATGTTAACCATTTTTCTCCAAAACCCTTAGCTCTCATTATGCTCAACATTGTCTGGTGCTCAATTTTGTCAAAGGCCTTTTCGAAATCAAGCTTGATGATGACAATCTCCTTTTTTGCATGATGACAATGGTGAATATATTCATATGCCCATGCAACACAGTCCTGAATTGTTCTGCTTCTTATGAACCCATACTAATTCTTGTGGACTAGAGAAGTGATAATCGGTTGGAGTCTGTTTGCCAGTAGCTTTGTAATCAGCTTGACCGAGGAGTTGAGCAGTGAAATAGGTCTAAAGTCATTGACCCTTCTTGCACCATCCATCTTGGGCAACAGAGTAATGTATGAGGAGTTGATGCTTCTCAGACAGACATTATGATTATAGAAGTCATTACACAAGTTATAGAACTCATGCTTTATGAGTGGCCATCCTTGCTTCAGGAACTCATTATTGAACCCATCAGGTCCAGGAGATTTTTCAATTGGTAGGGCCTTTACTACCCCGTCAATTTCATCTTGAAGCAAGGGTAATTCTAGATTCTGCAGGTCAATGTTTGCCTGAATGAACTCTTAAGGGTTAAGGTGACTGTCAGTGAACTCTGAGGACCCCATCTTGTTCTTAAAATCATCCCACAGTAGTGGCTATTTTTCCTTGTGATCACTAATAACAGACCCATTTTGAGTCACCAATTCTGAGATCAGGCTCTTTCTATATTTTATGGTGGCATTGTTATGGAAGAATTTTGTACCTGCATCACCCAGAGTGACCCATTTTAGGTTTCCTCTTTGTTTCTAGTATGCCTATTGTTGCTCTAACAGGGACAGCAGGTGTCCTCTGAGGATATCTCTGAAGTTCCCTTCTTCTAGGCTGAGATCTCTGAAATCTTCAAATTTTTCCAAGAGCTGCAGAACCAATCTAGAGTTCGCAATTACTATGTGTAGACCAGTTTTGGAAGCCTGCCATTCCCTCAAGTTTTTCCTCAGTACCTTGAACTTCACTGTAATAATTTTGGCACTATCGGTGTGGTGAGTTGGTGCTGCCCATGACGAGCTCAAGATCTGATTGAACTGCCCATCCATCAACCAATAGTTCTTGAACCTGAAAATCTTTGCCTTCGGGATTTTTGTAGACATGCTGATCACACAGGGAGTATGGTCAGAGGGTAACATATCCAAGGCTTTTACAGTCGTGTTGGGGTAGTTTAAAGTCCAGCAGGCCAAGGAGAAGACCCAATCTAGTTTCTCTAAGAGAGGCGAGGGCTGCATATTGGAGCAAGTGTATCTTCTTCCCTGAAGTGGGATTTCCTGCAGTCCAAGTTGACTAATAGCTGCATTGAACATCATGATCTCAGACACACTCCCTCCTGGCTTATTTCTATCCTCTAGATTTCTGATTAGGTTAGAGTCTCCCATTACAATCCAGTTGATATTCTGTGGCATTTGAATGTTTTGAAACCAGTCGATGAATTGTGTTTTGCCCTCTGGGGTGCAGGGAGCATAAACACAGTCAGCACCCAAGAGTCATTGTTGTATAGAGAGCAAAATTAAATGGATATTGCATACTCATTACTAAAAATTTTGTTCCCAGCAAACATGCTGCTCTTCCACGCAACAAGAATGCCACCAAAGGCTCCAACCGAGGGCAGGAAGTCAAAGACATCCACCGCAGTTAGACATATATTTTTCAAAAACTAAGCATCAAAAACTTCTTTCCTTGTTTCTTGTAGACAGACAATGTCACAATTTGCCAAAGTGATTTTATTTTTAACTGCATCCCATTTGGTACTGGAGTTGATCCCCCTGATATTCCAATAGAGCACCTGCCTATTTCTACTAAAACTTGATTCATTTAAACTTGATAAAGTGTTCCTGACACTGGGTTAATCAGCCCTAGGCTGCAATCAGCAAACTTAGCAAACCTGCCCCGCTTGGGGCCAAACCAATAGTACTACCATTCCAGGTTACAAGCACTACATAAAAGACCGACAGATTACAGTTATGGAACCAAGAAGCTAAAATAGGAACTACTTCTGAACTAAATAAAGCAAAAACAAAAGTTGGCCACTCTAGCCTCCTGCCATTCCCTGAGCTTTGTATCTTCATTCTTCTATGCTGATGGTTGGGTCCTCCTCTCCATCAGCCGCTGCAGCCGGTTCTGCTCCATCCTTCTTTTCCTTAGCTGGGGTTGGGGCAGCACATTCCACATACATGATTCTAGCCCTGACCGCTGGATGTGGTTTTTCTTTCAGGCCTGCAAGGAATTATCATTGATGTCGATTCATCCATACCACGAATTGAAGCGCCAACTTTTTGATGACTTCTCTTTTCAGAGTTGGAGGCTTTATTCTGCAAACATAACAGTTTCTTACTCTACAACCCTCAGGTCTAAACCCATGGCTGGCATTCTGTAATTCGGGGCTACGTCTTACCTCGATTCTAGAAGTGCAGCATTCCTTTTGTTGGACCTCTTTTTGGAGGCACTTCTTTTTCAACCCCTCCATCCGGCCCTCCTCCGAGAGCTCCTTTCCCTTCGTTTATCCTCTAATGATTCTGCTAAACAAGATAGGTTGCATTCCAGTTGGTTAGCCAGGATCGACAAATTAATTGAGTCAGAATCAAATGTGTCAAGGTAACATGCAACCCCTGCCATTAGATGGGATCTAATCCAGCTAAAGTTTCTTTTGTGAGCAGTTGTGCAATGATGAAATTGGCCCAGCTGCAGGGAATGGAAACATGAAGATTTGCAGGGTTACCTGAAGAGAAGAACTTGTTGAAAAGCCTTGTGGCTTCTGCATTCATTACCTGGGACCAGTCCATCCCACTTTCATTCACTCTAACAAGAGCCATTCCCAACTGAACATTTTCATTGTCATGAAATTATCTGCCACCATTGCCTCCAGAACCTCATTCTCTTCTGGGATTTGAGCATGTGGCTGCCTCTAAGAAGAAGTCTCCTCTTTGCTTTGTTCATTTGGGCCTTCATTCACCTCTGGGCCTAAATTCTGGGCCAAATTTTGTTCCATTTCGTTCTGGGCCGGCCCACCAAACTGAATCCCTGACTCAAACGGCATGAAGCTATTTAGCACCCTGTCAGTGACATGCTGTGCTATAAGCCTTTGTAAATCAAAACTTTCTGCCAGCTTTTTGCTACCCCTTTGTTGTTCCACCAGTGTTGAACCCCTACCATATAAGGGATTTCCCAAAAAAGCAGCTTCTCAGCCTGATTTTCTAGTTTGCCATCACCCCCCAGTTGAAGTGTTAGGAGCCCAAGAAGGAGCATCCTGTTGGGCTGGTGGCCCATCAGTTTGAATTTGATTAGCAAACTGGCTGACCTTGGCGCCACCAGCACTACCCAGTGCCACTCAGTGTTGTTCTGTCCTCCCTGGCTTCCATTCTCACTGTCATCCAGCCCATGCATCTGGATTTGTTTGAGTTCGTCACAGCTCATTAATTGGTCTGGGTGTATTTCTTCAACCAGAAAGTTTCTTGGTGACACCTGTTGGGGGACAGGTGCCGAGGGACCCTAGCTACCCACAGCCCAAATTGGTTGGTCAAGGTCAGGATTTGGGTTGTCAGCTTGGCCAGCTAGCCCTAAGTGCAGATCAATGTTGATCTCAGGTTCAGGCATTGGTTGAGGGTTCAGCTGAAACACCTCCCCCTAAGCTTGTAGCAAGTACTGAATCTGCTCCATCTGTCCAAAGTTGTCTTCCTCTGCCACTAGGTTGATGATCACTGGATCAAGATCTTGCTGGACTGGCTACTGATTGAGATCAAGTTCCTCCACTTGGACTCCTTGGATTGCATCCTCTTCATTGACCTCTTGGATGTGCTTTACATTCTGAGGTTGAATATCTGCATCTGCCCCTGCTTGTTGCTGATCATTGATAAAGAACACATCATTTTCATCAGCTTCAGCTTGAGCAGCAGCTAGTTCCTCTTCATTGGCCTGAATGCCTTCCTGAATGAAGAATTCATCTTCAAGCATCTGCTCTCGCACGGGCTGTGCAGCCAATTCATGCTCATCTATTTCCATCGATCCTACGCACTTCTCCCTGATCCTCTCGCATCCTCCAACTCTTGGTTGACATCAATACCTTGGTCGGCGGAGCATCCCAATCCCCATTTCCACCGTGCTTCGGCCACCAGCTTACCCAAACCAAAGAAGTCAAAAGGCATATCCTGCTCTAGAATGTTGTTCTCAGGTACTGGATCTTGAGGCGGTGGCATCTCATAAGGCACCTTGTTGCGAACCACTTCACATTGCACTGTGAAGGATTCGCCTCCCGCGGTATCCTGATCTTCAGTTACTACAAATTGTGGTACCTCTGTCACATCTCGGACTCTAGCTCTTAAGAACAGCAAGACCTCTGCCCCTCTTTCTATCTGCACTAATAGTACCCTGGCAAAATCCCCCCACAGCCTGATGGATAATTCTTTCCTGGATGTAGTCCCTAGGGAAATCTAACAGTAACAGCCAGCACTCATGGTTGAATTATGCAGCACGCCAGTTCCTGCCGCGGTCATGCTTGGTGAAAGAGATCAATACATTATCAAAAACATGGGGGCTATACTGGACCAGAGCATCCCTAGCATGAGCATTAACCAAACGAACCATAGCTTGACCAAGACTTGTTTTCTGGATGCTTTCAAATGGAATCCTCACTATCTCACAAAGAAAATCACTGAGCACCCCTCTGACATTTGCAAAGTGCATAGGATTACCGGGTAGCGGGTCGATGGTGGCGATGGCGAGGTTCTCATTCCTCGCCAGCGGGCGAACCGGAGGCACCGCCGAGTCATGAATCGCCTGTTGGGCACCTGCTACACCTCCAGGTGTTCCAGGAGGAACGGCGCTGGGTCGACGCGCTGGAACGCCATCCAATCTTGCTCCAATGCCGGCTAATTTAGGTCTGGGAGGTGGAGGTGGTGAGGGTTTGGAGTGGGGTTTTCTTGAGAGCATGCAGCAACAGTGCCACCGCTCTCGGAGGAAGACGGAGAGGTCGAGGGGAAGTTTCCAGTCAGTGGGGTTAGGCGCAGTTTGAATGCCATTCCCCACCGTCTCTTGGGCGCCGCCCTAGTTACTAGGCCGAAAGCCCATAATGGAGATAAAAGCCGGCGCGGTGTTCGTAGTGGGCCTCCCTGAATCCGGGCTTTTTTCAATTGCATTCGCGTTGGGAACAGGAGCGGACGGTTGAGCGGGCTGCTCAACGCGACACCAGGCTGTTGCTGCATTACTGCCTGTAACCGATAGGCCAAAGAAAGATTTCGCTGTCTGCTGTGATTTTTGAATTGAGGACAAAACGCGGCTGCATGGCCGGTGAGGAGGCAAGCGTGGCATCTGATTTGTTGAGAGCAGTTGACCCTCCAATGGTCATTAGCGAGGCAACGGAGGCAGCGCCTTGTCTGTCTCCCTCTGTTAAGCCCGTGCTGAATATGGTTGGGAGGTAGCATAGGGAAGGAGGAAGTGGCAGGTTTCTGAATGCCTGCACCCGACAAGGTGGCAGAGGAGTCCCTCGATTGGTTTGCCGGTCGGCCGCTGCCCAGGGCGACCTTGTTAGCACCAGTGAGGATGGGAGGTCGGTCCTCGCTGGCCATGTCGGCGCTTTCTTTTTGACGAGGCTCCAACAGGTGCTCCTGCCCAGCGGATGAAGATGACTCGGCCCAAGGATGGCCTAATGAATAATCCTCTTGCCGGCTACAGCCAAGGCTGATTGTGTTAGCACCTGTCAGTATAGAGTGACGAAGTTCGCCGGCCATGTCGACGTGAACGTTCCGGTGATGATCCATCTCGGCAGACGAGGAGCGCTCGGCCCAAAGGTGGCCTGGCCATCCCGATTGTCAGAGGGTAGGGAGCTAGCATCGATCGTAGGTTGGCGACGAGGGGGCTTTGGCAAAGACCAGGAGTCTTCTTCTTCTTGGAGAAAGCATTGGTACTCTAAACGCCAGTTCGGACCACCATTTCTCCACATGAAGAAGAAAACATTGAAAGAGTCACACGAGAAGAACTGGAGCGAAGCAATGAAAAGACCTACTTTCTTCGAAGCTACAGCAAAGCTAAAGGTGCGGTCTCCAAGCTGGGAGACGAAGAAGTGGGGTGCTTCGCCACCTAGAGCGGCCTGGAGAAGCAGGCCAACTGAATGAACAGAGAGCTTGAACTTGCAGCGGCCAAAGGCCGCAACAAGGATGAACGAGAATTTGTCAAGAGTGTGATGGGTTACCGGTGCAGCAAAGCGATGGCGAACGCGTTCCTGAGTAGCTAGCCCAGCATTGAAAGAAAGCCCAGGAAGCTCCATGGGGCGGCAAGGGGAGAACGCACCTTACAGGAGAGTAGGACGCACCATGTGCATCGCGCACACAAGCACGTCGATAGCCACCGGCAGGTTTCGCTGCCGGATCAGCAAGCTGCCGATCGGGGGAGCCACATCATCTCACCGCCGCCGGAGGTGCCTCCTTGGTCATATTGTCAGACAAACCATGTCGGAGACGGCGGCCTCACCCCCGACAGCATCGATGCCCGCACCGGCGGGTGCGGCGACCCCGCTCGCCGCGTTGGCGTCGCTCACCGCGGTGGCGCTGTCAGCGCCCCCTCAGAAAGACGCCACATGCATATACATGGTATACGTGTCTCTGATTCTTCAATCGTTGATGTGCATCTGGACGCCATGTTCGTCTCAAGTAAAATAATATTGCCTTTCTTGCATATACGCATAGCCGCCTTCCTTGTCTTCACGTATGCACAAGCCAACATTCGATCTAGCTTTTCCTCCTTCTCCGCAGTCATGCTCATGAAATTCTATATGTATATGTCATGGTTGTACACGTATATGTGTATATCTCTTGCTTCCTCTTTAAATTGGTCGCACATGCATAGGCTTCCTCAATAGTCCATCCCCAATTGCCAATCTCATGAGTCCGTTGACTACATATACACATACATCTCCTTTGCTTGATCTCGCGGGCAATTATCAGACGTCTTGCTTTTTCTCAGAATATTTCTTTGCCAATGACATTTCTCGGCTGACCGAATTTTGATGTCAACAGAATAATAGTTTATAAAACATAATAAATCCAATGGTTATATTAACGATGGTGATTAGAGCTAATAATAATTTTAAATCCTAGGATTTCTATTTGTTGGAATTTTCTGGATTTATTTTTTCACTCACGCGTCTCACGAGAATTAATATAGAGACTCTGTCGGAGTCCTCCAAAAAGTAATATTATTAGCATTAAGAAATGTATGCATGCATAAAGAGAACATGCACCTAAATTTTTCTGCCTTTATCAAATTCTAAGGGATCAACATGTTGCTGCCAACCGCTCCAAGGAAAGATTTAGATTCATTAGATTTATAATGCATAATCACCTGAATACACAAATGTACACAAAGAACATGTACATGTTTAAACTAGAGGATACCCAGTGCTTGCTATGGGAATTGCGAAGAATTTGGAATGAAATTAAGTATATACAAGCAAAGCGGATAGTTTGTAATTAAAACGTACATTAGAAGTTAGTGGATAATTAGTGGGGGATGTAGTGAATGGCTTGCATATTTAGACATGTAGTCAGTTCGGGTTTAAATTTATAAGACATATATATAGATATAGATCAAAACAATTATTGTGTGGTTTAGGTTAACTTAATTTAATTTGATTTCTATATATGAACCTACAAAATCACCATATTATGTATCCCTTTTGGTCTTTGTCATCCTTATTATGATATATCTACAGTAGTTAAAACATTGATTGTAACATAGAGGCTATATATTGTCACAAAACCGCCCAAATTATAAGAGCAATAATTGAGAAACACTATAAATAAGGGTCAAACAGAGCTCTCAAATTTATCTGAAGCTCATCATCATCTCAGAATGATGCTCACAAAAATTCACCTCAAAAAGATGTATACATTAAGTATATATATTCGCAGTTCAGATGAATTTCCCAAATTTATCTGTACAGATGACTTTCTCAAATTGATTTTGTTGATCCATTGGGTTGTGAATCTTGGGACGGCTATATTCATGCCAAATATCCTATGCTCTTAAATATTGTATGAATAGATTAGGTAAATTGCAACGAGGATCCGCTAGGCTGTCCATATCAGGCTGACATCAGCCCAAATATTTCGGTGGGTACTTATTTACAAGAAATTTCAAGACCTAGAGAATCAAACTATGCTTCAGACTTCTAAAGCACATTAGAAATTAATGAATAGAAAATTATGTTTTCTGCTGATTAAATGTTAAGAAATCAAGCATGCTTGTTCGCAACAGAACCTCAAAGAACTACGAAAGCCTCTAGCTCTGGGATACTAAAGCAAAAAGATTATAAGAATATTTGTGCTTACACAACAAATCAATGTCATTCTGCAAATAGACAATAGTATCTGTATTTTTATTAAAATGGAAGAGGGATTTGAATTTGTAATTTCGTTCACACCTTCAAAACATCAACTTTCTTGGAAATTCATACTCGAAATAAAAAATAGTTATTTTACGGGGAAAACAATTCATTCGTGGCGGAAAAATCTCTGCAGACAAGAGTCATCAATAAAAAAGTTGGCAAAACCTGGGAAGGACGCCCATATATGCACAGCCGGCTCGGGCTTGGCTTTGCTCGCTCGTGAGAATTCCTCCCCCTGGGAACGACCGCGCGTGCGCGAGGAGAAGAAAAGTACGGGAAAAATTTTGTGGGTCCACAATTTTTTTTGTCAAGTGAATAATGCCAAACCATTGGAGATTGTCTTTTTTATCTTTGCCATATTTGGTTGGGACTTGGCAAACTCCTCATTTGCTAAACGAAGTATGCAAAACGGTTGGGGATGCTCCCAAATGAAACAATGACTTAATAAGCCGCCATTAGTTGACCTGCCAGTGTCAATGGATCTCAAATAATGCTGCTTATGTCGGCAAAAAGACGATGACTCTACATATAGACAAGGAACTCTACAATATAGGTCGAACATGGCAGGGCAATCGCTAGCTCCGCCGTCAGTATTTTTGGGTGCATTCACCTTTGCAAGGAACTCACACGATCTACATTTAAAAACTTGCTAGTCATCCTTGACACCTTGTGAGATGCATGACCATAATTGGCTTAATATCAAGTCACACGGCGATAATACTCGTCGTATGGACAAATATAAAAGCGTACAACAGTACAAGTAGTGTACATATTTATGGGGTGTGGAACTGTAGATACAACTAAAATTCTCCCAGTATATAACAAAGCGCAAGATTTACCATGATTTTATAGCCAAGAAAATGAATCAAAGTCAAAACCCTGTGAAAAATCCCGATTCACCCCCCGCATCGCTCGCCCACATGGTGACTCGAGCAGCACTCCCCAGCCCCATCCACCGCCCTCCAGCTCTTTCCCTCCCCAGCCACGCCGCCACCAGAGCAGCCCGTCGGCGGGGCCGTGCAGCTCATCTGGATGGCGGCGGCGAGGCTTCTCCTCACGGCTTGGCGGCGCAGGCTGCAACTCACCAGCAAGACTGCCCTCGCTCAAGCCATGTGGGGTTCAGCATGGCTGCCTATGCTAGGTGTGGCTGCGTTGGTCAGTGCCGGCCTGGTGCATGGAGAGGCGACAACGGGTCTCTTCTCCTCCGCTCGTCCTTCCTCTAGATATGGCGGCAGCAGCGGCCCGGGCTGCTAGGTTTGGTGGCTGGGCGACCAAATCTGGTGTCTAGGCGGTCGGATTTGGCACGCTGTTCCATGTTACAGTGCCCAGGCGGCCAGATCCGGTGTCCAGGCGGTCGGATTTGGCACGTCGTTCCATGTTCCGGCGCGCCGCTGCAGTGGAGGCCATGCCAGAGGTAGCGGCTCGGCCAAGGATGTCCGGACGGTGTTCGGGGACCGGATCAGCGCCCCGGGGCATAGGGGCTGGGGCGCTTATGGGAGTGGGGCATGCGCCTGACGGTGGTAGCTGCGAAAGTGACAGTGGCGGGTGCCGAAGCAGGAAATGGTTGTCATTGGTGGCCTCGCTCGTGGGTGGTGTTATGTGAGCGACAAAGTGTGTAGCTCTTTGTGTGGCACAATCAGAGTGGGCGGCGGCTAACCCTGCTGAGTGGCTGCACGTATGGAGCCGGCGCGTCGATGCCCCATTGAAGTTGCTTTCTGCGTGGCAATGACATAGTGGCGATGACTGGCAATGGGCCTGGCTCCATGGCATGACATTTGTGCTAGAGGGCTCCTTTGGCGAAATCCTAGGAGATGGCGCCGCCTGTGGGCACTGCATTCCCTATGGGAGTTTTATATTTCCCCTCTAGCAATGTCATAAAAGGGTGAAAAACCTGTCAGCTTTGGACATGAGACCATGGCGCCATCGTGTTGCTCCCGTTATAAAGGTGTCGATTTTGATTATCGTCGCGGCATCTAGTTGACACATGAAGGTGGGATCGATTTGCAATGTGAAGTCGTAGCTATTGCGTCAGGAACGTGGTTTGGCAACGATAAACTGCTAGGGGCAAGGCATTCATGATTGGAAGTTGGAGCTGCTCTTCGAGAGGGCTTTGCAACCGTTTGCTTTGGGCCATCGACTGGTGGCTCGTGGGTGACCTTCCATGGGAAGTCGGAGCTACTAGCAGCTTTGCTTCCATGCTCGGCAACAATGACCCACGATACTATATCGTGTTTGTGCTCAGCCACGTCGCATGGATTGGTTAGCCCCTGGGATGCCCAATGTGGCACCTTGTCCACCTAGCCTTTTGTACATAAATTCCTTGTCTTAATTGAACTGCAGATCTCCTGCCTTTGTTTCAAAAAAAGAGAAACAATGTGCATGGTGCAATATTTTCACTTACTAGTAAATATGTTCGTGCAACACGCACATATTTATGAAAAATATTTCAAATGTAAAGCGAATATTAATTAAATTCATGATATCTCAATTCCTATATATCATAAATAATTTCATTAAATACATAAATAAAATATCTTTATAGGTGGGTTCTCGCATGAGTGCTGGAGTTTTTGGCTCGTATGAGTGAGTCTTTTGACTCAGTGGGTGTCGGAGTTCTCGAGCAAGATAATTTGGTTTGCATGGGTGTTGGAGTCTTAATTACATTGGCTCATATGGATGTTGAATTCTTACATCATATTACGGGAAAAAAAACTAGCTCTCCTACGGTAAAAAAAACTCACTTTTTTTTATAGTGTGATGTGATGAAATGAAAAAAAAAACTCACTCTTTTACTGTGGAAAAAACTCACTCTCTGACGGTAAAAAAAAAACTCACTCTTTTTGATAGTGTGATGAAATGAAAAAAAAACTCACTCTTTTACTGTGTTATGATATAGAAAAAAAAACTACTTGACCATTCACTGTAAATAAAATAAACGAATTTATAGCCTTATGGGCTGCCGTAGGGATCTGGCCCAAACCTGGGTGCACCACCACCACGTCCACATGGTAAGCACAGCATAACGGCCCACGTGGTAAAAACAGGCCCATGCTCGTTTACGGCCCAAAAGCACTGCAAGCAAACGCCCCAGAATTATATTATTTACTTAGATTTTTTAAAAAAATGTACTGTATTAAGTGTACAACCTGACACGATTATGTTTTCAACCAAATGCGTGGAAACCACAACCTTTGTGAAAACCACAACCTTCTTGAAAACCCGTGGAAACCACAGCAAAAAAGTTGTCCAAATGATTTGTGAGAAATTTGTTATTTTTATATCTCACAAACGAATCGAGTTTGGACAAGATATTTTACAAGATTGTGTATCATCATATCATCTACATGTGTGATTTTTTTTTTGTGAATTTAGACGTTTTTTGCCGTGGTTTCTACGAGTTTTCACGAAGGTTGTGGCTTCCACCAGATATTTACTCAAACAAATGGCACATGAATAATGAAGCAGCTGGGCACATTTCTGTCAGTTACAAGTTTGCAACAGATGAACCATTAAAGGTGAAATATTGCCGCTCTAGCTGATGATGCCATGACGGTTCTTCACTGGCCAGTGATGGTCCGGCCGCCGTCGATGCAGATGATCTGGCCAGTGAGGTACGACGCCGCCGGCATGCAGACAAACGACACCAGGGACGCCACCTCCGACGGCTCACCAAATCGCCGCATAGGGATGCGTGACAGCTCCTGCGCTACCACCACTGCCGATAGTTTATGTTTCACAGATTTACCTAAATAGCCCCGCTACTCTCCCTCCTCTACACTGACTGACATGTGGACCCTTCTTGTTATCTTCTACCTTTCCTCTCGAGGAGGCACTTGCCGGCAGCCCGGCACCAATTCTCCCGCCGCCCCACCCCGTCTTCTGCTTGCCGGCGACGTGGAGCACGGCATGGCTGGGCATGCCACAGGGGAGCACCGCCGGGGAGCTGCGCCCCTATCGCGCCACCACCGGCAAGCGCGCCCACAAGGAGAGCAGGCGATCGGCTGCGCCACGCCGCCACCGGGCGAGTGCAAGGGCGGTCTGCCGCTTAGAACTAGCCGAGCCGCAGCCGCGCGAGCGCTTGAGCGCTACTGCGTTGCCACCGGAAGTGCAGGCGGCCGCGCCATGGCCGGCAAGCACGAGCGGGTAGGCCACCGCGTTGCCACTAGGCGAGGACGCGGGCGGGCTGTCGTGTCGCTCCAAATGAGCCGCCGCTGGGCTTGCGTGTGCGCTCTGCTTCCTCGCCACCGCACCATCGCCAAGAAGCACACGTGCGGGCGGGTTGAAGCGCCGCCGCCCGGCTCGCGTGCGAGTGGGTGGGCGAGTGGGCTGCCGTGGGCGAGCGCGATGGTGTGTCACCATGTCTCCTATTCAGCTACAACAAGGGAGCGGGGGTGGCACGCTGACCGATGTGGATGGGGTGGATTGCGCCGCAAAGCTGACGGGCGGCTTTGGAACGAGGAAGATAAGTGGATGGGAGAGGGACGACAAGTGGGCCCGATGTGTCATAGACTGAATAGGAGGGAGACTAGCAGGGGCAAAAGTGTCCATACAAGAGTAGGTAGCCTTAAGACGCCTGAAAGTGGGCCCAATACGCCTCTGAGTGTAGATAATAGCATATTTCAAAATAGGAAACAAAGTAATGGTGTGTTTCAAAAATGGTGAAGTTATAATGGCACGGATCCAATTAACATACTGTGATGTACAGTGCAAACGACTTTTGTGCATACTAGTTAATATGCACGTGCGGGCACGCATGTGCTTAGAAGATATATGTCATTTTTATTTGCTATTTTCAAGCTTCATTATCTTTATCTTCTTATCTGAAAGTTTTGCAATAACGACCAACTGAATGCAAGTGCACAGATAACAAAAATTGTCAGTAGTAGTGGCAATGTTTTCGAAGTTTTTCATGTCAACCCATTCATATAGACTCGTCGCCCTGCTGCCATCCACACGCTGCCGCCCAGCACACACGCCCGATCGCCGGCAAGCACAAGAAGCAGCAACTTTGTTGACCTTGTCTCATTGAGCTTCATCAACACCGTCGTCGAGTGCTTCATCTTCCTCGGCGGGCTCGTCAACCTCATCTCCGTCAAGCCGAACATCTACAGCATCTTCTCCAGCAAGATAGTTTACATGTCCCCGGCGAGCCGAACGCCCTCAACTTCCTCTGTAAAGATTGAGGGAACGAGATGCCCTCCTGGGCTGCTCGGTTGCATGTTATATAGGTGGGAAAAGCCCCCAAAGGCTTGTACAACAAGTTGAGATTACAACAAGATTGATTTCCTAGATATAACTACCATATGCTACAAACTAGGAATATACAGATACATTGTACATGGACTCTAACATCCCAACCGAGTCTATCTCTGGATATATCTTAACACCCCCTCTTAATCTCAACCGACCACTAAATTTAAATTGTGCCGAAACTTTACTAACTTGTCCACAACAATAGGCTTGGTGAATCCATCTGCTAGCTGATCTCCTGAAGGTATGAACCGGATGTCAAGCTATTTCTGTGCAACCCTCTCTCGCACAAAATGGAAGTCAATCTCTATGTGCTTAGTCCGGGCATGAAACACAGGATTAGCTGACAAGTATGTAGCACCAATATTATCAGACCACAATCTGGCTGCTTTAGGATGTCGTATGCGTAACTCTGTTAACAACTTGTCTACCCACATCAATTCTGCAGTAGCATTGGCTAAAGCTTTGTACTCCGCTCGTGCTTGATCTTGAAACAGTTGGTTGCTTTCTAGCACTCCACGAGACTAGATTTGATCCAAGGAAAATGGCAAATCTGCTTGTAGACCGACGATCATCTAAGTCTCCAGCCTGATCAGCATCTGTGAATGCACTCACAAGAGTCAAGTCTGACCTTGTAATATTCAGCCCGATCTTCACTGTTCCATGAACGTATCGCAAGATTCTCTTGACTGCACTCCAATGACTAGATGTTGGTGAATGGAGATACTGGCACACCTTATTGACAGCATAGGAGATGTCCGGTCTTGCTAAAGTGAGATACTGCATAGCACCTACAAGACTTCTGTATCGTGTTGCGTCATCTGGCCCAAGCAAAGTACCACCGGTTGCGCACAACTTATCAACACTGGATATTGGAGTTGCCACCGATTTGCATAAGCTCATGCCTGCTCGCTTAACGATATCTTCAGCTCTGTTGTGATAGCATCAACCCGTTCTTGACATCCTTTACTTCTATGCCGAGGAAGTAGTGAAGTTTCCCGAGATCTTTCAATGCAAACTCCTTTTCAAGATCTCTGAGAAGTGCATCGGTGGCTTCTTGTATTGAGCTAGCAACAATGATATCATCTACATACACAAGTATAAACATAGTATACTTGCCTCTGCTGAAGTAGAACAGGGATGTGTCAGCCTTAGAAGGGACAAAACCAAGACCAATTAGCTTCTTACATAGCCGAGCATACCATGCTTGTGGAGCTTGCTTAAGTCCATATAAAGCCTTATCAAGCTTGCACACAAAGGTTGGATAATTCTTGTTCACATAGCCTGGAGGTGGCTTCATGTACACCTCTTCTTCTAGGACTCCATGTAGAAAAGCATTTTGGACATCGAGTTGTCTTAAGGACCACCCTCTCCAAACAGCAATGGACAGAATTAATCGAATTGTAGCAGCCTTCACTACAGGACTAAGGTGTCCTCGTAGTCAATACCATACCATTGCTTTGTATCCTTTTGCAACCAGGTGCGCCTTATACCTGTCCCATCTACTCTTCGCTTGACTTTATAAACCCATTTGGAGTCTATGATGTTCTTCCCACTCGGCTTAGGAACAAGATGCCAAGTTTTATTATCAAGTAACGCTTGGTACTCAGTGTTCATGGCCGTGACCCACCTTTGATCTCTAAAGGCTTCATCAATAGAAGATGGTTCACCGGAGTCTATAGTGCTGACAAGTCCCCAACGAACAGTGCCATCTATGAAGACTTTTGGCTTCTGGATTCCATGCTGCAGCCGTGTCGTCGAACGCTGTGCTGGAGCAGCTTGTGGGGCTTCAGATCCCCCAGCCACAGATGATCCAGGAAGAGGATCCGCCTGGGCATGCGCAGTTGGTTGTCCCCTCGCAGTCGGATCCGCCTGCGACTGAGCAGACGGTGTGGTGCGAGGGGGCAAGGATGGAGCGGCCGTAGAAGATCCACCTGGGATCACGCAAGGCGACACGCCATGGCCGACAGCAGCAGCCTCCGACAGAGACGAATCCGGCACCGATCTCGGGGTGGATTCTGATGGTAGGCTGCCGGCGCTGACAGCCGGATCAGCTCCAGGATCCGAAGCCGGCATGCCCCCTCCAGGAGACACATGAAATGACGACGGGTGGGACTCGAATTTGAGCCGTTTGCCACCGGATTTCCGCACGATCTTGCATGCTGCTGAGTTCTTGCATCCAATACACTAGCACCAGACTGTGAAGCGTCATTAGTAGGCAGCGAATTAGAAGCATGTGAATCAGGTAAATTTGCGTCCCCAAAGTCAGCATCAGGATTAAGGAGAATGTCAGGAAGAAGAGAGAGTTCAGCGCACAAGCGGGCACCTGCATTCGGGTGAAGTTTAGAGAAAGGGAAAACACTCTCATCAAAAGTGACATCACGAGATATGTAAACACGGCCCTCGGAGGGATCAAGACACGAAACCCTTTATGAAGATTGTCGTAACCCGGGAAAACACAGCGTTTTGAATGAAACGCCAATTTGCGGGTGTTGTAGGGCGCAAGTTTGCCGAGCGGGAACAACCAAATGTGCGAAGAAAACTATAATCTGGTGGATGGTGGAAAAGACGCTCATATGGTGTTTGATTCGAGATGATAGGGAGGGAAGCCAATTTATAAGAAAAATGGCCGCGAGAAAAGACTCATCCCAAAACTTGAGAGGTATAGATGCATGAGCAAGTAAAGACAAGCCTACTTCAACAATAAGACGGTATTTCCTTTCGGCAGAGCCGTTTTGTTGGTGTGTGTGGGGATAGGACACATGATGAACAATGCCAACATGCTGGAAAAAAGAATTCAACGATTGATACTCTCCTCCCCAATCCGTCTGGATGGTTTGGATCTTACATGCGAATTGGCGTTCAACCATGTTTTGAAAATCTCGAAAGCATTGAAACTCTTCTGATTTATGGCACAAAAGAAAGACCCAAGTAAACTTGCTATAATCATCTAGAAAGCTCACATAATAATTGTTTCGGCCTACTGATATGGGTGCAGGCCCCCAAACATCAGAGAATACAAGTTGCATGGGACTCGATGAAACACTAGTTGAACCGGGAAAAGGCAATTGATGACTTTTGCCTTTCGACATGCATTACACACCCTACTTTTAGTGGACTCTTGAACAAAAAGGAAGACTATGCTGATGAAGGACTTAT
This sequence comes from Themeda triandra, assembly GCA_018135685.1. Classification (NCBI taxonomy): domain Eukaryota; kingdom Viridiplantae; phylum Streptophyta; class Magnoliopsida; order Poales; family Poaceae; genus Themeda; species Themeda triandra. The sequence continues at coordinate 527,991 of JAENPR010000182.1, forward strand.
TTGGATGACACGATGAGAGGCACGCCCCAACTGGAGTGCGGAGCGACATGGAGGGTTTGACGATGCCGAGAGCTTGTCTAGCGGCACCAAGAACACCTTTATTCCCGAGCTGGTTTGAGGGGATAAAGACCTCCTTCACATGCGCCCGTGAAGGATCCTCTGAGTTCCCTGTTGCTTAGCGAGAAAATGATCAGGGTGAAATTCTAAGTAGGCATCATTGTCATGGGCAAAGCGATTTACAGATACTAGACTCTTGCTAGCTCTAGGCACATGAAGAATATTCTTTAGATCAAATTGACTAGTGGGAGTATGCAAAATACTTGAACCAACATGACTAATTCACATACATTCCTTGGCCGAATGGATCTGATCTTGCCCGCCATACTTGTCCCTGACTGTAAGCTTCTCAAGCTCACCAGTCACGTGGTCCGTTGCCCCCGAGTCGACGTACCAGTTGGAGTCCACATCATAGGATATGTTTGCTGATGAAGCGCTCTTCTGGGGAGGACCCGTGTAGTTGACGTCAAATCTTTTGAAGTAGCGCAAGCCACCGTGGCCTTCATTGCCACACAGCTGGCAGAACACGCCTTCCTCGAAGGGATTCTTGCCATTGCCGTGGCCGCCTCCTTTTCTGCGACCAAAGTCCCCGCGTCCACCGCGGCCTCCTAGATTTCGGCCGCCCTTGCCACGAGGGTTGCCACCTCCACCGCAACCACCCTTCATGGCGACGTTTGCAGAGGACTGAGAGCCGCCACCATCACGGATCTCACGATGTTGTTCATGGCTCATGAGCTGAGCCTGAAGTTCTTGAAGGGTGATCGGCTCAGCCCTGTGTTGGAGACGGCCAAGGAGATAGAGTCAAACTCCTCCCCAATGCCCATCAGTATATAGGCGACGAGCTCATCGTCGTCAATCTTCTTGCCTGCCGATGCCATCTCATCAGCTAGGCCCTTCATCTTGGTGAAGAACTCCACCACGGTGGACGACCCCTTGGTCGCCGTGGCGAGAGCCATGCACGTCGACATAATTCGCGCACGAGATTGAGAGGCCTGAAGATCCTTGATCTTGGCCCAGAGTTCGGCAGCCGTGGTTGCCGATGAGACCTGAGAGAAGATATCTCTGGAGAGGGATGAGAAGAGATAGCTCCGGACTTGCCATCCTTGGCCATCCACTTCTCCCACTCCGGATTGACCTCCGATTCCTTCGCCTTATCCGCCGTGACGGCGGCGTCGGTCTCCGAAATTCCGCCGGCGCCTTGGCGGTGGACTTGATTTTAAGCTCCGAGCCGAGCGCCTGAAGCGTAGATGTGACTTGAGCAAGCCACATGTTATGGTTCCCTTGGGTGAGTTTCTTAGCCACCGGCGGGAGGAAACCGAAGGTGAAGGCGCCGAGAGCATCAGAAGCCATGGTTCGGGATCGATCTATTCCGCGTGGAAGTTTTTAGGCTCTGGTACCATGTAAAGATTGAGGGAACGAGATGCCCTCCTGGGCTGCTCGGTTGCATGTTATATAGGTGGGAAAAGCCCCCCCACAGGCTTGTACAACAAGTTGAGATTACAACAAGATTGATTTCCTAGATATAACTACCATATGCTACAAACTAGGAATATACAGATACATTGTACATGGACTCTAACATCCCAACCGAGTCTATCTCTGGATATATCTTAACATCCTCATCATCGACGACATGGCAGAGTTTTCAACAGCACAGGAACATGTTTATATGTGGATCGTGTGTGTGTATATATATACGTATGTTGTGGCCAGTCCATGCCAAAAGTTCAGGGTGAACACGTGTACTTGCACCTGAGTGGCTGAGTCCAACGGTGATACACAATGCCTTGTCCGATTTCAAGTAAATATGGACAGCAAAATATAATATGGACGGACAGCTCCTAGATGCATCGTAATTAGGACAGACAGCTCCTAGACGCACTGTAATTAGGCCAGTCTCAGTGCAGGTTTCGCGTGCAGTGTAAATGCGCACATTTATTAGGTTGCGCATCGCGTAAATACCTTTTTGCATGAAACGAGGAGGAGAGAGAAGGAATGAGTTTCACCATGGTGAAACGCTACGGGCGTTGTTTTCTAGGCCGTGAAACCAGACGAAATCCCCACTGAGGCGTTTCATTTCATGAAATACCCAATCGCGAGTCGAGGCCACCGCGTGCCATCCCCTAGGCATTGAATTTTTTTTTTTTTTGAAACCGTGCCATGAAACTATGCATTGTGAGAGAGCCCTATTTCATTCTAAAATTTCACGTCTTGGTAACTGTGAGGTGAAACCTCCCATTGAGACTGGCCTTAGGATTCAAGTCGGCGTGATTTCTATATCCGTAGGCGAGGAGTTTTGGCTGGGCCCACAATGCATGTGTATACAAACGGGTAGAATTTTGGGTGAACAAAAAATATCGTAGACTGGGAAATTGAATAGCAAAAACATAAACAAATCTTACATCTTACAGGGTGGCCCACCTGTTAGAAAGCAGCGAGACCTAATATCCCTTAGATTAGAATTTTAAGTTATATCTAACAGTTAAACATATGGTGGGCAAGAATTCTCAGGTAACTTATATTTTTAAAATAGATAGATAGATCTGCGGAACTCACGGCCCAGCAGTTACCTCATCAGTTGGGCCAAAAGTTTGAGTACGGCTTACGCAACACCTATGGTCCAGTCCAGTACACGTGGACGTCTGGACCTTTTCTATTTTCGTTCCAACAGCAGTGAAGTTTTATTAGCACAGTATAGTTCCTTACATAGAGGTACATTATTCCTCATTTGGCCAAGAAACCAATCACAAAAAATACGTCTTTTTTACATTAAGTCCATGAGAACATGCTAGGCAAGTGTGTACCTACTAAAGCCAACTTTCTATATAATTTTATCTGCCACTGGTTGTATCGATCCATCGCCTATCGGTGAGGATTTTCTGCTTAAGCGCTTATGGTCCGGCCACCGTCGACGTAGATGACTTGGCCGGTGACATAGGAGGCTGCCGGCATACACAGAAAAGACACCACTGACGCAATCTCCTCTGGCTCCCCGCCCCGTTTTAGTGGAATACGGGACAAACTTTCTTTCTCCAGGATAAAAGGCACCTGTCATCAAGTATACAAGAATTTCAAAACATTTAGTTCATTTTTCCAAGAAGAACGTAATTAACATAAAAACTTCCGGTGTTCAAAACGGGACCTTAAATCCAAATTAGAAAAGAAAAACTTGTAAAATTAATATAGGAGGATTGCCTCTTTAATGAACGGGTTTGTGCTAAAAAAAATAGTGCTTAATTGTGTGCTGGAAAATATCTTGGATTCATGGTTGTCGTCCATTTGAGGTGTATAAAAGTACGTACTTGTTTGGCCATATCAGTGACGACAGGGCCCGGTGCGACGCAGTTCACCCGAATCTTGTCAGGGGCCCATTCGACAGCGAGACTCCTTGTGAGCTGGTTCATCCCTCCTACACAAGATTCATCAAGAAATCTATTTATTTCCAACCATAACATGCCAAAAAAACTAAAAGTAAAAAAAAGTCTTGTGTTCCTATTAAGCTTATAAGGAGCTATCACTTTCTCTCTGTTTTTTTTTTAACCACCATGGTAATATGTGCCACTACCCAGGCCCGAGAAATGCAATATACCTTTGCTAGTGGCGTAAATCGCGAAGTTGGGGGCGCCAAGGCAGCTCCCAATGGAGGAGATGTGGACGATGCTTCCCCCGCTGGCGACGGCGGATTTCAGGAGGAGTGGGTGCGCGAGCTGGCTGAGGTGGAAGCACGACTCCAGGTTGGTCGCCATGATGCGCGCGTAGTCCTCCGCCGTGCACTCCGTCATCGGCTTGAGCACCACCTGCGCCGCGTTGTTCACCTGCCCAGCATACAGCCAGAACGTCGCGTCACCGTGCATATGCATTGCAGGGGATCAGATGCTTTCATATATGATGAGGCCAGAATGATTCATGGGCAATTCGTTCGAGTCTGCGCTTACAAGGATGTCGAGCTTGCCGGCGAAGACGTCCTTGACGGTGTCCATGAGCGCCTCCCTCTCGGCGCGCACGGCGACGTCGCACACGGAGACGGTGACCTGCAGACCCTTCTCCGCCCACCGCCGGCGACACTCCTCCAGCTCGGCGGCGTTGCGAGAGCACGTGTGCACCCGTGCTCCGAAGGACGCCAGCTCCTCCACGATCGCGTGGCCGATCCCTTTGCTTCCGCCGGTGACCAGCGCCGTCGCGCCGGCCAGGCTCCAACGCTCGTTGGCCGTCGCTGCTGCCATCCCCTCTCTATTATGCAAAGGTTTGTGTTCGTCCAGTACTGTTACGTATGTAACTGCTTATTTATGTATATATGGCCCAGGGGAACCATTAGTTGTCAAAAATAGTTGGCTTCAGAGTCGTAGCGATTTCTAGGTAATGAAGATGACGTGACAGTCGTGGGTTGTGCGGTTCAGTTTAAGTCCGGCTGTAATCCACGGAGATACGTCAGCAATGATGCACTATCGTTCCTAGACGCTACCCGGCCGGCAATACTGCACAGCGTGTCTCTTTGAACAAGATATAAAATAAAGTTCTACAGATAGATACGTCAGCAATGATGCGAAGGTCTAGTATGCTAGCAATAAAATAATCTATTGATTAAACAAGCTAGCAGATAGAATTACTAGAGAACCGATCTACTATAGACTAATCTACAGGATTAAATCAAGTAGATTAAAAACTGTATTCATGAAGATATACCGAGTGCTGGAATTGAAAGATTTCAAAGACTGCTAGTGGAGCAGGTTGGCAGGGTGTGGATGCTGCCCGTGTGACGCTGAATTGAGACGATGTCACGACGTTATTGGCCAGCAGTTCGCCTCGACGCACTAGATCATTGACGTGATTGCCACGCGACGACGATCAATCAGGCCAAGAGATCGTGGCTTGCTCTTGTGGCCGAGGACAATAGCGCGTGTGCACTCAACCATCGGCGGCGCTCCAAGATCGGGAGGCCTCCCCAGTGAATCAAACATGGATCGGAAAATAAATTCATGATTAGCCATAATCCAAATTTATTCGATACAAATAAAATAAGAAAAAAATGCATCCACTTGCCTTTGTTCTCTAGGGAAACCATCTACTAGAATTACTCTACAGGATTAAATCTGGTAGAATAATTAAGTGGAAAAAACAAAGACAAATCGTGTTTGGCTTGTTGACAAGACGAGGTCAATAGACCTCCTGGTCTTCATGAACGTAGATGGTCTTCAAGAGTTTGCTATTTTAACTTGGCATCCATATAATTTTGGCAAAACAAGAAAAAATAGCTTCCAACAGAGTTTTGGCAAAACAACTTGGCATCAATAACAACTTGGCATATCTTCCCTCCACACGCGTAAATATATGCACGCGTATATGGCTTGGCATCCGGGGCTCTTCGTTCGCTTAGCGGGGCTGTTCGTTCGCTTAGCGGGCTCTTCTTTTCGTTAGCGCGGCTCTTCGTTCACTTAGCAGGGCTCTTCGTTTTTTTCAAGTCAAAAATGCAAAACTCTTAGAGAGGGACTATTTTTATACTTGGCATATAGTTTTAAGAGTTGGCAAACCACAAGATTTGCTAAATAGAATTTGACAAACTCTTGAAGATGCTCTTACATAGTAAGTATCGGCAGATTATATCAACTTACTCTTGTATGTCAGTATCAGTCCACGAGATCAATCTTACTTGTAAACACTAGTTAATTAGCGAGCTGACTCGACCATCTGTTTCACAATTTTCGTGGGAAACATCATGGTTCAATCCAGAGCACAGTCCACCTGTTGCGATTGACTTGCGACCCAAAAGACATCCAAGCATACAGTTTGTTCTAGTGTACTACTGTGTCCATTTTAAATTACAAGACATTTGGTTCTTCTAGCTAGATATATTTTTTCTCACTATACTCATCTAAACATAATGTATATCTAAGTGCATAGTAAAAATTATGACTTTATAAAAGCCGAAACGTCTTATAATTTGAAATAGAGAAAGTAGTATATAACAAGCTCAGAGGTTCTGATTCCTTTTCCAATCATCAAACACAACTATTGTTTGGACACAGAATAGATATAAATTAAGTTGCACACAGACACACGAACTGGTACACACATTGGGCGTAAAAAAAGGTTTCCAGTCTAGACACCAAAAACCAAACACAACATGGCAAACATGAAGATTAATGACCGAAAGCATACGGACACCTGTAATGTAAAGGAATGAGTACTCATGTAGCTGATGAGGATGAGGCTGACGCCGCAGCTCTGTCGTCTTGGCGCTGGACATGTGGATTATGTATGAAGACAGGAAATTCTGTAATCCATCGGGCCTGAAATATAAATTATTGAAGGATTCAAAAAAAATTTTCCCAATGATAAGGTATTTTAATACAATTAACTCCACTTAAAACCAATCATATATGTATCTACCATAACTATTGACTACCAGACGTGAGATATAGTAGTCTCTAAGGTTAAATGACGGATACATGTGCCATTTGGTTAAACCAATAATTTGGTATAAAATTTCTAGGATACCTCATATTCTGGGATGGAGTTAGTAATACTCCGTATTTCATCTCTCACTTGATTTGGGTTGCAATCACCATTGAGCTAAAACACCCTCAGCCCACGGATATGTTATCATGATTTTAGAATTCCCAGCTCGATCAAAACATAATAGGGATCACGTTGTAAGAGCATCTCCAACAGTTCTCTATTTGACTTGCCATCCTATGAAATTTGGCAAAACAATGAAAAAACAATCTCCAACAGTTCTCTATTTGACTTGCCAAAGTTTTCCAACTTGCCAAAGTTCCTCGCCGCACGCGTAAAGATGCGCACGCGAACTCGACTTGGAATCGGTCCTCCCCGCGCGATCGAGTCGTTTCCCGCGCGGTCGTGGAAAATTCCGCGAGTGTCCCGCGCCTTCCCGCGAGTGCGCCGCACACATCCCGTCTATATTTGGTCCTGGATCGATCAGTCTTCAGCACGAAGTCGCCTCCCGTCGTCGCTGCTCGTGGCCAGGTGCACGCGCTCGCGCTCGCCGCCAAGTCCGGCCACGCCTCCGCGTCGCTGCTCGTGGCCAACGCGCTCCTCGGCATGTACGTCAAGTGCGGCCGCTTCGGGGACGCGCTGAGGGCGTTTGACGGCATGGGCCGCCGCGACGTCTCGTCGTGGAACGCCGTCCTGGCCGGGCTCGTCGAGCTGGGGCGGCACGAGGAGGCGTTCGAGCTGTTCGGCGAGATGCGGGCGGGCGGGGACGGGGACGTCCGCGCCGACGGGTTCACTCTGTCGGCGCTCCTCGCCGCGGCGGGGGAGGGGTTTGGCGGCCAGGCCCAAGGCGAGGCCGTGCATGCTCTGTCGCTCAAGTCGGGGCTGGAGACGGACCTGAGCGTGGGCAACGCGCTCATCGGGTTCTACGCGGAGCATGGGGCCTCTGTTGAGGACGTGGTGAGCGTGTTCCAGAGGATGCCGGTGGACGTGATTTCGTGGACCGGTTTGCTGAATGGGTACATGGAGTTTGGTCTGGTCGACATGGCGCTGGATGTGTTTGAACGGATGCCGCAGAGGAACTTCGTTACATACAATGCGGTTCTCACTGGGTTTTGTCAGAACAAGGAAGGCGTGCGTGTCACGTTCGCCAAGAAGAGTTGCTGACCTGCGACGGGAGGAGGACAAGGGCACGGCGGGAAGTCACGGGGGCAGATGACGGGGTCGCGCGATGGTAGCAGACGGGGTCGCGCGATGGGGAGGGGGAGATGTACCAGTCATCAACAGAATCCTGGTGGGCCTTCCTCTTTTTTATTTAGCAAGTTAGATTTGAGGAAGCTGTTGGAGATGGCCTATTTTCAGCTTGCCAAATTATTTTACCATGTTGCTAAAACCCATCATTTGACAAGTGAGATTTGAGGAACTGTTGGAGATGCTCAGCAACATTAGATGGTAGATTACAAAATTATACAACAAATACGTATGCAATCTCTTTTACTTAAATGCAAAGATGCGCAAACCTTTTGCATATTCGAGAAAAAAATTATAGAACAAATACATATGTAATAATGGTTAATATCTGGATTTGTTTCGTCCTGCATCGAGGCAACTAAACCTTTGGAATGCTAATCAGATAGGTATGCCTTGCAAAACGTGAATGAAACAAATATTGGCCCAATAAAATTAGATCTTACCTCCCTGAGCAGAACTTCTTCGTGTCTATCCGTATGCATAATCAGACACAAACATTGAATGGCAAGCAGACTCGCCCCTGAACGGAAACTGCAGAGCAGCAGTTCAAAATCAGTAGATCAGCAGAGTATGAGACGGAGAGAAGCAAGAATATGAACTTGAGAGGAGTGAGGTGGGGAGGCGGGAATATGAACTTGAGAGGAGTGAGGTGGGGAGGCGGGGATCACCTCACCCACGGGATGGCAACCGGCTGGTAGTAACTCGTCGTAAGTGCGTTTTAGCAATGAGAGATGAAAAATGGTGATGGCGCCTTCGGTGTCTCTCTCAGGAACACAAGCAGCTGGCTCGCCCGTGAGCTGAGTGGGGGCCGACGAGACTTGACGGTGTGTTTTTCGACCACCGTGCCGTCCTTTAGATCCCAAAGTTACGACACATCAAATTCCTATAGCGCACCATAGCTTTTTTATTTTTATTTAGTAATAATTATTTAAATATTAATTAATTATGCTTAAAATGTTCGTCTCGTAAAATACAATAAAATTGTACAATTAGTTTTTGATTTCATCCACATTTAGTACTCGCATGTGTCGGCATTTTGATATGGCGGAGAATCTTCTTTTTACATAGTAAAATTTAGTGCCTTTTAGACACAAATTTAGAGATCTAAACCAGGCCTGTATGAGAAAGCGGCCGTGCTCCGTGGCTTGGTTTACACCTGGTGTCGGCATTTTGATATGACGGAGAATCTTCTTTTTACATAGTAAAATTTAGTGCCTTTTAGACACAAATTTAGAGATCTAAACCAGGCCTGTATGAGAAAGCGGCCGTGCTCCGTGGCTTGGTTTACACCTGCTAACGGCTACAAATCCAAACTGAACATGCACAAATCTCAAGCAACAACAGGACAGCGAAACCACTCCACTAGTACGAACCAAACCACCTTAAACCATACTTCCTCTTGAACTGAATTTTTCCATAAAGCTGAGGAAACCTTTCATCAGAAAAAAAAAAATATAGTGTATTTTTATGGGGAACCTCTGTTTTCTCTTCAAGGAAAGCTTATAAGCTTCTGATTGGTCATACCAAGTTCACCAAGTTTTTCATTGGCAATGGAAATCTTCACGTCAAAACAAACGAGAATTTTTCTTCTAGCTTGTGTTCTTCGCTTCCAAGATGTTGTAAATACTCTCTTTCATCTAATATTGGGTTGCCCCTTTTGCTTTGGCATGTTGGAATACTCTTCACCCCCTTTGTACCAATGAACAGTGGTCCTTTCTTGGTTTTTGAACGCTTCAAAGATCAACTTCGATTGCCTTTTTTAATGGAAATTGTGGTTACCATGTGTAAGCCAATCTTTTTTTTTTGGGAACTATGTGTAAGCCAATCTGCACAACAAGGAGTTATGCTATTTTGAACAACATTCAGTCCCGGTGCAGCATTGCTATGCAATTCTCAAATCTAAGTTTGCCCTAGTATTCTACGGGCCAGAGCAAATTCTCATCCTCTTATTGATTTATGGCTAGAAGCATTTGTGTAATACTGTAATCCATTCTATTTTCTTTGTAACCCTTTTTGTCCCCAGATTTTGTATTAGGAAACCTTTCTTTACCTCTTATTTTGGAACAAAGCAAAATAGGGGTACAACCCCCTCCTATTTCCCTTCAAGAAAAATATAGTACACAAAAGACATATGCCCTCACTTTATTTCCTAATTACACACTATCATCAACATCACTAATGGCAAGGTGCTATGGAATTATGCAACTATCTAATTATAAGGGGTCCGACGACCAGTGACACGTGGCGGCAGGAGCGGGCACGGCGGAGGGCGGCGGCGGCAGGAGGAGAGGAAGAGAGATAGGGTTGACCCCTTCCTTTATTGCCTTCATCCCAATGAATACATCTCCTATTTATAGCCGGACTAGCTTCAATCCTAAGCCAACTAGGAGATCCTCACAATTACGGATTCTCCTTTACAATTCTGTCCTTACTTTATTATCCAACTATTTTCAAACCTAGGAGACCCAATTTGGGAAACCTAATCGATGACGGATCGTGGCGGTTCGGGGGATTGCACCCCCTCACCCACGCACGCACCCAGCTAGGGCGCCGGCTGCCCATGCCCAGCGGCGGCCGTGGCGGCTGGACCTCCCCTTTGGGCCCAAGTTGGCCCAAATTCTTCCTCAATTCTGTGGGCCTGCATTAGGCTTGTTACAGCACTCCCCCCTTCTCCACTCGACACATCCATGCGGCGAAACACGAACCAGCTGTCGACGCCAAAGGGCGGAAGGATTTGTGATGGAGGAAGTTCTTCGAGGAAGCAGGTCGTGCGACCCTCCTTTGGGTTGTTGATGATGTTCTGGCGTGCAAAGTGGTGCGAAGTCAAAGCAGTAATGGAGATTGCCAATGTTGCCGAAGAGGTGGTAGGGTGAGCCGTTCGTGCCTGGTCCATGTCGCGCTCCTTCTCGTACTGCAGCCAGTAAGTATTTAGGAACAGAGATACTCATCTCAACTATAGCCATCACCTTTGGTGGTCTGTTGTAGTTACGGATATGGTTGCTCGATTTGGGTTCGATGTAGAGGGGTAGAGCCTCCAGATGGTGGTTGTGGTGAAGGTTGGTGGTGAATTCGTTATGTCCAACATATCTCCAAACATGAAGGCACCGATGTCGAAGATGTCGGCGCAGAGGCGGTGGCTCCCTGTATCTTGGATGATGTCGATGTTGATGCGTTTGATGCGGATGAGCATGCGGCCCCGTCCATCGATGAATATGGTCGTAGCGTCCCGCACTGGATGTCGTGAAGGGCATGGTCATCCTTGTAGGATGAAGGAGGGCATGGTGCTCTCTTGATGCGTTGTAGGTTGTTGATAATCTCCGAGGGCTAGCATCTCAATGCTAGTTGGTCCTTGCTTGTTGATGAAGTTCAGGAGGTCCAGTAGTAGGGATGATGCCAATGGGACGAAGAGGTGTCTGTCAAAGAAGATGAGGACATCTTCGAAGCACCATGCATTCACAGCTTCGCCATTTACAATGTCAAGGGCTATTGCATGAAGCTCCCGCTGCTCCCGTATTGCTTGGCGTAGTTGATTGAAGATGGTGTTGTCGTGGTTGTTGAAATTGTCGAGGACGTTTGGCAAGCGTGCACGCTGCGCCTGATGTGCAATGATGCATGGACGAAGTTGTGGTTGTTGTTGTGGGGGCGGTAGTCGAAGACGAGTAGCAGTTTTATGTCTGCAGGTGTGTAAGCGCGTGGAGCAGGTGGTGGTAGCCGACTCGGTCATAGCTGAGGGTTCTGTCGGTGAAGTCCCATGTGACACGCCCCAGGCTTGCCAGCCATGGAGTGCCTAGTATGACGTCGACGTTGTGGCCGAGGTCGATGAGGAATACGTCGAAGGTGTAGGTGTCGCTGTTGATCTGTAGTTGTACTACGAATGCGGCTGAGCAACATGGCACCTCATCTCAGCTGCCCACGACGATGGAGGTGTTGATGCAGCATTCTGGTAATCCAATGCTGTGGGCGATGTTGACGTCGATGACGTTGTGGGTTGACCCGGAGTCGATGAGGACATGGACACTTGAATTGTTGATCATGCCTGCAAGATACAAATGAAAAGCCCCTGGTACCTCTGTGTTGCGTTTGCCGATCAGTATCATCATGACATTGAGTGTCAAGGGAGATCTTGTCGGTGTCGGTGTCGCCGATGTGTCACGGTGACAGCGCCGATTGGCGCGCGGCCGCATTGGCCGCGGCTCCTCCTCGGATTGGCATGTGGCCTCCATGTTGATGGTGACCTGCTGGTTCATGGTGATGGTGTTCGGGTTGGTGGTGCGGGCGTCCATTGCTTCGATCTGCACATCGGTCGTTGGCGTGGGTGCTGCCGGTGCGTCTTCCTTGTTCTCCAACTTCTGGAGACGGGCATTGACGTTGGTGAGCTCCCCATGGACAGCATCCATCTTGGCTAGGGTTTCGGTGGTGAAGTTCTAGAGAAGCTCTTCGACCTCTGAGAGCTTGGCCATGGCGAGGGCGTGGGGATTATTGACGGTAATTATAGCATATAAATGCACATTCAAGACACCGTCAACATGCCTCGGTTTCAAGGAAGATTAACATATCATGAACATATTTTATCAATAATCAGTTCCACTTGTACTCTTAGCTTGTGATCTGCAGGAGACACAAAATGACACAAAACAGAGCCGAAGTGGGCCCACATAGGGGATCGGCCGATCCCCCTATGTGTCCACCTTGGCATGAGCTTCACGCATGATCTGTGGCAACACCTCAGGAGTCCATTTCAGCCCTCAGATCAAGGTATGCTTTCACTCAATGGTGGAAGATCATTGCACATGGATCCATGGGCCCACATGGAAGCCAAGTAATGTGACAAGAAGTTACCAACTGTCGGAGCCACTTCACATGACAAGTGGGGACACCTTCTGGAAGCCCTGGCTGGGCCCACCTCATAGTGAGGGGGTCGGCCGACCCCCCTGGTGCCTAGCCAGGTCGGTTGGCCTCCCACCGACTCAAGGGAGCTATCCACGTAATGTTTCATCCATATCATCCAATCTGAGGCGGTTGTGAGGTTGGTTTCATCCAAGGGTCCAGAAGGGAGGTCACGCGGATCGCTGACGTGGCACTGGAGTAGCCCCTACTCCACCTTGCCCTATAAATAGAGGCTGCCATCATCCTTGAAAAATATCTCTCTATCTCTCATTTCTCCAATCCCCAATCTTTCGAGAGATCAAGCAAGAGTAGTAGTAGTTAGTCTAGAGTGGGAGTTAGAGTCGAGTCGAGCAAGCTCGGGGTCTCCGGAGTTGTCTTCTGGAGAGTCTGGTATAGCTCTTGTACCTTTTCTCTTTTGTAAGACTTTATCCTTATTAATATATTAGTCTTCCTTTACTTTGCTCAGTATTTACTTCAGTATTTACTTAGTGCAAGTCTATAGCCTTTATAGTCTTCTAGTGTACTTACCTTAGTAGAATAGTTATCTTAGTTGGATTGGTTTCCTGTACCAACTCTTTGTGTGTAGATCATCGTCCTATCTTGCATAGGAGCTTTAGCTATCTGCGCGTTAGCTAGAGTTGTAAGAGTGAGTGTGGGCGTGGTGCTCATACTTAGTCTTATCTTTGATTGTCACTGGTTCTGACGGACAGTAGGAGCGCATTGACGGGGAGTGACAGGCCCTGCTCGGCATTAGAATTCTCCTCACGTACGAACTAGTTATTAAAGTGTAGGACGCCCGTTAGAGTATAGCCGCTTTAACAGGGGTTCTGTCTCCTGTTTTCTCGCCTATCCCCCTCACACAATTTATAAGAGCCATTCTAGTTAAGTCAGTTATCTATTAGGATTGAGTCCACAGGAGTAAAGTTAGATACATAGGAGTCCTATACTCACTCGTTGTCCTCCTACCTAGCTAACACTCTACCAGTTATCTTAAATTAGGATCTGTGCTATATTATTTACCTATCAATCCTATCTATTATTTACCCTCCTTCTCTTGATACTAGGTTGTAGTAGACATAAGGATCTCTCTTACCTTTTATTAAACATTCCTAGCCTTGCTTTCCCTTGGGATAAAACAAATAACGATACCTTAGAATACTCATCCTCGGTAAAGTGCTACAGCGGTATATTCTGTGCGCTTGCGGAATAATCCAATAGACACAAGAAATACCCCTACAGGCATTTCTAGCGCCATTACCAATTTTAGGTAGTGAGGTTAAGAAATACCAACAGGGATCAAACTGGTTGTCCGATACCAGGTATAGGAGGTCCGACGACCGGTGACACGTGGCGGCAGGAGCGGGCACGACGGAGGGCGGCGGCGTGGCCGGCGGCGGTTGGCGGCGGTGCGCCGCTGCGTGCGCGCGAGGGCAGGAGGCGGCGGCGATAGAAGGAGAGGAAGAGAGATAGGGTTGACCCCTTAATTTATTACCTTCATCCCAATGAATACATCTCCTATTCATAAGCCAACTAGGAGATCCTCATAATTATGGATTCCCCTTTACAATTCGGTTCTTACTTTATTATCCAACTATTTCCAAACCTAGAAGACCAATTTAGGAAACCTAATCGATGATGGATCGTGGCGGCTTGGGGGATTGCACCCCCTCACCCACGCACGCCTAGCTAGGGAGCCGGCTGCTCGCGCCCAGCGGCGGCCGTGGTGGCTGGACCTCCCCTTTGGGCCTAAGTTGATCCAAATTCTTTCTCAATTCCGTGGGCATGCATTAGACTTGTTATACTAATGCAATACTATTTTTATTTTTGAGACTAGCAGATCGTCAACAATCTTTATAGTCATAGTCTTGTACATACTGTAACTCAACTCGATAGACTCGATAGTCATCGTGGACTGTATATATTTGTACTATAACATAAGAAATAAAATAAAAAAATGGTACACACATTCCCCACCCACGTTTCGAGCTACTCCCTCCGTCTCAAAATAAGTGTCGTTCTCTCTTCCCAAGAAATAACTGCCGACAATTATATATTAAAATATATTAATATTTATGCTAAGAAATTAGTATCACCGAAAAGATCTTTAAATCTAGTTTTTAATAAAATTATTTAGAGATATAAATATTACACATATTTTCTACAAATTAAGTCAAACTTGTAGCATGAAAACCTAAAACGACACTTATTTTTGGGACAGATGAAGTATACTATACTCCAACCCCATCTCCGTACATGTCATTGATGCAGAAAGTTGAGAAGTACTATACTGTAGGTGTCTTCTTGCGCATGTCACTGCCTCGCTGATGCCTCGCTGATGATAATAAGCAGGTCACAGCTAGCACATGTACTAGCACATGTACTACTCTGCTCGGCCGGTGAGTGGTGAGTGATATGATGAGGCCGGTGAGTGGTCAGTGATATGATGACCAGCTACTTTAATAAGGCTCGAGGGAGGGTCCTCTTCGCTTCTAATCAACCAGCTTTGTAGCCGAAATTTGCTTATTTTGTCTCACTAAACATTATTGAATCAGCCGCAAAACAACTGCGGTGGTTAACTCTACCGTTGGATTGGTGGTCAAAGTGACCCCAAAGGATGAAAAATCTCAATTTAATAAATGGTAGGTTCTCAGCAAAGGCTATATGTTAATTCTCGCAAAACTTAATAGAGAAAATATAATGTTTCAATAATTTCTAAAGGTTCTCACATTATAAGAAAGACCACAACAGTTTTTTTTTTTCTGCTGGAGATGTGATCACGGTGATTCTACTGCAACGGCCTTAATTTTGCGACATTGAGCCGTCCGGTTTGTGGTGGTTTCCATGTCGACAGCCGCACACAGTCAGTGTCTTTTGCTTCCCTATTCACATGACTGAAAAGCCAGACTGAAAAATATTATTTGCTGATATGTTCTGAGCGAAAAAACATTGTACCATGAGTGATAAGCCTCGTTGATAAGTTCACGCTGAAAAGGTGAAAAAAATGTTGTTACTGGAACATAATTCAAGAGACAAAATAAAATGAGACAAAGAACAAAATGAAGGAACAACATAACAAGCTTTGAATCCGTAAATCAAAAAACAAAAGAGTCTTTTTTTCTTAGCCCTATGCAACATCACGGAGAACTCCTTGTAATCCAAAAAGCACAAGCAAGTTCCTTTGATGATCAACTCGTTTCTAGTGGTCTAAATTGTTCAGCTCATCATAATGTTTGCATTCAAATGAAAGGGGGAGCTTAATTGGTCTTTGAAACACTTAAAGCTTCTAAAGTCTGATGCTAGCCAGATAAGAAAGCTTGACAAAATTTCACCAAACTTGTTTGACCTTTCCTCTGTCAACAAAAACGTACCTATGACTAATAAAAATTAGTTATTATAATAATTTTATGATTTTCCTCTTTCTTCATTTTCTAACTCAATTTCCTTTTTGAGATACTCTATAATTGCTATGAATGGTTTTAGCTGTGATAAAGGAATTGTAACATCTCCAGTGTTACATACCTAATTAGCAAATAGGTTTTTTTAGAAAACGAAATATATTAATATCCCAGCCTCTGTATCGACCAATACACAGCAAATAGGTTAAAGGTTAATATCTTTTAGTGTGTTTGAGCTTCAAATTTTTGGATGAAATGATAATATTTTTAGAAATTTTAAAACATGGTTATAAAATAACTTTATATTTAATAGACAAATGAATATATATATACACGCACACGCATATGTTTTGTTTTGATAAAGCATGCTGTGCTATATTAATTAAAGAAGTGTACAAACTTATTTTTTTCTAATGTTTCTCTAATCTCTATAGAGATAAATATAAGTATAAACATACATGATACAAAAGATATATGCATGAGCGTTTATGTAGATTAGTGCCAGAACAATAATAGCTGTTTGCAACTACATAATTATGCATATATGTCTTGGTAAAATTAAGGCCAGTCTCAATGCATAGTTTCATGACATAGTTACCAAGACTACAAACTAGGTAACCGAGCCAGATAAGTTTCATGGGGATGAAACTCCTCTCTTATCTGATGAAACTCTCCCATTTAATGATCCTGCCAAATCAGCAATTTGCTAATGTGGCATCCTATTTAATATGCATGACACACCCATAAAATATACATTGAGACTGGCCTAAAAAGAAAATAGAAAACAAAATACACACAACACACTCACGCAGCCTGCACCACACATGTGCCCACGCCCACTCACTGCTGCTGCATTCCTGTTCCTCTGCACGCCAGCCATTTTTGACGGAGGCTATGTTTAGATACCAAATTTTGGCCACCAAATTCGCTATGTAGAATTTCTATTCTCCGTCATATTAAAATGTCGACACATATATAGAGTACTAAATATAGATAAAATAAAAAACTAATTACATAATTTTGTTGTACTTTGCGAGACGAACATTTTAAGCCTAATTAATCAATGTTTGGACAATTATTACCAAATAAAAATAAAATTACTATAGTGTGACGTAACATTTACTATGCAAAGTTTATCCCCAAACTTTAGTATCTAAGCATGGCCTGGCAAGCTGCGCAAAGTGGCGCAGGCGCTGTCTGCCATTAACAAGTGGCACAGGCGCTGTCTGCCATTAACGCGATTCCTTCCAACAGCATGCGAATTGGGCCTTGTTTAGTTGCCTAAAAAAACTAAAAATTTCATTCTCTTTTCATCACATCAAATGTTGTGTCATATATATAGAGTATTAAATGTTAGTAAAATAAATAATTAATTACATAGATTAGTTGTAAATCACGAGACGAATCTTTTGATCCTAGTTAGGCTATGATCGAACAATATTTGTCAAATACAAAATAAATATTACGGTACTTTGCAGGCTAGTTTTTTCACCATGTAAACAAGGCCAGGGTGAAAAAAATGTGAGTGGGAATGCAGTTCGAAAATGGCTGCTGTACCACTGTCCTCGCGCCACGTGCCTTCAATGTCTTGGCCGAAATTTTTGACGAGAGCACCAGCAGCCAATGCATCTGCACCAGCAGGCAGCTGCCGAGCACTGAGTGAGCTCTTTACAGCACGAGCGGCCAAGCAATCCAGAGACCCTTTCTTTCTCATCACCAAACCGCAGCGGGCACCTCGGCACGCCCGTGCCAGGCCACCAGCCCACCACCACCCCACACGGCGCAGCCATGCTGCCGTTGCCACCGGAAAGCCTGCCAGGCCTCAGCCAACCTGCGGCCACATGGCTAAGCTCGTACTTTGTTTCGTCCTTTCAATACCTTGTTTATGCGTGTTTAACTTAGACAATCATATTGCATCAAAGTGTAGTATCATTCACCTGGAGTAGACCCAAAGAAGGTGCCATGGTGACCACTTCATGAAGATGGAAATGCTAACTTATTAATTATGCTATTTACCTAGACAACGTATCAGGTGTAAACCACAATCTTCGTGAAAACTCGTGCAAACTATGACAAAAAGTTATCTAAATTCACCAAAAAAATCACACATGTAGATTATATGATGATACACAACCTTGTAAAATATCTTGTCTAAACTCGACTTCGTTTGTGAGATATAAAAATAACAAATTTCAACCCAGAAAGTCTGTCGAAATGATTTGTTAGAAATTTATCACGACGATGTCACGACGTTATTGGCCAGCAGTTCGCCTCGACGCAATAGATCATTGATGTAATTGCCACGCGACGACGATCAATCAGGCCAAGAGATCGTGGCTTGCTCATGTGGCCGAGGATAATGGCGCGTGTGCACCCAACCATCGGCGGCGCTCCAAGATCGGGAGGAACTCCCCAGTGAATAAAACATGGATCCGAAAATAAATTCATTATTAGCCACAATCCAAATTTATTCGATACAAATAAAATAAGAAAAAATGCATCCACTTGCCTTTGTCCTCTAGGGAGAATCTGGTAGAATAATTAAGTGGAAAAAAACCATCTACTAGAATTACTCTACAGGATTAAATCTGGTAGAATAATTAAGTGGAAAAAACGAAGACAAATCGTATTTGGCTTGTTGACAAGACGAGGTCAAAAGGCCTCCTGGTCTTCATGAACGTAGATGATATATGACGAGCGCACGTGATGCATCTCATTTATGGGATTCAGATTCGATCTCATCAACACCAAACGTTGAACCACATGCGGAATAAAAAATTGATCGGTGATGAACGACATCCACACAAATCAGATCAAATCAATGAAAATAAGATAGGAATAAAATCACCCAGTTGGAAGAGCTGCTGATAATGTTTTGAGAATCGGCCTATTCACGGATCGTCCGATCCGTTTTCCCATCTCCAATCCCAAGGAGGCGTATAGATGTTGTAGGTGTAGATCCCATTTCCCTTCCCAATTATCAAGAACAACACAGAAGAACATAGAAGATAGATATATATGGGAGGGAGTTATCTCTTTATTAGTCACTAGGTTCGTGCCCATGCGTTGCTATAGGATAGCTAAACTTTGTACTAAAAATACATGGATCGCACAATAAAGATAATAAAATTAAATACCAATGTTAAAGTGACATTTAATCCAAAAAGAAAAGTTCGTAAAATGAACAAAGTCACGGAGAGTGCGGCGTCGCCGGCTCACAAACTCTAACCTTTTCCGTGATGTGGTATATCGCAGGCTCAGATGATGGTTGTCCTCATATAAGAGAGCAAACTATTATTAGTAAAGTCATTAAAACATACATGTAGCTTATTTCAACGTCGCTTCATCCTAAATTGCCATGACATACACAGAAACCCAGTCATCTTTTCATTGTCCATTGGCATGTCTTTCATGATCTTGAATGCCCAAAACTCATCAGGCTCAAAAGATGTAGACGAAGAAGGGGCACCATCGTTGTTGTTGACACAGTTTTGACATGGTTGGTCGTACCAAAGATTATGTAAAAACGTTGTTTTCACACCTAAACACAAATGAGAACAGAAGTAACAATGTAACACACTGGAGTAATTGTAGGCAACCCATCTACTTACAGCTCATGAGACGTGGAGTGTTGCATCAGCTCATGACACGTGGAGTGTTACATGAGGTTATTTCCAAAGAGATATTTGAGTTATCAGATTTTATTGAATGGGATATGGTTAATGGCCTCGACGGCATCACAATGTTGATCCTTGTCGATTATGGTATGGACACCCAAAAACTTGCATTAATCTCAATCAGATTAGCGAAGGCACTTGAAATAATACCATGCACCAAGACACATAGTTCAATTAAAACCAACCATACAATGATATTTTTATACAAGCACTTAAACAAACAAATTATGAATCATATGCAGACTAATTAAAAAAAGGAGACGCAATATTGAAATATTTAGTAAGAAAATTTCGCTTTGTTGCAAACACACATGTGGAACTTCTAGTCATTATAAATTTATAATAGTATTTACATTGAAGTGTAAAAGGGGAGGCACCAAGGCAGGTCACTGGGAAGCAGTCAAATAGATGTATGACACACATATGCTAAGTGTGAACCAAAAGCTAAGTACCAGCAAAAACAAAGCAGCAAGTACTTTAGCGAAAAAGTTGCATAGAGCAAGTGTTCACTTCTTGCTGGTTTCCCTACCTTATGCTCCAATGACGTGCTAAGCGGCAGATGATAGTTCTCAAGATTTGCATTGGTATGTCAATGCACTCCATCGCTCTCCTATTGAAGCAACAAACGAAAAAAAAAGATAATTGAGGAAGTAATAAGATTCATAGTTGAGATACTATTATTTACACCATTGTTATGTGGACAGGCCTTGATCATCCTCTATCGTGCAGAGTATGAGTCGGCCGTAGTTGCAAAACCATGATACCTCAGGAACCTGAAATAAGACAAAAGTATTAACTACATATCAGATGCTATGTTTTCATTTTGTGGTATAGTCCAAAAATATTCTTAGTGTATTGACAGTTACATGGGACCTTTGTAATCTTATTGGATATGATGATATTGATATGATCTAGTTTGTTGGTTCCTAATAATTTTTAGTCTTCTTGAAAAAACATGTGGGCAAAGCTGATCACCCAACTTATTTGCTTGCAAAAACATATCATTCTTGAGAAGAAATTAAGTACGGCAGTGAACACTTACAGATTGCTTTTCAAAAAAAGAAGCTAGCGTAAAAAAAAAGCTAGAATAAGTTTCCATCAGAATTTAATGTGTAGTTCAGTACAGTGCCAATATCCCTTCCAAGAACTCCATTAGGCAGATATACAAATACAATTGCATAGGTTGTATAAATATGCAGAGCATCCACTGCATAAGCTGCTCGGTACAATAGGCACATATACATCTAAGAACAGCTACTAAGAAACAAATGTCATTCATTTCAAGAATACTGCAACTCAAATTACATAATTAATTATCAAAATATTCTCATGCTGGAATGGAGCATACGAACTAATAAATCTAAGAAAGACCGGTAACATAAAGCTAATTTATCTCTCACCTTGATTCAACAGTGCCTATATGCATGCAGATCCTAATGGGCATACTCGACGGTGCCTAGAGGATGCACGTGTTATATTTAGGCCGGTCCGGATGCCCCTGAAGGCATATTTATAAGCTTCCCTGATGCTTGTATGATTATCAATAACATATGATGCTCATTTAGAGTTCGGACACATTTTGTTCATCAGGCTTTGTCAATCTATTATGACAATAGCGAGACACAGCTAACCATCTATCTATTTCAGTGTTACCCTGCAAAAAATCTATCTGTTTTCAGAGTTAGACAAAAATCTATCAGGACTTTTAAGAACACAACCGAAAACTGGATGGCATAAAAAACCCAATATCACCGGTGAGGAAGACGGATCGCAAGGGGCTTTGGCTTTGCATGAATACTTCGTGACGAAGTTGGCCCTCGGATCACACAATTAAGAAACTGTAATACTACTGGACCGGACAAGCATTGACTGTATGAGAAGTTTGATAGAGAAAGTAAATAGAGAACTTTGGGAAAGAAAAGGGCTAGAAAAATATATCAGAACGAAGAGCAGTTCATCTCTCTTGAAGTTTGTAAGCAAGCACCAGATATTCTGGTCACTCCCAAAGCACAATACAAATTTAAGTACTTGAAATCAACTGACGATCGAACCACATCCAGATTCAATTGCCGGACCATGAACAGTAGGTAGGAGGGAATTGGATTGTCACGTTATGCACAGAAGGGCGATGCAACAGCACCTGGAATGGGCAGCTTGAAACATCCTCAATTTTCCACGAAAGGAAAATTCACAGAATGATATACAACAGTTGATAATCAATTACATACATCGAAATATGAATCTAAAGAATAAAATTAGAAGGGTTCACATTATTTCTTACAATGCCATAAGGCGGATTCAAAGTATCTCTAACTTCCAGAATAGCTTGAGAAGACGAAAGTAACGCGGAAGCAGCTTCGAACTCCAACTTGAGCGCAGGCACGAGACCATCTAATCCGTTTGACATCTCTGAGAAGCAAGAAAATCTGCACACCGCCAGATGTGTGCAGGCCATGGTCAGCACCGAATGAGCTTTAGTAGAAAAGAGAAAATAAAAGGATCTGGCAATCCTATAGTTTGGCTGTGGTTTGCATCCTTAGCGCATGCGAAGTAGCAACAAGTAATAATAATAATAATAGTCAGGTTTAATCATTCCCAATCCCACACACACATCCATCCCATCCATCCCAAATCCACCACCACATCTCCATCACCACACCACACTTGGGTCGACAGGCCAACTCCCTTCTTAGCCTGTCTCAACGGCCCGCGGCCCACAACCCAAGGGATCACGGCCGGAACCAACTCTCGAGAAAGGTAGAACACTCCTCTCCTATCTAGTGAAGCAGAACACAGGACAGGTCCATAGCTGACAAGTCGGCATATGTTTCGATCGATCAACCAAGAATACTGTGCAGAGGTTTCACACACCACAAGATCACCATCATTGACAAGGCCTTAGTCTAGGCTGATTCTGGCTGCTTACTTAACTAGAGCGATACCATCCCGCCACTCAGCCCTGGGAAAACTCCAGAAAACATCTTGGGCAATACTGAGACTGGGAAAGCCTAGTACCAGCCCCTCCAAGTGGTACTAGCATCTAGGACGGTAAGGGCAACACCCATCCCACCGCCCACCCTATCACCTCACAACCAAGCAGTAATGGCATCATTCTACTAAGTAGTCCAGCCGTCTCCCCATTACAGAGAGCGTGTGGAATGCAAAGGAGTCCTGAAGTAGCTGAGTACTAGTAAGTCCTTAGGGATGACCAAGCCGGATTGTCTCCATCAGGGTTTCCCGTTCGGGTGCCTTCACAGCACCACGTGCCACCACAGCACCTCCTTCCCGAGGCTCCACCCCTCAGAGGCTCACACCCCGGGACCACCTCATATCACATCATAGTTTACCCACCACAGGTATCACAATCAGGGATGCTAGGTTGCACCCCACGGCAAGACTTGCCCCCAAGGCTCCTCGTATATTCCAGCTCAGTCGACTCAACCCTCACCCTCCACGTACCCAAGTCACACACGCAGTACCACCAGATCCTCACCAAGTCCACCATGTCTGGCATCCCAAGCCATACCATTCCCAGGGGTTCACCACCCGCATCACATCACAGATACAATACGAAGTGGAGTTATAATAAGTATGGTGATATAAAGTGGAAGCAAGCAGAAAGGTGGTAGTAATAATATAAGTGCGAGCGCAAAGCTGGGCAACATGGTGAAGGGTTTTTAATCAAGGGTATTAATAGCTCAGGCAATAGCATGCATCATATACTAGCAAAGGATTAAATATAAAGCGTTAGCATTTCTATCAATTATGCACTGTCTAAATAGGATTATCTAAAAGAAGGTGCTGCCATGACACCTGCGATGTCGAGGTAGTAGTGGTATAAGTCTGATAGTAGTGGTACGAGTCTTCCCCCGTCTGATGTAGTCGCTAGTGGGGTCTCCTCCTCTTAAATCGACTCTGTAATCGAGACATAATAGTCGCGTTAGCGACTCCTATAGAATCTACAAAGAACGAATAAATAGCAAAAAGATTCAAATACACTCAAACATAGGCTCATAACATAGAGCTCGATTTTAGATGAATTTACATATTTGGTTCACAATTTTTGGAGCTCGTATGAATAAGTTATGAATTTCTGAAGTTTAATCCATTTCCTGAAAAAGATAAATGGGCTGAACATTCTCAGGCTGACACGTGTCTGTCTCCGGTAGGGCCACATGGCAACTTCTGAATGGCTGTGCACATGCAGTGTATGACAGCTGGGCCCATGCTGACGTGGCATACTGCTGACGTGGCACTGTAGGTGGGCGGGACTGACTGGTGGGGCCGGGTTAAAGTCAACGCTGACCTGGTCAACGGTCAACTGATGTGGGCCCATGATGGGCCGAAGCAGGCCTGGTCAGGGCCGAAATTGGGTCGGACGGGCCGGATTTGGCCGGGCTCGGCCTGCCACGTGTCTTTCTCCGGTGTCGCCACGTCTGCAGCTGGATCCGGGCTGGATTTGATCTAGGTCTAGTCCAAGATCCGTGGTCCATGGTGGACACACGCAGGCGGGTCCACATGTCATCACATAATCCACGAAGGCCAGGTCCATGGAGCGATTCAGCAGGGCACATGGGTCCATGGTTGTGGCGCATGGTGGTCCGTCAGCCGCGGGTCCCGTAGTCAGTGGCCTAATCCATATGGACCGCGTCCATCTCATCTTCCACTTCCATCTCTTCTTCCCCAAATCCTCTGTTTCCTGGTGTGGTACTCGTCGATGGCGAAGTCGCTCACACAGGCGCTCCGGCGGTCCTTGGTCTTCGTTGAGGGGCGTATCAGTGCCACGGGGTCACGGCGGGGTGATGCAACGTCCAGTGGGGGTCCGTGGGGCTTCCCGTGTGGCTGGTCACTTCGGTGGCGGCACGGCGACGTCGGCGCATAGTGGCAAGGGGCTATGGCCTCTTCTTTGTCCAATTGACGCCACATGTAGTCGATTAAGGTCGTAGGGCAATCATTGGGCTCATTGGCATCGGCCAATTCATGCGGCAGAGTCCGTGCGCGGCGAAGGCTCGCGGCGGAGCTCCAGCCGGGCAACATCGATGGATAGCGACGTCAAGGCGAGGGTAGGGCACGACAGCAAGGCAACCGGGGTTCCAGGGGGCTCGTCTTCATGGCGGTGACGAGACGGGCAGAGTGGCATGGTGGTGGTGCACAGCGACATGTCCCAGGGTGGCATGGTCCAAACAAGGAGGCTATAGGCGGTCATTTTCCCTATCTAGTGTGCGCACGGAGTGCGTGTTGACGAGGCGGGCTCAGATCCGGAGTCGATGGTATCCAACGACTCGAGGTCTCACCGGAACAATGGCCTGCGGGGTAGGGCGTGACCACTACGGTGGCTTGGCGGGCGGTCCAACCCGGCGTCCTCTTGATGCCGCGGCATCCAGATGGCTTGGTTAGTCTCGTGTCCGTGCGAGTGCGTATGTGCCGGAGCCGGGAGAGGCTCAGCCAGCGTGTCTCGGTTCGAGACGGCGGCGGTCATGGCGGGTCCTAGCCTGAGACGGGGAAGGGGATGCGGCGGCAGCTCACCGTGGTTTGCGTAGGCGTAGCAGGCTCGGCATGGCAGAGTGGCTTGGCGGAGAGGCAGTGCAGGCATTGTCGTAGTCGTGGCCGAGCTCACGAAAGCAGTCCAGCGGCAACAGCTGTTCCGGCGAGACGCTGCTTCTCCTCCGGCGGCGTCTTCCTCTCCACTGCTCCTCCTCCTTGCTTCTTCTTCTCTCCTCTTCTTCTCGAGCCGGATTCTAGGAGGCTACAGATTGGCGGCAACGGCGTTGTAGTGGTTCGGCGTGATCTCCTCCTCCGGCGAACTTCGATGGCGACGTCCTGCTCCAGCGGCTCCTGACTCCTTCTCCTCCCTTCTCCTTGCTCCCTTCTCCTCCTTCCTCTTTCCGGTGTGGCTAGTAATGCTCCGTGGAGCGGCGGCGGATGGGTTAGGAAACCCTAGAGGTCCGGGGCGCACTACTTATAGGCGGCGGCGATGGTGGTAGGTACGGCGGACGGCGTGATGGAGTTCGGGGTGATCAGGCGGTCCGAGAAGGCTCGAGCAGTCGCTTTCAAGGTCTGGTGGGTCCCATCGGTCAGCGAGCTCCACCAATTTGGCTTCGCAGGGCGGCAAGCGCGAGCGGTTGGAGAAGCAGAGCGCGCGGCAAGCCACGTGCGATCGCACGTGCAGGGAGATGCCCACGCCGTGGGCATCTTGTGCGCAGGGGCTGTCGGTCCGTGTGGCAGCATCAGGAGAGCCCGCGAGGATCAAACGGTGGCAGCGGGTTGCGTCACGGCTACGCGGGGGACAGCGCCTGACAGAACTTGACATCACAAGGGGGACCAAAGTGGCTTATGACAAGCGGGTCCCGTTCGTCATCGGTTGAAGGGAAAATAGGGCAGCTGCGGTTGCGGTTCGTCCTGTGGGCCGATCGGTAGCGGGCCGTATTGGCCGGTTGCTTGCAGCAGTGAAAAGGGAAGGGAAGGTGGAGTCATGGGCTAGGCCGGCTGCTTGCTGTTGGGCCAGTCGGTTTGATCGGGCCGAGGGAAAAGAGAAGAGGGGTTTGCGGGCCAGTTTGATTCAGGGACAGGAAAAGTGTGGGGGTCAGATTAGCAGGCCGGGCTGGATAGGTCGAGCACGCCGGCGGGTGGAGGAGAGGTCGAGCTGGCCAGCGAGTGGGCTGGGCCGGTTAGCAGGCTTCTTTCCTTTCTTCTTCTCTTTTCTATTTTCTTATTTGCTTTCCCATTTTACATTTTGGTTCTTTGCTCCATACTCCGTTGTTAGTTATGTACACCACACTTAGTTTTTATGACTAAGTGTCAACGGGGTGTCATGGGTTAGGTTGGGGTCTAATCCCCAATATAATGATAATTATTTATTAGGTACTAATTTAAGGAGGTCCTTATAATTATCATTAGTAACTTAGTAAGATAAATATTTATTAATCATTGTAATAAGTATTTGTTTGATTTGATTAACATCACATAAATCCAAGAAACTCCGAATCACACATATGAACCAGGGTGCAAAAGATGTATGATCATGTGTTATTAACTAAGGTTATGAAATGTAAAGCTTGAACACATTGTGTGGGTTCTTTATATATAACTTGGAAGGGGTTTGGATAGTTCATTATGTGGGTCCAAGTCACCTAGGCAGCTTAGGCTCTATATTTCATATAAGTCATTTGTTGGAGGTGCTATTCATAGTGTGATACTAGGGTTAGCTCTAGATGCACTAATTAGGTTAGTTAGGTAATTTAAGTTATGAGTTGTCAACTAGGTTCTTAGTCTACTAGTCATCTCCGCTAGGTATATAGTAATGTTGTAGTCCACCAGGGTTGTCTAGGTTTAGGCACATTCTCTAATCATGACATAGTAAGTAGGCTAGATCACTAGGGTAGGTTAGTGATGGTTCATTACTAAAGTAGTTAAGTAGTTAGTTACTTATGTGTAGGTAGTTCCTATTGCTATGGCATAGGGTTAAATACCAGCATTCTCATGTGTGGGGTTATAGGTAGGGATTGGCATGACTTATTAGCTACCAACTAATAATAAGTAAGTACTTGTATAATTAGGGTTTAGTGTATAGGCACCTATTCACATATTATACTTTGGACTTCATCATGTTAAGCCTAGTAGGAGTCCATTAAGGCTTTAGGGTCATGACCTAGGGACTATCACTAGGGCATATCATAGTTGATGGTTGGTCATATGTTTGACTAATGAGTATAAGAAGTTATTTTAGGAGCTTATCCATATATATAAAGAAATGCATTGCTATGCCGGGTCATGGCATTGGGGTACATGTGTTCTGACTGAGATCCTAATCACATGTGGCTTAAGGGATTATTAAGACACATGTGATGATGTTACAATGCATCGCTTATTACGTAAACATGGTTCCTATTTGTGCTACTAGGTAGGGTTTCCTACATGACAAGCAACAAACATGGATTTGTTTAGAAAAAAATTTATAGTTGGGATTTTTGTGTTTGGTGAATTTTCTAGGTTGTTACACAGCTAGTGAGCGTGATGGGCGTCGATGCCTGATTGCCAGGTTGTCCTCACCGGCGACGCGGGATCCAGGTTGGATGGGAACCGCTCTGGCTGCGGCGAAGGACGGCACGGACAGCCGGCACAGGAGCTCCTCGGTGATGTCGGCGTGGGCGGCGATACCTGATTGCCAGGCCGTCCTCGCCGGTGGTGCAGGCTTCTTTTGAGTGACCATCAGATGGGAAGTTGGGAACACTCCTCTCTGGCCCGGCCACATCCATACGTGGTGAGGAGGGCTTTTGCAGGATGCATGCGGCCACGGTGTCAGTTGCGGTCTTGCGGAGGAGGAGCAGACGGGTGATTTCCTTTCCCTCTGGGGCTATGGTGATTGCGCGGTGACTGAGGTGATTTCCTTTCCCTTCCATGCTGTTCGTGATTGAACGATCGATCCGGGGCTGCAGTGATTGCGGTGATTGTGGCGACGGTCGTGGAAGGGAGTGGCCCACATGTCGGCGCACGGTAAAGAGATAGCACGGGCGGCGGCAGAGCAACGAGGCGAAATTTTTACGGAAACTCTAAATGACAACCCGTCGCGCTTCTGCGCGAGTGCCTGGCCCGCCAAGTGCATGTTTTTTTTTTTCTGAGGAAGGCCCGCCTAGTGCAGGTGCCGTGTGATAGCATAGCGTTTGTGTGACTCAGGCCCACGCGACCTGGCCTGCTTAGTGCATGCGAGTGTAGACCACTATATTGTTTTTTAGTTTTTGTATTGTTTTATTTTTTTGTTTTTCATTGTGCTTACTTTAGTTTTTATTTTCTATTTCAATTTCAGTTTAATTTTCTGATTAAATCAAACTTTAGGAGGTTAAATGGTCCACTACACATTTATTTTCTTTGAAGTCTCCTCGCATTTACTGCAACCCCACTCATTTCCCATTAGTTTCTTTGGTGGGATGTGTGTAGTAAATGGTATAATTAGTGCGCTATTAGAACAATCATCTATCAATGTGCAACTATTCTAGTTAATGAAAGATAGTATGGTCATTTCTCTATCATATTAATTTGTCCTAAACTTTTTACGAATCTATTTATTCACGGACAGAGGGAGTAGATGGTAAGTGCTTATTAAACTAATTTTTCTAAGCACCTGATAAATACTTTTAGGTAGCATCTGACATGCAAAATAAGTATAAATTGAAACTTTAGAACAGTTCATCACCATAATAAATTAAAAATGAAAGATAAACAATTAAACAAATAAGATACACCCACCTAATGACCTACTTCTATAAATATATGTTAATAGAAGGGAACTAAGCCTAAAAGCTGCACAAAATGATAAAATTAAAGCCGTGCTAAAAGCCTTAAAGAAACAACAAAAAAAAAAGCAATCGACTGAATGCATGCAGTAGTAACGAACTGATCTAATTGGCAGTACGTCGTGAATTCTGATTGGTTGATGGAGTGATGGGAGGCTAAACATATGCGGTTCTGCTTCTCACACTCGCATGTCCAACCATCTTCAACGGGCGGTGACGTCAGACACTCCGCACTCATGCGACTGGGCGAGAAGACGATTGATCGACTAGGCCAGTCTAAATGGAGGTTTCATAGAATTTCATGCATATTAAATATGCTGACATGGCACTGTATTGATGAAGAGAGAGATGATGAGAGTTTTATGGGAGTAGAGAGAGTTTTATGGGGATAAAAGTCTTTTACACTGTTTCCAAAATATAGTGTATTGGAAACTGGGACATGAAATCCACCATTGAGACTGGCCTTAGTCGACACGTGATGCGTTGGGTATTGGACGAGACCACAACATAGACAAACAACATCGATCCAGAATAGAAAAAGATGCTAGCCTTCAAAGCTCTCATGGGCCCAATTACTATTCGGCGCAGTGCGCCGCTACCCATAGCAGCGAACATGACGCCCGTGCGCCGGAATCGAGGAAGAAGGGGGTGGGAGCGGGGGTGAGGAAGCGGGTGGGCGGCGGGTGGAACAGCCGATGGCGAGGGCGACGTGGCCGGGCGGTGGACGAGGCGGCGGCGGCAGTGGAGGCGACGACGAAAATTAGGGTTAGGGTTAGGCGGGGGCGGCGGCCATGGCATGGCGGTGGTGGCGGGTTGGCCGGTGGTGAGTGAGGCGGTGGCGGCCCTGCCGAGCGGGCGGGGTAGACCTCATTCGGTTGGGCGGTGTAGGCGGTGGGGGTGAGCGCCGGCGAAGTTAGGAGAGGGCGGGCTCGTCCATCGGGGAGGTCGCCGGTGGCCTGAGCGGCGGTGGCGGTGGGCGGGGGGCAGCAGCTCGCCGGGAAAGAAGAATAGTAGCCGCGCGGGGAGGGAGAAGAGGGGGGCGAGCGCGTGTGCCGTGTGCTCCGCTATGTGGCCCTGGCGCATGCGCGCCAGGTAAGAGCCCTGTCTCATGGGTTGCTCTACTAAATACATGGGCGTTTAACGCTTTATTATAATGACCATATATCTACTACATGCACATATACTCATGGACCCCCAAGTGGCCGGGGCCTGATGGTCACATCAATGGATACATTCAATACAAAATCTATTGATGTAAACTTTATTCTGTAAACTTTTTCTGCGGATAAGCAGGGAAGGCCTCTACTTAAATTTTTTATTATATGTATATCGGTACAAGTTACAAGGCTTCCAAAGCCCACAAAGAAAAGAAGATTACAATTACGGGATGCTCTCTCTTCACAAAGTTGAAGCGTTTTTTACATTTTTCTTGGCTTTGAGACAAACCAAACAGAGCTCTTTCCTGAAGTCTTCTTTCCATATATTTAAAGAGAAATTTGCATTGTCGAAAATGACTCTGTTCCTGGATGTCCAAATAATCCAACAGATTGTTATTACAATTTCTTTGAAGATGGGATTGCCAAAAACTTTTTGAGCTTCAATGACCATGTCTAAAGGTTGCAGCTGCAGGTTCCAACTGAAAGAGTTAGATTGCCAACAGTTTGTGCTAAATGGACACTCAAAAAAGAGATGGATGCTTGTCTCTTCACAGTTACTGTTGCATAGGGCAGAATTGCCTAATTGTTGTTTAAATCTGTAAGGTTTGACTTTTTCTCTGGTCACATATGATTTATCATTTTTAGACGGAGGAGGTAAGGTTTACCAACGGACTCATTAGACCGCATGTTACAATCATTAATAAAGCTCTGAACCTCTCATAATGTACGGGTTAGAGCAGTACACATTTATACAAAGTTCGATTCTCAGATAATTTGAAACGCATAACCTGACTACTAAATAAAATCTCCAAATCGCAAGTCATCCAAGAAATATAACAAGCTGAATATCTCATAATAACCCACATCTATACTTAGTAGTATATATATTACTTAGAAGCTCGTGCCACTTATGGTCCGGCCACCGTCGATGCAAATGACTTGGCCAGTGACATAGGAATAAGACGCCGGCATACACAGAAACGACACCACGGACGCCACCTCCTCTACCTCCCCGCACCTCTTCATCGGAACCTGTGAAATCTCTTGTTCTAGAACTTCTGGCTCTGCCTGTCAACTCAAAATCCCAAAAAAGAATAAGTAGATAAATTTCATCGTCTATGCACTACCTAGATAATGTACGTACTCTTGTGATATATACAGCCGTATGCACTATGATATGCATGGGGAACGCAATTTTTCTGCTAACATATATTTTTGGTGAAAAGAAATTGTCTTATTTGCAATGTTATGGTCAATACAAAGTCATTGCAGCAGATGTATAATAATCAGAAATTTATTATTCGTTTGGCTTACTTTTTTCTTCCATGGGATCAGAGGAACAAGTCGATAGATGGATCCGGATAGTTCGTTTTCAACTTATGTTAAAAAGTTACAGATTTGAGGACTGTCCTGAAAATTATCTGGGCGTTGTCATGCCAGTCGTACTCTTGTTTCGATCCTCAAAGTCGTCTGTGCGTGTCATGGCAATCCTAGTACTCACAATTGAATTATTTCTATAATCGAACTCGTCAAAGTGTGGTACATGGTCCTCATACTCTCAAATTGCATAATTTCAGTCCTTGAACTTGTCAAGCTGTGTTACTTCGGACCTCATACTCTCAAATTCCAACTTTTCATTTCTTAATCTATACTCGATTCTTAGTGGTCATTCGAAACGAGTCTGGGCCCATGCCGTTATGGCATACTGAGTGTGTGTTGACACGGACCTAACTTGTGAGGCATGGTGGTTGCCAAGTTAGGACTGTATTACATAACAAAATAGACGGAGGATGACGTAGCACTTGGCATTGGGCATTCGGCATCAATGGTTGCCTGGACTTTGCATCCCATTGGTGCTCGTGGAGGACTGAGTTAGATCGAGTGGTGGCCGGTGTAGCACTGGGCAATGGTGACGATAGTGGCTATGGCAATGACAGTGGGGCACAAATGACGACGGTGAGTGGCAGTATGGGAGATAGAGCATCCACAGAGCTTGGCACGGGTACTATGGTTGCGTGGCTTGTCGGTGGCACAACTTACTAGGTGCAAGATTTACCAGTGAGAACAACAATGGTGGTGGTGCGCAGGGCGGCGGCGGTGCTAGCTTTGGTAGTGGCATATAACGGATAACATGGCCGATAAGCAGGTGGTGGTGCGCAGGGCAGCGGCGGTGCTAGCTTTGGTAGTGGCATATAACGGATAACATGGCCGATGAGCAGCAAGTGCCAGCCAGCATAGCTATGAGTGAGGTGAGAGATAGAAGAGATGGAAGTTACATGTATGTCGGGCCCATGTCAGCTCCCTCTCAGAATGACACATCAGTGCGTGGCCGTGTGCTAGACCCGTTTGGATGATCACTGAGTGCCAAACAAATATTTAGGGTTGAAATGAAACAATTTGGGAGTACGACAAGTTTAAGGACTGAAATGATGCAATTTGTGAGTATGAGGACACGCTTACTCAAATTTCAGGGCCGGTTATGTAGTTTACTCTAAGTATAATTTAGTAGGGACAGGAAACGTTAACAATGAGATACGCACCAATTCTCTCAAAAAAAAAAAAATACCCAGCTACGCACAAGTTTGAGTACATCAGTCATGACAGCGCCTGGGGCAACACAGTTCACACGAATCTTGTCCTGAGACCACTCGGCAGCCAGGCTCCTTGTAAGCTGGTTCATTGCTCCTGCATGATAATAGAATTCTGTTAGAAACAAAGAAAATACATTTTGTATGAAGAATACAATGTTTTGTCCAAATAATTTTATTTATATATGTTTGGAGAGTGAGATATTGGTCTTTCGCGTAAATTTGCAGGAATCTCATGGTTCAGCCCAAGCAAAAGAAAGGTTATATTGGTTGTCTAACTGAACGAAATCATTGGAGGATAAAAATGCAACCAACAATGAGGGGTTATGTTTGAGAAATTATCTAATCCTAGTTATAGTAGTCTGATAATTAGTTCATAGTTCGACGACATGACTCCAACCCATGCATTATTTATACTAGTTAATTATATGATGTTTATAGAACTTTTTTACAATGCTTGGAGAGCCGTTGGAAAATATTCAGAAAATATTTAATGTGTCTATGATTAGTGGGCCCAATATAAGAGAAGCCGTTGAGAGCCGTTAAGGCAGAGGCGTTAGGAGCCGTTGAAATGTGTCTATGGCAAGTGGGTCATATGCGTCATAACGCCTCCTAACAACTCTAAAATTGAGGGGAATTAGAGCCCCAAATATAAGAGTGGTAATTGCTTTTCGGTAGTTCTTTTTATTAAGGAAGGGTAAAGCAGGACATTCATATTTGTAACAATAATGTTTTGTGTATGAATTAAGTACTACATATTCTTAGATGAAAAATCTTCTTTAGGGTTCATCGAGTTCATCCGTAGTTGTCCAGAACTCGGTCGCCGCCGCGCAGCCGTCTCCATCTCCATCTCCGGCGACCTCTAGCAGACAGCAGCTAGCGCCGACGTAGACGGCCTCCACGGCTTCCGGTTCGAGGCTGTCGCCCTCGACTGCAAGCCCGCGCGTGACCCCGTACTCGAGCCCCACAAGTTCGCCTCCACCGCCGCCGTCTTCGTCTTCGAAAGCGCGTCTTCCTCGGGGAGTCGGACCCGCGCTTCCGCCGCCTGGGACAGATCCGCCGCCTCACCAGGCTCCGCGACGCGCACGACAAGGGCCTCCTCGGCAACCTGCTCTGGTCCGACCCTTTCCCCATGGCCACCCATGGTCGGCATCCCCAATGATTTGCTGGCGGACGGCCACCGTGTGCCTGGCATCGCGTCTGAGCCACCGTGCGCATCTTCTGCAAGGCCGGCGATGGTACAGACTCACTATCATCCCCTGTTCTAAATAGTGTCACTTCTGATATTTATCCAAATGCTTACATTCTATTATATTAGTTACACAATCCGTAACAAGCAAACTGAATCTCAGTGCATATCCTGCAAGCACTCTGCACAAGGAAGATCAAGATCAAATCAATGTCAGCTCACTTAATGTTAATTATGATGATTATGTACTATATGCTATGTTTTACAATTATGTCTGTCTTGTAGAATCAGTTCTTGAAATTTGATTTGACTCCTAACAGATCAAGGCATTTAACGGTTTCTACCGTGATGCATTTTCTCCTAACAAGCCTTACAAGCCCACAATCCGGACTGAAGCTTGGAGTGTCTGGTAAGTTTTCTCTTTTCCTTTTATTTTTTGTAATGGTGTCTTCCGATCTCCATCTGATTGTGCAGCTTTTCATGCAAACTACAATTCTAACTCTTATGCAAAAAGTTGTGTTCAACAATCAGCAATACAAGCTGCCACCTTGGTCAATTAGCGTCCTTCCTGATTGCAAGAATGTATAGTTTTTAACAGTGACACAGTAAGTTTCACTTGTGCTTATTTTCAGTATGGCACATTCTCCTCTTCTTGCATTTCCCCTCATTTGTTCCCCAGGTTGTATGATGACGTGATTACAATCCTTTGCCCCTGCAGGTTGGTATTCAGACATGTCAGATGCAAATGTGGGGAGACAGTGCCTCATCAATGATGTGGGAGAGGTATGATGAGGAGGTTGATTCTCTGGCAGCTGCTCCGATCAATTGGATGAGAATGTTTTTGTATCGAGAATCTCTTATGAATGTCTGGAAACTTTCTACAAGTGGTGGCAAGCCTCTGTCTCTCATTTTGCAGTCTGCTTCAGGGCTTGCATGTCTTTGACAATAGACAACTACAGAGTCGCAAAGACAGTGCAATTGCTGCACTGACGCTTAGGATCAGTGAACTCGAGAATTAGAGATGCATGGTTTGCAGTGTGTGCTGATCTGATTGTTATGTTTGCTCTTAGCTGTGCTACTTTCTCAGTTTAAATATCTATGTAATCTTGCAACAAATTGTGGATCAAAGTGGTTCATGTTTTCATTATTACTTCATGTGTGTTGTTTCTATAAACTACAAAGAGCGCTCAGGATATATCTTAAACCTATGTCAAACATTAGCAAACGCATCTCAGTTGAACTGATCATAGGCGTGGCACACAAAGGTTCCATCCTGTTTTTCCAAATTTCTAACAAGCTGTTGTTGGGATCGCCTTCATGGGTGGCGGACTAGTTTTGATTCTGGTTAAAGAACCGACAGTGATGTAAAACAGAGTGATGTGGTTTTTAGGAAATCCAAAAACAGGATGAACAAATAGCAAAAACAATAATAATAAATTTGGGCAGGAAATCCAAAAACAGGATGAAAAATAGCAGAAAAATTAATAAAATAAAATTAATAAAATAAGACAGTTTCACACACTTCACAAAAGTGATGGGATTTGAACCCATGACCTTAAGCTTACACATAAGCTCCTCTACCACTACACCTAGGAAGAGTGCTAACTTGTAAATTTGCTAATACCAATAGATAAAAAGCTTGAAGTGTATTAAGCTATTAACATGATGTACATCCCAGTAGGCGCAAGCGCAACTGCTTATCCCCATATGCTGTAACTCAACCATAAACCATTGCTGCAATGTGCTAAATTTGCAATGAATACCGAAACTATGGCATGATAGATTAAAATAGTTAATTGCCTGCAAGTCTACCATTATATTCTGCAGCTAAAGAAAACACATAAATATGAGTGTCTAAATAAGCACAATCCAAAGTAGCTCATTCTCCTTATCCAAATCAGAACAGGCCCCATTAAGTTTTCTATGATACTTTGATATGATTACAAATGCTAAAATGCAGTAATGTACCAAAGGAAAAAAAAAACAAGATCCGTGCTTTATTTGGATTGATCTCTATAGTGGGTGCCTCAAGTGCAACGACTCAGATCAAGAATAGATTAGTGAATACGTGGACAGGAAGGAGGCGATGCAGCATCGTGGACTGGATCTGAAGGAGGACAGGAGGCAGTGAGTGCTGAGATGGAGGACAGAGGCCGCGATGGTTGATGCTGGTGGTGCAGGGCGTCACAACGGAGGCCGAGGGTCTCGTTGAAGAGGATTTCCATGGTAGTGATGGAGCCCGGCCGGGGATCCTGATGAATACGAATGGGTGTAGGCGGCGGCGAAGGAGAGGGCAGGGAGGCCACCGCAGCAGGCGACGGCGAGGGCACCGCAGCAGTGGCGTGCGAGGAAGAGGGCGAGGGCACGGCGGCGGCAGTGGCTGCGAGGTCACGAAGGCACCCTCGTGTGAGGTGACCGGGCAGGTGACCCCTTCGGCAGGAGTGGGGACAGGGGCAGAGGGGGGTGCAAAATGACCATACTGCCCTCGGACAAATAAAATTGATAAACGTGACTATTTTGCAGAGCTATTGGGAACCGTTGGGAGCCGTTGAGAATTATTTTCAAGCATTGTAAAAGGGCTTATAAATATATACCCACTTTATATATTTAAATATATATACGCATGACACATCATGTCCATGAAACATGATAGGAGTTGTAATAAAATACAGGTGAATTAATACGACAATCTTTGTTTTTGCGACTAATATTAATACAACAATCAAGCATCATAGTATTGCACGAACACAAGACAGAAGTATGGGATCGAAATCCAACATGGATGAGTTTATTTATGCGATAGATGAGTGATTCAATTGATCACATCTGGTGTTTCTTGAGTGAGTAGAGCGCCTTGAAGATGCCCACCAGCACTCCGACGATGGTCAGCCACGTCGCAATGGTCTTGGCGTTGTTGTAGAGGAAACTGTAGACGGCTATCCATGCACGCCGCTTCTGCCTGTACGCCTCAAGATCCACGATGATCCGAAGGTAGGCCTGGCCACCTAGGTACAGAAGTGGGGTGATGCT
This sequence comes from Themeda triandra, assembly GCA_018135685.1. Taxonomy (NCBI): domain Eukaryota; kingdom Viridiplantae; phylum Streptophyta; class Magnoliopsida; order Poales; family Poaceae; genus Themeda; species Themeda triandra. The sequence continues at coordinate 564,962 of JAENPR010000182.1, forward strand.
CTTGAAGAACTCAAGCGCCTCCTGGTCGCCGAAGAAGCCGTGCACGATATGCTTCACGCGCAGCTCACGCACGTCGTTCTCCTGGTTCATCAGCAGCGACAGCACGGAGAGGTAGGAGTTGACGGCGTACTCGTCCGTGTAGCTCGCCTCCGTGCACATCTCGAACGCCGCCATGTTGACGAGCCAGTTAGCGACGAGGCTGTCCACGTACAGCGGCGCCAGGGAGAGCGTGGCGGACAAGGGGCCCTTCATGAGGTTCATATCCGATAGCTTCGTCGTCATCTCGCTGGCTGTCAGCTTGATGCCCATCTCGGCCAGCTCCGCTGCACTGGTAGATATCGGTACAGCCTTGCCAGAGAAGTCCTCCTCTCCATTCCTTTTGGAATCGCTGCCGCCGCTGCCGACTTTGTAGAAGCGGATGAGGCAAAGGAGATGTGATGGAGTGTACCTCTCGTCGATGTCAACCACAGACAGTGCTTTCTGTGAGTCCCGCCACACTCTGCCGTCTAGGCCCCATGAGACCAGCAGGGCTATGATGTGTTTCGTCTGCAAGCCCTTCAGGCGCATGAAGAACTCCATCACCGGCCATGGGATCTGGTTCTCGAGCAGCATCATATCCCTCATTATGCCCAGCAGGTGTGGCTGCATCATGCTCCTTAGCGGAGAAGCAGCTGTCTCTTCTGCTCCACGACGGAGCATGGTGTCTATGAACTGCACCAGAAAGCAGCCATCGACGAACATCATGGTAGCAAACTCATCATCATCAGTAGCGATACCTGCGGCGTCGGCGTACCAGCCGCGGACTTGGCGTGCGATGGGAGCCATCTTCCAGTAGGCTGACTCCGGCGACTCGGCAGCCAACCCCTGGAAGAAGAAGCCGACTGCCGCGCGCTTCACTTCCTCCATCTCCTGGAGCTCGGGCCGGCCATGGTAGTAGGGACCAAGAGCCACGGTCCTTGGGGCGACGTAGCCCCTGTTTTCAGCGATCCTTCGTGGGTTCGAAGGAAACCTGAGGATCGACCTATTCAGAAAGTGAATTCGTACTGCCTCGCCCTCCTCCGTGGTTGTACCATCATGCACTGTGTCTTCGATGGCGTCATGGACCGCCGCCGCCGTTGGAGACAGACGGCGCCTGGCTGGGGTGATGGCAGCAGAGCCGTCTGCCATTGATACGTGTGTTTAGATAGCTGAGTCGTTACCGTTGTTCAGAGATGACAACGGTATACATGCATATATATACAAACAGAATCACATTATTAGTAGAGTACCAGTTGCTTGCAAACGATTCCATTATAACCAAATGAAAAAAGGGAAAGCTAAACCCCGGGATCAAGGTAAAGCAAAAGGAGATTAAGGAGCTTGTTTGAACAAATCAATTGTACGATGACTAGGTTACAAAGAGCTCATGACTACAGTTTTCACTCTTTTTTCGAATGATTTTTATGAGACTCATATTTTCAAAGAAAAATCCTATTGTGAGTCTCAATATAGTGATCGGAGCACCTTAGTCAGATACAATGATCCAATCTTCTATCAAAGTATTAAGTCAAAGATGCTTGTAGCTCCAGAGGCATGTTCACTCTTGTGGCCTTTCAGCGAGACTGGAACACGAAGGTGTGATAGCCCAATTTTATGCCACATGCTACATTAATAAGAGTGCTAATGAGAGGATCCAATGGCGTCTTGAGTGAAGGTAATTATTATAGCACCACATATTCTGAGTTAGCTGCCATTCTTGGCTTGGATCAAATTGATTTGTCTCGCCACCGGATACATGATGAGGTGGTGGTATCCAAATCAAAAAACAAGTTCATGTACCCTCCTGATCGCACTATTGTATTTTTTTTGGAAGGTTGAGGGCTTATACATAAATTGCTATATTCAAAGAGGAATGCAACAAGAATTGCTCAAAATACCCAAGTGACAAATCCAAGGCACTAACATGCAAAATTGAGGTTTATTATGAGCTGGCTTTGAAAACAGCTTGGGACGATTTCCTAAACGTAAATAGTGTAATGGCTAGTTTCGGGAAAACTAGCTTAGACAGGTTTGGCAAACTGGCCTAGAGTGGTTTTGTCTGAAAGGTGCCTGAGGACTACTTATAATCCTTCCCACAGCCCTTGGAGCACTGCTGATGCTTTCAAAAGTCTTCAAACTTCAGAAAAGCCTAGAGAGGGCTCCAAATTCACCCTTTGTGGGATTTTGAGTGATGTTTGTCATATCTATTGAATTGGAGAGCTGGCTTCGAGCCTTTATGATCTTGTGTCAAGTCCATGGTCTAAGCTCCATGTACAACTTTATTGACCCTAGGGCGCCGTAAAGGCGTGTTATATCGAACAATTGTCTATCTTAATACAAAAACACGCAAACCTTTTGTGTGATCGAGAAAGAAAAACCCACCCAAGGCATCGACTTACATTATGCTAGAACAGACAAGTACTGTCGGATTATCTCTTCCAGTTGCATTGGAAGGAAATTGGCTTCAACAGACAGTGATAGCACAACTAACACTGATAGGTGGTCTATCTTTGCCGGTTCATGACTTCAATCGGCAGTGATAGATAATATCACAGCAGGTTGAAGCCATGAACCAACCGTGATTGGTACCGTGGTAGCTATTTTTGCCAAAAAAATAAATAACTTTTTCATATGTGATTGAATTAAGATAAACTTTATATCAAAATTATAGAGTTTAAAGAGATCTAAAACTTTTAATTAACAACTTTTAATTTGATGAGATGTTTTACAAGTTCAAATATTCCATATAAGTTTTCGGATCAGATTTGACATGATTAACAATGTTGAATTGGGACAAAGTCATGATCAAAGTTGTAGTACTTGACGATATATACAACTTTGCAGTTAACAACCTTTTTATTTAAGATTGTTTTGAGTGTCAAATATTAAATATAAGATTCGAAAATGTGTAGTTAAAAGAACAGAGTCAGCTATATGTTCACATATGTCACGTAGCTCTGCTAGTTTGTGCACTCACGGCAAACGTGAACGTTAAGACCTCGAGTTCGAATCCTGAAAAACACATATTTTCTATCTTTCAGATAAGCAAGCCTCAACAAAGACCTCACGGTGATTGCCTATTCTATGGTAGTGTTGGTCCTTCCAATAAACTATAAGAGTGGATATTAATCCACATGATATATGACAAATGGTGAAATGAAGGAATCTTAATTAATAAACATGCAAGGTCTTAATTACCAAATGAACCTTTTACTGCTTTGTAATGTTAACTCCATTTGTCGTATCTACCACGGACCGATCTGGGAAGTGAGACACCAAGTGACAAGGTGAAGATCACTCATTGTCGGACTTTAATCTTATGTTTTCCAAGATGATAAATGCTAGATTATATGTCACCCTTTGTTTAGTGTTGAATTTGGTGTAGACAATAAATTGAATTCTGAAAAATCAAGAAAATTTCCATAATGGAGAAATTCGTCTCCTAAACCCCAGTTGCAACCCGCATGAAAACAGGATATTAGCGGAAAGACTCTGAGTGATATCAGTTCAAGTGGCACGTGCCCTGTCTTTTTTTTTTCTTTTGAGGAGATTTTTTTTTATTTGAGGAAAGTGGCACATGCCCTGTTAGCTCAGCAGGAAAAAAATCCAAAGTATTACTTCTACGAGTTGTGGGCCTTATTTGTAAAATTAAAGCGGACACAAAAAAAGCTAAAGCTGAAGGTGAAGGTGTTATTGTTTGTGTTGTAAATAAAAGGAAAAAAATGTCTGACAAGTAAAGAAGCCTGTTCGTCTAATATGCACGGGCCGCATGAAAGCTAAACAACCTCTATCTGTGGCTCAGTGATGATCAAGGTATAACATCCACTTGAGCTGGTTGTTGCCTTTTGTGACGGCGACGGGCTAAGGCGGACCTCTTCCTTGCTTCCGTTTTGGCCCATGCTCTTATTGGCCCAAATATGTTTTGTTGGTTGCTGCTCCTGCAAGCAAATTGAACTTTGGTCCCCCACAGTTCGACACGACTCAGCAGAGATTTTTCCATTCCACTTGCCAGCTTTTGAAAAAAAAATATTTTTCTTTTCTAATTCATTTTTTCTTTCTAGATTTTTCCCCCTTTTTCTTCTCATTGCATTTTTATAATAAATTTGAATCAGTTTGAAATCAGGTCACATCAAGTTAGTTGCGGCAATCCATGATATGCTCCCTCGTAATTGGGGTTGCTCCGCGCCTCCACTTCCATCTCCAAGACCAAGAGTACCCAATAATTTCTTTCTAAAAACATGGTGTTTTCAACTTCTAACAAATTTTTGGAAGGAATAAATAAGGTCATCTCCAAGAATACCCAATAATCCACTTCTAAAATATCAAAAAATAAAGTCGTCTCAAGATCAACAATGATCCGAATGTAGGCCTGGCCTGGGTACAGAATCGGGGTGAGGCTCTTGAAGAACTCAAGGATCTGCTGGTCGCCGTAGAAGCCGTGCACGATGTGCTTGACGCGCAGCTCGCGCACGTCGTTCTCCTGGTTCATCAGCAGCCACAGCACGGAGAGGTAAGAGTTGATGGAGTACTCGTCGGTGGAGCTCGCCTCCGTGCACATCTGGAACGCCGCAATGTTGACGAGCCAGTTGGCCACGAGGCTATCGACGTAGAGCAGTGGCAGGGACAGCGTGGCGAACAAGGGACCCTTCATGAGGTTCATGTCCGATAGCTTCGTCTTCTTCTCGCTGGCTCTCAGCTTGATGCCCATCTCGGCCAGCTCCGCTGCGCTGGTAGATATGGGCACAGCTAGAGCCTTGCCAGAGAAGCCCTTCCTCTTGCCGCCACCGCCACCACCGCAAACGCCACTACCGCTGCCTACTTTGTAGAAGCGGATGAGGCCAAGAAGATGCAATGGAGTGTACCTCTCGTCGATGTGAACCAAAGACAGTGGCTCCTGTGAGTCCCGCCACACTCCGCCCTCGAGGCCCCATGAGATCAGTAGCCCTATAATTTCTTTCGTCTGCAAGCCCTGCAGGTGCATGAAGAACTCCTGGTAATATTTGAAGACACTACGTGAAAAAAGCACTAAGGGAGCGCTTCCCCTTTCACTGTAAGGGCGGCTGGTGATTGAGCCGCCCTTACGGTGGTCGGGGTCACCGTAGGCGGCGGTCAATCACCGGCCGCCCTTACATAAAGTGACCACTGTAAGAGCCGCTCTACGGTGACCACTTGGCGGGATTGGTGATTGCCGCCCTACAGTGGTGGTGTAGGTGTATAGCGGGTTTAAAAAATTTCAAATTTTGTAAACGATGTCGGATGGAAAAACTTTGTATATGAAGTTTGTACATCTCAAAAAGTTATGAAACTTTGTAGTTGATAACTTTTTTATTTGACTTCATCTAGTCATGCGAAACCTACGTTTTAGTTTCTTAAATTTAAAATTCAAATTTTATAAACGACGTCGGATGGAAAAACTTTCTATATGAAGTTTGTACATCTCAAAAAGTTATGAAACTTTGTAGTTGAAAACTTTTTTATTTGACTTCATCTAGTCATGCGAAACCTACGTTTTAGTTTCTAAAATTTGAAATTCAAATTTTATAAATGACCTCGGATGAAAAAACTTTCTATATGAAGTTTGTACATCTCAAAAAGTTATGAAACTTTGTAGTTGAAAACTTTTTTATTTGACTTCATCTAGTCATGCGAAACCTACGTTTTAGTTTCTCAAATTTGAAATTTAAATTTTATAAATGACCTCGGATGAAAAAACTTTCTAAACAGAAAGTGTAAATCTCGAAAAGATATGAAAGTTTGTAGTTGACGACTTTTTGATTTGATATCATTTAGGGCCTTAAATAAGCAAATTACTTTTGGTTGGGTACAATATGTAACTAAAACTATATAGAGACACGTGTGATGGCGTAGTGCGGTGGTAGAGGAAGAACCGCGAGCATGATGTCTTGGGTTCGAATCCCGGGTGATGCATAGTCCGAAAAATGCTCGAAAAAATATGGTGCGAATAGAGAGGCATGGTGGTTGATTGGTGGGGGCCCTTCCCGGGTTTAAAAAAATTTTTTGCTATTATTTTTGAGTTTTTTTGGATTTTTTGTAAAAATGCACTGTAGGGGCGGTTCATGTTGAACCGTCCCTACAGTGCGGGGCACTGTAAGCGCGGTGCCATAGGGGCGGCTGCCCCAACCGCCCCTATAGAGCCTGGGCAGCCGCCCCTACAGAGCATCACTCACGTAGTGAGAAGGACCAGCTCAAGTGGTACAAAATGTGTTTGTTTGACTCTTGAATATAGGTATACAACAGTATCGCCTTGAGAACTTCTTGATAGCATCATGTCAGTAGTAAAGCATTTGCTACTCTTGGAGCATCGCTCCTAGACGGCTAGGTGTCAGCGGTGAACACCCAAGTTTGTGGAGTGTTGTGGCAAGTATGTGTCTGCTGCCATCTTACCCCGACCGGAAAATATCAACTAGTGGAGTGTCGGAAGTGAGTGAAAGAGACCTATCTAGAGATTGACTGCATGTAGTATTTCACGGCTTCCACACAACAGAAACGTAGGATGTAGTGGGCAGTCTCTTATGACTTTGGAGAAATATGTTTTTTTCTCGAATACGACTTCACGTGTCTTTTATATTAAGTAGAAAAAGCCGAGACCGGCGAGCACAACAAATATGACCACAGAGAGAGTGGCCGCACACAACACGGGCACGAACAAAAACAAACACAAAAGCAAGGAACGGAGGGCCTCCCCGCCGACCCAAACAACAGGCGGAGCAAAGCTCACGTGACAAGACACTACCCTAGCGGACGAACGCGCCGACGGCGTCGAAGAACATGAAGCTCCAGGGCGGATGGCGAAGCGGAAGCTCGTGGCGGCCTCAACGGAGCCTTCGAGAAGGAAGTGACGTCCCCGGACGCCAACTGCTAGAGGTGACCCGCCGGAACCTTCGTTCCCGAGCCCGACAGTCGCCGCAGATGAATGGAAAGCTGACGACGCCTTCAGGAAGGTTATGACGTGGAACGCCACCGTCGCCGCTCCCGGCGCAAGCCCAAGGAGCATTGGTTTTCACCCTTGCCGTCGCCCGAGGGGGCATCCATCGACCCACCACCACCAGTGGGGAGGAAGAGCCCAGTCGCCCGCTGAAGAGACGCGGCGGTCGTCACAGGGTAGTTGGGGCAGCACGCAGTGGTGCGGCCCGTCCGTCAACCCACCACCCCGGTGGGGAGGACGGGCACCGGATTGGAATTTGGCGCCGCGCGCTGGCCCGCCCGGCAGCCCAGCCCCGCTGCGGCGGCGCCCCGGCCCCGATCGAAGTCCCTGACCTCGAGGCCGGGCCGGAGCGGCGCGCCGGAGAATAAGCGAGGAAGGCACAGTGTAGCTGGGGGCGGCGCTCGACGGCGCGGCCCGTCCTCCGACCCACCACCGCCGGTGGAGAGGACGGCGCCGCGCGCTGGCCCGGCCGGCCGCCCGTCCCCCGCCGGCGGTAGAAGTCGCCAGGCAGGGGGAAACCCTAGCGGGCGCTGCCGCCGCTCGAACTCGGCCCGCCGCCGGCTGGGGCCCACCCAGGCCGCGGGGGACCTGGATCCAGCCGAAGGGGGCCAGGTCCGCTCGCCAAAGAGGGGATGAGGGGGGTCGCCGGAGGGGAGGAACCCAAGGGGCGTCGCCGCCGCTCGATCCCCGGCCGGCCATGGCCAGCGCGACCACCCCGGCCGCAGGGGCCCAGATCCGGCCGCAGGGGCCCGGATCCACCCCCCGCCGGCCGGCGGCCATCGACGGAGATGACAGAGGAGGCGGGGAGGGGGAGGGGATGGTGGGGTAGAGAGGAGGGAAGAAGAGCGCAGCTGCTCCCCGGCCAAGGTGCCCCGCCTCGAGGCCGGGAGCCATGGCGCCGCCGCCCCGGCGCAAACCCTAGCCGCCGCTGAAGCTGCGCGGCCCTGGAGTCACCAGGCGCGGGGAGGACGGGCGCCGCCACCCTCCACGTCAAGGCCGGCAACGGTCGTGGCGGCGCGAGAAGGAGCCGCCGCCGCCGCCGCTGCACCGAGGAACTGGGGCCGCGCGCGCCCGCGCGCCCTGGCTCCACCGCCGCGGCACGGGCGAGCCGAGGGGAGGCGCTGGCCAGCAAGGCCCGTCGTCGCAGCCGTCGACCCTGGCCCCGCCCGCCACCGGCCGCTCCGGCCGCCGAATCGGGGCCGCCGCCACCGCAGTAGCCCCGAGGGCCGGGGCCGCGCACCTGCGCGCGCCCTGGCGCCACCGCCGCGGCACGAACGGGCCTAGGGGAGGGGCTGGCCGGCGAAGCCCGACGCCGCCGCCGTCAACCCTAGGCCGCCCGGCCGCCGGTCGATCCGGCCGAAGCAGGCGCCGAGGGGGAGATCCGGCCGCAGGGTGGCCGGATCCGGGCAAGGAAGTGCCGGATCCGCTGCCCGCCGGCCGGCGGCCACCGACGCCGGAAGGGAAGGGGGTGGAGGAGAAGAGGGGGGAGGAGAGGAGCACGGGGGCGAACGAGGACGAGGGAGGGTGCGGGGAGGTGCCTTTTGAGCCCTCCCCGCTGGCCGCCGCCGCCGGCGAGGAGAGGCGGCGGCGACGGCCCTACCGCCGGTTGGGAGGGGGTGGTTCGGCGGCGGCGCGGGAGCCCTCGGGTCGCCCCCCGAGAGAGGCGACGCGAGGGAGAGGTCTCTGGAGAAATATGTGACTATGTCGCCTTGTTTGGTTTGCCTCACTTTCATATTCCCAATTGCATTTCATCAAATATTTGAGCTTCCTCTTGTGTTTACTTGGCTGTGCGTTTTTGTGTGTTTAGGGATGCACTGAACAAGTTACAAAAAACCCAAAGCCACCACCAAACACATACGATTGAAGTAGAAGGAAAAAAGTGGCAACTTTTGTGCAGGTTCCCAAAAACTAAGCCCAGACTAGTTTGCATAGCAAAGTACAGGAGAAACCGACTATGGCCGATTTTGTCAACCTGATTACAATATTGTTGTTTCAATTGCTAATTTGCTCAAAAACTTTTGTAGAGCCTATTCCCCACCCGAGACATCGACCTAGTTCTTTCAATAAGAGGTTACGTTTTTGAAATGGAGGTTACGTTTTGAATCTTAAGTAAGCTTACATGGTCTTAGCTAACAAGTGAACGTTGTACTGTTTCGTGGTGTTCATCATCGTTTCAAAAATTATTTTTCTTTCGCTTCGTTTTGTGGTGTTCATCACCTCGTTTGTAGTGTCTCATGATTCTAGAAGATGACTCTAAGACATGTACCCTAAATGTTTGTAACATTGTTGTTCTTTGAACTTACATTGAGTGTTTCCCTAAATGCTAAATGCTAGATGATTAGTCACCTTTTTTTAGCGTTTAGTTGATTTTGATGATAAATTAAATTCTAAAAAGGCTTGAAATTTTCCATAATGGAGAAATTTGTCTCCCAAACATATCTTAAAAACTTTCACACATAAACCCCAAGTGCAACAGCCATGAAAATACAATATTAACCGAGACTGAGTGATATTAGTTTAAGTGGGGCATTCCCTGCTAGCTCAAGAGAAAACAAAACAAATATTACTTCTGTTTGTTTGGGCCTTATTTGTAGAATTAAAGGGGCCACCAAACAAAAAGCTAAAGATGAAGCTGTAATTCGTTTGGTAAATAAAAGGAAAAATGTCTATCAAAAAAAGCTAAAGCTGATGGTGTAATTTGTTTGGCAAATAAAAGGAAAAAAATGCCTCGCAAAGAAAGAAGCCGGTTCTTATATATAATATATAAGCATCTGCCTCACGAAAGCTAAACAACCTCTATCTATGGCTCAGCGATGATCAAAGTAAACATCCACTTGGCCTGCTTCTTACTTTTTGTGACAGCGACGGTTAATTTAGGCGGACTCTTTCCTTCTTTCCGTTTCGGCCCATTCTCTTATTGGCCCAAATATGTTTTGTTGGTTGCTGCTCCCGCAAGCAAATTGAGCATTGGTCCCCCACAGTTCCACACAACTCGGCAGAGCTTTTTTTCCATTCCACTTGCCAGCTTTTGAAAAAGAATTACTTTTATTTTACAATTCATTTTTCCTTATGGATTTTTTATTTGTCTTCTAATTATTTTTTATTGTTATAGTAAATTCAAATTGGTTTGAAATCAGGTCACATCAGGTTAGCTGTGGTAATCCATGATATCCTCTCTTGTAAATTGGACTGCTCCGTGCCTCCACTTCCTAAGCGACTAAAAGGATCTTCAAGAGTTTCTAAAATCCACCACCAATCTTTTTTTTTTTTTTTTTTAAACGAGCGAACTCAGCTTTTATTGAAAGCCAATGTCGAACAACAAGTACAAAAAAGCTGGGGAAACCAGCTCACAATAAAAGTGCATTCTCCAAGACACTCCCTCTCCCAGTACTGAAGCTAGAAAAGAAAAACACACTAGAACAGCTAAAGCTTCAAATTTCCACTATGTCTGAAAGAAGAACATTGGTGCTCAATCCACCACCAATCTTGATTTTCTAGCAAGAATATAACTAAAAAAAGTCTCATCAACAATTGTACGTTGTCTCAACCCCCAATCTTAGAGATGAGTGCAATTTTAGAAAAGAGAACTACTAGATTAATCTTACATTGAGTGTTTTCTTAGTTTCTAAATGCTAGGTCATTTTTTGTTTAGTGTTTAGTTGGTGTAGTCGATAAATTAAATTCCAAAACAAGGCAAGAAAATTTCCATAATGAATTAATTTGTTTCCTAAACATATGTCTCTAAACTTTTTCACACGTACTGTACTCCCCAAGTGTAACCGGCATGAAAATATAGGATATTACTCGACAAACTCTGAATGATACCGGTGCTCCATTATCCAGAAAAAAAAACAAAATATTACTTCCACTAATTGTGGGCCTTCTTTGTAAGTTTAAAGGTGTAATTTCTTTGGTAAATAAAAGTGAAAAATGACTCGCAAGGAAAGAAGCCGGTTCCAATAATAAGCAAAAGCCTCAAAACTAAACGACCTCTATTAATGTCCACTTGAGCTGGTTGTTGCTTTTTCTAACGGCAACGGCTAAGGTGGACCTCTTCCTTGCTTCCGTTTCGGCCCATGTTCTTATTGCCCCAAATTTTTATTTTTCTTTTCTACTTCATTTTTTCTTTCCTGTTTATTTCCCTTTTTCTTCTCATTCTGTGTTGATTTTTTATAGTCATTTTGAATTGGTTTAAAATCAGGTCACATCAAGTTAGCTGCGCAATTCATGATATGCTCTCTTGTAAATTGGATTGCTTTGTGCCTCCACTTCATAAGTGACTAAAAGCATCTCCAAGAATTTCTAAAATCTACTCCTAATCTTGATTTTTCTAGCAAGAATGTAAAAAAAAAAAAAAAAAAAAAAAAAAAAAAAAAAAAAAAAAAGAGAGAGAGAGTACTATTGGAGCAACAGTATAAATATTAGGTCACCAAATTAACATTGATGTGCAACATAGTTGATAGTTGCGGAAGTAAGAGAAACAAATACTCTGGATTTGAGCTTTAGTAAGCAATAATGGGAGGTGAGGTACGGAGGAGGGAGAGGTTATTATTTGAGTTGAATCAAATCTATTAACCTAGAGATTATGATTTTCCTCTTCCATTGCAACGTACGGCGCTAGTGGTAACAAAACTTCACTGCCTTTAGAATAAAATGGAAAAAAAAAAAAGGTGATCACGGCGTCCACATGTACTGTGCACCATAAGTGTTGCGTAAGCTGTACTCAACTTTTGGCCCACCGGCGATGATTGTCAAACTACTGGGCCGTGAGTTCCGCAGACAATGCACAAAACTCATTTGTTGTGTACTCCCTCCATACTTGTAAAGCAAAGCAAGTAGCTTAGGATATGATGCATACTAAGGAGTGATTAATTAGGGGGTATTTATCCATGTTTGCCCTATTAAATAGGGTTGCGCATATCCCTAGACGACAAAACGATGGCAACTGGATTGGTTAGGCGGTTGTATCCGGAGGCGTATGGGCAATGGCCCTATTTGGATACTCTAGCACTGCCAGAGGTTAGAGTTCTTTTCTAGCTTATGACTATCCATGAACTAGAGTTATTTTCTAGCTCATGACTATCCCTGAACTAATTCTAGCCAAAGAGGTGTTTGGACGCAAGGGTTAGACTGACAATAAATCTACTTTCCCAATTATTTGGCTCAAATGAAATCCTCTTTCCAGCCGGATTTGATGTGGCCGGCTCTTGTGTGGCCTCCTCCCGCTCACAAAAGATGCAAACAAATCAAACAAATCATCTGCGAGCCCCACAGGTTGGCGTCGAATCCGTTTCCGAGCCGGGCGATGGTGAAGTTCTCCTGCACAGATCAGAATAGAAACAGGGGCGTCAAATCCAGAAGCCTTTACCTACAGACAGGTACCTGAAACCGACTCCCCCCAAGATAGCATGAATGAAAGCTTGAATCAAAGCGAACCCCACCCCCAGCCCCGGAGGGCAGAGCACGGGCGGCGCCAAATCGACGTCGCCAACCCGCAGCAGTCGACCGTGGTGGATGGACCCCCACGATGGAGGAAGGAAGGATGAAGAACCCAGTGCTGTGCTGGGAGGGGGGAGGGCACTCACCTTTGTAAAGCTAGCCGGGAACACGCCGCCCCTGCTACCGATGCCGGTCGATGGAGGAGGACGAGGCCGGAGCCGCGCGCGAATGGCGCGGATGGTTGGAGGAGGCGGCGCCGGCGAGAATCCATCGCGGTTCAGGCGGAGGCGCAGTGGGATGGGAGCGAGGGTGTTGGCGGCGCGATGGGGAACGAAGGGAGTGAGCCATGCGCGATGGGATCCCGTGCGGGTGGAGGGGAAGAAAAAATTAATTTTCCAGTGGGCCCCAGCAGAACTAACTCCAATAATCACCTATTGTTGGGGATAGTTTTTTGGGGTGGTTAGATGCAACTAACCCGAATCTAACCCTCCTGTTTGGACTATTTAAGCCCCAAATAGCTCTAACTAGCTATAACCATGGATCCAAATAGGACCAGTGTTCTAATCCGCTTGCCGATGCTTTTTTTTTTTTTTTTTTTTTGCATGGGACTATGGCTGTTTTGCATTGCACTGTGCTGAACGAGTGTGGCATGCGCGCTCACGCTTGGGCGCGTGTTGGTGCTCATGTTTGGGGGGCAATTTTTTCGTTCGTTTTTCACAGGAGGCGATTTTTACGGTGGCGCCACGACATTCTATTTTTGGCGCTCTTTTGCTCCGACGTTCGAGTTCCACCATGCTATTTAAACGGAGTATTTCCTATCTACCGTGCTTCATCTCCTCACTTTCCCTCTCTTCTTTCCGTGTACCGCATGCAATGGCTGATCCAAGAGTTGCTGGCTTTGATATGAACGTTAGCATAGAAGAAGATGACAACACCAATCTTGCCTTCGATCTCAACGAGCCAATATTGGAGTCCGGCAACGGCAATGGTAATGTGATTCCTTGTTTGAGTTTGTTGTTTCCTTCAAGCTCCACCTTTTCTGAGTTTGTTGCTTCCTTTTTGGACTGGATTTGATTTGAACTTGTCGTTAGATGAATATGTTGCAGTTGATTTCGATTTCGTACAAAACCTGCCTGGTAATTTTTTAATACAAAATCTACCGTACTCCATGGCACGAACGACCTTCATGGCGTCGAACTCCATGGCGCGAGCGAGCGAGGAAGGGAAGCGCGCCCTAAACCCTAGAAAGAAGCGGGCGGTGAGGAAGGGAGCCGAACTCTAAACCCTAGGCTGTGCGGGGCGGCGAGGAACGGCAGCGACGCTGCCGTGCGACGATGAAGGGAGTGCCACGCTGCCATGCGGCGAGGGAGGCGGTGTGATGCTATAATGGCCGATCCGCGCCGAACAGGTGGCGAGTGAAACGAAGCGTGGTTGATTAGCGCAGGATACACGATTAATGCTCGGTGGCGCGATTAGCGAAGGAAGGCAAACATGTCCATGTACGGCGCCATGCAGCCTCAGCGACATGCTTTGCGAGAACAGCGTCATCGCCCAGGACGATTTCCTTTACGGGAACGAGGAAGTACATCACCAACGACTTGACAACCAGCCCGAGCCCAGCAGGGGGTGAGCCTCCTCCACGGCTTAACAGTTGGGTTAAAGCCCACATACAGTATGAGTGTGACCCAAGTCCCTGAGGTCGGCACAGATTACCGGCCCATAACGTTAGCGGAGCCACAACGTTCGTGTATGGCCCAAAAAACACTGCCTGTTTTCAGCCTACATTGGCATTGGATCTGGCTCGCTGCCTCTGTTCATGTTGGGCTCCTTCGGACTCTCGATGTGATACGTTTGAACCGTAGTGAACTGTGAACCTAAAGACTTCGACGACGCAATGTGGTGAAGAAGTCTTCGGAGCTGTTACAGATAACTATTGTATATATATGCTGAACAATCTTATAGAATGCAAAAATTTGACACTATCATGTTTCGTAACCAATCCCAATTAACAGACAAATTGAACGGCAGCAGTTGGCTCCACTGCACATTGATAGAGTCTTCTCCGGTTTCTTCAAAAAATAGAGTCTTCTCCGGCCGTGCGGCCACCGGGCATGCATCAGCCACTGATGGTCCGGCCGCTGTCGATGCAGATGACCTGCCCGGTGATGTACGACGCCGCCGGCATGCAGAGGAACGACACCAGGGACGCCACCTCCACTGGCTCGCCGCCCCGCCGCATTGGGATCCGCGACAGCTCCTCCTTCAGCGCCGCCGCCGGCACCTGCGTGTAAATATTCCACAGATTTGATACGGAATTCACAGGTTTGATTATGACTATAGAAAATAAAACTCATGCATATATATACTTTACCTCCTTAAGCATGTCTGTCATGGTGATGCCCGGCGCGACGCAGTTGACACGGATCCTGTCTGGCGCCCACTCGGCAGCCAGGCTCCTCGTCAGGTGGTTCAGTCCCCCTGCATGAATAACTCCTAGGACAATCTTTGAAAACATATTGTTAGATTGATCTCCACCAGTTAGGCCCAACGGCCTAACTGGGCCCTGATCCACGCCCTGATCGGGGGCGTCCAGCCCAAGACTTGGCTGGTGGGCCCCCGTCGCACAGTGCCTATAAGAGGAGGTGGGGGCCACTGGCTCGCTTCAAGAGGTTCACCACAGCCGCCACCCCACTGGCCTAACCCTAACCCGATCCAGAGGGGAGGTGCTGCCAGCGACGGGAAGCGCCACCGGCATCTTCACCGTCGCCCGTACAACCCCGACGACCACGCGCCGTCAAGACGTCCGGCTCCATCTCAACTACCGCGACGACCCCGTCGGTATATCCTCCCACTCTCCTCTTTCTCCCGCTCTCCCATGTCTCTCTGACTCGTGCACCGTGAGGTGCACAGTGGTGTTCCACCATATCATACAGTTTACCCGCTAGATTTCACTGCTAGTGATCCTTTATTTGTAACAATGGTATCAGCAGCCTACTAGTGAGTGGATCTAGACAGGGAAACACATCGATTTTAGATCGGCAAAGCACCCCTAACCCTAACTCAACAGATCGGGGAAGGGGCCAAAAGAACCATATCGCAAAACCCTAACACTAAAGAATGGATCGGGGAAGAAGTCCTACCAGGCTTCCGTCCCGCGATGACAGTGACCGCCATCGTGCGGAAAAGAACAGAGAACCCAAGCCGCCGGCCGGGGGAGGCTTCGCCAACGCGTCCGCCACCTCGGGCTCGGGCCAAAGGGCACCACCGCAGTACCGCTCGACGGCGCCGCGCGCGGCTCCGGCCGCACGCGTGCTCCGGCGAGTGGTGCCACGGCGGCGCCGGCAACCCCTGGTCCGGCCGCCACAGGCGGCGCTGCTGCTCCTTTCGGCGCTGAGAGAACAAGAAAGCGAGGAGGAGCGGGCGATTACCCGCCGCGGCGGCCACCACGGCTACGCCGCCCTAGTGAGGCTCAGCGAGAAAGCAGGGAAAGAAAGCAAGGGGAGCCGGCCGGATCCGCCGGGGGAAATGGCCTCGGCCGCCGTTCTCTGCTGAGTGGAGAGAGAAAGGAGAAGAGGAAAATGAAGTTAGGGTTTCGGGGAGCCGCCGGCCGGGGGTTTTGTTTGGGCGAAATGCGCGGACGACCGTCCGATTGGAATGGACGGCCAAGATTGGCCGGGCCGGGATTTGGCCCAGGCGGGCGCGCGCTTTGGCGGCCCAGGCCTTCGTTAAGGCCTGGGTGCGCGTGGAGGCCGCCGCCGCCAGGTGGGCCGGGCCGCATTGTCGGCCAAGTTGGCCAAACAGGAAATGAAATAAAAATAAAAATAAAAGAAAGAGGAGCGCGCGCCGGGCAAAGGCCGCGCGCGCAGGCCCGAGCTGGACCGGGCCGTTTTGTCCTGTTGGGCCGCGACACAGCGAAACAAAAAAAAAAGAAAAAAGAGTGAAAGCATGGCCGGGCCGCCTAGCTGGGCTGGGCCGCCAGCCGGCAGCAGCGCGCGCGCGTGCGCGAGGCCGTGGGCCGAGGCTGTGTTCTGTGCCGAAATGGCCGATTGCATAGTGATATGCAAGTTTTTTGTTTTTTCTTTTTTCAGAAACATTTTTGAGCATATTTTGCTCAATTTGAATCGAATTTGATGCTAATTTCTGTACAAACTTTTATCCAACGATAATTTTGTTCAGAGATTAGTAAAATGCCTTTTATGTTTCTGGAAAATTGATTATGAAAAGTTAAAGTTTCCGCTGCGTATTTAAAGTTGTTATCGTTTTCATTATTAAATTCGAACCAACGGGAGAGTTTAATATTTGAAAATGGATAATTTTACGATCATTATAATGTTGTTATTATTCGACCAACGTTGATTAATAGCAATATTATTATGTTATTGATGATTTTATCGATGCAATGCTCTCGCCGCTAGAGTGCTCGCGGGGGAGATGGGTCACTTGCCACGCGAAAAGGTTAGCTTGCTGACAAAAGTGGGCCTCCGGGTCAAATTCTAAAGAAGAACAATTGAGAATATTGTCACGTTTTTCTGCTGCAAAGTTAAAGTTTATTGTCTTCTTATTAAATTCGAACCAACGGGAGAATTTAATTTGAAGAGCAGTTATAAGTTTATTTATGATCTTAAAGTTTATTTCTCTCATATATTTTACATCAAAGTGACCAATTTTCAGAGAATATATAAAGATAAAGAATTGTATTTTACATGTTTCCGCGCAATGTTAATGATTATCTTCTAATTAAACTCGAACCAACGGGAGAGTTTAATTTGAAGAATGTTATAAGATTATTGAGTTTTTCAAATGTTAATTCCATTTCTGCCCAACGGTGATGTGGAATTAATATAGAAGGATGATATTTTGTTCTATTTCTACCCATCGGTGATTTAGAATACAAAAGAAAGATTAAAAGTTTAATGAGTATGTTTTTAACCGGACCAACGTAGGGTTATTTTTCATACTCATTATTGATTATTATTGTTGAATAATTTTCGAGACAAAGGATCTTCGTGTTTTCATTCTTGAAGGCGTAAAGAAATAAGTTGGGTACTTGTGACTCGAGATGATGAAAGGCCTAAGGGCAAGTTTTGTAAGAAAGAATGCCAATTGTTTAAGAGATAATGTTTTCTTCAAAGAATAGCTTGAAAAGAAAAGTTTGCGGGGATATGACATAAGAAAAGAAGAGTTTAGTTTAATAAGTGTTTTTTTTTATGTTTTATTTTAACAATTGTATTTTATGTGCTCCTTTTATAAAGAATAAATTAATCTTTAGTTCCAAGCACCCTATGATAAGAGTTATAATAAGTCATATACATGTCTAATTTGACCAACGTCGTATTAAGCATGTGTGTGATATGTGGTACAAAGTATTCGGAATATTTTTTGATTCTGATGATTGAATATGCCCTGAGAGCCATTATGGCACTTATATCCCTTAAAGGGGATTATCTCGCATAGCGAGAAAAGGCTGACAAAGCAACCCCATGGTGGGGTAAAGGTAACATAGTGCAAATGTTGATCAAATCCTGCATAGCAGGTGAAGTCTGGCATAGTACTCATCCTGCACGGCAGGAGAAAGTTACGATGACTCGTGTGCTTTAATGTTGACCATGCACTTTCATTGTGTCATAGTCATTAAGCACTCAATGAGTTTAAGGAGAATAGAAAGTTACAGATGAACCTAAAGCAAAGAATGACACGCAAGTGTAACTTGCAAAAGTATTAAAGGAATCGTTGAGTTCATGAAGTGGAATGAGAAAAATGTACTTCCAAAAGATTTTAGAAATAACTTTGTTTTGCATGACCCGATCATGTGAATGAAGTAAAGTGATAAATGTTTCCTCATTCCTAAAAGTTATGAGTGATTTTTCGAAAGTATGGCAACAAAGTTTATGACATATTTCGAGGGGGAGAAATGCGATATAAATCAGGAAAGTTAATTGATAAAGACGATCTCCATTGTATAGTTTGAATTTAGAGCAAATGTGATCTATAAAATATGAATATGATCGTTGAGGGAGTACAACGGTCATAATAATGATACCCCAAAAGTAAAGGAATAGCTAAATTGCTGGATCTTTTATAGTTCCGATGAGATTAAGAAATACTAAGATATAGTGCTTTAAGCGCCATATGAGGTATACGACTAAACCAAAATAAGAAAGTTTGAAGATACACTATCCTCATAGAGGGTGGAGTAACAGGGGAGCATGATATGAAGATACCTATCGTTAGCTCTTCGGGAAAATGAATGAGTAAATAAGTATCCTATGATATAGGAGACTATAGAATCAATTGCCTCTTGGCAATAACCAAATGAGAGACATAGTGAAATTCAAATGGAGGGTAATCCCACCTCATTTGAAGAAGCCATGAAAGCACTCGCTTGTCTAAATGGCAATGAGCTAAGCATGCTAAAATGAAATCAAAGATTACCAACGACGTTTGGGATTCATAAGTAATTCCTAATGGAGCCAAAACAGTAGGCCGTAATGGGTTTACAAGACGAAATATGTGACTCCAAAGGGAATATGTGAAGATATATAGCATGACTTGAATTGAAAGTTTTACGCAAAGCAAAAGAATGCATTACAATATGTGTTAGCGATATGTTATGATGAAAGTATTGACGGCATTTCCCAATGGGAATTTGTATGGGATTGATTACATGGCACAACCTAGAGTTTGTCGAAAGTAAAAGAACATAAGGGATGCCGCCTAAAGAAATCAACTATCATAGTTAATTTGAATTAGAAAGTTTGGGTTTTAAAGAGAATGAGAGGACAATTGCATTTGTGAACAGTTATAGAATGAGAAATTCATTTCTCAATCCTATATATGAGGATGACATCTTACTTGCTAGTAATGATGTCAATCTACTATAGGAGAAGTTCTTGTCCTAAAAGGTTCAGTAGGAATGTTCTCGGTGAAATGAATCTTGTTATACGAATTGAAATTCACCGTGATAAAGAAAAGGGGTATTAGGACTATCGCATCGGCATACTTAGAAAAGATTCTAAAGAAATAAAGTATGCAAATGTGAAAACCTACGCCTGTTCCTATAGTTAAGGGTAATGGATTTGGGAACTATAATGTTCCAAGAATCGATATGAAATAGCTCAAATGATTATGGTACCATATGCTTCAGCTGTTGGAAGCTTAATGAATGCAAGTATGACATTACCCTAACACAGTTCACATATCCGGGTTATTTTGGCAAAGACCGGTCCAGAGATATAGATCTTGGAATGGAGTAAAGAATGTTGGCCTCATGCTAAGTAAGAAAGAGTATCTACTCTCGTTGTGGATACAAATGTTTGTTTATGGCGAGATGTGTATAGAAATCCACATTCTAAACACTCGCGGTTGGAGTTTTATTGTGGAAAAGCTCCAACAAAGAACTATTTTAGTATCATCAGTGATGCAAAGTTAAGATATAGCATGTAACAAGGCTACGGGACAGGCAAAAATGATTAAGATAACTTATACCCGGAGTTGATGATGGTGCACAACAGCAATAACCATTTAAGTTGTTTACTTCTAAGACAACGAGTCAAGTGTGATGCCAAACACATTGACATAAAGGTATACGTTGTAGAGGAGAAAGTCCGGAATCATATTCAAAGTATTGAACATAAAAGTAATAAGAAAGTGCTTGCAGATTCGGCTTACCAAAGGCTTACCACCCAGTGTGTTTAGAGAACACACAGTCGACATGGGTTTATGGTATAGCCTATGTTTTCCGGACAATAAAGGGCCCAAAGTTGAAGAATCTATTTCCGAATAGAGATGTGTATTGTAGCTGTTAAATCTATCGGCAACTGACCGTGACGATGATGCAGTTCTATGCACTGATCTATGACCGGAATGGTTAAAAGAATCAAATGTAAAATTTAAATTGATAAGTTGAGATCAAGGGGGAGAATGTTAGATTGATCTCCACCCGGTTAGGCCCGGCCTAATCGGGCCCGATCCACGCCCGATCGGGGCGTCCAGCCCAAGACTTGGCTGGTGGGCCCCCGTCGCACAGTGCCTATAAGAGGAGGTGGGGGCCACTGGCTCGCTTCAAGAGGTTCACCACAGCCGCCACCCCACTGGCCTAACCCTAACCCGATCCAGAGGGCAGGTGCTGCCAGCGACGGGAAGCGCCACCGGCATCTTCACCGTCGCCCCTGTACAACCCCGACGACCACGCCGCCGTCAAGACGTCCGGCTCCATCTCAACTACCGCGACGACCCCGTCGGTATATCCTCCCACTCTCCTCTTTCTCCCGCTCTCCCATGTCTCTCTGACTCGTGCACCGTGAGGTGCACAGTGGTGTTCCACCATATCATACAGTTTACCCGCTAGATTTCACTGCTAGTGATCCTTTATTTGTAACAATGGTATCAGCAGCCTACTAGTACATCCGGGCTTCGGGGCTGTAGCGTCGCAGTACTGTAGCAGTCGGGGCACTGTGGTAGCCCATTACTGTAGCAACGAAAATGGGCCAGGCTGAATTCGGTTTACGGTAGCTCGGGTACTGTTCACTCACTACTGTAGCATCGCGAAAACAGCAGCAACGCTCGTTTAGTCCCAAACCGTGAATCTAAGGTGAGCCAGACCAGCTTAAATACCAGAGCCAGGGACGCGTAGTAACCTTCGGTTAACCGTTTTGAACGAAGCGAGGACGAAAGTTCAAGCGGGTTGCTACGCAGGTGGGACCACTCCTAGGTAGAGTGGGCTGGGCCGTGTTTGCCGGGACTGGGTGTTACACGCATCTGTTTCCTCCTCCACGCCACCACGCCGTACACACCCGCGATCACAGCCGTCGGCATCTGAACCCTAGCGCGGCGTCGTCTGGTGGACCACTCTCTTCCATCTGCCTCCCTCTTCGGTGGATATCACAGCAGGGCGCAGCCTCCTCCGGTGGATCTGTCTCCGATCCCGGGCACAACCACCATGATCGAGCAGGAAGGGGTCCTCGCGAGGTATCCATCTGGAATGGATTCTCGCAGGGTTTCGGATCACTTTCCTAAGGAGATGTTCAATCGAGGAGAAAAAAAAAAGAGGGCGCCGTCTCAGGACGGTTCCACACGGCATCTACTGCCGGGCATGTCAGGCACCCGATGTCCCCAGCGTGTACCAGCACTAGGTTCGCGCTCCGGTCCTATTTTCTTTGTTGAACAACTTGCAGCTCTAAGTAACACGGAGATCTTCATGGAGTGACCGTGTTAGCCATAGTCAGGCTTTGCTGTGCTTTCGCGTTGATTGCTTCCGGGCAATCTTCTGCCCAATCCAACAATGTTTTTGTGTCAGCCGACTCTGCTTAAACCGTATTGCTTGCTTGCATAATGAAATTTGTATTGTGTTGATGAGGGGACCCATAGGTTTGTAGTACAACATGAATGAATGTTTGAGGTTGCTTATTGTGGCGTGTAAGGTCGTAGTGATGATCACCATGAATGAATCGTTTGTAGAATTATTCTAGAGATGTTGTCACACACGGTTACACGTTTCTGCTATTCGTTTTGATCACCTTTGTCTCTTACGACTTATATGATATGATATTTATTAAACATTAGGTATAATTTTAATTTTAACATCCTTGAATTATTATGCAAAATTAAGTTTTGATATAATCTTTACTGAGCATCACATATATTTTGTTATTAACTTAAAAAATAATGTTTTTCAATCATTGGCAGGGAAGTCTCCGACTTTCTGTTGTCTAAAGGGATCTCAACCCTGGGTGCATGAGGAATTGAGCATCTCATCATGTTGACGCAGAAAAGGGCTCCTGGATCTTTGATCGGCATAGATGCACACAAACCGAATACTTAGGGGAATGCTAGGCCTCGGCTCTTCGTCAGCGGTGTGCAGAGTTTGCTGGTCTACTGTGGAAGATTGGAGGGGATGAATTTATCAGCAACACCAACAGTAACTTGGGCAGGTTGTGCGTGAGCTCGACGGACATGGACGTTTTGTTCAACTGCTTCTTTATGATCAACACCTCTGTCGATAGGGGAACCATAGGGTTCCTTATCAAAGATATTCCCAACAATGAGCCAGGCTAAAGGGCCCGCGGTCTTAATCTAAGAAGGCACGAAGCAAGGCTGCGTGCTAAACTACCGGCCCATAAGGTTAGCAGAGCCCCAACGTTCTGATTGGCCAAACTCAAGTTTATCCAATATATGTTAATAAAATAATATATCTAATGGAGCCTACCAAATCACGTGGACTTGGTTTACTATTATATATCGATACAAAATATATCGGCAGGACTCGCCTTCATTTGTCGCTATTATTAGAAATATAATTAAAATATCCGCAGAAATCAATCGATGTGTTTGACGGATAGGTTGTCCCAGAACCCATCTATTCTAACCAAGCATATCACATTGCGGCTTCTTCTCACGTCCTCATCCACATAGGCACGCGTCGTCGCCGACCCCTAGCCTCGACCCTGATGTGGGGGCAAGGGCGCCAGGGATGGCCGCAATGATGCCGGCGGGCGGTGATGCAGAGATAGATGAAGGAGCTCGCCAAGGGGTGGTGTGCCTTGAATGCGAGACATCAAATCGAATGAAGCTGCAGCGCTGGGTTGGCAGGACCTGCCAAGCTGTAGCGCTGGGTTGGCAGGACCTGCCGTGCGTGTCCACATCGTCGGTACCGCACATATGCTGCAGGTAAGCTGTCGTTGTACCATAAATAGTCTGCCAATGCTGGTACGATGTGTAGTGGTCGATGATTTGTTGAAAGAAGTTTTGGCGCTTGGGTTCTAAGACTATCCGCACTCATCAGCCTCTATATTCATTCCTCAAAAAGAATATTCTGTTCTGGTCAGCCAGATTCCGTACTCAATACCACTTTCTCCCACAGCCATGCAACCTCTATATATAAACCTCTATCAGCTGTGGGACCCACTTTTTTTCAATTTTTTTCTTTTTTCCCCTTTTCCTCTTCCTATTCTTTTTTCCCCTTTCTTATCCATACGGGAGCACCACGCACCGCCGCCCCCGCACCTCGCCGACGCCGCCCCGCCCCCGTCTCCTCCTCCACCTCGCCCCTGCCCCAGACGCCGCCGCCGGAGCCAGACGCGGCCACCCTTCGCCCGGCCCTCTCCTCCCTCCTCCTCCGCGCGGCCCTCTCCTCCCTCTTCCTCAGCCGGCGAGGCCAGGGCGTCTAGGCGCGGCGCGGGCGCGGGACGGCGACGAGGCGTCTCCCTCACAGGAGCTCGCCCCCGCGGCCTCCCTCCCCTTCTCTGCCTACCTGGCGCGGTGGTCGGAGCTGCCGAGGCTGCCTTCCTCCTCCACCGGACTCCCTCCCCTTCTCTGCCTCCCCATGGCGGCGCAGCGCGAGGACCATGGCGGCGCGGGTGGCCGAGCGGCTGGCCACGGACGCCGGGCGCGGGCGCGGCTCCGCCTTCTCTCCCCCTCCACGGCGGAGCAGAGCAGCTCCTCCGCGGCCTCCGCTCCAGCAGCGCCCGCGCTCGGGGCGAGCTCGGGCCCGTCCATGGCGGCGCGGCGGCCTCGAGCTTGCCGGCGCGGGGCCGGCCGCCGCCTTCTCCTCCCCAGCTCCGGCGCAGGGCCGGCCGCCGCCTTCTCCTCCCCAGCTCCGCCGCCGCCCTGGAGCTCGCGACGCGGACCCTGCCCTCCCCGGCCCAACAGGCGGCGCGGGGTCTTTCTTCCGCCTCGGCCATGGAGCTCTTCCTCCCTCTCTGCTCCCTCCTCTCTTCCTTCTCTCTCCTCCGGGCCCCGCAGCCTCTTTGCATTCGTGCCGTACCACCGCGACAGACAGCGGCCGAGGCCCCGAACGCAACCCTTGAGGTCGCGGTAGAGGCCCCCGCTGCAGCACTTGAGGGCCTCTAAAGCGATTGCGTTTTGCTTTAGAGGCCCCCAGTGTGGGTGGTCTAAGTATAGGTATTGCATGTCATGCAGAGGGCATTGTTTCTCAGTTGGGTGATAAAAGGGCTGCGCATAATTAGAAGAGTAACACATGGAGTTTGTGTACTGAAGCAATCTGTCTTTTTGGCTTGGATTTCATATATACAAATCCGTTCTGCGCTGATGCATATCTAGAGTTTGGAGTGTGTATGTATCCAATGTACATAATTAGTACAAATGATTGCATGGGTATTTGACACTTGGTTTTATGTTGTAGACAAGAGAAATTCTGCAGATGGTTACAGGCAAGATGGACGTTGTAGGTGTGGGCAAGGTTGCCAGTACACGGCTTTGTGAGCGCATTAAAAATCGAGGGAATGCATTTGTCTTCTGCTGGAGTTTGCCTTGCACATGTTGAGAGACACGCAGGATCGGAGGGGCACCAAGCACTAACCTGCATGCATGTGCCTCTCATGTGCGAGAAGTAGCCAATTGGTATGTCTGCACATAGAGGCCACACACTGTTACCTCTTATTAATCTGCCAAGACAAATTCTCATAGGCAGTGGCTAAGTCAGCATTTGCATGGTGCCCAGAAAAGATCTCGCAGCAGTTGATTATCTTCAATCTTCATCCAAGGCATCTTCCTTTATTTATTTATCAAAAGTCAAAAGTTGTTTACTAAGGAAATTCATATGCTTCATCTTAAGGTTGCCTCACTATGCCTTGCATCAACCTAACGTCGACCTCCAACATTGGCAAGATGCACCAACATGCAGTGGCACAAATTGCGAGCTTGGTTTGAACGAGAAAAAAAGATCCAGACCATGAAAATTTTTCTGGTACCTTCCTCTATCTGTAAATTATTTTTTAATGTAAATAACAAGTTATGTTACTATTTATGCTTATTCTTTCTATATTCTAGGATATATAAACATTGGTTGCTCAATTGCTTGGGTATTTTACATCCGTGAAGCATGATTGCGCTTCTACTTCTATAACAAGAACAGGTCAACGTCAACTCAAGTGCAGTTAATGTTGTTTGCACTGCTATTGGACATTCATACTTGAGCAAATTCATCAAAATGTGAGTCAATATTTTAGCTTTCCATTTAGATCTATATATATGTTTTGATTTGCATTGTCTGAATGCTAATAATTTGCATGTCTTTCCTATGATTATGATATATTTTGAATTATTCAAAATATATAATAAACCTAATCACATAGAAAATGTGTTGACTTATGGTTTTTTCCTATTTGAAAATATGTACTTAAAATTTACTGGAGCTAGAAGAAAACAAGTTTTTACCGATTGAGGGGCTCATTTTATATATTTTCCAAATGTGGTCATCACAACATTGATCTAAATTTAAGTACTAAAATCCTCTCCAGCTAGCACTGTTTCCCGCATTCCGAGTCTCACTTGAAGCGTCATGTTGCATGTTTCAAATGATGGCTTATGCTATTGTAGTATTTAAGAATATACTGTACAACCAAAAAAATACTTATTTTAAAAGGGCACAAAAAAAGGAGAGTTAATGAAGGGTGTGCTCTCTGGAGCCATGGGTGCAAAAAAGGTAAGTTGATTTGTACTGTATACATAAAAATCAGCTGTAACTAGGAAAACTAGTATAATGCCCGTGCTAACGCTACGGTTTTATCTTGGGGATGCATATAAAAATAACCAGTACTTTTTCATAGTTCAACTTTTATACAATTATATTTGCATTTGTAGAATTCGAGAAATCTTTTGCATAAGAGGGAAATAAAAAACACAAGGAAATTAAAGCAGCCAGAATATGAGCTCACAAAATGTTCCACAAATAGGTAACCTCTAAAACCCTCTAAAACTTTATAGCCAACTTTTTCATTCCAATTCTTTCCGTTTTCAATAATTACACATTGTATGACCTCTAATTTTTTTTTTGATAAAATCGTGTGGAGTTTTCTTGAAAGTCTAAATTGATGGACACCTATGCCGATGTAGCCTATGCCACGCCTCCTGCATCTTCCCCACCCCTCGACCAAACCCACCTCTAGCGCCAGCAGTTCCGGCCATAGTGCCATGGCTTTGTCTTGCGGATGCACATTAAAACAACCAATATTTTTTTTGCATAGATTAACTTTTACACAATTGTATTTGAACATGTACATGTCTTGCAGATCATGGCAAAACATTTGTTTGCACGACTCTAAGTTACGAATGGTTGGGGCAGTCCATTCACCACCTTCCTGATCATCCCAATCCTCTGAATCCAACATGTATTCAAGAAATGTGAAGTCAAGTGGAATAAGTGCTACAAAAATAATATGGAATAAGCAAAATGCGGACCTTTTTTGCATCACGGTCAGAAATTTCCTTGGGAATATCATCATATTCTTGCTCCAACCACAAAAGGAGCAGATGCTTCTACTTCGATCTTTGCCATTTTTTCCAGAAGCACCCAAGACTTGTGAATAACAACTTCAGGTTCATGAAATCGTTGCCCCAAAAAGTTTTAGTCTGCACACATTATGTATGGCTAATGACATCAATTTTGGAAAAATTCAAACAGAAAAATAGAGACGAATTTGATAAAAATGATAATATGTTTCTAAAAATAAATTAGAATCATGGCAATTTAGAAGCACAACAAGATCTCCTCCAGCAAGTAGAATCACAAGTGGAGCATAGAAGAATACTTGGGATTCATAAATTTTGGATTAGCATCTTTAGGGGCGTTTTCAAGATTCTTCTTGGAGTAGAATTTCTGGAGGTTTGCTAACATAAGGATCAATACCTTATCTCTGCTACTACGAAAAAGAATGAAGAGATGATGGAGTTTACCGGGTGCTGCCCTGAAAAAAAAAATGATGGACAAACTTATAATTAGCTAATTTGTATTGAAAACAGTGGTTTGATGAAATCGGACAAAATTGTTGCTAGCATATACACCTCATAATGAACTGCATTGGCTTAGTTCAGTAGGTTACCTTCAGAATTCCCACACGGTAGTTACAATAGTGTTAGAAACTTTGGTCCCAAACTATCAAACATGACACCCAATGAAGACCATAGGCACTATGAACGAACAGGTACGCGTACATCTGAAGGACTTACAAATCAACCAAAGTAATGGAAGCACATGTATTCAACATTCAGAAAAAGAGAAGCAACAGATTCTGAATGGTGAACAAATGGGCATTCACGAGCATTGACCATCCCATAGGGAAAAAAGACTGATTGCATCGACTTCCAGGAACTCGCTCAAGACTTGCAAGAGATGAACAGGGGGCAGCGCTGTGGTCAGTGACAGTGATTAAAGGGTGAACTCATTCACCAAAGTGTACACACCTCATCTCTAGTGGCGCAGCCACTCAGCCGCCACTACTACAGAATTGATTTTCCAAGACGAGGCCTTTTTTTTTCCGAGACGGGCGCCCAAAATACCCGCTGCGGTAAATCCCACGATTTACCACGATTTACCGCAGCGGGTTCTTTTTATTTTTCGCAGCAAAGATTTTTGCCCGCTGATTTACCGCAGCGGGCATCTTAACACGGCGGTGCGCGGTAAATTGATTTTGCCCTAGGCGGTGCGCGGAGCGCGCGGCGCACGGCATGGCACAGGGCGGCGCAGCCCTGGATGGCGGCGAAGGAGCAAGGGTGGCGCGTGCGTCTCTCCACGGCGAGGAGGAGCAAGGGTGGCGACCTCCATGGCCTCCACCACGGCTGCTCCCTCAGATCCGGTATGCCTCTCACCTCCTCTCTCCCCGCGCTCAGATCCCGGCTGCCTCTCACCTATCGTTCTCTCTCTCTCTCTCTCTCTCAGATACGCGGCGACGTCGATGGGGCCCGTCGGCGGGGCAACGAATCGGGTGGACGGCGGCGGGGCCGGTGGATTCGGGGGCGTCGGCGTGGGCGGCCGGGCTCGGTGGGCTACCGGGCTCGTATGGGCTTTTTTTTTTTTTTCTGAAATTCTTTACCATGGCGGGCAACATAAATCGGCCGCCACGGTTAATGCTATTAACGGCAGCGGTCCTCCTTGCCCGCCATGGTTTGGGTATGATTTACCGTGACCTTCCATCCGAGTCGGACCCGATTGCCCGTGGAAAAGAAAAGGTGACCGCTGTGGAAAAAATTTCTGTAGTAGTGCGCCGCTTGATGAACTCGGTTGGCAAAGTGCACGCAGCTGATCTCCAGCTGCCCACCGTCTGATGATCTCCACCAGCCACCACCTAATGATCTCCACCACCACCTAATGATCTCCACCAGTGTCTCAGCTGCTAGAATGAAAAACCAATAGAAATAATTTTGCTTCATACCTTATTTTGATCATACATTCTGATATCTTTGACGATAAACAGTAAATCAAATCTAGAAAGAATGGTCGTCTGAACACCAACATTATCTTGTGTAGTCCGATGAGCATCAAATGAAAATTTATCAAATCAATTGTCTTGCATGTATGGCTTGAACAAGTAATACTTTTAACAGATGGATACTTATTGGATTGGCATCTGCGCAAGAACTGTAGTTATCGATACAAACTACTCCAGCATCAGCTCCGGAGTTAAAGAGTTGAGGAACTGTTGAAACACACATTAATGTCACTGAACCAGAAAGCTTCAATTTTAAATAGAAAAAAGGATTAATGTAAAAGAGTGTCAAATTACTCAAACTAAATTACTGTACAATTCAAATGAGGCAGCATATCGAGTGGATGTTGTTTCACATGAGGGAGCATATCTGGTGCATGTTGTTTGAAGTTTCCTTGTGCATGGGGAACTTCTTTATTTGCTGAACAAGAAAATGATAACAGCATTAGTCTGCCCTATTTCTGCTCCAAACAGAGAGAAAGGAATCACCTTGAGCGCCTCCCCGAGCTCGCTCGCTTCCCTTCCACTCCAAACACAGAGAAAGAAATCACCTTGAGCGCCTCCTGAGCTCCCTCGCTTTGAGCGCCTCCTGAGCTCCCTCACTTCCCTGTCTCTCTTTGCAGTAAGAAGTAGACATGCCAAAAGGAGTTTCGCCACAAAAAGAAAATTATCTCCTCAAAGAAAGTATAGAATCACGACCAGACCTCCGAAGTACTTGCTTTTCTCATTGAAATCTTGTGGGCATCTGCCAGACTGAAACACATTGCAGAGATTAGGATCTGAGGAAAACATAAAAATACAAATAAGTAATAAGCATAGATGGTGCCACAGCATGAAATGAACCAAGTTCTGTAACATGAGTCTCAGTTTGCTACTATAAATTTAATTAATGTGGTGCCTCTGCAACAGCTTATGCAAAATAGAATATCATAGATATTGATATAGTATATTAAAGATAGAGAGCTAATACAAAAGATGACCACACTCGCAAAGTAGTACGCAGGCAACAAAGGATGGGAACAAACCTTTTGCAGACAATTCCTCGAATATTTTCTGGACGTCATCACCATAAGCTGAGCAGTTTGCCCGCCCACCACCACCACACATGTATGCCCGGTCAAGTGCTTGCTTTGTGCGTCCTCCCGGACGCCCGCCGCGTATGTCCGTCGGAACACCTGACTGCGCGCGATCGAAGGAAAGGAGCCTCTTTGCATCTCACGGAGAGGCTCGGGGAAGGGACCGAGCATGTGGAGGAGGAGGCCGTAGGGGAGGAGGCCACACATCAAAGTCAGGTGGTCGTCTCTAGGGAGGAGATCGCGCCCTCGCGCGGAGCTCGTCTAGGAGGAAGCTGCGTGTCGAGAGGTAGGCGGGCGCAGACGCGCCGGGGAGGAGGTCACGTATCAGAGCCTGCCGGTCGCCGTGAGGGAGTAGGCCGCCGCTCGTTGAAGAGGAAGCCGCACCGCAGGCAGGCCACCAGCAGCCGTACGTGCAGATCAGGCCGGCGGCCTCGCCTACCGTGAAAGACGCCTCGTCGGGGGCAGGGAAGCCAGATCCAGGCGGCCGCAACGCAATCATCGGCACTCGCGCCCGCGACTTCCTCGCCGTCTTCCAGGCCACCGCGGAACAAGCCGCCTGCTCGCGTGTGGGAGGAGGTTTATCGCGAGGATCACGCATCGCCCTCGCATGTGGCCAAGGGGGGATGTTAATTAATTTCAAAAAAATGCGAACGGTGTTTTCCGTGATTCAAGAATGTTTCCTTGCGGGGCGTTGAGGGCAGAAATCTCGCGGCAAGTTTAAAATTCGAATCACTGCGTGGGCTGCGGGCGTGAGGGGCGCTGGGTGAGGGTGGAGGAGGGTGAGAGGCTGGCTGTGGGGCTAGTGTAAGGGACAGGCTTCTTACGCCTTTGCAAGATTTCAATTATAGTATAGATATACAAGCAACACATGAGTTTCAACTTGACTTGAGAGAGAGAATCTGTAATAATCAATAGAATAAAATTTTGAAAACAAATTTTAAATGTATGACTTCATAAGATATGTGATGCAACAAATCCACCATAATTACTGGTAAGGTTTTGAAGTAATTACATATTTAAACTATATTGAGGTGGCATGAAAGGAAAAATATGAATATGGATGCAAAATAATCCCAAATTATAGGACACTTTGAGTTTTTTAGCGAAATAGCTTTTGCTGTGCACGTGGATATGTACACATTTTATGTACATTTATAGATACATAACAAAAACAATATTTTTACAAAAGCTACAATATCTTATAATTTAGAATTGAGAGATTATTAAATAAATAATAAATAATATACTTATTATATCTCTGAAAATTCTAGCCCGTGAGATAGCACGGGTTGATGGACTAGTATATATAAGTACCTCTCCCGCCATGTCGGTCATGATGAGTCCACGGGCGGACATGCCATGCAGTTCACACGAACCTTATCCCCGGCCCACTCTGCTGCTAGGCTCCTTGTTAGTTGGTTCATTCCAGCTGGCAAGTGGCAAGCGTGCAAATAAAACCAAATTTACTAGGACAATTATATGGTAAGCCAAATAAAATATACGACTCCCTCTAAGAGTAAGTATAATAACAATTTGTAAGTAAGCTGAATGGTAGGTAGAGGAGAAAGGAGAGGAGAAGGTAGGCTATAATCTTTTAGCAGCTTAGACCAAAAAAAAAACAAAAAACTTTGTGAGCGAGACAAGTAAGCCATGTGTGTTAATAGTGACGAGTTAACTCCTATATGAGTGGGTTAAGAACTGAGCTTACTACTATATTTTAGTACCATGTTTGGGTTGGTGATAGGCATTATTAGTGATAGGTAATAGACAGTAATGATAGGCATTTTTTTCCATCATCTTGACAGCACATAAATAAAAAACCTTAAATAATTCATAAATATGTGTCTTCTGATACAATACTTCGCCAAACCTTATAAAAAGAAACATGAATAATTATTTATTTTAAAACATTCACTACTTGGAAATCTAGGCTTTGCCGAGTGCCCGTGGCTTTGCCGATTGCCAAATTTTGGGCACTCGGCAAAGACATTCTTTGCCGAGTGCCAGATTCGGCTCTCGGCAAGAGGTCTTTGCCGAGTGCCAAAAGTCAGCCACTCGGCAAAGAATGTCCTTGCCGAGTACCAAAAGGCGGGCACTCGGCAAAGAGAATTTTCAAAATAAATTTTGAGGCACTAAATTAACTCAAATGAAAATATTTTCTTCTACAAAGTTTTATAAATTTTTAAGATCTATAAAGTTTATATTGATCTTTTTTTATTTGATAAATCGCTAGTAATGTTGTTCACAAACTCCATATCTTTCGATAAGTTTTATGAAAGTACTAGAAAGATATATAAGATTTGTGAAGAATGTTAGAACCACCACGCCAAATGAACAAATGACCGTAGAACCAAAATAAAGTTTATAGATTTTGAGAAGTTATAAAATATTGTAGTTGAAAACTTTTTCATTTGAGTTCATCTTGTCATGCTAAACTACGTTTGAATTTCAAAAATTCAAAATTCTAAATTTTTAAACGACCTCGGATGGAAAAACACCCAAAATAAAGTTTGTTGATCTCAAAAAGTTATGAAACTTTGTAGTTGAAAACCTTTTCATTTGAGTTCATCTCGGTCATGCTAAACTATATTTGAATTTCAAAAATTCAAAAATTAATTTTTTTAAATGATCTCGGATGGAAAAACATCCAAAATAAAGTTCGAAGATCTCGAAAAGTTATGAAACTTTGTAGTTGGCAACTTTTTTATTTGAGTTCATCTTGTCATACTAAAACTACGCTTGAATTTCTCAAATTTGAAATTCAAATTTCGTAAACGACCTCGGATGGAGAAACTCCCAACACGAAAAGTGTAGATCCCGAAAAGTTATAAAACTTTGTAGTTGATAACTTTTTAATTTGAATTCATTTAGGGCCTAATAAAAGCAATTTATACTCGGTTTGATATAATATGTGGGAAACTACTTATAGACACATGTGATGGTGTAGTGTAGCGGTTAAGGTTTAAACCGCGTGAGTGAGAGGTCATGAGTTCGAATCCCTATCGCCGCAAAGTGTGCAAAAATCTTGGAAAAAAAGACCATGGCTAGGGGCTAAAATCTTGGAAAAAAGACCATTGCTGAGTGCCCCCGATAAAAGACACTCGGCAAAGGGCCTTTTGTGAAAAAATTCCCCAGAGGCCCTTGCCGAGTGCCACACTCGGCAAAGGCTTTGCCGGGTGAAATTGGCTCTTTGCCTAGTTGCACTCGGCAAAGCACCGGAATCCGGTAGTGATTAGAACCTATATGCTTAGAATTGTATTCAGAAATCAGAATATTGATAAGAATTGAGAATTTGAACAAATAAATATAGAGTAATACCTTTGGCGGTGCAGTAGAGGGTGAGGTCGTGGTAGGGCAGGAAACTCCCGATGGTGGAGACATTGATGACACTTCCTCCTGCAATGGAGGACTTAAGGAGGAGAGGGTACGCGAGCCGACAGAGGTGGAAGCACGACTCCAAATTGGTCGAGATGCAACGCGAGAAGTCCTCCACCGTGCATTGCGCTACTGGTTTCGCGAACAGCTGTGCTACTCAGCACGACTGCCTGTGTGTACGTGCAAAAAACAGGATGTTTGATTAACATAGACGTACAAAAAGTATTGTAGTCCCTAAAGATAACCAATGATTTTCAGAAGCAGACGCCTCATATCCGAAGAAAACACCGGCCCACAATCCATGAATCCATTAACCGAGGCGCATTTAGTCTCACTAAATAAGCCCGAGGCCCATGAGGTCGAATACTAAACATGTGTATATTAGCAGACATTTATGTTCCTGCCATCAACTTCTTTCTCTCCTCCCCGCTCTCTCTCGTCGCTGTTTCTCTCTCGACTCAATCGGTGGCGACTCTTCCCTCTCTTGCTCCCAAGCTGTCGAGGGCGCATAAGGCTGTGGCTGGCGTAACCCATCACACACACTCTCTTCTCTCACCCACTCTCTAGGGGGAGAGCCAAGCCAAGAGCACAGAGAATAGTGGAGAAACCTATGTCAGCGGCTTTGGTTCGGCTTTTCTTTCATCAAGCTTGACGCCATCGATGGTCAGCGCGATCTGTGGCACCGTGGCACTTGTCCGCGTGTGGATTGCCATTGGGCTCGGCCACAAGAGCCTCCGATCCATCTTGCTGAGTACTTTTTTTTTCTTCATTTACAAGCCTCCGTGGACATGGACGATGCTGCCTTTCTAATTTTATATTAACAGTGACGCTATTATAGCAGGGTGGGGCATCAAGGCCGTCTCCGAAAACACTAAACGCCGGTACGTCTCTAAAACCCCTTTCTGGGCTAGTACATGAATGCTCATTATGAGTAGTGTGATTTGTTGTCGTCGAATTTATAGACTCGGTAGGACGTACGGGAGAGTGGAGACGACAGGTTTCACCATACCAGAATGTCGAGCTTGCCGTCGAAGGTGGCCTTGACAGTCTCCACGAGCCTCTCCCGGTCGGCGCAAACAGCGAGGTCGCAGACGGAGACGGTGACGCTGAGCCCTTTCTCGGACCACCGCCGGCAGCACAACTCCAGGTCAGCCGCGCTGCGCGAGCACGTGTGCACCCGCACGCCAAACACAGCCAGCTCCTCCACGATGGCATGCCCGATCCCCTTGCTGCCGCCGGTGACCAGCGCTGTCGCACCCGCCAGGCTGCACCGCTCGCCCCCGCTGTGAGTCCCGCCGGCGGCCGCCATGCTTGGCCCTCTCCCTCCTTATGTCTCCGTGCGCGTGTCGTCCCACCTATCAGTGTACGCAAGTATATATGCTTAGCTAGCTGGTTCAGTACTTCGGTGCTATACCAAATATACACCACATGCACGACGATCCTATCTTTGGAAAGATCTGGCAGCGAGCTTGTCGCCTCTCATACAAATACAGGCCTGGTTGAAGATGGTCTTTTTTTTTTTTTTTCTATTTATTTTTTACTGATCCATAGTACTCTTCATGATCTGTGGGCCTGCAAATAATTGGAAGAAGACATACCGGCCCATTATTGTTACCGTAGCCAAAGGGGCCGGAAAGCCTAATAAACTTTGGGCCCAAACAAACCGCGACGAATAATTATTTAACAAGTGTAAAGAGGGCCCAAACAAAAAAAAAAAAAGCTTACAGGGAACAGAGAGGAGATTGTAAACAAAGACAGTAAAAAAAAAATCCGGTCTGCAGTAAAGAGGAAACAAGTGTACTTTGTAGTAGCTTACAAACTCTACAACACTTAACATTCAAACAAGTCCAATACACCCAGTAGGTTCCGTGATGACTGGACAACAATTCAATTACACCACGGAGACCCTATATTGCAGCTAGGGCAGTTCGCACAGTTGCGTACTCAGACAGGTGCATACATAAA